>CM019827.1:70583664-71783664 GCA_009763385.1 Coix lacryma-jobi var. lacryma-jobi
GTTAAGGGGGAGATTTTCAAATCCTTGTGCTCTTCTCATGTTGGACCTCAGGGGGAGTTTTCCTTGTTGCTTGCACTTTTCGAGGGGGAGTTTGCTAGTTGTGTTGAGCCGTTGCCTCTGTCTTGAGGGACTAGCAAACATTTTCAGGGCATTTCGATTTTGATTGATTTTCAATTGGTTCGGAGCGAGCTTGGCCGAAAGGCATCGGTTTTGAGCTTTCTTTGCTAGTTGTGTTGAGCCTCTGTGCCTCTATCTTGAGGGACTAGCATTTCGCTTCGATTTCTTTTTGACTTCAGTTGGTATCGAGCTCTTTTTCTGGAGTTTCCAATTGGTATTTGCTAGCGGTGTTGAGCCTGTTCTACCTCTTCTTGAGGGCTAGCTGTGTTTTGCTTGGTTGCGTCGAGCCGTTGCCCATGTCTTTGGGGACCAAGTTGTTTCGCTTCTTCCACTTGACCTTCTTCGGCTTTGCTATGCTTTTGGGTCATTTGGTCGAGTTCTCTTCTTCTTCTTCCTTTCTTCTTTCTTTCTTTATGATTTGTGTGTGTAGTTGACAATGCACTCATCAAGGGGGAGATTGCGGATACATGGGTGTATGCCGGGTCTCGGTGATGAGTGATTGTCAACGGGTTTGATCGCAGGTTCTTTGGCTTGTGTTGTGCAGGTGTCGAGCACGGAGACAGTGATCGAGGGCAAGGTGAAGGTCAAGTTGAGACGTGTCGTGCCGACGGACTGGGTGCAATGAAGGATGGGCGTGCCGTGCGGCGGACGTGCAATGCTGATGGATCGAGCAGTGAAGGGCAGACGTGGGGCTTGGACTGAGGGACCGGAGTGCCTGGGACAGCGACGAGCGGAGACTTGCGGGGCACGGTGTTGCTCGGGTAGAGGACCTGGGGACACGTGTCGGTAGACGGGGTGCACGGGCGGTGCATCCCCTCTACAGCTTCGGTTTGGTGGCTGAGCCAGAGAAAAACCACTGGTGGACGGTTTCCAGGTTTGGGCCTCAAAATCTGGGTGCTGAGGGTTTCCGAGTTTGGCCACAAAACTCGGGCTGAGGACAGTTTCCGAGTTTGGGCCTCAAAACTCGGGCGCTGCGGGTTTGCTGAGTTTTGGCCTCAAAACCGGGGGGATAGCTGGAAAAGGCTGGTTTCCCGGTTTGGGCCACAAAACCGGGGGTGCAGAGCGAGGGCGGCACGTGGCGGCAACCAGAAGGTTGCGTGGAGGCAACGCAGACGAGTTGTGCGGGCGTGGCCGTCGGATACACCTACCACCGAGTTGGTCCAGAATAACCCTAAGGTTTAGCTGGTTCGCTCTGTAATTAGAGTAGAGAGGGGTAGAGTAGGAATTACAGTTAGGCTAGAATTAGGATAAGTAGTCGGGGAGACACCCTCCTCCCCCTATCTCAGTCACTTGCTCTTTCATCCTTAGGCTTTCCTGCTCTCCCCATCCCCTGCTGTAGCTAGCTGAGATCCGCAGAGAGACTCACCTCTGTGTACTGTTGATTTTGAGGAAAGGAGGCCGTAACCTCCTTGTCGTAGCGTGTGTTTGCGCTTCGGCTACAAGATCAATGTGTCAATTCACGTTTTGATTCGAGTTCATTGTGTTCTTCACGTTCTTCGTTTTCTCCGTGATTTTCCCATCACTCGATCTCCCTCTCCGGTGCGTCTTTGCGAAATTCGTTTGAACCACTTTGTTCGTGTTATTGAGGAGGTCATCTTGACCAAAGGAATTCATCTAACTCCTCATGATCGAATAGATCGGGATGATTTCGTTTTCGTGGCGCTTATCCGGTTCATACACCTTCCCCTTCGATTTCCCGTTGATTGAGTTGATTTGAGCAGATGATTTCTTGGGCATAGTCTCCTAACTACCCCGTGATCATCTTCTCCAAGTTTGGGAACTTGGGATTTTGATTTGGATTGGATTTGGAGAGATTTGGGAGAGAGGCGATCAAAATCGCCCTCTCTGCAGGGCCGCGGATAGTCCGCCACTTGGCCCCGCGACTGTCCGGGCATCGGGCACGAGACAGAGCAGACCCTGCCGTGCTGGTTCAGACAAGCCGAGTTTGAATGGTGGACAGTCCGGGAACCGTCCAGGGAGGTTTCAGCAAGGTTGCTGTTCTGCATTTTCTGCCGGCGGATAGTCCTCCAGTGAACCGTGGATAGTCCGCTCCTGCCGCGGACAGTCTGGGACTCCAGGACCGGATAGTCCGGGATCCTGCTGAGTACCACAGTTTAGTGCATTTGCTCTCCCGGCTTGCTCGCTTGGTTTTCGGACTTCTCCTTTGGCCCTAGAGTTGACCAAGGAAGTTCTCTAAGTATCTTTGCCACTCGTTAGCATTGGTGTTTGGAGATTTCTCGACGTAGCCGTCTATCTACGTTCGGGACTTGGTTTTTAGGGGGCAAACTTGAGCCGGAGCTTTTGGTCTTTGCTTGGTTTGTGTTTGGTGGTGCTCCGCTGTGATCCTAGGGATCATCCACCCTCTTCCAAGGGTCGTGAGCATCACGATTTGGGTCCATGCGTTTCGGGGTTGATTTTGGGACACTTGGCCAAAGTTTCGGAAGAAATTTGATTGGCTCCCATTCACGCCCCTCTGGTCGCCTTGCTAGTGCTTTCTTGGTCCTTCAGACTTGTTGGGAATATGCCCTAGAGGTAATCATAGGGATGATGATATTTCTATTGTATCCATGATTTATTATATGTTCATTGAATATCCATTAAAGACAACTTGTATTGATTGACAATTATGTGAATTGTCTGTGAGACTCTTTTACTTGTTTGGTTATTCGATAGTTGTCCCTGATCGGAGTTCATGTGAGGACACACATGAATATTAGATCAGCACATGTATTAGTTGATGACTATGTTTCACAAGTCATAGACATGGAGATGTTGAACTAATAATGTGGGCACATGTATGACATGGGGCTGGACTGACCCAGCATGTGATGTTCTTATAATCTCTTTACACATCATGTATGTTATGTCCTTAGACCTGAGATTGTGGTATGTTGGGGATCAGGACCCTCGGCAACGACACCACGCGGAGCACAGGCACGAACGACCTTCGCGTGATCCACACGTCCCCGCTCGGCTTTTTTCCTCAAGGGACTGGACCCCTTGGACCCGCTTTCTAACCTTCGCCATGGATCCGACCCCCGAGGCTTTGTTGCATTTCCCTGCAGGTTAAGACTCGACGACAGCTAGGCAGGTGACCTTCGCTCGCTTTGCGAGGTCACTCCACTTGGAACGAAGGTTTCAGCGAGGCGACGGAAGGACGCTGGCCCAAGGGCAAGCGGAGTCGAGGGTCAAGTTTTTGTGTCTGCCCCGAAGGTGGGCAGGATCAAGTGGCGGCGCGTAGAGGGAAGACTGATTAGGGTTTCCGCCGCGACTGTGCTTTTACCCTTTTGCCCTTCCTCCCTGCGTGGAGGCAGGGAATCTTTGTTGTACCCTTTTGTAATTAGCCCCATGACCCTTGGTATTCCCTATAAATACCAAGGGGTGAACAGTGTAACGGGGATGGATTTTTGGGAATAGAGCCACATTAATTGTCTTTGTTTCTCAGCCTTCGCTTCCATTCTCGACGCTTGGCCACCTTCGCCATTCCTCGCATCAGAGCAGAGGTGGGCAAGAGTGTTTCCAACAGTTTGGCGCCGTCCGTGGGAAACAATAGTTCGAGATGGCGGGAAACAGGCGAACCAACACCACCAGAGACCTTCGCACAGCTAGAGAGACAGCGACGGTGGTCCCACCCGCCGAGGAGATACCGGAACCCTCGAGGGCGTAAGATGACACCCCGGGCACGGAGCTCCCGGGCCCTCAAACCCGAACTGTGTTGCACCCTCACACCTCCGGTGAAGGGGAGGGAGCTGACGAAGAGGTGCTCGGCCTCAAGGCCCTCGAAAGCCTTCAGGCTGAGTTGCAGGAGAAGAGGCGCCTGGATCAGCTGGAGAAGCACAACCGGCTGCGCGCCATCAGGCAAAAGGCAGATGAGGCTAGGGAGCAGCTTCGTCGAATGGAAGAGTCCCTCGCCGCGGCCGAAGCCGAGGCCGAGGGCTGGAACGACGGGGAGATGCCCCCGCTGCAGGAGGGAAATGAGGAGCGAGATCGAGACAACCTTCGCCATCCACCACCCCCACCACCGCCATTCCAAGAGCCTTACCCAATGAGACAACAAAACTTTCGCCAACTCTACCCAGATGAGAGAGAGCCAAATCTTCGCATCCAGCGCAGACCTCAACACCAAATGCCATATGACCCGAAGTCCCCCCTCTCCCAGATACTCCAAACCCAACCCTGGCCTCCGTGCTACAATCCGCAAAATCTACCACGATACGACGGACTTTCTGACCCTCGTCAATTCATAATGAGCTACGAGGCTGCAGTCGCCGCAGCAGGCAGAGATGAATCAACAATGGCAAAATCTTTCATCATCATCTTGCGTGACATCGCAGAAACCTGGTACAACAACCTTCGCCCTGGGTCCGTGGACTCCTGGGCAAACCTCAGAGACAGGCTCTGCACTAATTTCAAGGGCATCACGGCAGCTCCCTCGAACCCTATTGACTTGTTCAATTGCAAGCAAGAGGAGCGAGAACCACTTCAAGACTACTGGCGAAGGTTCATCCAAATCAGGGAAAGAACCCCGGGGATCTCCGATGAAGCTGTAATCCTCACCGCAGTCAGTGGCCTGCGCCCAGGCCCATGCTCATCAAAGTTTGCCAGGAAGTCGGCGAATTCAATCGAGGAATTACACGAAACAATGGAACGATATTGCAGAGCAGACATGGACTTCAGAGCGAAGTCTGACGCTCGGCGCTCACAACAGAAGCCACAGCTGAGGCCTCAACCAAGGGAGAGCAACCCTCGCCAAGAGCAAAGCAACATTGGCGCAATCAATAAAGCAACAAATTACGAGGATCAAAGACGGGACGCTCAACCTCCGAACAACCAAGCCTCTCAGGGTTTGCCACCCCCCCCGAATCAACGGAGCCAGCAAAGGGATCCCGCAAAGATGTATTGTCATTTCTGTGGTCTCGGAAAGGGACACACAACCAAGCAATGCGAATGCTTCGCTAAGGGAAAAGAATACCAGAAATCCAGGAAAGCTGCCTCGTCAGACACCCGAACCATCAATCACACCAGGAAACCAACCTTCCACCCTTCAAATACCCAATTTCACTACACCCCCATAAACTATGGCCTACCCTCGCAACAACCCATTTACTCCCACCACCCACACTTCAGCCAAGCCTCATACTAGGCAACAACAATCCCACAGCGACAAAATACTCCATACACAGTCACATACCCAACAACCCCCAAAACCAAATGCCAACAACCCACCAAACCACAAACGCTCTACCGCCACCGCCGCCAATACCAGCCTTACCAGCACCCCAGTCTGTCAAAGCCGAAGCCCAGATCCAAACGACCATCAATAACCCAACATCAACCTTCGGTGTGATACTGGCTATCACCAGAGGTTCAAACGAAGACCATGGTAACAAGCGGCAGAGGAAGGAACATGCCAGACGAGTTCACCACGTGGCTGTCGAAGGACCCCACAGATTCGGTCGTTGGTCTCACATTCCCATAACCTTAGATTCCAGCGATATGAAGCTGAGAGATTACCCTCACACCGATGCTATGGTAATCGAAACCAACCTAGCAGGGTGGTCAGTCACCAAAATCCTGGTTGATACAGGAAGCTCCGCTGACATCCTGTTCGCCTCAACCTTCGACAGCATGAAGCTTGACAGAAACCTCCTGCAGCCTGCTGATAACCCTCTATACGGCTTCGGCGGTCAACAGTGGAGAGCTGTTGGCAAAATATCCTTGCCCGTGACCTTCGGCGACCAAACGAATTGCAGAACTGAACATATAACCTTTGACGTCGTCGACATGTTTTACCCATACAATGCCATTTTCGGCCGAGGGGTCACAAATGCATTTAGTGCTGTCATTCACCCCGCTTACCTCTGCATGAAGCATCCCGCTCCGAAAAGCGTGGTTGCGGCATTTGGGGACCAAGACATTGCAAGGGCAGCCGAGGGGAACGTAGCCCTAGGGCAACGTAATGTCCACAATTTGTCCAAACCTCAAACCATCGACCTCAGCGACGAAGGTGAAGTCTGCAATGACAGAGTGAAGGTAGCCCCAAAGGAGGAAACCAAACAAGTCCAACTCTTCGAGGGCAACACCGAAAGAAAAGTACTTATCTCAGCCGATCTAGACCCCCAATCAGAAGGCAATCTCGTTACCTTCCTCAAAGAAAATTCCGATACCTTCGCTTGGTCCGCAGAGGACCTAAAAGGAGTAAACAGATCAATGATAGAGCATAGCCTGAACATCAAAACAGGATATTGTCCAGTTAAACAAAAACTTCGCAAGATGTCAGAAGAAAGAAAAGAAGCAGCGAAGGCTGAGGTAAAAAGGCTTTTGGATGCTGGTGTCATCCGCCCGGTCAAATATCCAACTTGGCTCTCAAATGTTGTCCTAGTCCAAAAGAAGAACAAAAAATGGCGAATGTGCGTGGATTTCACTTGCTTGAACAAAGCTTGTCCGAAGGATGATTTCCCTCTCCCAAACATAAGCACCTTGGTTGATAGAGCGGCTGGTTGCCAAATGCTGTCCCTCCTTGACTGCTTTTCAGGCTATCACGAGATTTGGATGAATGAAGAAGATGAGGAAAAAACAATTTCATCACACCCTCGGGCACTTTTTGCTTCCGAAGAATGGCAGAAGGCTTAAAAAATGCAGGCTCAACCTTCGCTCGCATGACCTCTGAGGTTTTCAAAGATGAGCATGCTGTCTCTGCCTATGTCGATGACCTGGTTGTCCAGAGTGAACTAAAAGAAAACCACATATCAGACTTATCGAGGGTGTTCAGCAACCTCCGATCTGCCAGATTAAAACTAAACCTAGAAAAATGTGTTTTCGGGGTAAGCGAAGGTAAATTGCTAGGTTGCATCGTCTCAGCCAGGGGAATCGAAGCTAACCCTAAGAAGATTGACGCCATCATGAACATGGAACCTCCGGCGACCAAAAAAGCAGCTCAACGTCTGTCTGGTCGGTTAGCAGCACTTAGCAGATTCATCTCAAGATCCGCAGAGCGAGGGTTGCCTTTCTTTGAAACACTCAGAAGCAATGGTCCATTTAATTGGGGCCCTCGGCAGCAAAGGGCCTTCGAGGATTTGAAAAAGTATTTGACCAGTTTGACTGCCCTAACCAGCCCAGGCAAGGGAGACCTACTACTGCTCTATGTCGCAGCTTCGCCCCACGCAGCAAGCGCAGTTCTCATCAAGGAGCTGAACGAAAACAACAAGACCAGGCAAGCCCCAATCTACTATGTGTCAGAAACCCTCGAAGGTCCAAAGAGAAATTACTCGGAGCTTGAGAAAATAGCATATGCCGTGGTTATGGCATCAAGAAAGCTCAAGCACTATTTTCAGGCACACGAGATCCACGTACCTTCGTCATACCCCCTCAAGAACATTTTCAAAAATAACGAGGCAGTTGGAAGAATAGCAAAATGGGCAGTCGAGCTCAATAGTTACGCTGTGACCTTCGTCGGCAGAACAGCAATCAAATCGCATGTACTGGCTGATTTCATAGCTGAATGGACACCCGACCCTCGAGGTGGTGAACCTCAACATAACCAGTTTTGGATCGTTTATGTCGATGGAGCCTGGGGTGCAACTGGAGCCGGTGCCTCGGCCATTCTAATCTCGCCTTCCGGGTCGAAGCTGAGATACGCACGAAGACTTGACTTCAAATGCACAAACAACTCCGCTGAATACGAAGCCGTGATTTTGGCACTCTCAAGGCTACGGTCGCTGTCAGTCCGAAGGGCACTCATCAACACAGATTCACAAGTCATTGCGGGACACATCGAGAAAAACTACAAAGCAAAAGATCCGGAGCTTCAAAAGTATTTTCAATATGTCCGAAGGCTAGAATCCTTCTTCCTCGGCATAACTGTAAAAGCAATATCAAGGACTGATAACAGCGAGGCAGATTGCCTAGCAAAAGCAGCCGCACAACAGTTACAACTTCCACCAGATGTGTTCTACGAGGTTGCCACTCGGTCAGCTTTTGAAACCTCCGAAATCAGCATCAAGTTGATCAGTGCAATTCAGTGCGAGGATTTGAGAGCACCTATCATGGCCTACATCAAGCGCTTCACGAATCAGACAGCAGAGAAGAAGAAAACAGACTAAAGCAAAGAGTGCGAGGGTACAAGATTGTTGACAACACCTCATACAAAGCTTCGGTAACCTCGCCATGGCTTAAATGTGTGTCACAGTCCGAAGGAAACGACATTCTCAAACTAATCCACGAGGGCATCTGCGGTTCTCACAACGGCCCGAGGGCTCTAGTCGGCAAAGCGTTCAGGCAAGGTTTCTACTGGCCAACAGCATTAAGAGATGCACAAACCATCGTCAAGCATTGCGAGGGTTCTCAACTGATGGCAAAGAACCAAAATGCCCCAGGGGCACCTACAACTCTCATATGCCCAACTTGGCCTCTGCAAAGGTGGGCGATGGACCTCATGGGCCCACTGCCGACGGCTCTAGGGAACCTTCGCTACGCGGTGGTTGCTGTGGAATACTTCACAAAGTGGATCGAAACAAGACCATTGTCCTCCATCACTTCCCTCGCAGTGAAAAAGTTTTTCTGGCAACAAATAATTTGTCGATTCTGAGTTCCCCAACACCTAACTGTTGACAACGGCACATAGTTTGACAGCGAGGTTTTCAAAGAATTCTGTGCACAAATTGGGACAATACTATGATTCGCCTCAGTCCGGCACCCACAATCCAACGGATTGGTTGAGAGAGCCAATGCAACAATTTTCCAGGCTATATCCAAGAAGTTGCAGGGTAGACCTAAGGGTAAATGGGCGGATGAACTACCTTCGGTAACTTGGTCTCACAACACCTCCGAATGCAGAGCAACCAAATTCACACCTTTCAAACTCTTATTCGGCGAAGAAGCGGTGCTTCCAGAAGAACTAAAATATGGGTCGCTCAGAACAACCCTCGCAGCTGACGAGCAAGCCCAACTGCTTGACAAAGATCTACTTGAGGAAACAAGATGCAACGCAGTACACAACCTTCGCAAGTACCAAGAAGAAACCAAAAAATGGAGAGACAAAAAGATCAGAATCAAAGAGTTGCAGAAAGGTGACCTCGTCCTCATCAGAAAACAAAATGCCAGCATGGCAGGGAAGTTTCAGCCAAAGTGGACAGGTCCATACTTGATTGTGGAAAGCAATCGTCCCGGTTCTTTCCACCTCTCCGACAGCGAAGGAAACATCCTGCCTCACACCTGGAACATTGACAACCTTCGCAAATTTTACCCATAGCGGAGCCCACATCCTGCCTCACACCTGGAACATTGACAACCTTCGCAAATTTTACCCATAGCGGAGCCTTAGCGAGCCCTCGCACTATGTAATCTTTTGTTTCACTGTTGCTTTTTTCCATTGTCGTGCATGTAACAAAAACAAAAAAGGAGCTGCACTCTTTTTCCTTACGAAGGGGCGTAAGGTTTTTTAACGAGGCATCATCCATAACCTTAATACAGGTTAGAACCCCCCAAAAAAAGAAGAGCTCAAATCTTTAAGATCATTAGAGAGCATCGAAAAAGCACGTCTTATTCAAAGAGTGCTACAATCGATGCAACCCTTTTAAGATTGCTTCCAAAAACAAATGTTTTTCAAAAAGCAAACTTCACCTCCTCCTGAGACAAGGAGAGGCGCAAAGTCCAAAAAAGTCGAGCACCCTCGCAAAACACGCGAGGGGCTCGCAAAAAAGCAAACTTCACCTCCACCTAAGATAAGGGGAGGCGCGATGTCCAAAAAAGTCGAGCACCCTCGCAAAACACACCAGGGGCTCGCAAAAAAGCAAAATTCACCTCCACCTAAGATAAGGGGAGGCACGAAGTCCAAAAAAAGTCGAGCACCCTCGCAAAACACGCGAGGGGCTCGCAAAAAAGCAAACTTCACCTCCACCTAAGATAAGGGGAGGCGCGAAGTCCAAAAAAGTCGAGCACCCTCGCAAAACACACCAGGGGCTCGCAAAAAAGCAAACTTCACCTCCACCTAAGATAAGGGGAGGCGCGAATTCCAAAAAGACGAGCACCCTCGCCAAACACGCCAGGGGCTCGCAAAAAAGCGAACTTCACCTATGCCTAGGATAAAGGGAGGCGCGAAGTCCAAAAAGCCTAGCACCCTTGCCACAAATGCCAGGGGCATGTTTAAAAACCCGCCGCCTATGATAACAGTAGACGCGAAGTCCAAACCTCGCTTATCAGAAAGCGTTACGCGAGCCTCGCTAAAAGAAAGTGGGGGCATCGCTGTTTTTTCCAAAACTCGCTTATCAGAAAGCATTACGCGAGCCTCGCTAAAAGAAAGTGGGGGCATCGCTGTTTTTTCCAAAACTCGCTTATCAGAAAGCATTACGCGAGCCTCGCTAAAAGAAAGTGCGGGCGTCACTGTTTTTTCCAAAACTCGCTTATCAGAAAGCATTACGCGAGCCTCGCTAAAAGAAAGTGGGGGCGTCGCTGTTTTTTCCAAAACTCACTTATCAGAAAGCACTAAGCGAGCCTCGCTAAAAGAAAGTGGGGGCGTCGCTGTTTTTTCCAAAACTCGCTTATCAGAAAGCATTACGCGAGCCTCGCTAAAAGAAAGTGGGGGCGTCGCTGTTTTTTCCAAAACTCGCTTATCAGAAAGCATTACGCGAGCCTTGCTAAAAGAAAGTGGGGGTGTCGCTGTTTTTTCCAAAACTCGCTTATCAGAAAGCTTTACGCGAGCCTCACTAAAAGAAAGTGGGGGCGTCGCTGTTTTTTTCAAACCAGCTTTTCAAAGCACTTGCACGAGCCTCGCTAAAAGAATGTGGGGGCGTCGCTGTTTTTTCCAAAATCAGCTTTTCAAAAGCATCACGCGAGCCTCGAAAATTTTACGCGAGCCTCATATTTAATTTCAATAGATTCACCACAAACAAAAAATTCAATACCATGACCCGTTTGCCTCAATTGGTGATACAGCATACAATCAAAAAGAAAGAAAAAACAAAAATCATGAAGATTGACCTTCATCCTCTATCAACACCAAATCAACTGAACCCTCGCCCTCCTCTTCAAACCTTGTTTCTGCCGAAACGAGGGGCCCCCACAGGAGAGGAGCCGCGGGAATGATTGGCATTTCTCCAGGTAAAACCCTCGCCCTATACATGTATCTATAGTGTGCCTCACCAACCTCCGAAGGCTCCTCCTTCGGAACAACGAGTGACGCATCCGAGCCCACCTCAAGCTTGCTTCGTCCGAACAAATACTCTAGGGCCGTATTCTCATCAATATCTTCCTCAGCGCCAGCTAGCGAGGCCGAAGAAGAACCAAACAGATAACGAGTGGCCTGTCGGTCGGTATAGTCTGCCTCGCGCCAGAAATGACTTGACCTACTATTCATCAAATCGTATCTTCGAACTTTCGACCACCAAAAATGTTCAAAGGATAGCGAGTGGTGTTTCAGCTTGGCCCGAGCCCAAGACTCACCAGTAATAAAAACATCCTGATAATTTAACATCAACGGCGTCATGTCGAACACATCTAGCACGGTTCCATCAGGAACCTGCATGTTCAGTATTAAAAAAGGTATTTCAGCGACATCAAGTTCTAGGCATTCACCTAGCATATTACAAAACAAACCCTCGCTCCCACAAAAGCCCTAAGTTTTCAAACCTGCCCAACCTCCCCCCGCCGGTCAGCCCCAGCTTCGGCAGCAGCTGCCTCTGCGCCTTCGCTACCGCCAGCTTCAATGTTCTCCGTCTCCCCTGCAATCGGTGCCTCTGCGCTGGCCTCTTCCAACACCAAAGCCTCCCTCACCGAGGGTTCCACCTCCGTCGGCGCAGCGCCCGTTGGTTCAGCTTCGAGAGCGTTCTGTGAAAAGCCCGCAACATTCCCGGAGGTACTCGGCGAAGCCTGCATATCTCTCTGGGCCTGCAAAAAGGAAACTCAGATCACAAACCTAGACTAACAACATGACCGCTCGAGGAACACGGAAACACCAAAAAAGGGGAGGCACCCCATATGAAGTCCATACCTGACGCGTAGCTTCGGCCGCCTCTTCAAAGGCAAGAACACGACCTCCTCCATCAATCCAAAACTTACGCAGCAGACGCACTGCACAGTTTCGAACCTCCACATCATGCACCTTCATCTGACGAACCACGTCCACACTAGGGAAGACGTGGTTCGGCTTTCTAATTTTCCGAAGGAGTTCACAATCAGCCTGACGAAGGGTCCCAGCCATGGACAAAGCTCCGGCATAACAGCCGAAGTCAGCCGCATTCTCATCCAGGGAACTAAATACATCAAGCTCACCCCCGAGCCATCCTTCAAAGGCTTCAGCATTGGTGGCAGGCAACGGCTCCCCAGCAGAGCCGCCGGCCTCGGTCAAGCAACAATCAAGCTTTTGTTTGATTTTCACCATGCTCGCACGCCATGACTCATTCGAATCAGCAAGTCGACCCTCGGTAGCGGCTAGGGCTTTGTCTTTCTCTTTGCCCGCAGCAATCAGGTCGGCGTTACGCTTCGCCAGCTCAACTGCTTCCTCCCGAGCCTTGGTTGTTTTTTCCGAGGCACTTTTCAACTCAATTTCTTTATTTTTTAAGCTCCGAGTGAGTTTGCTATTCTCCCTCTCAAGCTCAGTCACCTGATTTCTCATAAATTCCATGTCTGATCCAACCCTTCGCCTGGCCGCTCGGTTCAAGAGCATCAGCTCCGCCAACTTGACGCCCATATCGTCGAAGGTATCTCCAACAGGTTGATCAACCAGACGAGTTTCAGCCTCCGGCACACAAATACGGTTGAAGATGCACCCCAAAAAGCGTCTTTCCTCTGTGCCACATTGCAGGTGGCAATCCTAAAGATCCGGACTCGTGAATAACTCAGTTGCCGGATCACTGACTCTGAGCTTCTTAGCAAAATAAGGTAGACTCGACCGGCTAGCCTCGCCGTACAGTCTCTTCCCGGGCGTTCGGTCATTTTCAAGCTCTCCGGAAAACTCTAAACCGTCGATCCACAGATGCGACCCAGCAAATTCGGGAACTTCCCCCCGACGAGGGCTATACGGTTCAAAGTCTCGGATAATCTCATCTATGCTCCGGGTAGCTATAGCTCCAGCACCTGGCGAAGCAGCTTTCTTTCCTCGGGACTCATCAATCGACACTTCCTCGTCAGAGTCATCTCCCTCGCCAGAGGCATCACTAGTTCCATCTGACGAGCTTTCCTATGTCTCCCCATCCTTCTCTTCCTCCTTCTCCTCCTCCACCTCGTCTTCATCATCACCCTCGTTGTCCGAGATTTGAATCAAAGCACCAATCCCACCGACGCGAGGTATCTGCCCTCCAGCCCTACCAGCACCTCGGACGGAAGTGACAACGGCCGAGGAGGAAGAGGCGCCTGCAGCAATCGATGCAGATGCGACCTTCGTCGCGAGCGCTTTTACTCGGCCGCCGGCGCCACCACGGCTGCGACCACGGCCCCTCTTTGGTCACGAAACAGGCTCCTCCCTTTCCGAATCTTTTCGCTTCCTCTTCTTCGGCGCTTCCTCGCTCGAAGGTGCGGGCCAGTCACCATACTGGACTACGAGAAGGTCAAATAACCTGTTAACCCAACCTCCGCTGCCAATCGAGCTGTGGATTGCTTTAATTTCTAGTGTGGACGGTTTCCCAACAAGCTCCTCTGCCCACTCATGAACACGCTTATATATGGCCTTGAATCCATCTTCACGCGTGGGAAACTTCTTCAAAGTCCTCTCCCAAATTACGTCAAGATCCAGAACCGGCCTCTTCAAGCCTCTACCCTCGTACTTGGGGTCGTTCTCAACCTTGAACCAAGCCTGCCTCCGACCGAGAGGCCAGATCTTGGCGCAACAGTACTCCTCCACCAAATCCCATGCGCATTGAGAGCGCGCAACGAGCCTCAGGCAGTCAACAGCAGCATGAGCCTCGGTGCTCATCTTGGCCTCGGCGCTCACATCTCCAAGCAGTGGAAGTTCCCCACAAAGCTCAGCGGCATCACTAAGCTTGTAGTAGAACAAAAACTCCTGCCACCCGCTGCTCCACTTATCCTTCTGAGCCTACACTGGCATCTCCGCGCCCGCACGATGACAAAATGTGTACACCGCAAACTGTCCGAGATTGGCCTTGCCCTCGCCCTCAGTAATCTTGCGAGGTTGCATGTGAACTCGATGAGTGCGGACAAATCCCTCGACATGAGGGATAATTCCCTGCGACCGGCAAGCCCAGACGTAAACTAACATCTTCGTAAAGCAGGAAGGAGTGAGCTGGTGAAACCGCAAATTAAACCTTCAAATAACCGAGGTCACAAAGGAGTCTCCTGGAAAGCGAAGGCCAGCAGAAAAGAACTCTTCAAAAACAACAACCTCTCCCGCATCCGGCTTCGGAACAGTTTCCCCACTGCTAGTCCTCGCCTTCCCCTCCTCAATCCACCCTCGCCCAACATACGATGCCAGATCAGTGCTGCAAACACGGCTATGACCAAACTCGAAGGTCACCCCTTCGACAGCGGCTGAGGGCGAAACAGCGCGAGCGGTTTGCTTCAACCTCGCCATATCCAGAAAACTAAGCTTCGCTAGACGCAAGCAGTCTAACCTACGCAACTATGCGAAAAACAACCTTCGCAACAACAAACTAGCGGCAGCAGGATGGCAAGCGCAAATGAAGGCACAAAGTCAATGCCCCCCACCTACCCCGTGTATTTATAGGCCATGGGGTGGGCGTGTCCGCCCGACAAAATCAGCACGACAATCCAAAAACTCGGCACAAAAAACAGAGCCACGCTTCAGCCGTACAAAAGCAAACAGTACTACGGCCCGGCCCAAAAGCAGCTGCGGGCGTCGCTGCCTAGGGTCTTTTCATATCTCCCATCGAAAGGCACTGCTTGGGCCTAGGCTCTGCCCCTTAGATCCAAAGCAACGAGGGGCTACTGTTGGGGATCAGGACCCTCGGCAACAACACCACGCGGAGCACAGGCACGAACGACCTTCGCGTGATCCACACATCCCCGCTTGGCTTTTTTCCTCAAGGGACTGGACCCCATGGACCCGCTTTCTAACCTTCACCATGGATCCGACCCCCGAGGCTTTGTTGCATTTCCCTGTAGGTTAAGACTCGACGACAGCCAGGCAGGTGACCTTCGCTCGCTTTGCGAGGTCACTTCGCTTGGAACGAAGGTTTCAGCGAGGCGACGGAAGGACGCTGGCCCGAGGGCAAGCGGAGTCGAGGGTCAAGTTTTCGCGTCTGCCCCGAAGGTGGGCAGGATCAAGTGGCGACGCGCAGAGGGAAGACTGATTAGGGTTTCCGCCGCGACTGTGCTTTTACCTCATTGCCCTTCCTCCCTGCATGGAGGCAGGGAATATTTGTTGTACCCTTTTGTAGTTAGCCCCATGACCCTTGGTATTCCCTATAAATACCAAGGGGTGAACAGTGTAAGGGGGATGGATTTTTGGGAATAGAGCCACATTAATTGTCTTTGTTTCTCAGCCTTCGCTTCCATTCTCGACGCTTGGCCACCTTCGCCGTTCCTCGCGTCAGAGTGGAGGTGGGCAAGAGTGTTTCCAACATGGTATGTACTCAAGATATGAATCGATTTACTTAGGGACTATCAAACGCTACTTCGTAACAGAGTAGTTATAAAGATAGTCTTCGGGTTTGTCAGGAAGTATGCTGTGAGACATAGACGATCAAGATGGGATTTGCCCCTATCCACGTGAGAGAGATATTACTGGACCACTCAAATGATTGGATCATAAAATGCATGAACGTGCTTAGGTTAAGTGTTAACCTATGAGTTGGACCAAATATTGTGTGGCAAGGGAATTACGTGTATGTGATCGTGGTGGTTCGTCTGATAAGATCTTTGCACGTACATAGGTGCTGACACATCTTGCTAGAGGCCGCTGTCAACTATTAGGCGAATAGGAGTACTCGGGCCATGTCTATGTGTGCGTGAACCCATAGTGTGACAGAACGACCCTAATCCCATGGCCCACGTGTCCCTGTCAACCTCTGATAGTCGAACCCATGTTGCATGTGATTAAGACCTGTTCGCCACCGGGCTACATCAGTGCCCAATGTCCGCAGGATCATCTCACAATTCGGTTACAACATTTCATACTTTTACAAATAACATCAGAATAAAGAGCGGAAGACTTAAATAACAATAGTTTTACAAAGCAGGGCTCCAAATAGAAATTAAGGTGCAGTTATTACAAACCAAGTTCTGATAATAGAAATAGACATAGGCAACATAGTGGAGAACAACAAAGATACTTATAGTCACCCAGCCCGAGGGTGTACAACTATTCTTCGGCCTCATCGGCCTCTTCCTGGACGATGGTCACGCAGCAGGGTGCAAGACACATCGGGGATTCTGTCATACCTGTAGCATGGGTAACAAACCCTGAGTACTGGGGTACTCAACAAGACTTACCCGACTAAAGAAAAAGGGAGAAGACTCAGGAATGAGAGGCTTAGGGTAGTCAAGGTAAGGCTTAAGCAAGATCAAGTATTTTGCAGAAAAGCATTTTTTGTAAATCTTATTTTACTTTGGAAAGATTCAGTATTCCTCAATTCTTCATCGTTCATGATTCATTTTACATTTCAAAACATTCCTAGTTGAGAACCACTCTTCGTTGACAGTCAGTGACCAAGTCTCCATAACCGAGGAGCAACGTTAATCCGGATAAATAATACTCAGCTGAGGATCCCTATCCACACTGCATATGTAGCACCCAAGCTTGCATATGTCAACTCGTCTTCCACGATTTCTCCAAGATTGGGCCCAGTCCTACGCCACCCGGAAGTACAGTACACCACTCCTATCCCGGTACGACGACCACGTGGGTACATGCTACTTCTTCCATCTCTTCACTCCCAGTGCGCGGTTGTCGGTCCAATAAAGGATTTCTCGGAGCCAGAGCTTTCCGAAGTATGTGAATAGTTACAAGTCTTGACCAGCAGGCCCCCATACGGATGGTCCCTAATTTTCCAGCCAGAACTATACCTTGGTTATATCTCACCCAAGCGTAATAGTCCTGTCAGTTTTTCAACCCTGTCCCGGTCGGTGTCAACTGTTGAGTCCCGGACTACAACATGACGGCACCGTACGCTCGGACAACCTCTTCTCGACACTGACCACATGCTAGCTAGGCAAGCAGTCATCGATCGGGGAGTAAAGCCAAATTCCCATAAAGATTCTTTCAGTGATCATACTTTTGAAATTGGTATTTTTATTGCAAAGTCTAATTCAATGAGCATTGCTAAGCATTTTTTTTCAAATACTTTTGAAAAGAAGCTATCGTGTGTATCAGTGGTTAAGGTGGATAATGCATCAGATAGGATATCACTCAACTCCTATAAACCTAATGCAGAAGTTTACTCAAAAGCCCTTAAGGAAAACATTTTATAAATTCAAGGAAAGGGTTAAATGCACCGGGGCTTGCCTTGAAGAGCAAAGAGGGCAGGCTCGAGGGCGGCGGGGCAGTTGTCGGAGCTCGGGGTAGCCTCGGGGACAGGTTCGTCAGCGGCTGCCTCGATCTTGACGCCTTCTTCGGTAACTATACGAATGCAATGATGCATGCACATGAGTATGCTAGCATGAACAATGCAACACAGGGCATACAACATGAACCCTAATCATTTTTTTCTATTTTTCTTAATTATTTAAAAAGGTCATTTTATGCAGTTGCTCCAAAAATTACCAAATTAATCACATAAGTTAATTATGGTGTAGATAGATGGCAAAACAAATTTCATAATTTTTGGAGGTCATTAAGGTGCTCAAATAAAATCAGACATTAATTAACAAAAGGCACTATTTAACAATTAAAATAAAAGCTCAAAAATCAACTTGCTCCAAAAGACTTCAAAATTTCACCAGAGACTAAACATGGCATAGGAAGCTCACAAAAATTTATCTCATGATTTTTGGAGTTATAAATGATTTTCTAAAAATCCAAAACCATCCATTTATTAATTAAAAGAGGGATTTTACATTTTCAAATTCTTGCAGAAAAGTCAAGTTTCATATTTTTCTAAAATACTACATGGTATAGAGAGTCAATTGTAAAATTTTCAGAATTTTTAGAGCAATACAGAAAATCATACAAAAAGATGAAATAGCAATACTATTCACATTTTTTAAAAAGAAAAGGAGCACTGTGCTCCTTCGCAGGGGCTCGGGCGAATCGCGGCGAGGCGGTCCGCAGGGCTCGGGCGAGGCGGAAACACTCGGCCGTCCGAGACCTGGCTGGTAGACTCGGGCGAGACGGAAACAAGCGTTTCGTCCGAGGCCTGGCCGGGAGGCTCGGGCGAGACGGAAAACGATCGTTTCGTCCGAGGCCTCGCTCGGGCGAAGCGGAGGGTGCGCGAGTCCGCTCGAGGCCTGGCTCGAGCGAAGTGGTGAGGGTCTGTGAGTCCGCTCGAGGCTAGGCTCGGCGAAAACGGGAAACGTGTGCTCGAGGCCTGGCTCGAGCTAACGGTGAACGCGTGTGCCCGAGACCTGGCTCGAGCTTTGCGCCGTGAAAGCAAAGACCGAGGGGGGCTTCGAGTGCTTACCACGGGTCAGAGGCAGGGCTCGGCGGGGCGGTGTTTCGGCGGAGCTGTCCCGGCGGCGAGCGGCATGCCGGTGGCTCTGTCCACCAAAAGAGATCGCCAAGGAGCGTTTAGGATCGCACCAAGATGAGGAAGAGAGGGCGGGGGTCAGATGGGCGGAAGGAAAACCCACGGCGACGAATTTCACTTCTTACCAAGGCGAGGTCATTCGCCGGAGTTGGGGAAGAACTGCCTGCGCCGGCTAGAGGAGGGACGGAGGGGTGAAATTGAGAAGGGGAAAAGCTTCGCGAGGACACGGCGGAGCTTCTGAGCTAGATGGTGGAGCGGCGGAGGCACTGGACTGGCCTAGACACGGTGGCGGAGAGGATGAGGAGCTCTGCCCGCCGGCGGTCCCTTTTATAGCCGTGCGTGGGAACGGATAAGCGTCGCGTGCAGGCGGATAAGCTTGGCCGAAGCGTGCGCAATCGATTGCACGCTGGCAGAAGGATGGGCGTGCGCGCAGGGGCCGGGTGTGCATTCGCCGGCGACGGCCACGCGGCGGCGACGCGCTGGGAGCAGTGGGGGACGGGAGAGAGAGAGTCAGCGCTCGCGTGCGGGTGCGGAATGATGGCGCGGGCGCAGGCGACAAGTCGGGGGCGGGCGTGCGGCTGCCAGGCGCGCGGCGCACGCAGCCCCGGCGAGCGGCCATGGCCGCCCCCCCTGCTCTGCTCTGACCCTAGGTAGGAGATGAACAGGGCTAGGTCTAGGGTTTGACTTTCTGTATTTTGCAAATTACTCCCAACATTTGAACTGCACGGGAAAAACTCAAAACACCAAAGTTGTTCAGAAAAAAAGAGATCTACAACTTTGTCAATATGAACATTTTCAAAATCCAAATAGTTTTTGAACCACATTTGAAATCAGAAAAGGGAACACTTTTGGGATTTGAATAAATTCAAAATTACTTTTGATTTTACATTGAAAGATGGAAATCTGCGAACATGAAGGTTGTTCCTTTTATCAAAACCTACAACTTTGCTAATATACACTTTTTCTGAAACTCAATAGTTTTTGAATAAATTTTGAAAACTGAAAAGGGGACAAAAACTGGAATTTGAATGAATTTGAAATTACTTCAAACTTTGTATAGAAACTTGAAAATTTGTAAATACCAAAGTTGTTTCTCTTGATCAGATCTACAACTTTGCTTTTTGGACCAACTCCAATTTTTGAATAGTTTTTTGAAGTATTAAAAGAGGGGTAAAAACCAGGGTTTGGAAATCAGGGTTTTGCAAAAGGGATTTGAAATCTGTTTTTGATTTTGGGTTTCTGAACAACACAACAAAGCTTCAAGACACAAAACTGAACAAGAATAAATCCAGGCTAGGCACAGAGGTGAAATTATCATTTTTGCCCTTATAGGAAGATTTGGGCTTTAGGGTTTTTTTTTGAAAAGAGATTGCTACACAAGTACTAAGCAAACATAAATGCAAGGCAAGAATGATTAATGACTAATGATGATGACATGTCAGGTTAATTACATTTTAGAACACCAGAGGTGTTACAGCCTTCCCCCCTAAAAGAAATCTCGCCCCGAGATTCTGCGTCTTACAAAAAAAACAAGGGTAAAACCTCACATCTACAGAGATTCGAGAAAGTCGGGATAGTTCCTCGCCAAGAAGTCTTCGGATTCCCAAGTGGCTTCTTCTTCAGAGTGTTGGTTCCACTGGATCTTGTACCATCTTGTGGTGGTTCTTCGGGTAACACGATCCTTGTGATCCAACACGCGAACTGGATACTCAGTGTATGACAGATCGGGTTCTAACTCAACACCTTCAACTTCCACCACATGTTCAGGTATTCGGAGACACTTCTTGACTTGGGAGACATGAAACACATTATGGACTGCTGAAAGATGATCGGGCAAACTCAGCTTGTAAGCTACCTTGCCACAACGATCCAGAATCTCAAACGGACCAATGTAGCGGGGTGCTAACTTTCCTTTGACTCCAAAACGAGTGACTCCTTTGGTGGGTGAGACCTTCAGGTACACATAATCTCCGATTTGAAACTTCAGAGGTCGACGTCTTTTGTCAGCATAGCTCTTCTGTCGAGACTGTGCAATCTTCATATTCTCTTGTATTTGCTTGACTTTTTCTTCCATATCTTTCACTAGGTCGACTCCAAAGAATTCTCTTTCTCCAGGTTCAGACCAACTGAGAGGTGTACGACAACGGCGGCCGTACAGTGCTTCAAAGGGTGCCATTTTGATGCTCTCTTGGTAACTGTTATTATATGAGAACTCTGCCAAGGGCAAACAGTTATCCCAAGTATCTGCGAAGGTGAGCACACATGCTCTCAACATATCCTCTAACACTTGGTTGACTCGCTCATTTTGTCCATCTGTTTGTGGATGATATGTTGTACTATGCAAGAGCTTGGTTCCAAGTGAGGTATGGAACGCTTTCCAGAACTTTGCGACAAACTGGGTACCACGATCTGAGATAATGGTTTTGGGTATGCCATGGAGTTTTACTATGTTGTTCTTGTACAAAGTGGCATAAGTGGGGACGGTGTAACTGGTCTTCACTGGCAGGAAGTGAGCTTGCTTAGTGAGGCGATCCACGATCACCCATATGGAATCAAAACCTCTTGATGTCTTGGGTAGACCATTGATAAAGTCCATACTGATATCGTCCCATTTCCAAGCAGGTACAGATAAAGGTTGCAATTCTCCTCTGGGCTTCATGTGCACGGCTTTGACTTTCTGGCAGGTATCACACTGAGCGACATACCGGCGATCTCAATCTTCATCTTTGTCCACCAGAATTTCTGCTTCAAATCCTGGTACATTTTGTTGCTGCCGGGGTGGATGGAGAATCTAGTCAAGTGTGCTTCATCAAGGATTAACTTTCTTAACTCAGGCACTTTAGGAACTACTAACCTATTCTTAAACCATACTACTTCTGCATCATCAATCCTGAAACAATCAGCCTTTCCGAATTGGACCTTTTCGATGATGTGCTTGATTCCAGGGTTATCTTTCTGTGCAGCGATGATCTGCTCTCTGATAGGGGTTTCTATTCTGATATTATTTAGAGTTCCTTGTGGAATCATTTCAATATTCAACTTTTCCAGCTCATAACACAAAGAAGAATCATAGGGTTTCTTCATCAGACAGTTGCAATAGGACTTGCGACAGAGTGCATCGGCGACCACATTCGCCTTACCCGGATGGTAATGCACTTCAAGATCATAGTCCTTAATTAACTCAAGCCATCTTCTCTGTCTCATATTCAGCTCTTCTTGAGTGAAGATATACTTCAGGCTTTTGTGATCAGTGTACACATTACAGGTACTGCCCAACAGATAATGACGCCAGATCTTCAAGGCATGCACTACTGCTGCTAACTCGAGATCATGAGTTGGATAATTCTCTTCATGTCGCTTAAGCTGTCGGGAGGCATAAGCGATCACTCGACCTTCTTGCATCAAAACACAGCCCAAACCAGTACCAGATGCATCATAGTAGACATCAAAGGGCTTCTCGATGTTTGGCTGGGCTAGCACTAGTGATGTAGTTAATAGTTTCTTCAGAGTTTGAAAGGCTTGCTCACAGGCTGGTGACCAGACAAACTTCACAGAATTCTTTACTAACTCAGTGATAGACTTGGCGATTCTTGAGAAATCTGGGATGAATCGACGATAATATCCTGCCATTCCCATAAAGCTGCGGACTTGATGAACAGTGGTAGGTGGCTTCCAATCCAGAATGTCTGCCACTTTACCAGGGTCAACTGACACACCTTCAGCGGATAGGACATGACCAAGAAACTGTATCTGATCTAACCAGAACTCACATTTACTGAACTTGGCATACAGCTGATGTTCTCCGAGACGGGATAGAACGATATGAAGATGCTCGCCGTGATCTTCAGGGGTTTTTGAGTAGACAAGGATGTCGTCAATGAACACGACCACGAATTTATCAAGCTCTGGCATGAACACAGAGTTCATGAGGTACATGAAATGAGCGGGGGCATTAGTCAAACCGAAGGACATGACCAAGTACTCATATAGGCCGTATCTGGTGGTGAAAGCTGTTTTAGGAATATCTTCAGGACGAATCTTTATTTGGTGGTAGCCAGATCTGAGATCGATCTTGGAGAATACTTTGGCTCCAGCTAACTGGTCAAAGAGAAGATCAATACGAGGCAAGGGATATTTATTTTTGATGGTGACCTCATTGAGTGGGCGATAATCAATGCACATTCTGAGAGTCTTGTCTTTCTTCTTTACAAAGATTGCAGGACAGCCCCAAGGAGACGAGCTTGGGCGAATGAAACCCTTGTCCAACAAATCTTGTAATTGGATTTTTAGCTCTGCCAACTCTCTGGGAGGCATTCGATAAGCTCTGCGAGATATAGGAGCAGTCCCGGGCTTTAGCTCTATGGCAAACTCAACATCACGGTCAGGAGGTAGACCAGGCAAATCCTCAGGAAAAACATCAGGGAATTCACAGACCACGGGGATGTCTCTGGTTTCCAGAACATAGGCGGTATTTATTTGAGTGGCTGCTGGTTTTTGAGGCATTGGAAGTTGGAGAAGGAGTTTGGCGGTACTGTTAGGAATATCCACTCTCACAACTCTATTCAAGATGTCGATCATGGCTTTATACTGACACATCCAATTCATGCCTAGGATGACATCTATCTCCTGATCACGAAGCACTATCATGGTGGTGGGAAATACATGTTCCCCCAACATTACTGGTATACTGCGAACCACTTCCTTAGTACTTATACGCCCTCCAGGCGAAAATATGCAGAAACTTTCTTTTAAATCCTCAATTGATATCTCATGCTTGATGACAAAAGTACGACTGATGAAGGAATGCGATGCACCAGAATCAAACAACACAACTGCAGGGTGATTGGCAACAGGAAACCTACCGATCATGACGGGTTCTCCTTCTGGGATATCGCCGATAGTGGTGTAGTAGACTTGCCCGTGCTTCTTGACAATCCTGCCTTTCTGGGCATGTTGCTGCTGGGCACGGTGCTGCTGCTGCTGAGATCCTCCAGGATTCTTCTGAGTATTCTGGGCATACCTCTTGGGCTTTGGGCACTCACGAGACCAGAGACCAAGCTGGCCGCAGTTGTAGCAGGGATGGTTGTAGGCTGTTTGTGGAGTGGTGATGCGAACACCTGGGGCGTTCGGCTGTGTGGCACTTTGCTGGTTGGCATTATGGGTGGTGGCCGCGGTACGGACGACCACTTGCTGGTTGGGGTAAGGTAGACGATTGTGGTGGTGGCTGGGGTGATAGATGACTCTCTGTCGTTTGTGACCGCCAGAGAAGCTGCTTGACCCTGCTTTCTTCTTCTTCTTCTCTTCCTGGTACAGGCGATTGCTTTCTTCAAAAGCAACAGCCCGGTCAACAACATCGTGATAAGACCCAGTCAGGTTATTGGACAAGCTCCTGCGGATCTTTGGGTGCAGTCCTCTGAGGAAACAATCCCTCTTCTTCTCATCTGTGTTGACATACTCTGAGGCATACTGGTTGAGATGATTGAATTGACCCACATACTGCATGACTGTGGAGTCTTTCTGTTGGAGAGCCAGGAACTGATCAAGCTTCATTTTCATCAATCCGGAAGGGATGTGATGAGCATGGAAGGCAGTGCGGAACTCCTCCCAGGTCAACTGATGACCCTCTGGCTGGGCAGCCAACAGGTTGGCGTACCAAGCACTTGCCGGACCACGAAGCTGCTGTGAAGCGAACCGTGGCTTCTGGATGTCGGTGCAGTTGATAAGACCAAACTTCTGCTCCATGGTGCGGAGCCAATCATCAGCTTCGAGGGGTTCATCGGCCTTGGTGAAGACCGGTGGACGAGTTTCGGTGAATTCCACATAGGTGGCCTCGTTGTTGATGTGCTGACGACCACAGTGACCATTATTCCGTTGCACTTGGTTTTGAGCCATCAGGTTAGCAGCGGCTGCCAAGGCTGCAATGGCATCTGCTAGCGTAGCAGGAACAGGTGGAGGGTTTGGAAGGTTGGCACCGTCAGAACCTCCAGCTCCAGTGCGAGTGTTCACAGGCATCTGTTAAGCAACTTGGAACTTAGCATTCATAGATAGAGTTCTGAAAACAACAGACTGATAGCTTCTTCTGATACAAAGGCTAATAGATTGATAAAGATCTCTGACAGATACAACCGACCGATAAGGGAAAAAGGTACGAAAAGAAAGATACAGACTGACTTAACAAAAGACAGACTAATGCTCCCAAACCTAGACTAAGGTTCTAGGTAAGCAGGTGGTACAGACACATGGGAACTCCATCTACTAAAGACGGGTCTAGTCCTCATCGATGATGATCATTTCTTCGTCGTCGTCTTCTTCTTCGAGGATGAGCTCAGGCTCGACCTCCTCGTCCTCGTCTTCAGCGTGAACGTCCTCGGTAGGCTCAATTTCTTCGTCCACGTCTGGCTCTTGTTCCACATCGGGTTCTTCCACTACAACGTCCTCAGGGTCTTCCATAACCGGGGGTACCAAGGGGTGAAGTTGATCATACAGCTGATGCACTTCCTCATGAAGCATATCATTGAACTGTTCAATCTAAGCTGTGTACTGCTGCAGTCCGTGGAGCTCGGCTCTGGTGACGTCCTCGCGGATCCAAGCATCATTGCGCTGCTCGATAGCGCGAACCGTGTTCTGGTTGGCCTGCTCCAGGGAAGCTCGTGCCTCATAAAACTCCAGGCGTGAGTGGTAGAAGTCATGCTCCAAGTTCTTCAGCTCGGCCTTCAGATTCTTGATTTCCTCCTTCAGGTTCTTGCGGGTGCGGTGGGGAAAGCGACGACCATTGGAAGATTCGGCAGTCTCTTCTCCAACGCGTGGTGCCAGCTGGTGGCGCGGCACGCCATTGGGTCCAGTCGACTTGCGAGCAGTCAGCTTGATACGGGCCATGTCTGGACAAGATTAGATGGATGAGGATCAGAAGGCTAGCAAGAAAAGGTAAAGGCATTCCACCCAAACGAACTTAAAGAGGAAGTTATTATTAACTTAAGTGATTATGACAAGATGCATGAATCGTTCCTACGGAACAAAGCAATGCAATAAATAAATAAGGTACATAGGGCTTAAAACATGTTGTTCCACTGGCTAGTGTTGCCATATGAGAGACAAGATGAGAGAAGCAATTTGGACTCAAAATAGTCAAGTTAGTTTGTTTAGACTCAAAAGGTTTTTTGAAGCTTTCGCAAAAACAAACACTGCAATGCTAAAGTGAGATGCTCCGATACCACTCTATGACGGAACGACCCTAATCCCATGGCCCACGTGTCCCTGTCAACCTCTGACAGCCGAACCCATGTTCCATGTGATTAAGACCTGTTCGCCACCGGGCTACATCAGTGCCCAATGTCCGCAGGATCATCTCACAATTCGGTTACAGCATTTCATACTTTTACAAATAACATCGGAATAAAGAGCGGAAGACTAAAATAACAATAGTTTTACAAAGCAGGGTTCCAAATAGAAATTAAGGTGCAGTTATTACAAACCAAGTTCTGTTAATAGAAATAGACATAGGCAACATAGTGGAGAACAACAAAGATACTTATAGTCACCCAGCCCAAGGGTGTACAACTATTCTTTGGCCTCATCGGCCTCTTCCTGGACGATGGTCACGCAGCAGGGTGCAAGACACATCGGGGATTCTGTCATACCTGCAGCATGGGTAACAAACCCTGAGTACTGGGGTACTCAACAAGACTTACCCGACTAAAGAAAAAGGGAGAAGACTCAGTAATTAGAGGCTTAGGGTAGTCAAGGTAAGGCTTAAGCAAGATCAAGTATTTTGCAGAAAAGCATTTTTTGTAAATCTTATTTTACTTTGGAAAGATTCAGTATTCCTCAATTCTTCATCGTTCATGATTCATTTTACATTTCAAAACATTCCTAGTTGAGAACCACTCTCCGTTGACAGTCAGTGACCAAGTCTCCATAACCGAGGAGCAACATTAATCCGGATAAATAATACTCAGCTGAGGATCCCTATCCACACTGCATATGTAGCACCCAAGCTTGCATATGCCAACTCGTCTTCCACGATTCCTCCAAGATTGGGCCCGGTCCTACGCCACCCGGAAGTACAGTACACCACTCCTATCCAGGTACGACGACCACGTGGGTACATGCTACTTCCGCCATCTCTCCACTCCCAGTGCGCGGTTGTCGGTCCAATAAATGATTCCTCGGAGCCAGAGCTTTCCGAAGTATGTGAATAGTTACAAGTCTTGACCAGCAGGCCCCCATACGGATGGTCCCTAATTTTCCAGCCAGAACTATACCTTGGTTATATCTCACCCAAGCGTAATAGTCCTGTCAGTTTTTCAACCCTGTTCCGGTCGGTGTCAACTGTTGAGTCCCGGACTACAACATGACGGCACCGTACGCTCGGACAACCTCTTCTCGACAATGACCACATGCTAGCTAGGCAAGCAGTCATCGATCGGGGAGTAAAGCCAAATTCCCATAAAGATTCTTTCAGTGATCATACTTTTGAAATTGGCATTTTTATTGCAAAGTCTAATTCAATGAGCATTGCTAAGCATTTTTTTTCAAATACTTTTGAAAAGCAGGTATCGGGTGTATCAGTGGTCAAGGTGGATAATGCATCAGATAGGATATCACTCAACTCCTATAAACCTAATGCAGAAGTTTACTCAAAAGCCTTTAAGGAAAACATTTTCTAAATTCAAGGAAAGGGTTAAATGCACCGGGGCTTGCCTTGAAGAGCAAAGAGGGCAGGCTCGAGGGCGGCGGGGCAGTTGTCGGAGCTCGGGGTAGCCTTGGGGACAGGTTCGTCAGCGGCTGCCTCGATCTTGACGCCTTCTTCGGTGACTATACGAATGCAATGATGCATGCACATGAGTATGCTAGCATGAACAATGCAACACACGGCATACAAAATGAACCCTAATCATTTTTTTCTATTTTTCTTAATTATTTAAAAAGGTCATTTTATGCAGTTGCTCCAAAAATTACCAAATTAATCACATAAGTTCATTATGGTGTAGATAGATGGCAAAACAAATTTCATAATTTTTGCAGGTCATTAAGGTGCTCAAATAAAATCAGACATTAATTAACAAAAGGCACTATTTAACAATTAAAATAAAAGCTCAAAAATCAACTTGCTCAAAAAGACTTCAAAATTTCACCAGAGACTAAACATGGCATAGGAACCTCACAAAAATTTATCTCATGATTTTTGGAGTTATAAATGATTTTCTAAAAATCCAAAACCATCCATTTATTAATTAAAAGAGGGATTTTAAATTTTCAAATTCTTGCAGAAAAGTCAAGTTTCATATTTTTCTAAAATACTACATGGTATAGAGAGTCAATTGTAAAATTTTCAGAATTTTTAGAGCAATACAGAAAATCATACAAAAAGATGAAATAGCAATACTATTCACATTTTTTAAAAAGAAAAGGAGCACTGTGCTCCTTCGCAGGGGCTCGGGCGAATCGCGGCGAGGCGGTCCGCAGGGCTCGGGCGAGGCGGAAACACTCGGTCGTCCGAGACCTGGCTGGTAGGCTCGGGCGAGACAGAAACAAGTGTTTCGTCCGAGGTCTGGCCGGGAGGCTCGGGCGAGACGGAAAACGATCGTTTCGTCCGAGGCCTGGCTCGGGCGAAGCGGAGGGTGCGCGAGTCCGCTCGAGGCCTGGCTCGAGCGAAGTGGTGAGGGTCTGTGACTCCGCTCGAGGCTAGGCTCGGCGAAAACGGGAAACGTGTGCTCGAGGCCTGGCTCGAGCTAACGGTGAACGCGTGTGCCCGAGACCTGGCTCGAGCTTTGCGCCGTGAAAGCAAAGACCGAGGGGGGCTTCGAGTGCTTACCATGGGTCGGAGGCAGGGCTCGGCGGGGCGGTGTTTCGGCGGAGCTCTCCCGGCGGCGAGCGGCGTACCAGCGGCTCTGTCCACCAAAAGAGATCGCTGAGGAGCGGTTAGGATCGCACCAAGATGAGGAAGAGAGGGCGGGGGTCAGATGGGCGGAAGGAAAACCCACGGTGACGAATTTCACTTCTTACCAAGGCGAGGTCGTTCGCCGGAGTTGGGGAAGAACCGCCTGCGCCGGCTAGAGGAGGGACGGAGGGGTGAAATTGAGAAGGGGAAAAGCATCGCGAGGACACGGCGGAGCTTCTGAGCTAGGTGGTGGAGCGGCGGAGGCACTGGACTGGCCTGGCCACGGTGGCGGAGAGGATGAGGAGCTCTGCCCGCCGGCGGTCCCTTTTATAGCCGTGCGCGGGAACGGATAAGCGTCGCGTGTAGGCGGAAAAGCTTGGCCGAAGCGTGCGCAATCGATTGCACGCTGGCGGAAGGACGGGCGTGCGCGCAGGGGCCGGGTGTGCGTTCGCCGGCGACGGCCACGCGGCGGCGACGCGCTGGGAGCAGTGGGGGACGGGAGAGAGAGAGTCAGCGCTCGCGTGCGGGTGCGGAATGATGGCGCGGGCACAGGCGACAAGTCGGGGGCGGGCGTGCGGCTGCCAGGCGCGCGGCGCACGCAGCCCCGGCGAGCGGCCATGGCCGGCCCCCCCTGCTCTGCTCTGACCCTAGGTAGGAGATGAACAGGGCTAGGTCTAGGGTTTGACTTTCTGTATTTTGCAAATTACTCCCAACATTTGAACTGCACGGGAAAAACTCAAAACACCAAAGTTGTTCAGAAAAAAGAGATCTACAACTTGGTCAATATGAACATTTTAAAAATCCAAATAGTTTTTGAACCACATTTGAAATCAGAAAAGGGAACACTTTTGGGATTTGAATAAATTCAAAATTACTTTTGATTTTACATTGAAAGTTGGAAATCTGCGAACATGAAGGTTGTTCCTTTTATCAAAACCTACAACTTTGCTAATATACACTTTTTTTGAAACTCAATAGTTTTTGAATAAATTTTGAAAACTGAAAAGGGGACAAAAACTGGAATTTGAATGAATTTGAAATTACTTCAAACTTTGTATAGAAACTTGAAAATTTGTAAATACCAAAGTTGTTTCTCTTGATCAGATCTACAACTTTGCTTTTTGGACCAACTCCAATTTTTGAATAGTTTTTTGAAGTATTAAAAGAGGGGTAAAAACCAGGGTTTGGAAATTAGGGTTTTGCAAAAGGGATTTGAAATCTGTTTTTGATTTTGGGTTTCTGAACAACACAACAAAGCTTCAAGACACAAAACTGAACAAGAATAAATCCAGGCTAGGCACAGAGGTGAAATTATCATTTTTGCCCTTATAGGAAGATTTGGGCTTTAGGGTTTTTTTTAAAAGAGATTGCTACACAAGTACTAAGCAAACATAAATGCAAGGCAAGAATGATTAATGACTAATGATGATGACATGTCAGGTTAATTACATTTTAAAACACCAGAGGTGTTACACATAGGGGCTGGAAGCCTGATTCGAGTTGGACTCGAATCAGAGCGAAATTAGGGTTTGCTAATGGGCCTCCAGGTCAGTGGGCTCATTAGGGACGCCTATAAATAGAGGGGTGGGGCGACCAGGGTTTCTACCACGTCAATTGTTGACAGCCGTCGCCCACCCCACGCCCGTGCCTATTGCTCCTCGCAGACCTAGCAGTCTGGAGGCGTGACGCTTCCTCCCTGTACGTGTGGGATACCTCGAAGGTGCTGCATCTGGAGCACAAGGACGAGCCGCACGTGGAGACGAGAAGGTCGGACGTGAACATCTACACGGCATCGCTGCGACGTGCACGTCTACACCAAGACGTCTTCCGCTTCATCTGCGCGTCTAGTGGTAATCCCGTTATCTATAACTAGTAGTAGTTCCTGGTTTATGGGGTCGAAAAATTTTGCGTTTGGCTAGCGCAGCAGAAGCGTTTGGCTAATGCAGCAGATCTGTTTTTTGGCTAACGCAGTGGAATCATTCGGCTAGCGTAGCATCCCCATTTCCCTACAAGACTATGAGGAGACTTTTGCTCCTGTAGCTCATTTGGAGGCTATTAGAATACTCTTGGCTTTTGCTGCATCCAAAGGTTTCAAACTTTTTCAAATGGATGTCAAGAGTGCCTTCTTAAACGGCTACATAGAAGAAGAGGTGTATGTTGAGCAACCCCCCGGTTTTGAAAATCCCAAGTTTCGAAACCATGTTTTTAAACTCCACAAAGCTTTATATGGTTTGAAACAAGCCCCTAGAGCCTGGTATGATAGGTTGAAAACCTTTTTGCTTGCTAAGGGTTTTAAAATGGGATGTGTGGATAAAACGCTCTTTCTCCTCAAGCAAGGCAAAGACACTCTCTTGGTCCAGATTTACGTGGATGATATCATTTTTTGTGGTTCTTCTCACGCTTTGGTTGTCAAGTTTGCAGATACTATGAGCAGGGAGTTCGAGATGAGCATGATGGGCGAGCTGACTTTCTTTCTCAGATTGCAAATTAAGCAATCCCGAGAGGGAACGTTTGTGCACCAGGGCAAGTTCACCAAGGACTTGCTGAAGCGGTTTGATATGGGTGTGGCCAAGCCTCTTCCAACACCCATGTCGATGACGATGGCCCTGGATGCGGACAAGGAAGGAGAAGTTGTGGACCAGAAGGAGTACCGAAGCATGATCGGGTCGTTGCTCTACCTGACGGTGACACGCCCGGACATCCAGTTCGCGGTGTGTCTGTGCGCGCGCTTTCAGGCGTCGCCGCGCACTTCTCACCATCAGGCGGTGAAGCGCATTTTCACGTACCTTCGTTTTACACCTGAGTTTGGGATTTGGTATTCAGCTTCCTCCACCCTCTCCCTTTGTGGTTATTCCGATGCCGATTTTGTTGGTTGTTGTGTTGAGCGCAAGTCCACTTCTGGGACTTGCCAGTTTATTGGTTCTTCTCTTGTATCATGGTCTTCTCGCAAGCAGTCTAGTGTCGCTCAGTCTACCACAGAGGCTGAATATGTTGCTGCGGCTAGCTGCTATTTCCAGTTGCTTTGGATGATGACCACTTTGCGTGATTTTGGTCTGAGCTTTACTCGTGTTCCCTTGCTTTGTGACAGCACGAGTGTGATTAGCGTTGCTAAGAACCCCGTGCTTCACTCGAAGACCGAACACATTGATGTGCGCTTTCATTTTCTGCGTGACCACCATGAGAAGGGTGATATCGACCTTCGCCATGTCGATACTCATCATCAGTTGGCTGATATTTTCACAAAGCCTTTAGACGAATCAACCTTTAATCGGTTGAGGGGTGAGCTTGGTGTGTGTTTCCCTTTTAGATAGGGGAAACATTTTTGTTCTTGTACTATAGACTGACTCTTTTTTATTTGTCTTTATTTTCTTTCGTATTTTAGCATACGCTTTTACATTCTGAGCTTCATGTATATAATCATTAGAATGTAACTATGCTCTATGTAGTATACTCCGATGCTTATGTTGATGCTTGTAGCTTATGCTTCTTCTGATCACTAATACATGTTCTGAGCTGAGCTATTTTTGAATGGTGAACTTGCTAATGAACATAAAAATTGAAAATATTCACCATTGAGATATGCAACTAGCATGTGTAGGATGTGTTGAGTTCACTCGTGCTTTTCATATATGCTAGGTTGCTATGTCTCTAGTTCTGAGTCATTCACTTGCTTGGTTTGTTCATATCCTGTCAATAAAATTTGAACCAAGTTTTTAAGTGAATTGAAAAGATTGAGATGGGACTGCTTGTCAACACCTCACGGTAGCGAGACTGTTTCTCACGGTATCGAGACTGTTTCTCATTGCACTTTGAGTTAAACTTGAGCCGTGTAGTGTATGACTGTGACACCCTGAAAATCGCTTTCAAAAAATAGATTCTAATATGGCTTTGTTTAATTATTTTTCATGAAATATATAGGTCAAATAATAATTTTTGGTGAATTAATAATTTATCGTGGGGCTTAGAAACATTTTTGTTGTAATCATGCTGGAGCATAATATTTTGTTTGAGTGTAGGAATAGTGTTGAGTGGTTCAAATTCAATTTTAATTTGAATTTGAACAAGTTTTCAAAAGAAAATAAAAGAAAAAGCTTTTCTTTTGAGCCTTTTACTTCAGTGCCATTAAAAAAGATGGCCTAATCGTCCATGTCCCTGAAAAGTTAAAACTACCGTGTATGTCCGACCTCTGAAAACTTTTCTCTTCCATGCCATTCCGTTCATACTCCGCTAGTTTTCAGACGTTTGGAACACCTGACATGTGGGTCCGGTCAATGTAAATGTCCTAAATACCCTCAGTTTGACTTCTTTCTCCTCTGTCCTCTTCCTCTCCCCCGGACCGACCTCCCATTCCCAAGTCCCAACCAAACCAGAGCGAGGCCGCACTCCCCCCGAGTCCACCACTCCGACCGCACGCTCCGCGACGCGATGGCCGCGCTCCGCCTCGCCTCCTTCACCCTCCGTCCCGCCGCGGCGGCGGCCTCCGCCTCCTCCGGCGCGACCCCCGCGGCGCCCCGGTCCGCCTCCTTCGCCCGCGCGGCGCGGGGGCTCCCCTCCCTCCGCCTGGCCCCGACCCGCCGCCGCGGGGACCTCGTCCGGCCCCGCGCCGCGGCCGAGGCCGCGGCGGAGAGCTACGCGTCCGCGCTGTCGGAGGTGGCCGCCGAGAACGGCACCCTAGACCAAACGGTCTCCGACCTGGAGAAGCTGGAGAAGATCTTCTCCGACGAGACCGTCGCCGAGTTCTTCGACAACCCCACCGTCCCGCGCGAGGAGAAGACCCAGCTCATCGACGAGATCGTCAAGTCGTCCGAGCTGCAGCCGTAGCGGCCGCTGCGGAGCCGTAGCGGCGCGGAGGAGCAGAGCAGAAGCGGCGCGGAGCCGCGTCCGGCGCGCGCGCGACGCGGCGCGGAGCAGAGGCACGCGCCGAGGCGCGGCGCGGAGCAGCAGCAGCGCGGAGCCGTGCCCGGCGCGCGTGCGGCACGGAGCGGCGGCCGAGGCGCGTGGGCAGGCAGCAGGGCCCGGCGGCAGCGCGGCGCGTGCGCACCGAGCAGCGGCGCCCACGGCGCGCGCCCGCGGCACGCGTGCCTTCGCCCGACGGCGGCGTCCGCGCCTGTGCCTGGATGCGGCGGCGTCCGCGCCCGCGCCCACGGCGGTCACACGCTCGCTCGCGCCCGCGCCAGGCGGCGTCGGTGTTGGCTGCATGCCGCCCACGCTCGGACTCGCGCTCAGCGGCGCGGCGTGCGCAGGAACGGCGCGGTCGCCGGGCTCGCGCCCGCGCCAGTGCCCGGCTGCGGCGGCGTTCGCGCCCGTGGCGGTGGCACGCTCGCTCGCGCCCGCACAAAGGCCGCGGCGGCGCCTGCGCTGGCAGCACGCGGCCCGCGCTCAGACCCGCGCCCGGCGGCGGTGGCGTGCACCATGCGGCCTCTGTTTTTCTCTTTTTTTCATCTGTTGCCTCCTCTGTTGGCACAGGAAATAGAAGGGAAAGAGAGAGGAAGGGAAAGAGAGAGGAAGGTGTGACTGACATGCAGACCCCACCAAAGGGTAACTTGGTCTTTTTATCCATCAGTTTGACACCGTTAGTATTAGAAGTGGACGGAATGGCGTGGAAGAGAAAAGTTTTCAGAGGTCGGACATACACGGTAGTTTCAACTTTTCAGGGACATGGACGATTAGGCCATCTTTTTTAATGGCACTGAAGTAAAAGGCTCTTTTCTTTTTCCCTCCCCCTCCTCTCACCTTTTTCGGCCTGGCCAAGGATGTAGCCCAGCCCGCTTCCCCTTTTTCCCTCTCCCTCCCCAGTGTTTATGACGGCCCAGCGCGGCCCGCACGCGCCACCCTCTCCTCCCTCTCCGCTTTCTCCCCGCGCGCGCCTCGCAGCCCACAACCGCGCGGCCCAGCTCCCGGCTCGCCCGCGCAAGCTCTCCCGCTCTGGCCCACCTCCACCTCCCCAATCTCCCTCGTGCCGCCTCACAGCCCAGCGCCCCGCGGCCCGTCTGCTCGCCTGCGGCCGCTCCCACTAACGAGTCGGCCCCGCTCGTCAGCCTGCGCTTGCCCCGTCTGACCGCCCGATCCCACGCGTCGGCGATCCGCACCCCTTCCCCTACCTCTCGCCAGCACTGCGCGCCGCCGCCGCCCTTCCACCTCCCAAAACCGCCGCTGTAGTGGCCTTAATGGCCACTACGCCGCCGTAGCAGCTCGGTGGAGCACCCACGCCCCTTCGCCACCTGCCCTGCACCCTATAAAGCCATGGCCGAAGCCCTGGCGCTCCTCCCCACTCCCTCGCTTCCTTCACACCCCACCGCCGCCTGGGAGCCCTCTCCGACCACCGCCGTACCGCCCTAGCCCTCCAACGAACTTCTCCAGGTGAAGCCGCAGCCACCCGAAGAACTCCCGAGCCACTCCCATGGCGCGCCGCCGTATCCCGGCAGCCGCCCGCTGCCCGCTCTGCCAAGCCCACCCCTGCGCCGTCCATCCAGCACTGGACGACCAGGATTGGATCGGACCCCCGAAGGGGGTATACACCGGTCGTATGGACCGATGGACCCACAGCCGCGCGCGGTCCACCGACAGCTGGTGGAGCCGCCCGACCCTAACGCGCCGCGTGGCGCTATGTCGGCGCCAGCGCGGCAGCCATTGCCGCTTTTGCAGAAAAGCCCCTGCGCTTTTACAAAATAAAACCACAGTCCATCGCAGTTCAAAAAGCTTTCAATTAAGTCCTGTTTTCTTACGTTTTAACCCCTGAGCTTCCCGGTTTTAGGACCCGCCATCCAGGCCGCGCTGTTTCGCGTGTTAGCCCAGCAAGTCTACGGTTAATCGCGTTTAGGTCCTTGGTTTTCACGAGTTAGCCCCTGAAAAATAGTTTTTATTTACAAAAGTGCCCCTGAAACTTGTTTTCTTCGTAACTTTCTCGTTTTAGCTTCGATTAAAGTGATCTTTATGTTCATGTGATTGTATCGACGAGTAGAATAGCTTTATATATGTTTCTCTACCTGTTTTTGATGCTTGGTGTACTGTTCTAATAAAAGTATATTTTATTTGCATGTGATGATTGGAATGGATGCTTGTGTGGTGTCTTTTATCTCGTTTAGCGTTCAAGCTGTTCAAGGTTATCAAGAAGAAGAACTCTGAAGAAGTGAGACCATCAACACAAGTTATTGGAAGGCAAGTATAACCTACGGTTTCCTTATTACCTATTAACTGCAAGACTAAATATTCATTATGCATGTGTCATAACTTGATGAACCATAGGACAAACCTAGTTTCACTTGATCTTATTACCTTGTACCTATGGGAAGGTTTCGCATAATATGTTTAGTAATGCTATGCGCTACTTAAATGCTAAATGTTAATATTGATTAATGATTATGGAACAATGTTAAAGGAGGCTTTTTAACCACATTTAGGGCACCGGAGCCTGGTGTTGCTCAGTGACCCAACCCAGGGACTATCTTTTAAAGCGGCCACCCGGGAGATCCCGTGCAACCTTGGGTATTATATGGCTCTGATCTTAGTTGTGTAACTAGACTTTCTCTAGCTTGTAGTAGTTACCGAAAGGCGCTAGAGGGGAGCCTAGGCTTAGAATGGCTTCCTTGCCTGTCAAGATGTGTATTGGTCGGCTGTCAGGTGTGCCATCTTGAAGGGGGCCCCCATTCGCCTAGATGCTGAAACCTTACGGCTACTACTTGTTAGGGTAGCTAGTGAAAGGCTACGTAGTGAAACCCTGCCGTACTTCCATATAGGAGGTAATGTGGGACTGGATCTCTCCGGCATATGGGAATCACGGCCTAAGGTGAAAGTGTACAACCTCTGCAGAGTGTAAACCTAATATATCAGCCGTGCTCACGGATACGAGCGGCTCGGATCCTTTTTAAGTGGTCCATGGTGGGGTATGTTGGTGATTGGTTGGTTACCTCTCTTTAACATAATGATGATCATACACTTTGGGACAACAGGGATCATATACTTAGTAATGTAGGGTAAATATAAAATTTGTTCAACTTAAAATGCTAACCGCAGTTAACCGAGTCAAGCCTTTGAGCCTTGCATCCTTGTAGTTGTACTTGCTGAGCATGGTGAGCTGACGCTTGTCGTTGGTTCACATAAAAATCCTGGATGGGTACCAGATGGTGGTTTCCAAGTGAAGATCTATAGAAGATGTTCCAAGAGTTCTAGGCGGGTGTTCCCCCAGTCAACCGTCCCTGTGAAGTTTGGAGTCCCGAAGAGTAGTTTCCGCTCTGCTTTGTTCTAGATGTAAGTCTTGTTGTACCTATGTTTCGATATATAATAAAGCATTGTCTTTGAGAAAATTCCATATTTGGTGCTATATGTGTCTTGTGGACTTCCTGGGCACACATATAGTTGGCACATGGAATTCTTCGGAAATCTGGGTGTTACAAATTGGTATCAAAGCAATGTTGACTGTAGGACGCAAGCCTAGTTAGAACTGGACGTCTTAGCATGCTTTCATCCCTGCTTAGTTCTTGCTTTCCTTCTAACCTTGTTATTTGGTAAAAGATATGCTATTTCTATCTCTGCTCTATTATAAAACTTTGCCTCTATTCTAAATCTTCTCCCTCTATCTTTTAGATGGATCATAACGTTGAGAACACCGATACCAAAAGTCAGGAGGACCAAGCTACGTTGCCCAAGAATGCTTTTGATAAGGAGAAACTCTTAGCTATGCAAAGAAAAGTTTTAGAAGGTATGGCTCAACAAGGGAATTCAATCAAAGGGCCAGTGAAGAGACAAATAGCAGAAGCTTGGAAGAATATGAAATCCAATGAAGATGCAGATAATAAGATGCTTGGAAGTCAGGATCAATGTCATTGCTGCAAGCATTATGGCTTTCCCTGTCTGCAAAACAAGTCATCTAAGAAACAAATCAAGGAGAACCCAAATGGTAAGACCAATGTGGATAAAAAGAGAAAGGCAGTCTTAATGAAGAGCAACCAACAGTCAGCAGGAACAAATTCGCATGAGGTATTCATTGATGGATGGACCATCACCTATAAGGAATTCCAACCGCGGAAGACCAAGCAAGCCAAGAAACAAGCTAATCAGATAAAGATGAACCCTACGAATCAGCAAGACAACAATACATCAGGTGACAATCTAAACGCAAAAGATCCAGCCAAGAGAAGATGTTATCATTGCCAAGAAGAAGGGCACTATGTTAAGTCTTGCCCACAGAAAAATCAACAGTTGTATCATGGAAGTAACCAGAGTCAAGTCACTGCAGAGCAACCTCTATCAAGTGTTGTCAACACGTCATATGAAGAAACACCCTGATGAATTTGAGAAAAGATTGGATGTGTCACTCTCTCAAGCCCATGCAAGAGATGCCACCAAGATATCCCTGCAACCATGTCGTCTTGAGGATTAGGAGCCTATGCCCTTTATGTAATAAAATCGCTAGTCGCGAAGTTGAGCCTTTGTGTGAAGTATGAATCTTTATTGTGCAAGTTGGTTATCATTATGTATATGCTTCCTTCGGATCTTTGTAATGATTGTTAAAAGTTAGTGAGTAGATGGTTGAGGTAGTGTTTTCGATCTCTTGCCCTTGTGTTCTCTCAAATCTATCCTAAATCCATCAATAAAGTCTCATATCAAGCTATGTTATAAGGTCATCTCCCTCTTCCTCATGCCACCTTTGTTAAAACATCAGATGTCAGACAGAAGAAATGATGATGTGCAACTTTTCTCTCAAGAACCAAGCCTGTCATATTCTACCAACTCCCTAATGAAGATTAACACTCCTAGCGAAGGATGTCACACTGGTGAAGAGAATCGACACGATGGGAAAAACTACACTGAGAATTTTGATTCAAGTAATGAGAGTCCAAATCAACCAGATCAGCAACAGATACGAAAGGTTCGTAAGAAGCAGGCAAAAGGAAATAAAGTAAAGAGACATTTTATCCAAGGAAGGTTAAACCAGGTAGATATAAATACCACTTACAGAGCTCAAGAGGTCATATATGGTTTGTTTCTAGTAAACTCAGTCAGTGCCATGGTTTTGTTCGATCCCAAAGCTTCACATTCATTCATCTCTAGCGAATTTGTTGAAAGTCATGGTATACCTATGTTTCCAATGAGGAAACCCGTGATAGTTAACTCTTCAAGAGGAGAAATAAAAGCAAACTGAATATGTCCGAAGGTCAGACTGGATATAAAGGGAGTAAGCTTCGAGGCAAACCTTATAGTTTTGAAGATAACTGAGATCGATGTTATCCTTGGAATGGGATGGTTATCTGCTTGTGATGGAGTAATTAACTATGCTCAACGTTCGGTACTTCTAACAACCCCGTCAGGAGAAAGAATTGAATATCAAGGTATTCAACCTTTACCCCAGGAGTATGAAGTTGACCCAATAGAAGGTGTAAACCCAGAGGATGATATCGTAAACTATGTGTAATACCCCGGGTTTTTAAATAAATAAAATTAAATATAATTTAATAAAGAAAAGACCAAAATCCTAGATGGAGGAAAAATCTAACCAGATGTTTGTTGCATTCATGCCGTTGCATAATTTTTATTGGGTGAAAAAGAATTTATTAAACTGCGAACCAAATTTATTCTATTTAGAAAATGAATAAAAAGATTTATAAAAATTTGCAAAATCAAACTTAGATTTTATTTACAAAACCTAGGAAAATACTTCCAAAATTTTGCAACTGTTTTTATTTTCAAATTGATTTGAATTTGGATTTGAGAAGAGTTAGAAAAGAAAAGGAAAATAAAAGGGCAAAGGACTCTTCCTCCCCTTTCCATAATCTGGCCCAATCGGCTCTCTTCCCCTTTTCCTTCTCTCCCTGGGCCCGCTCCCATTCCCGGCGGCCCACTTCCCCTTTTTCCCTCCCCACGGGCCCGCGCCCCTCCTCCCCTTGCTTTTCCCCCTCCGGTCCGGCCAGCCTGCCCTTGGGCCAAGCCGACGCACTGGCCCGCCTTGTCGCTTCCCCCCCGCTCTCGCCCCAGCGGCCCACGAAGCCGCGGCCTCATCGTCCCTCTCTCACGTGAGCTACAGCAGCTGCACCGCGTTTCCCTCTCACCCGCTGACAGGTGGACCCCGCCTGTCAGGCTCACCCCCAACCTCGAGCGAGATCCCCGCTCCGCCCTACGAGCTACCGCAGCTCCACCGCTCGTCCTCTCCTCTCTCGCCTCTCCTCAAATAGACGGCCGAATCGACATCTGTGCGAGCCGCCACCACTCCCCCTCGCCTTCCTGTACTCTCCCACCGTCCCCGGCGCCTGCACCCACCGGAGCCGAGCACTGCATCCGCCGCCGTTGGCACAACCTCGCCGTCGCCAGCCGCCTCTGGACCTTCATCGGTGACGAGAATGCCTCCACTCGAACTGCAGTAAGCTCCCCGTCCGAACCATCCCATCTCCGATGTCTCTACCGCCATCTAGATGGTTCCCCGTGTACTCCGGTGAGCCGTACCCATGGCGCCGCCGCAATCCGCCCATCCCCGGTCCGTCTCCAGCGGCGAAAACCCCATCGGCGTGTTCGCGGTGTGCTCCTCTCCCTCCTTCATATCTCCACGTTGATCCCCGTGCCCTCTAGCCCACATCTGAGAAGCGCTGGCGAGCTTCCTGGTGCCAGCAATGGCGCGCCGCCGCGTGCAGTGCCACCAGCGCCCCCCACCTCCCACCCTCCCTTGCTGGCCATCCGATCTGTCAGGAGCGGTCAGGATTAGATCGGACCGGGCGAAGGGGTATAGACCCGGATCACCGAGCTGTGGACTCAGTCCACCGGCGCCTCCTCCTCGGTCCACTGCACACGTGGTGCACCGATCCATCCAGTGCGCAACACGTGGCGCCATCGCCTGCAGATCCGTTCAGCCGCGGAAGTTTTTCAGAAACACCCCTCATCTTTCATCTAATCAACCCGCCGTCCTATGACCACTGTGCGCTGAGTCTGTGAACACTTGCAATAAAGCCCCCGCGTTTCCTTGAAAATGAGGCCCGGTCCACGCCACGTTCTTTTTCAGATTTGATTTATTTTAAACATGAAAACGAGTTCCGTTTATTTACAGTTTTGCCATCGAACTTCAAATGCCCATAACTTGCTCGTTTTAACTCCGTTTTGACCCGTTCAACTTGCGTTAGATTCGTCTCGTCAAGCTCTACGTAGTAGATTAGTTTACGTTCTGTTTTACTACTATATGATGTACTGTTTCTTATATGCTATGTTTGGGCCATGTGATGATGTTTGATCCAGCGAGTGCGAGCTATGTGGAACCTTTTGATCCAGCTTGTGCCTTCGTCCATCCGACCCAGCCCGCAGGCAAGTGTCCTTGCACATATTGCTCCCATATTTATTTTATTTTGAGTAAGAGTAGTTTAGATCCTGTAGATGCATGCAGTGTCTAAATTTGAATACCATGATATGGTTTACTAGATCTTGTACTATTTTCCTTGTCACCTGGTTAGGATCATATGGGTAGAAGTCATGCTTAGCCTTGCAGTCTTGGGATGGGCTGGTTAATAATTAATTCTGATTAATGATCTATGAAATACTGTGGTCTGGTAATGAGTAGTATGGTGAGTAGATAAATCCGGCAGGATGGACCGTGTGGTGGTTTTTGTGCCGTGGGACTCGGCAGCTGGTTTTGTTTTCTGGTTCTGGGCTTGTGCTAGTCTTATCCTGCCTGGATCCCTAGGACCCGGGTCTTGGAGCATGTAACCCGGCAAAACAGCGCAAACCATGAGGCCTATATGGCTCTGGGACTGGCTAAGTAAATAGTTTCCTCCAAGTTGAGGGTTTACACAGGGTCGGATTTGTGGCACAAGAGGGGGCTTCTGTAGTGGTGTGTATATCCACTGTTAGCGGTGAAACCTTAGTGAACGTATAGAACGGACTTGGAGGAGGCTTTGTAAAGGCCTTGTAGTGCGACCCTGCTGTGCACCTTGGCAGTGTTTAGCGTGATGGGGAACGCATGACTCATGGGTAAAGATGTGCAAATTCTGTAGAGTATTAAAACTGATATATCAGCCGTGCTCACGGTCATGAGCGGGCTTGGACTTCTTCGAGATTAGTTGGTGGGTTGGGTCTGGTTCGTTAGGGAAGCCTTATGTGGTCATTAGTCTCATATGACATGGGTACAGAGGCTTCTTCTACGCGGATTACTGCTTGGTACGGGAGTGATTCCCAGGCTCGTGCACAGACCTGGTGTTATTACGGAAGGTAGCTCTCTATGTCGTGACATGTGGACCTAATACACATAGGGGGACTCTTCGAGTCGGACTTTATGGGTGGCCTGATGGTCTTCAGGTGTGGTTTACCTGATGGACCTCAGGTGTGGTTGCTTGGTGTGACTCCAAGTGTGGTTACTTGGTGGACTCCAAGTGTTGGTTGCTCGGTGTGACTCCGAGTGTGGTTTGCTCGGTGCGACTCCGAGTATGGTTACTATTCTGTTGGAGACTGTGGTTATAACCTAGTAAATAGCTGCATAGGATTAATAGGATTTAATAGGGTTGTGTCGCTTTAGGCGCTTGAGTCAAACAAAGTCAGCCTACCTTTGTTAATAGCCTCATAAGCATATATTTCCTACACTTGCGGAGTACATTTTGATGTACTCACCCTTCCTCTTTGTCCCACCTGCTACCCCACCCAGACGCTGGCGACTACGCGCACGAGGAGCAGGAGTATCCAGAGGACGGTGTCTACGACCCTGACGACCTGTACTAGGATGGCGCTACCCCCGGTCGACCTTCCTGTGGAGTTGGAGTCCAGTTTCCGCGAGTCTACATCAGAGTCTACATTAGAGTTAGACTGAGAGTCTGTACTTTTCTTTCAGACCCGAGGGTCATTTATGTAATAATGTTAGATATTATTAATAAAGCATTGTTTTGATATTTACTATGATGTGGATATATGTATGAAAATTGATCCTGGCATACATATATTGTGCTCTAATTTTGTTCTTAAAATTGGGGTGTCACAGAGTGGTATCAAAGTTGTGTTGACCGTAGGACGCTACCCTAGTCAGTCGTCGAGTTTACAAAACTATTTTAAAACCCTCATCCTTTTTTCCCACTTCTGTAGACCCTGTCTCTGCTGAAAATTCAAACTCTGTTTTAAAGTAGATCCTCCAATAGTAGGATGCCCACCATAAATTGTTGATCTCGTAGAACGTTGTTTGATATGTGCTTGTGCTCTTGTTTGATTTGTTTCTTTGTATTGATTGTAGCCTCCCTGAATCTCGGGACGAGATTCCAGTTAAGGGGGTAAGTTTGTAACACCCCGGGTTTTTAAATAAATAAAATTAATTAGAATTTAATAAAGAAAAGACCAAAATCCTAGATGGAGGAAAAATCTAACCAGATGTTTGTTGCATTCATGCCGTTGCATAATTTTTATTGGGTGAAAAAGAATTTATTAAACTGCGAACCGAATTTATTCTATTTAGAAAATGAACAAAAAGATTTATAAAAATTTGCAAAATCAAACTTAGATTTTATTTACAAAACCTAGGAAAATACTTCCAAAATTTTGCAACTGTTTTTATTTTCAAATTGATTTGAATTTGGATTTGAGAAGAGTTAGATAAGAAAAGGAAAATAAAAGGGCAAAGGACTCTTCCTCCCCTTTCCATAATCTGGCCCAGTCGGCACTCTTTCCCTTTTCCTTCTCTCCCTGGGCCCGCTCCCATTCTCGGCGGCCCGCTTCCCCTTCTTCCCTCCCCATGGGCCCGCGCCCCTCCTCCCCTCGCTTTTCCCCCTCCAATCCGGCCAGCCCGCCCTTGGGCCAAGCCGACGCACCGGCCCGCCTTGTCGCTCCCCCCCCCCGCTCTCGCCCCAGCGGCCCAAGAAGCCATGGCCTCATAGTCCCTCTCTCACGCGCGCTACAGCGGCTGCACCGCGTTTTCCTCTCACCCGCTGATAGGTGGACCCCGCCTGTCAGGCTCGCCCCCAACCTCCAGCGAGATCCCCGCTCCGCCGTACGCGCTACCGTAGCTCCACCGCTCGTCCTCTCCTCTCTCGCCTCTCCTCAAATAGACGGCCGAATCGACATCTGTGCGAGCTGCCGCCACTCCCCCTCGCATTCCTGTACTCTCCCTCCGTCCCCGGCGCCTGCACCCACTGGAGCCGAGCACTGCATCCGCCGCCGTTGGCACAACCTCGTCGTCGCTAGCCGCCTCTGGACCTTCATCGGTGACGAGAACGCCTCCACTCGAACCGCAGTAAGCTCCCCGTCCGATCCATCCCATCTCCGATGTCTCTACCGCCATCTAGATGGTTCCCCGTGTACTCCGGTGAGCCGTACCCATGGCGCCGCCGCAATCCGCCCATCCCCGGTCCGTCTCCAGCGGCGAAAACCCCATCGTCGTGTTCGCGGTGTGCTCCTCTCCCTCCTTCATATCTCCGCGTTGATCCCCGTGCCCTCTAGCCCACATCTAAGAAGCGCTGGCGAGCTTCCTGGCGCCAGCAATGGCGCACCGCCGCGTGCAGTGCCACCAGCGCCCCCCACCTCCCACCCTCCCTTGCTGGCCATCCGATCTGTCAGGAGCGGTCAGGATTAGATCGGACCGGGCGAAGGGGTATAGACCCGGATCACCGAGCTGTGGACTCAGTCCACCAGCGCCTCCTCCTCGGTCCACTGCACACGTGGTGCACCGATCCATCCAGTGCGCAACACGTGGCGCCATCGCCTGCAGATCCGTTCAGCCGCGGAAGTTTTTCAGAAACACCCCTCATCTTTCATCTAATCAACCCGCCGTCCTATGACCACTGTGCGCTGAGTCTGTGAACACTTGCAATAAAGCCCCCGCGTTTCCTTGAAAATGAGGCCCGGTCCACGCCACGTTCTTTTTCAGATTTGATTTATTTTAAACATGAAAACGAGTTCCGTTTATTTACAGTTTTGCCATCGAACTTCAAATGCCCATAACTTGCTCGTTTTAACTCCGTTTTGACCCGTTCAACTTGCGTTAGATTCGTCTCGTCAAGCTCTACGTAGTAGATTAGTTTACGTTCTGTTTTACTACTATATGATGTACTGTTTCTTATATGCTATGTTTGGGCCATGTGATGATGTTTGATCCAGCGAGTGCGAGCTATGTGGAACCTTTTGATCCAGCTTGTGCCTTCGTCCATCCGACCCAGCCCGCAGGCAAGTGTCCTTGCACATATTGCTCCCATATTTATTTTATTTTGAGTAAGAGTAGTTTAGATCCTGTAGATGCATGCAGTGTCTAAATTTGAATACCATGATATGGTTTACTAGATCTTGTACTATTTTCCTTGTCACCTGGTTAGGATCATATGGGTAGAAGTCATGCTTAGCCTTGCAGTCTTGGGATGGGCTGGTTAATAATTAATTCTGATTAATGATCTATGAAATACTGTGGTCTGGTAATGAGTAGTATGGTGAGTAGATAAATCCGGCAGGATGGACCGTGTGGTGGTTTTTGTGCCGTGGGACTCGGCAGCTGGTTTTGTTTTCTGGTTCTGGGCTTGTGCTAGACTTATCCTACCTGGATCCCTTGGACCCGGTTCTTGGAGCATGTAACCCGGCAAAACAGCGCAAACCATGAGGCCTATTTGGCTCTGGGACTGGCTAAGTAATTAGTTTCCTCCAAGTTGAGGGTTTACACGTGGTTGGATTTGTGGCACAAGAGGGGACTTCTGCAGTGGTGTGTATATCCACTGTTAGCGGTGAAACCTTAGTGAACGTGTAGAACGGACTTGGAGGAGGCTTTGTAAAGGCCTTGTAGTGCGACCCTGCTGTGCACCTTGGCAGTGTTTAGCGTGATGGGGAACGCATGACTCATGGGTAAAGATGTGCAAATTCTGTAGAGTATTAAAACTGATATATCAGCCGTGCTCACGGTCACGAGCGGGCTTGGACTTCTTTGAGATTAGTTGGTGGGTTGGGTCTGGTTCGTTAGGGAAGCCTTATGTGGTCATTAGTCTCATATGACATGGGTACAGAGGCTTCTTCTACGCGGGTTACTGCTTGGTACGGGAGTGATTCCCAGGCTCGGGCGCAGACCTGGTGTTATTACGGAAGGTAGCTCTCTATGTCGTGACATATGGACCTAATACACATAGGGGGACTCTTCGAGTCGGACTTTGTGGGTGGCCTGATGGACTTTAGGTGTTGTTTGCCTGATGGACTTCAGGTGTGGTTTCTTGGTGTGACTCCAATTGTGGTTGTTTGGTGGAATCAAAGTGTTGGTTGCTCGGTGTGACTCCGAGTGTGGTTTGCTCGGTGCGACTCCGAGTGTGGTTACTGTTCTGTTGGAGACTGTGGTTATAACCTAGTAAATAGGTGGATAGGATTAATGGGATTTAATAGGGTTGTGTCACTTTATGCGCTTGAGTCAAACAAAGTCAGCCTACCTTTGTTAATAGCCTCATAAGCATATATTTCCTACACTTGCGGAGTACATTTCAATGTACTCACCCTTCCTCTTTGTCCCCCCTGCTACCCCACCCATACGATGGCGACTACGCGCACGAGGAGCAGGAGTATCCAGAGGACGGTGGCTACGACCCTGACGACCTGTACTAGGATGGCGCTACCCCCGGTCGACCTTCCTGTGGAGTTGGAGTCCAGTTTCCGTGAGTCTACATGAGAGTCTACATTAGAGTTAGACTGAGAGTTTGTACTTTTCTTTCAGACCCGAGGGTCATTTATGTAATAATGTTTGATATTATTAATAAAGCATTGTTTTGATATTTACTATGATGTGGATATATGTATGAAAATTGATCCTGGCATACATATATCGTGCTCCAATTTTGTTCTTAAAATTGTGGTGTCACACTATGAGACTTCAGATGTCCTTAAAGAGGAACAAGCACCGTTGAAGAGAGCCAAATACAACAGATAACTTCACATGTGATGAGTATCTGGTCAGGATCTTAGAATCAGTTCAGAGGAATCTGTACTGAAAGAGTGGTTAAAGTATGCAAAGTTTAGTGAGTAACCAATTAGAAGAAGACGCAACTCGGGAAAACGAGGATCAAATAAAGATAAGTTTCCTTGCCTTTTTGAAGCATGACAAGATCACAGTGGGGTCAAGGTAAATGTGGGTCAGTCAAGAAGGACAAAAACACCAAGGAGTCATATGAAGTTCGTCTATGTTGTTGAGTTTGATGTTTTGTTGACAAGTCAGTTGTAACCCTTCTTTTAAGGGGAGTAGCCCGTTCAGACGAACCTCTGTGATATCAAGTTTAAAAGATCTGTCATGAGTCGCTTGTCAAGTTGGTTTACATGTGAAGATGTTGGAATGTTTAATCAAGTTCTCTTTACCATCTTTCCAAGGTCCTTTGTTGTTCTCTTCATGCCAAGTCTCTTCGAATCTCGAGGACGAGATTCTTTTTAAGGGGGTAGGTTTGTGACAACCTGAAAATCGCTTTTAAAAAATAGATTTTAATATGGCTTTGTTTAATTATTTTTCATGAAACATATAGGTCAAATAATAATTTTTGGTGAATTAATAATTTATCGTGGGGCTTAGAAACATTTTTGTTGCAATCATGCTAGAGCATAATATTTTGTTTGAGTGTAGGAATAGTGTTGAGTGGTTCAAATTCAAGTTTGATTTAAATTTGAACAAGTTTTCAAAAGAAAATAAAAGAAAAAGGCTTTTCTTTTTCCCTCCCCCACCTCTCACCTTTTTTGGCCCGACCAAGGATGTAGCCCAGCCCGCTTCCCCTTTTTCCCTCTCCCTCCCCCGCGTTTGCGACGACCCAGCGCGACCCACACGCGCCACCATCTCCCCCCTCTCCGCTTTCTCCCCGCGCGCGCCTCGCGGCCCACAACCGCACGGCCCAGCTCCCGGCTCGCCCGTGCAAGCTCTCCCGCTCCGGCCCACCTCCACCTTCCCTCTCTCCCTCGCGCGCCACGCAGCCCAGCGCCCCGCGGCCAGTCTGCTCACCTGCGGTCGCTCCCACTGACGAGTCAGCCCCGCTCGTCAGCCTGCGCGGCCCCGTCTGACCACCCGGTCCCACGCATCAGTCACCCGCACCCCTTCCCCTACTTCTCGCCAGCACTGTGCGCCGCGGCCGCCCTTCCACCTCCCGGAACCGTCGCTGTAGTGGCCTTAATGGCCACTACGCCGCCGTAGCAGCTCGGTGGAGCACCCACGCCCCTTCGCCACCCGCCCCGCACCATATAAAGCCAAGGCCGAAGCCCTAGCGCTCCTCCCCACAACCCCGCTTCCTTCACACCCCGACCGCCGCCTGGGAGCCCTCTCCGACCACCGCCATACCGCCCTAGCCCTCCAACGAGCTTCTCCAGGTGAAGCCGCAGCCACCCGAAGAGCTGCCGAGCCGCTCCCATGGCGCGCTGCCGTATCCCGGCAGCCGCCCGCTGCCCGCTCCGCCAAGCCACCCCTGCGCCGTCTATCCAGCGCTGGACGGCCAGGATTGGATTGGACCCCCGAAGGGGGTATACACCGGTCGTATGGACCGATGGACCCGCAGCCGCGCGCGGTCCACCGACAGCTGGTGGACCCGCCCAACCCTAACGCGCCGTGTGGCACCGTGTCGGCGCCAGCGCGACAGCCATTGCCGCTTTTGCAGAAAAGCCCTTGCACTTTTACAAAATAAACCTTCAGTCCATCGCAGTTAAAAAGCTTCAAATTAAGTCCTGTTTTCTTTTGTTTTAACCCCTGAGCTTCCCGGTTTTAGGACCCACCGTCCAGGCCACGCTGTTTCGTGTGTTAGCCCTGCATGTCTACGGTTAATCGTGTTTAGGTCCTCAGTTTTCGTGAGTTAGCCCCCGAAAAATGGTTTTTATTTATAAAAGTGCCCCTGAAACTTGTTTTCTTCATAACTTTCTCGTTTTAGCTCCGATTAGAGTGATCTTTATGTTCATGTGATCGTATCGATGAGTAGAATAGCTTTATATATGTTTCTCTACCTGTTTTTTTATACTTGGTGTACTGTTCTAATAGAAGTATATTTTATTTGCACGTGATGATTGGAATGGATGCTTGTGTGGTGTCTTTTATCTCGTTTAGCGTTCAAGCTGTTCAAGGTTATCAAGAAGAAGATCTCTGAAGAAGTGAGACCATCAACACAAGTTATTGGAAGGCAAGTATAACCTACTGTTTCCTTGTTACCTATTAACTGCAAGACTAAATATTCATTATGCATGTGTCAAAATTTGATGAACCATAGGACAAACCTAGTTTCACTTGATCTTATTACCTTGTACCTATGGGAAGGTTTCACATAATATGTTTAGTAATGCTATGCGCTACTTAAATGCTAAATGTTAATATTGATTAATGATTATGGAACAATGTTAAAGGAGGCTTTTTAACCACATTTAGGGCACTGGAGCCTGGTGTTGCTCAATGACCCACCCCAGGGACTATCTTTTAAAGCGGCCACCTGGGAGATCCCGTGCAACCTTCGGTATTATATGGCTCTGATCTTAGTTGTGTAACTAGACTTTCTCTAGCTTGTAGTAGTTACCAAAAGGCGCTAGAGGGGAGCCTAGGCTTAGAATGGCTTCCTTGCCTGTCAAGATGTGTACTGGTCGGCTGTCAGGTGTGCCATCTTGAAGGGGGCCTCCATTCGCCTAGATGCTGAAACCTTGCGGCTACTACTTGTTAGGGTAGCTAGTTAAAGGCTACGTAGTGAAACCCTGCCATACTTCCATAGAGGAGGTAATGTGGGATTGGCTCTCCCCGGCATATGGGAATCACGGCATAAGGTGAAAGTGTACAACCTCTACAGAGTGTAAACCTGATATATCAACCGTGCTCACGGATACGAGCGGCTCGGATCCTTTTTAAGTGGTCCATGGTGGGGTATGTTGGTGGTTGGCTGGTTACCTCTCTTTAACATAATGATGATCATACACTTTGGGACAACAGGGATCATATACTTAGTAATGTATGGTAAATATAAAATTTGTTCAACTTAAAATGCTAACCGCAGTTAACCGAGTCAAGCCTTTGAGCCTTGCATCCCCGTAGTTGTACTTGCTGAGCATGGTGAGCTGACGCTTGTCGTTGGTTCACATAAAAATCCCGGATGGGTACCAGATGGTGGTTTCCAAGTGAAGCTCTATAGAAGATGTTCCAAGAGTTCTAGGAGGTTGTTCCCCCAGTCAACCGTCCCTGTGAAGTTTGGAGTCCCGAAGAGTAGTTTCCGCTCTGCTTTGTTCTAGATGTAAGTCTTGTTGTACCTATGTTTCGATATATAATAAAGCATTGTCTTTGAGAAAATTCCATATTTGGTGCTATATGTGTCTTGTGGACTTCCTGGGCACACATATAGTTGGCACTTGGAATTCTTCGGAAATCTGGGTGTTACAATGACCGAAACCGATGCTTTAAGCTTCTGATTGCATTTTGCATAGGCTTCGCTCAGTTGAAAAGTTAGGCAATGACAAGCTTTTAACCTCTCGCAAACACATGCAAAATTCTGAACTTGTGAAATTTCACGACTGCAACTCCGATTTAATTTTGAAATCACTAGTATATGCTTCATTCTATAGCATGATGATTGAACCTTGCTAGGGGTAGTTCACCTTGTATACATGTTTAGCACTTGCTTGTTTTTCTGTCTATACATGTGTAGTGCCATCTTGGTGGTGAATACCTTTTGACTCAAAACTACTCATTTTGCTCACTTGTTCATATTTCGTATTTGGTGATCAATTTGAGCCTTTGCTAGCTTAGTGTGATATTGTTGAGTCATCGGATCAGAACTGTGTAGAGCATCTTTGCATTCTCTTGACTATATTCCTGAAGCTGCTAACTTGCATTTTGACTCATATGCATGCTGAAAGGAGGAGATTTTCCCTTGTTGGCACTTTTTGATGGTGCATTTTCTAAGGGGGAGAACTTGTTGCTTAATCAGTGCATTTTCAACTAAGGGGGAGAAATTTGTCAAATCATATGCTTCTCGTGTGTTCAACTAAGGGGGAGTTTCGCTAAGGGGGAGAAATTTTTTCTCAAATCTTGTGCCTTCTGAGTTGGACCAAGGGTGAGTTTTTCCTGGTTTTGTGCTCTGTTCGAGGGGGAGTTTGCTAGTTGTGTTGAGCCTTTGCCTCTTTCTTGAGGGACTAGCAAACATTTTTTAGTTCGATTGATTTCGATTGGTTCGGAGCGAGCTTTCTTGCTAGTTGTGTTGAGCCTCCGTGCCTCTATCTTGAGGGACTAGCATTTGCTTCGATTTCTCAATTAGTATCAAGCTCTTTTTCTGGAGTTTTTCAATTGGTATTTGCAAGCGGTGTTGAGCCTGTTCTACCTCTTCTTGAGGGCTAGCTTTGCTTTGCTTGGTTGCGTCGAGCCGTTGCCCATGTCTATGGGGACCAAGCTGTTTTGCTCCTTCGACTTGACCTTCTTCGGCTTTGCTACGCTTTTGGGTTATTTGGTTGAGTTCTCTCTTCTCCTTCTTCCTTCCTTCTTTTTTCTATTATGTTTTGTGTGAGTAGTTGATAATGCACTCATCAAGGGGGAGATTGTGGATACATGGGTGTATGCCGAGTCTCGGAGTGATGAGTGATTGTCAACGGGTTTGATCGCATGTTCTTTGGCTTGTGTTGTGCAGTTGTCGAGCACAGAGACAGTGGTCGAGGGCAAGGTGAAGGTCAAGTAGAGACGTGTCGTGCCGATGGACCAGGAGCGATGAAGGGCGGACGTGAGGCTTGGACTGAGGGACCGATGGCATGAGGATCAGCTGTGGTGGCTGACAGCCTGGGACAGCGACGAGCGAAGACTTGCGGGGCATGGTGTTGCCTGGGTCGTGGACCTGGGGACACGTGTTGGTGGACGGGGTGCACGGGCGGTGCTTCTCCTCTACAGCTTCGGTTTGGCGGTAGAGCCAGAGAAAAACCATCGGGTGGACGGTTTCCAGGTTTGGGCCACAAAACCTGGGTGCCGCGGGTTTGCCGAGTTTGGGCCACAAAACTTGGGCTGAGGACAGTTTCCAGGTTTGGGCCTCAAAACCTAGGCGCTGGCGGGTTTCCTGGTTTCGGCCACAAAACCAGGGGATGGACTTGGAGGCTGGTTTCTCGGTTTGGGCCTCAAAACCGGGGGTTGGCGTGAAAGCCTGGATTCCCGGTTTTCGGCCACAAAACCAGGGTGCAGAGCGAGGGCGGTGTTGGAAATATGCCCTAGAGGTAATCATAGAGATGATGATATTTCTATTGTATCCATGATTTATTATATATGTTCATTGAATATCCATTAAAGACAACTTGTATTGATTGGCAATTATGTGAATTATCTGTGAAACACTTTTACTTGTATGGTTATTCGATAGTTGTCCCTGATCGGAGTTCATGTGAGGACACACATGAATATTAGATCAGCACATGTATTAGTTGATGACTATGTTTCACAAGTCATAGACATGGAGATGTCAAACTAATAATGTGGGCACATGTATGACATGGGGCTGGACTGACCCAACATGAGATGTTCTTATTATCTCTTTACACATCATGTATGTTATGTCCTTCGACCTGAGATTGTGGTATGTTCTCAAGATGTGAATCGACTTACTTAGGGACTATCAAACGCTACTTCGTAACAGGGTAGTCATAAAGTTAGTCTTCGGGTTTGTCAGGAAACATGCTGTGAGGCATAGACGATCAAGATGGGATTTGCCCCTCTCCATGCGAGAGAGATATCACTGGATCACTCATATGATTGGATCATAAAATGCATGGCCGTGCTTAGGTTAAATGTTAACCTATGAGTTGAACCAAATATTGTGTGGCAAGGGAATTACATATATGTGATCGTGGTGGTTCGTCAGATATGATCTTTGCGTATACATAGGAGTTGACACGTCTTGCTAGAGGCCGCTGTCTACTATCGGGCGAGTAGGAGTACTCGGGCCGTGTCTATGTGTGCGTGAACCCATAGGGTCGCACGCTTAAGGGGCTGGAAGCCTGATTCGAGTTGGACTCGAATCAGACCAGGATTAGGGTTTGCTAATGGGCCTCCAGTTCGGTGGGCTCATTAGGGACGCCTATATAAAGAGGGGTGGAGGCGACTAGGGTAAGACCACGTCAATTGTTGACAGCCGTCGCCCACCCCACGCCCGCGCCTGTTGCTCCTCGCAGACCTAGCAGTCTGGAGGCGTGACGCTTCCTCCCTGTACGTGTGGATACCTCGGAGGTGCTGCATCTGGAGCACAAGGACGAACCGCACGTGGAGACGTGAAGGTTGGACGTGAACATCTACACGTCATCGCTGCGACACGCACGTCTACATCGAGACCACTTCCGCTGCAACTGCGCGTCTAGTGGTAATCTCGTGATCTATAACTAGCAGTAGTTGCTGGTTTATGAGGTCAAAAATTTTGTTTTCCGGCTAGCGTAGCTTCCTCGTAATCCCTTCAGGCGGCACGTGGCGGCAATCGGGAGGTTGCGTCGAGGCAACGCTACGAGTTGTGCGGGTGTGGCCGTCGGATCACCATCTACCTTGAGTTGGTCCAGAATAACCCTAGGGTTTAGCTGGTTCGCTCTGTAATTAGAGAGGGGTAGAGTAGGAATTAGAATTAGGATAAGTAGAGGGAGACACCCTCCTCCCATTCTATCTCAGTCATTTTCTCTTTGCTTCTAAGGTTTGCTGCTCTCCCAATCCCCTGCTGTAGCTAGCTGAGATCCGCAGAGAACCTTGCCTCTGTGTACTGGAGATTTTGAGGAAGTGAGACTGTAACCTCACCATTGTAGCGTGTGGTAGCCACACGGTTGCAATTTCATGGTTGTGATTCGCGTTTCGTTTGTATTCTTCACGGAATCCTTTTTCTCCATGTTTTTCCCATCGCTCGATCTCTTTGCCAGGTTCATCTTTTGCAAATCCGTTTGAACCAAGTTGTTCTAGGTCGTGGGGCACTTCTTTCCACCGAAGGAATTCACCTCTAACCTCATGGTCTAGGAGATCGATCGATTTTGGTTTTGGGTCAAGCTTTTCTCCCTTCCCTCAAAATTCTTCAATTCATGGATTTGGAGATAGGTTCGAGCCATGATCTCTTAGAGATAGCTCACTATCCTCCTTGTGACTCCTCTCACCAAGTTTGATCCCTAGAGGATTCATTTTGGGTGAGATCGAGTGAAATCGGTGAACGAACTGTGCATGTCGGAGTGACCGGACGCTCGCTGTTCATCGACCGGACGCTCCTTGTGAGTCCGGTCGTTGAAGGCTGAGCTAGGTCTGTTTGCGTATCTCTGACCGGACGCTCCACCTACTGTGTGACCAGACTCGCTTCTCGCTTTGTTCATCGTGTTTGTCTTTTGTGACCGGACACTCAGTTCATGACTGGACGCTTCTCTACCGTGCGTCCGGTCAGGAACAGTAAGGTTCCAAAATAGATTTTGGTCGACCGGATGCTCCAGTGAGTCCGGTCAGAGCTGTTTCGCGCTGTTTCGTCCGCGGTTCATATGTCTGTTGTCGGTTTTGATTTCCGGCTTTTGCGTTGGTTTTCTAGAGTCGTGAAGTGTCTCGTTGTGTCTCATGGAAGCATCCACCCTATCTCTAGGGTCGTGGACACTGACAAGCTCTAGGGTTTGCTCTTGGGGTTGATTTTAGGGACAGTGGCGACAAGTTTCCAAAAGGAATTTTGAAGCTCCCATTCACCCCCCCTGTGGTCGCTTTCTGGTTGCATTCTTGGTCCTTCAACCGTGATGCCCACGACCCTTGGAAGAGGGTGGATGATCCCTAGGATCACAGCGAGGCACCACAAAGCGATAGCAAACCAAACGCCAAAAGCACCAGCACAAGTTCAACCCTTGAAAACCGAGTCCGAAACGTAGATTGAGGGCTATGTCGAGAAATCCCCAAATACCGATGCTAACAAGTAGAAAAGATACCAAGAAATGTTTCTTGGTTAACTATAGGGCCAAACGAGAAGACCGAAAACCAAGCGGAAAAGCCGGGAGACCAAATGCACTGAAAAGCACAAGTCTGCGAGTTCTCGGACTGTCTGCGGGTACGGTCCCGGACTGTCCGGCTCAACCGCGGACTGTCCGTGAGGGGATGGCGGACTGTCCGCCGGCAGAAACCCCGAAACAGCACTGCTGCTGAAGACCCCTGGACACTTCCCAGACTGTTCGCGACTTTGAACTGCAGACTATCCGCTGGTCAACCAAAAGCAAATCAGCCGAAGAACACAGCCACTGATCCGGCTAATCCCCGGCGCCCGGAATGTCCGCCGGTGAAAACCGTGGACTGTCCGCGACCACCCAGTGAGAGCGATTTTGGTAGCCCTCAACTCAAATCTTCTCCAAATCGATCCAAACCAAAATCCCTTGATCCCAAACTTGGAGAGGATGATCACGAGGTAGTTAGGAGACTATCCCCAAGAAATCATCCGCTCAAATCAACTCAATCAACGGGAAATCGAAGGGGAAGGTGTATGAACCAAAAAAGCACCACGAAAACGAAATCGACCCGATCTACTTGTTCGTGAGGAGTTAGATGAATTCCTTCGATGGAAATGATCTCCTCACTATAAAGAACAAGTTGATTCAAGTGGAATTCGAAAAGACGCAGTATAGAGAGAGATCGAGTGACGGGAAAAACACGGAGAAATGAAGAACGCGAAGAACACGAACCAAAACACGAATCAACTCATCGATCTGCAACCATGTGGCTACCACACGCTACAATAGTTAGATTACGGTCTCACTTCCTCGAAATCTCTAATACACAGAGGTATGATTCTCTGCGGATCTCAGTAGCTACAGCAGGGAATTGGGAGAGCAGGAAAACCCTAAGTGCAAAGAGCAAATGACTGATATAATTTGGGAGGTGGTTGTCTCCCCCTACTTATCCTAATTCTAGTTCCCACTCTACCCCTACTTAATTACAGAGCGAACCAGCTAAACCCTAAGGTTATTCTGGACCAACTCGAAGATAGTGGTGATCCGACGGCAACGCCCGCACAACTGGTAGCGTTGCCTCGACGCAACCTCACCGATTGCCGCCACGTGCCGCCACCGCTCTGCTCATCCTTTTCCCGGACTCTACCCCCGGTTTTGTGGCCAAAACCGGGAAATCAGGCCTTCATGATCAGCCCCCGGTTTTGAGGCCCAAACCGGGAAACCAGCCTCCAAGTCCATCCCCCGGTTTTGAGGCCGAAACCAAGAAACCCGACGTCCGTCGCCTGAGTTTTGGGGCCCAAACTCAGAAACCCGCTAGTGCCCAGGTTTTGAGGCCCAAACCTAGAAACCGTCCTCAGCCCGAGTTTTGTGGCCCAAACTTGGCAAACCCGAAGCACCCAGGTTTTGTAACAGAACCGACCAATTTATAAGAGCACAAGTGCGAAAACCTCCGCCGAAGCAGCTGAATTAGCACACTTGAGCCCATATAAACCCGGTAGTCCGGAAATCTCGAAGGATCTCAAACATTTCAACACTCAGCCAAGATCGCATGGTCAAGCAAATACAAATCATGTCCACGGAGCTTGCAGCGGGAATAATATTACAATAGAGTTCACAAATAATGATACAAGTTGAGTTCCAATTAATTTAGAAGAAACAACATAGCTTTGAAATAAATATCATAACATAGGTTGAAATACTTTGCTAGCTTGAGTGACATCCTCCAACAACAGCATAAGAGAAGAAGTATGGAACTGCCGAGCCCACCAGCACTGGCCATCACCTTTCGGCAGGCCTAACCTTCACCTGCAACAAGGTGGGATAAACCCTGGGTACTCGAATGTACTCAGCTAGACTTACCCGTCATAAACCAGAAATAAAGTGACACCAAGGAGTATGCAAGGCTGTATCTGGGGTTGGCCATACTTACCTTTTTGCATAAACGCATTTTCATTATTAAATAATCATCATTAGAGTATTAGCAGTCAAATTTATATAATCAACCTGATTAACTAGATTTGCACCTTATCTAGAGCAAACACTTGACTACTTATTCAAGCAAGAGTGACTATTTCATCAATAGCCTTTCAGATTCAATATCATAACCATCTTTAGTTCCATAAGTTCTATGGGAGATGATCTAAAGTCAATTGCTCACTGTCCAGGAGCGATGGCGATTATAATCGATTCCTACCCAGCTAGGGATAAAATGTCTCACACTCGCCCGGCACATTCCAGCCACGGCAGTCGTAAGCTACCAGTCAGGAGATTCGAGAACACAACGCGCGGGACGGCCATGGGCCCTTCTACACCGGGGGTTATCTCAGTGCCAGGTCGCTCAATCTATAACTGCCCACGGTCATGCCAGGTCGATCAGGCCCTGCCTGCCCTCGGACCATGCCAGGTCGATCAGAATAGTTGCCCACGGTACAGCTGAGGCCCTAGGTGTTAGGCGTCAACATCTCCATCACCGGCTCGAATCACCTTACTCGGCTTCGCGGGAGGTACTCAGACCTACTCCGTTAAGTGATCGACGCGTTCAATTTGACTGAAGGGACATTCCCGAACGGGTCCTATGCGACACAGACGGGAGACTACTAGCACACAGAACCCATGTCCTGCTGCTCTTACATCCCGCCTCTGTCTCAAATTAATTATTACATGGTTATCTCCATGATAGCACAGGCTAATCATGATCAGTATCCACCTATATGCGGGAGACAGGAAATCACCCGACTTTTACCGGTCTAAGCAGGGCTAAGCATATAAATCGAGCCTAGACCTAAACAGGTATATCAAGATATATTGCAGGTGGACAAGGATAAGTAAGTAATGCATCAACGGTATCAGTCAACTCCTATAACTTAATGCAACAATCATTATATTGACTCAATTGTATTTATAAAAGAATGGTAGGAGACTTAGAATGCTCCGGGGCTTGCCTGGGAAACAACACTTAAGCTAGTGTTAGATGACACCACTTTGGGATCATTGCTGCTCCAGGAACTTGCGGGGTTCGCCACACCTTCTTCGGGATGGCCACCCAACACCATCTTCGGGTTGAGCCTCACCGTCACCTCTTTCACGATGCATCTATCGTACCTAGATGGGATGCATAGTGCAAGCGTATGAATGCAGGGTAAACGCTCACGATGCAACATAAGACATATAAGACAACTATGATAAGGTCTATCGACATACTACCTAAGTTAATTAACTTACGCTAGTGCAAGACACTAACAACCATAGCCTAAGTAAGCCGACCAACAAACAACCAGCAGGTTACACACATTTAAGGATTATTTAGCTTACTAATTAACTCATTAAAGTTAGACCTAACAAGCAATCAAGTTGCACACACAAGTTACACTTCAAACTCTGGACAGCAGGACAGTGGTTCACTAATTTAAACATAACTCGAGATACAGACATCCAAATAAGGTAAACTAAGACTTTATGGAAAGCTAAAAAGATTACCTACAACTTTTCTATTCAACACAAAAGCTAATTCAAAGTATATATAGCTCTAAAACAGATAACAGTGCAGCTCTGTCCAGCTGTTGGACAGCAGGGCAGACAGAGCTTCAGAGAAGCATAACTCAAGATACAGACATCACATGAGCATGCAATTAGACATTCTAGAAAGATTACAAGATTATATAAATCTTTCTTATTGTTATCTCAAGGTGAATCAATCATTAACAAGGTCAAACAATATGATTAGTGCAGCACTGTCCACACTTGGGTAGAACTAGCCACACATCACAACAGTAAATTAAGACAATCATAACTAAAGATCTATAATACTTGGGAACTTGCCCTAAGACTTTTCCGAAAGGTTATTAAGTTTTCTACAAATCATCTATAATCATCTTAAGATGATTCACAAGTTAATAAGGTCCAATTAACATAAATAGGCATCTCTGTCCAGACTTGGACAGATTTAGTCATCTATCTTAAAATAGCACTAACTCAAGCTCTATATATATCCAATAAAGGAGTTCTTAGACTTTATAGAAAGCTCAGTAAAAGAACTACAACTTTGTTGTAAACACATATAGGTGATTCTATAGTTATCTAAACCAAACAACTCAAACAAACAAATCTGTCCTGACTTGGACAGATTTGGACAGTTAACTTAAAACACGTGTAACTGAAGTTCTAGACCACCAAAAAGTATGATCTAAGACAATTTAGAAAGCATATTAAAAGAACTACAACTCTTATATTAATATCAAAGGATGATTCAAAGTTTAACTAGGCCAAACAATCAATTCTTTCAGATCTGCCCAAAGAGCAAGCAAATCTGGACATTGAACTTGCACAAGTTATAACTCCTAAACCACTTGGCCTAAAATCATGAAGTTTTAGGACAAACAAGATATGATAATTATCTACAATCTTTATATAGATAATATCTACAGAAAACCATATTTACATCACAAAGTAATCATTCCAACTGAAACTATACAAGCAGTCCATTAGCCTATTGACATATCAATCTAGACTGCAACAACAGCTGGTTACTTGGACCATAACTGAAGCTATACTCATCCAAAAGATGTGAAACAAGATAATATAGAAAGCTTATAAAATTTCCTACCAATCATATTTAAACATATCTACATGAATCTCAAGTTAACATGGTCAAATTAATGGATTTCTCAAATCTGGTCCAGAGATTTCAGAGAACACCTATTTCTGAAACTGAACTTTGCACAGCCATAACTCCTAATCCATTTTACCAAAAATTATGGAAATTTAACACAAGCTAGATATGTAAGTTATCTACAACTTTTCTATTATACCCATCTACAGAAAACATGTTTTATATCACGAAAGCATTATCACAACAGGGACTGCTTCAGCAGCCATTCAGCATAGCTAGACATACACTCAACTGCTGAGTAATTAAATCATAACTAGAGCTACATATCTCCAACAAACATGCAACAAGACATTTTGGAAAGCTTATGAAATTATCTACCTTTCATATTTAATCACCATAACATGATTCATAAATTACAAGGGTCAAACATACACCTTTACAGAATCTGCTCTAGGAATTTCAGAGAGCGACTATTTCTGAACCCAACTTTAAACAGCCGTAACTCCTAAACTACTAAGCCAAAAATCATGAAATTTTAACAGCAGCTAGATCATGCAATCCTCTACAACTTTTGTATTGACCAAACCTACAGAAAACAAGATTTCATTTACGAAATTACCACTGCAACTGAGACTATGCAAGCAGCCAAGATTCAGCACATCGACAAATTAATCCCTCACTTGGTTGGCTACCACCTGAGCACACATGAAAATTATTTGAACATTCTCAACCACCATGAACATGAGTAAATAATTTACACAATCATCCACGCACCACAATCATAAGCCATCTTCATCAAAAGACAAGGAACGGAGAGGGGAAAAGGAGGAGGTCGACCTTCGGAGAAGATGGAGTTGTTGGTGGCTAGGGTTTGGGGCACCGGCTGCTGCTGGCCTTGCTGTCGAGGTAGGGTTTGGGTTTGCTGCAGGTGGTCTGCTGCTGGTGCTGCTCGCCCCAAGGAAGGGTGCGGCCAGGAGGGACGCCATGGAGGGGCTGCACGTCGGCGCTCTGCTGCTGCAGCTCTGCTGGAGCTCGCCCCTGCTGTTTCTGCTCGCCGGCCATGGAGAACAGAAGCGGGAGAGGGAGCGAGCAGAGGAAAAAGATGAAAGGGAGGGAGAGAGTCTGCTCGCCAAGGAGGAGAGGGTGCAGCCTTGCTGCCAGCCATGGGAGGCACTTGGGAGGCACTTCCTGCTGCTATAGCTCTCAGCCATGGAGGAGAGGAGCAGGAAGGGAATCAGAGGAGAAGAGGAGGCCAAGCAAATGAAAGGGAGAGGGAGACCGGGGAAAAGACCTCGGTCTTTTTGTCGGGGAGAAGAGAGGGGCGCGTCGGAGGAGGCGCGGCCTCGGGAGAAAGGCCCGTGAAATTTTTCCCAAAATTTCTTTCCCAAAATGGCAAGTTTCCGGAAACTTTCACTCAAACTCTAAAATTGCAAACACTGCTCAAACGGACTCCGATTTCGATGAAACCAACTTTGTTGTCGCCGTCTCAACGAGTACTCCGACTTTCGTTAAAGGCACTCGGTCAAATTCCCAATGGTTTACCCGGTAACGATCGTCGACGGCAGCTTCGCGGTGACCGAAATTCCAATTTCGCAGTACAGACTTAACCGTTTTCTGCAACCTGAAAACTACGCGGTATTTCATCTTGCGAGCTTGTTTTCACCATTTTCGGCATCGATCCAGGTCTCGGCCATAAAACAAAATTTGTTCCTTTTGATCTGCACTACAACTTTCGTTTAGGGAACACTGACATGCGAACATCCATAAATACCGTTCAACGCCGGTCAAAGCAATCACCCGGTAGGATCCGAATTAGGGTTTCTCGACGGTCAGGACATTTTTCGGTCATCCGCTCAACACGGAACTTTCATAACTTTCGGTCGTAGGTCCATATACAGTTGACTAGGCATAATTGTGACACCTGGTTGAATTCAAATGATTTTTTCTTCATTGTCACATAATATACCATGTCTGCGCTGAACAGACAGCTTAACTGACGGCGAACACCTGGGGTGTTACAGCCCTTCCCCCCTTAAAAGAATCTCGTCCCGAGATTCAGGACGAACGACTTTTCAAGGGAAGAGAAGCATAGCACCCATCCTTAATCACCTGCTATTGACAGCTCAAGATACTGACTTCTTGATAGAACAAAAACTGCTATGAACACAACAACCTTCCGATCTTTCACGTTGTTTTCCGGTTACTAGCTTTTGTCAGAAGAATTTTTCTTTACTGACTTCCATCGAGCATTGAGGTACACTCACAATATCACTGTCGGGTTAAACGGAAACCAAAACTGCATTATTACTTTGGGAGGAATCCAAGATAATATTACTTCAAATATTGTATCTTCATGCGATTGGGACCATAGCAAAAATACATCCTCGATAAGGTCAGGAACTGACTGACAGCAACCATTGTTTATACTACTTGTGAATGTTTGATCAATCAGATAGCAATCAATGGAAAGCCATATAAGGTTTCATGTGTGCAGTTCTCTGCCTCTGATGATAACACTATATTATCCAAATCTGATAAGACATCGGTGAACGTGATAGCTGACTCCACCAATTCCACGTTTTTACTGATCCCTCTATACAGAAATTCATGTTCCTTAAGCTGCGACAGTCACTCAGGTTAAATTTGATGCAACCTCTTGGATAGAAATACCAGGTTAATGAATCTCTGTACTACCAAGCAGATCAACATCATTCTTCTTCATGGTGTAGTTGCAATTCAGTGAGGCTGACTTGCTGTACTACTTGAGTCATAGAGCGATCTTCTCAAATTCACTTAGCAATGCAGAAACATAATCCAAAATATGTCATTTGCCACTTCAATTGCCATCAATCTGCACTTCTAAAATTTGATTTTTGGTAGGACACCTTGACTGCTCAAGAATAAGGGACTGATTCTGAATTCCTTTCTAGCTTTACCCAAAATAATTTGGAATAAATTCTTCCATAGTACTCAATGTATTACCAGGTAGTCCTTACTTGAGGCATAATTCTGACTGAGTTACTGGGTTGGCGTACCGTCTTGTATTACCATTGAGATTTTTCCCAAGATAAGGTTAGCTGGAACATGTCAGAGACTTGGATGTACAAGTGCTACAACAAAATCAGCTGGTTTACAGATTTCTGGCATAACATTGTTCTATGAGACATAGCCTTCATAGCTACCAAAGAGTCATTTCTGAACTGGGGATTAGCTTTTCACTAGCAGAAACTCATCAGTTGTCTCTCAACACTAAAAGCTCCAAGATTTCAGCTTTTACTGCAAGCACTGTTGAATATCAATGCACATGGACACCACCAAAGTCAGCCGAGAATCAGACACCCCTGAGAAGATTGGGTTGACTACAAGATCACCATGCAGATAAGGTATTAGGTTCAGACATAAAGCTTCTGGACCTCAGGTATCTGGTTCAATAACATACCGTTTCCGTTACTCATCCATTAGCTGATACTTGTCCACCTTTAAGAATTCTGTGTTACTCTGCTTTACTATGACCATATATGTTGCTCGGTCTTTTGTTGTTGATCCAACAGAGTCTTTTGTCTACCACCTCTTACAGTCTACTACTGCTTTTATCTTTGACCGATTCTTGAAAAGTCATCCTTCTTGCCATTTTTAGAAAGAAACGCTGCCTTATCCGAGCCGACATAAGGATTTTTCTGAAGGAATATGAGAGATAATCAAGGAGGAAGCTTCATGAAAGATAACACATTGGTGTAGTTCTATAATAGATCTTGATTAGAACCCACGGTACCAGCGCTTGCCGAGCAACACAACCATGTGTCTGCAGCCACAGGAGGCTCCCGGTTTCGTCGCGGCACCATTAGCTCTTAACCAAGACACCATTATTGAATCCACAACCAGTGAGAAATCGCACATGACAGAGATAAATCCTGCATGGATAGGCATCACATGCAAGGCATAAGCTAGCGAAACAAGGATGATCGCAAGGTTTGGAAATCAACAATGAGGTGATTTCAAGAACGGAACATGGCACAAGACAACAAGAATTCGTCTGGTGCACATCAAGGTCATGACAAGACGAAAGATTTCATGAGCTTGATTTGGCCAAGCAGCAACAAAGGAGCAACCGAGGGGATACATGGTTTTGGGCTTGGTCTCAACAACTGGGCAACACAAGCTATGGTCAAAGGCTGAGGTTAACAGGAACTAAACTTGGCTGGTCAAACAAACAAAAGCCGTTACAACAAAAGGGTACCAAACATCTATGGCTTTGGCAACACTTAAGACCAAACTTGGGTCTACAGGTTGGTTAGAGGCATGGCTACACACCACAAGCATAGGCATACCACGGTTTAGATCTAGGATTTTTGGAAGGTTAGCTAAGGCCAACTGGTCCAACAAAAGGGCATGGACAGGCCTAGGTATAGGTTTTTGGCATGATCATCCTAGGCCATCAATCTAGACACACAACGTAAGCCTTTAAGCAACAAGGGTTCAACTAAAGGCATCTCGAAAGGTCAAGAGGGCTTGGTCATGACTCTAACCGAAGGTTGGCAAACCACTCATGCACTCACCGAGGACAAGGGTTTGACTAGCCAAGGTACCACTTAGGTAACAACACATCTACACACAGCCTTAACAAGCATTTGGAACACCCAATCATTCAGCTAAAGCGACCAACACTAACCACCACGCTCAAACAAGACAAGCATCTATCTATAGCACGCAAGCAAACATAGACATGCAAAACATGGTGAACATATGTTGTCATTATTTTATTTTCTGCTTACTAGATTGGAGCATAATTCTTTATCTGGAAGCAAATATACCAAGCAAACTAAGGCATACTTATTTGTTAACTATAATCAGTTTACAATTTTAAGTTACCACACTTATCTAGCATATGAAGCTATCAGGCAAGCAACAAGCTCATGCATAGTCTATATTCCAAGAAGGAATAAATAGACACTAGGGAACAACAACTAACAAGCAGCATGCAACAATTTGATTTTTGGGTATAATCAACAATAGCTTAAAACATTCTAATCATGTTAGAAAAGCTAAATTGCAGCCACTTTAATTAGTTGCAAGCATTTAATTCTAACAAGCATATAAGCTAAAATAATTGAAGCTAGATTAGAGAGCAATTACAAGGCATGGTGCACGTAAAAACATAATTCTAGGCATAACCATGTATGAAAAGCAGTTTGTATCTTAACATGTTAGACAGTTCATGATTAACCCAAACTAAAATTCTTACATGCACTTATTAATTTACCAACTTTAGCAAGGTGAGACATAGAGCTGTTTCAATCTAATTCCAGAGAATTCTAGGAGTATTATGGCAGCTCACTTATGCATTTAGTAGGCTTTACAAGCATTTTAGCCTATTTGAGCAAGTAAACAGCCTACACAAATCTAGCAAGTAACATGCTTAAAACAACTTAAACATGTTTAAGCTATTTAATGTTGTCAAACTGCAAGTTTTACACTTTTCATGCAGCAACATAATACTAGTGAGGTATGAAAATTAGTCTCACAAACTTTTACTTCATATAACTCTAGTTCTCATGATTGCAAGAAGGCAAGCAGGAAATAAGATTACATGATCATAACATGATAAAGGAACTAAACAACAGGTCTTAGTACCTTTCCTTGTTAAAGCATGTTAAAGCTAACAAAACTGGAATTACATGTTTAGGAAGCACTTAACATACCCAAACAAAACTGCATACAAGACAGTCTCAAATAACAAGTTTTATTGTTTGTTTAGGTGGAGCATTTCACAACAAAATTATCCCAATTGTTTCCACCCAAAAAGGGAGTTTCCTAACTCAAGGCATTGAATTACAACATAGCATAGTTTTGCCACACAAGCAGGATAACATCACACTAGCCATTTAGTTATTACAAGACATTTCAACATAGGGGGAAAAATTGCTAATCATTAGAAACTTATTGTCTAGCTACTCTATCAAGCAAACATGAGGCAAAGCAAGACAACACACAGTCATGATGAGCTAGCAGGGTCATCTAAACAACATCTTACCTGTACTTACTTCTAGTCTAAACAAGCAATCACTTATCTAGACGATATGGAAACACTCATATAAAACCTTGCACACTACCAAACATCATAAGCAAGACCATATTACATCTAACTCAAGGCAACATACCTCATCAAACAGGAAATTTATTTCTAACTTTTACAAGCAATCTAGCACATCACATAGAAGCACTAGTTCACAACAACTTTACCATTACACGAACAAAGGTGGGGAAGCATTTGATGCATAAACAACCATTATGTTTTATCATAACATTAGTCAACATGACAACAAGTTGTTCATTACTAGAACAAAGGTGAGAGAAGCATGTTTATGAGCAATGCACAACAAGATGTATGCTCGTCCTATACGTCCTCACAAATTGCCAACCTGAGGTAGCAATCACGTTCTAGGTCGGTGGCATAACACGCACTCTCGATATAACTAGTCGTCAACTATGCTTACGCATTTGAAGTTAGCGTACCTGCAGAAAATCTCATTTCAGCCCAGCCCACAGTATGAATATCATGCATTGCTGAAAGTAAATCTAATACTAACTTAGGCGCACACCCAGTATACACGTAAGTAGTATATGCACCCATCATAAAAGTATTACTCCCACAATTAAACACCTTCACCCGCATTCGTGTGCTTACGAGTACAGGTTCCAGTACCAAACTAGCTCTTCCCTAGACCAACGGTTGTTTGGTCATGCTCTCACAACTCACACTTACCTTAGCGTAGAGGCAATTGATCCATACATTACTATTCCAAAGAATAGCACCCATACAATTTCATCCTTGCCGTATGGACGACAGAAAACAACAGAAATTAAATATGATGCACGACCCCCAAGTTAGTACTTAAATAGCCACCTAAAAGTCCTAGTTGGGCATACCTGGAGGTTGTCGCTAGCACATAGTTTACAAATTAGGTTTTGACAAACTTGCCTACTAGCTAAAGCTTTTTAGATAAAATAGGCTTTGCAAAACCAAAACTTTGTTTTAAAACCATGCACATGACAGTATTATGCTTAACCTTGCTCCGATGCCAGCTGTAACATAACCGACCAATTTATAAGAGCACAAGTGCGAAAACCTCCGCCGAAGCAGCTGAATTAGCACACTTGAGCCCATATAAACCCGGTAGTCCGGAAATCTCGAAGGATCTCAAACATTTCAACACTCAGCCAAGATTGCATGGTCAAGCAAATACAAATCATGTCCACGGAGCTTGCAGCGGGAATAATATTACAATAGAGTTCACAAATAATGATACAAGTTGAGTTCCAATTAATTTAGAAGAAACAACATAGCTTTGAAATAAATATCATAACATAGGTTGAAATACTTTGCTAGCTTGAGTGACATCCTCCAACAACAGCATAAGAGAAGAAGTATGGAACTGCCGAGCCCACCAGCACTGGCCATCACCTTTCGGCAGGCCTAACCTTCACCTGCAACAAGGTGGGATAAACCCTGAGTACTCGAATGTACTCAGCTAGACTTACCCGTCATAAACCAGAAATAAAGTGACACCAAGGAGTATGCAAGGCTGTATCTGGGGTTGGCCATACTTACCTTTTTGCATAAACGCATTTTCATTATTAAATAATCATCATTAGAGTATTAGCAGTCAATTTTATATAATCAACCTGATTAACTAGATTTGCACCTTATCTAGAGCAAACACTTGACTACTTATTCAAGCAAGAGTGACTATTTCATCAATAGCCTTTCAGATTCAATATCATAACCATCTTTAGTTCCGTAAGTTCTACGGGAGATGATCTAAAGTCAATTGCTCACTGTCCAGGAGCGATGGCGATTATAATCGATTCCTACCCAGCTGGGGATAAAATGTCTCACACTCGCCCGGCACATTCCAGCCATGGCAGTCGTAAGCTACCAGTCAGGAGATTCGAGAACACAACGCGTGGGACGGCCATGGGCCCTTCTACACCGGGGGTTATCTCAGTGCCAGGTCGCTCAATCTATAACTGCCCACGGTCATGCCAGGTCGATCAGGCCCTGCCTGCCCTCGGACCATGCCAGGTCGATCAAAATAGTTGCCCACGATACAGCTGAGGCCCTGGGTGTTAGGCGTCAACATCTCCATCACCGGCTCGAATCACCTTACTCGGCTTCGCGGGAGGTACTCAGACCTACTCCGTTAAGTGATTGACGCGTTCAATTTGACTGAAGGGACTTTCCCGAACGGGTCCTATGCGACACAGACGGGAGACTACTAGCACACAGAACCCATGTCCTGCTGCTCTTACATCCCGCCTCTGTCTCAAATTAATTATTACATGGTTATCTCCATGATAGCACAGGCTAATCATGATCAGTATCCACCTATATGCGGGAGACAGGAAATCACCCGACTTTTACCGGCATAAGCAGGGCTAAGCATATAAATCGAGCCTAGACCTAAACAGGTATATCAAGATATATTGCAGGTGGACAAGGATAAGTAAGTAATGCATCAACGGTATCAGTCAACTCCTATAACTTAATGCAACAATCATTATATTGACTCAATTGTATTTATAAAAGAATGGTAGGAGACTTAGAATGCTCCGGGGCTTGCCTGGGAAACAACACTTAAGCTAGTGTTAGATGACACCACTTTGGGATCATTGCTGCTCCAGGAACTTGCGGGGTTCGCCACACCTTCTTCGGGATGGCCACCCAACACCATCTTCGGGTTGAGCCTCACCGTCACCTCTTTCACGATGCATCTATCGTACCTAGATGGGATGCATAGTGCAAGCGTATGAATGCAGGGTAAACGCTCACGATGCAACATAAGACATATAAGACAACTATGATAAGGTCTATCGACATACTACCTAAGTTAATTAACTTACGCTAGTGCAAGACACTAACAACCATAGCCTAAGTAAGCCGACCAACAAACAACCAGCAGGTTACACACATTTAAGGATTATTTAGCTTACTAATTAACTCATTAAAGTTAGACCTAACAAGCAATCAAGTTGCACACACAAGTTACACTTCAAACTCTGGACAGCAGGACAGTGGTTCACTAATTTAAACATAACTCGAGATACAGACATCCAAATAAGGTAAACTAAGACTTTATGGAAAGCTAAAAAGATTACCTACAACTTTTCTATTCAACACAAAAGCTAATTCAAAGTATATATAGCTCGAAAACAGATAACAGTGCAGCTCTGTCCAGCTGTTGGACAGCAGGGCAGACAGAGCTTCAGAGAAGCATAACTCAAGATACAGACATCACATGAGCATGCAATTAGACATTCTAGAAAGATTACAAGATTATCTAAATCTTTCTTATTGTTATCTCAAGGTGAATCAATCATTAACAAGGTCAAACAATATGATTAGTGCAGCACTGTCCACACTTGGGTAGAACTAGCCACACATCACAACAGTAAATTAAGACAATCATAACTAAAGATCTATAATACTTGGGAACTTGCCCCTAGAATTTTCAGAAAGGTTATTAAGTTTTCTACAAATCATCTATAATCATCTTAAGATGATTCACAAGTTAATAAGGTCCAATTAACATAAATAGGCATCTCTGTCCAGACTTGGACAGATTTAGCCATCTATCTTAAAATAGCACTAACTCAAGCTCTATATATATCCAATAAAGGAGTTCTTAGACTTTATAGAAAGCTTAGTAAAAGAACTACAACTTTGTTGTAAACACATATAGGTGATTCTATAGTTATCAAAACCAAACAACTCAAACAAAAAAATCTGTCCTGACTTGGACAGATTTGGACAGTTAACTTAAAACACGTGTAACTGAAGTTCTAGACCACCAAAAAGTATGATCTAAGACAATTTAGAAAGCATATTAAAAGAACTACAACTCTTATATTAATATCAAAGGATGATTCAAAGTTTAACTAGGCCAAACAATCAATTCTTTCAGATCTGCCCAAAGAGCAAGCAAATCTGGACATTGAACTTGCACAAGTTATAACTCCTAAACCACTTGGCCTAAAATCATGAAGTTTTAGGACAAACAAGATATGATAATTATCTACAATCTTTATATAGATAATATCTACAGAAAACCATATTTACATCACAAAGTAATCATTCCAACTGAAACTATACAAGCAGTCCATTAGCCTATTGACATATCAATCTAGACTGCAACAGCAGCTGGTTACTTGGACCATAACTGAAGCTATACTCATCCAAAAGATATGAAACAAGATAATCTAGAAAGCTTATAAAATTTCCTACCAATCATCTTTAAACATATCTACATGAATCTCAAGTTAACATGGTCAAATTAATGCATTTCTCAAATCTGGTCCAGAGATTTCAGAGAACACCTATTTCTGAAACTGAACTTTGCACAGCCATAACTCCTAATACATTTTACCAAAAATTATGGAAATTTAACACAAGCTAGATATTTAAGTTCTCTACAACTTTTCTATTATACCCATCTACATAAAACATGGTTTATATCACGAAAGCATTATCACAACAGGGACTGCTTCAGCAGCCATTCAGCATAGCTAGACATACACTCAACTGCTGAGTAATTAAATCATAACTAGAGCTACATAACTCCAACAAACATGCAACAAGACATTTTGGAAAGCTTATGAAATTATCTACCTTTCATATTTAATCACCATAACATGATTCATAAATTACAAGGGTCAAACATACACCTTTACAGAATCTGCTCTAGGAATTTCAGAGAGCGACTATTTCTGAACCCAACTTTAAACAGCCGTAACTCTTAAACTACTAAGCCAAAAATCACGAAATTTTAACAGCAGCTAGATCATGCAATCCTCTACAACTTTTGTATTGACCAAACCTACAGAAAACAAGATTTCATTTACGAAATTACCACTGCAACTGAGACTATGCAAGCAGCCAAGATTCAGCACATCGACAAATTAATCCCTCACTTGGTTGGCTACCACCTGAGCACACATGAAAATTATTTGAACATTCTCAACCACCATGAACATGAGTAAATAATTTACACAATCATCCATGCACCACAATCATAAGCCATCTTCATCAAAAGACAAGGAACGGAGAGGGGAAAAGGAGGAGGTCGACCTTCGGAGAAGATGGAGTTGTTGGTGGCTAGGGTTTGGGGCACCGGCTGCTGCTGGCCTTGCTGTCGAGGTAGGGTTAGGGTTTGCTGCAGGTGGCCTGCTGCTGGTGCTGCTCGCCCCAAGGAAGGGTGCGGCCAGGAGGGACGCCATGGAGGGGCTGCACGTCGGCGCTCTGCTGCTGCAGCTTTGCTGGAGCTCGCCTTTGCTGTTTCTGCTCGCCGGCCATGGAGAACAGAAGCGGGAGAGGGAGCGAGCAGAGGAAAAAGATGAAAGGGAGGGAGAGAGTCTGCTCGCCAAGGAGGAGAGGGTGCAGCCTTGCTGCCAGCCATGGGAGGCACTTGGGAGGCACTTCCTGCTGCTATAGCTCTCAGCCATGGAGGAGAGGAGCAGGAAGGGAATCAGAGGAGAAGAGGAGGCCGAGCAAATGAAAGGGAGAGGGAGACCGGGGAAAAGACCTCGGTCTTTTTGTCGGGGAGAAGAGAGGGGCGCGCCAGGAGGAGGCGCGGCCTCGGGAGAAAGGCCCGTGAAATTTTTCCCAAAATGGCAAGTTTCCAGAAACTTTCACTCAAACTCTAAAATTGCAAACACTGCTCAAACGGACTCCGATTTCGATGAAACTAACTTTGTTGTCGCCGTCTCAACGAGTACTCCGACTTTCGTTAAAGGCACTCGGTCAAATTCCCAATGGTTTACCCGGTAACGATCGTCGACGGCAGCTTCGCGGTGACCGAAATTCCAATTTCGCAGTACAGACTTAACCGTTTTCTGCAACCTGAAAACTACGCGGTATTTCATCTTGCGAGCTTGTTTTCACCATTTTCGGCATCGATCCAGGTCTCGGCCATAAAACGAAATTTGTTCCTTTCGATCTGCACTACAACTTTCGTTTAGGGAACACTGACATGCGAACATCCGTAAATACTGTTCAACACCGGTCAAAGCAATCACCCGGTAGGATCCGAATTAGGGTTTCTCGACGGTCAGGACATTTTTCGGTCATCCGCTCAACACGGAACTTTCATAACTTTTGGTCGTAGGTCCATATACAGTTGACTATGCATAATTGTGACACCTGGTTGAATTCAAATGATTTTTTCTTCATTGTCACATAATATACCATGTCTGCGCTGAACAGACAGCTTAACTGACGGCGAACACCTGGGGTGTTACAGGTTTTGTGGCCCAAACCTGGAAACCGTCCACCCGATGGTTTTTCTCTGGCTCTACCACCAAACCGATGCTGTAGAGGGGATGCACCGCCCGTGCACTCCATCCACCGACATGTTGCCCCAGGTCCTCGACCCGAGCAACACCTTGCCCCGCAAGTCTCCACTCGTTGCTGTCCCAGGCTGTCAGCCAACACAGTTGATCCTCAGGCCACCGGTCCCTCAGTCTAATCCTCACGTCCGCCCTTCACCGCTCCCGGTCCGTCGGCACGACACGTCTCTACTTGACCTTCACCTTGCCCTTGATCACTGTCTCCGTGCTCGACACCTGCACAACACAAGCCAAAGAACATGCGATCAAACCCGTTGACAATCACTCATCACTCGAGACTCGGCATACACCCATGTATCCGCAATCTCCCCCTTGATGAGTGCATTGTCAACTACACACACAAATCATAATGAAATAGAAGGAGGAAGGAAGAAGGAGAGAGAACTCAACCAAATGACCCAGAAGCATAGCAAAGCCGAAGAAGGTCAAGTGGAAAGAGCAAGACAGCTTGGTCCCCAAAGACATGGGCAACGGCTCTACGCAACCAAGCAAAGCAAAGCTAGCCCTCAAGAAGACGTAGAACAGGCTCAACACCGCTAGCAGGAAAATGTTCGATACCAATTGAAAAATCAAAGCAAAATGCTAGTCCCTCAAGATAGAGGCATAGAGGCTCAACACAACTAGCAAGAAGGCTTGATACCAAAACCTTACGATCATCAAGAAGCAAACTCCCCCTCAAATAGTGCACACAACCAGGAAATCTCACCCTTAGTTCACCTTGGAAAGCACATGATTTATCAATATTTTCTCCCCCTTAGTTGAACACAGAAGGCACTCATGATTTGTCAAATTTCTCCCCCTTAGATGAAAATGCACTATCAAGTAAAAGTTCTTCCCCTTAGAAAATGCATATGAGTCAAAATGCAAGTTAGCAGCTTCAGGAATATAGTCAAGAGAATGCAAAGATGCTCCACACAGTATAACTCCAATGACTCAACAACATCCATAATATGCTAGCAAAGGCTCAAATTGATCACCAAGTATGAACTATGAACATATGAGCAAAGTGAGCAGTTTTTAACCATTCAGAAAAGGTTGTTCACCACAAAATAACACTTCACATGTGTAGACAGGAAAACAAGCAAGTGCTAAACGTGTATACAAGGTGAACTACCCCTAGCAAAGTTCAATCATCATGCTATAGAATGAAGCATACACTTGTGATTTCAATTTATAATCGGAGTTGCAGCGGTGAAATTACACAAGTACAAAAAGTCAGCATGTGATTGCGAGAGGTTGAAAGCTTGTCATTGCCTAACTTTTCAACCGAGCTAAGCCTATGCATATGCAATAAGAAGCTTAAAATGTCGGTTTCGGTCATACACTACATGGCTCAAGTTTAACTCAAATGTGCAATGAGAAACAGTCTCGATACCGTGATGTGTTAACAAGCAATCCCATCTCGATCCTTTCTATTCACTTAAAACTTGGTTCAAATTTTATCTCAGAATATGAACATACCAAGCAAGTGAATGACTCAGAACTAGAGACATAGTAACCTAGCATATATGAAGAGCACGAGTGAATTCAACACATCCTACACATGCTAGTTGCATATCTCCATGGTGAACATTTTCAAATTTTATGTCCATTAAGTAGGTTCACCATTCAAAAATAGCTCAGCTCACAACATGTACCAGTGATCAGAAAGAGCATAAGCTACAAGCATCATATAGCATCGGAGCATACTGAACAAAGCATAATGACATTCTAAAGATTATATAACTGAAGTTCAGAAAGTAAAGATGCATGATGCAAAACTATCTAAAAAGAAAATAAGACAAACGAAAAAGAGTCAGTCTATGATACAAGAATCAAAATGTTCCCCCCATCTAAAAGGGGAAACACACACCAAGCTCACCTCTCAACCGATTAAAGGTTGATTGGTCCAAAGGCTTGGTGAAAATATCAGCCAACTGATGATGAGTATCGACATGGCGAAGGTCGATATCACCCTTCTCATAATGGTCTCACAGAAAATGAAAGCGCACGTCAATGTGTTTGGTATTCGAGTGCAGCATGGGGTTCTTAGCAACGCTAATCGCACTCGTGTTGTCACAAAGCAAAGGAACGCGAGAAAAGCTCATACCAAAGTCACGCAATGTGGCCATCATCCAAAGTAACTGAGAACAGTAGCTAGCCGGAGCAACATATTCAGCCTCTGTGGTAGACTGAGCGACACTAGACTGCTTGCGAGAAGACCAAGATACAAGAGATGAACCAATGAACTGGCAAGTCCCAGAAGTGGACTTGCGCTCAACTCGGCAACCAGCAAAATCGGCATCAGAAAAACCGCAAAGAGAGAGGGTGGAGGAAGCTAAATACCAAATCCGGAACTCAGGCCTGAAACGAAGGTACCTCATAATGCGCTTCACCGCCTGGCGGTGCGAAGTGCGCGGCGACGCCTGAAAGCGCGCGCACAGACACACCGCGAACTGGATGTCCGGACGTGTCGCCGTCAGGTAGAGCAGCGACCCGATCATGCTTCAGTACTCCTTCTGGTCCACAGCTTCTCCATCTACGTCCGCATCCAGGGCCGTCGTGGTCGACATGGGTGTTGGAAGAGGCTTGGCCTCACCCATATCGAACCTCTTCAACAAGTCTTTGGTGTACTTGCCCTGGTGCACAAACGTCCCCTCTCGGGATTGCTTAATTTGCAACCTCAGAAAGAAAGTCAGCTCGCCCATCATACTCATCTCGAACTCCCTGCTCATAGTATCTGCAAACTTGGCAACCAAAGCGTGAGAAGGACCACCAAAAATGATATCATCCATGTAAATCTGGACCAAGAGAGTATTGTTGCCTTGCTTGAGGAGAAAGAGTGTTTTATCTACACATCCCATTTTAAAACCCTTAGCTAACAAAAAGGTTTTCAATCTATCATACCAGGCTCTAGGGGCTTGTTTCAAACCATATAAAGCTTTGTGGAGTTTAAAAACATGGTTTGGAAACTTGGGATTTTCAAAACCGGGGGGTTGTTCAACATACACTTCTTATTCTATGTAGCCATTTAAGAAGGCACTCTTGACATCGATTTGAAAAAGTTTAAACCCTTTGGATGCAGCAAAAGCCAAGAGTATCCTAATAGCCTCCAAATGAGCTACAGGAGCAAAAGTCTCCTCATAGTCCCCTCCTTCTGACTATAACCCTTGGCTACAAGTCTGGCCTTGTTCCTCACAATGTGGCCATCCTCTCCTTGTTTGTTTTTGAAAACCCATTTTGTCCCAATAGGATTACAGTTTGGAGGAGGTGGAACTAAAACCCAAACCTAATTTCGCTCAAAATTTTCTAACTCCTCATGCATGGCATTGACCCAATCCGGATCCGTCAAAGCGTGTCCTACATCTCGGGGTTCAAAATCAGCAACAAATACAGAATGAGCAAAGTGAGAGATTTGTTGTGATCTGGACCGAGTGACACGTTCATCAATGCCACCAATCATCTGTTGAGGCAGGTGTAGGCGTTGAATGTGTCGTGGCGCCTCCCGAGCAAAAGTGATCTCCCCCTCAACAGCAGCTGGTGCCTCCCCGGGTACAAAAGGTACCGCTCGGGGTGGCGGATCCCACGTCCCCCAAGTGGTAGAGGAAGAAGGGTCGGGGCCGTGAGTCGTAGTAGAAGCCGCTCCTTGCGGCACAGCAGGTGGAGGGGGTGCTGGATCATCCATACCTTCAGCACCCTCGCCCTCATCATCAAAAAAGAGGCTCACCAACCTCATGATCACCTGCACACTCAAAACAAGAAGAAGGACAAACCATGGTCTCGTCGAAGGTGACATCGGATGTCTCCATGACTCGGTTAGTATCAAGGTTAAGTACACGATAAGCTCGAGTGTGAGTGCCATAACCCAAAAATACACCATCAGAAGAACGAGACTCAAATTTGTCTAGGTTGCCTTTCTTCAATATAAAACAGTGGCAACCAAAAACTCTAAAGTAACTCACCTTGGGTCGTCTTCCAAAACGCAATTCATCAGAAGTCTTTTTCAAAAAAGCTCGGAGCAAAATGCGATTGGAAATATAGCATGTAGTGTTCATAGCTTCAGCCCAATATCGCCTAGGAGTCCTATTCTCATCGAGCATCGTCCTAGCCATCTCTACAAGGGTCCAATTCTTCCTCTCTACAACACCATTTTTAGGCGGTGTGTAGGGGGAAGAAAACTGATGCTCCAAACCCAAAGAGTCACAAAACTTCTCAAAATCTGAATTCTTGAATTCAGAACCATTATCACTTCTAATGGCTCGCATCGAGTTCAAAGGGAACTCGTTCTGAAGACGTAAAATCAGATTGCGAGCAAAAGAGAAAGTCTCAGTCTTCTCAGTCAAAAAGAAGACCCACGAATATCTTGAAAAATCGTCAACAACGACAAGAACATACCACTTCCCTCCAATCGAGCTCACCCGAGCCGGACCAACAAGGTCCATGTGCAAAAGCTCACCAGGGCGCTGTGTCATGACCTGAGTCACTGGATGATGGGGAGCAGCAACCATCTTTCCATGTCTACAAGAATGGCAAACAAGATCCTTCTCCATTGACAACTTGAGCAATCCTCAGATTAAGCCAAGTGAGCTAAGCCTTGCAAGCAAGTCAAAGCTCAGGTGACCTAGTCTCCTATGCCACTTCCAAAGATTAGAGGAGGAAGGACTAGCCAAAAGACAGCAGGAAATACCAAACGACTCTGAGAAATTCGCACAAAAGACTTTCCCAAAGGGCGAAATCAAACAAACAAGATTGCCCTGAGAATCTAAAATGCGACTGAGATTCGGTTTAAAACAAATCTCATAGTCATCATCAAAAAGTTGTGAAACAGAATGAAGGTTAAAATGCAAGTTAGAAACAAGAGCAACATCACGCAACACAAAGTGCTCATTAACTCGCACCAACCCACGAGACAACACCTTACTTTTGCTATTGTCGCCTAAGGTGATAAACTCCTTTCCAGCAACAGGACTAAGACTGGAGAACCACTTGGCGTTTCCGGTCATGTGCCTCGAGCAACCGGAATCCACCAACCAAATGTCCTCCAATCATTTTACCTACATCAATAAAAAGACATAGGGTGAGCATATGGTCCAACAATGGGGTGAGTAAAATAGGAAGAATACCAGTGTTGGGCCGGCTGCTCAAAAGAACGGTTAGTCGAAAAACCATTCCTTGCGGTCCTACGGGGAAAGCGATCCCCACGCATAGGAAAACGTGGTCCGCTAAGGGAAGAGCGTCCATCGCGATACTCAAAACGCGGTGGTGGGAAACGCTCAACAAAGCCTCCGCCACGGGGTCTGTATCCTGCAAAGTTAGGACCCCGTCAGGCAACACCTCCCTAATGCCTAGGACCTTGAGGCACTGCACCTCTAGGCCTAGCAGCTCTCCTCGGAGCTCTCCTCTGAACATTCGGCACATGTACATCATGGAAAGGATGGTACATGTCCGCATTGTTCATCTCCCTGACACAGCGCTCCTCTCTCTTGCGCCAAAAGCAGTACTCACTCAAGTGCCCATCTCTACCACAATGCTCACAATGGTACCTCACCGCTCTCATAGGGGGTTGTTGGTACTCACGGTAGTGGGTGTGGATCACTTTGCCCTTCTGTGGCATAAGCTCCTCCTGAATAGGTGGCATTGTGTCTAGCTTGTTCTTGAGGTGGATTGGTTTGGGAGCCCATTGCTGTTTCTTGGGTGGAGCTCTTGGAGGTTCATCAAACACACCATCCTTGGTGTTAGGCTTGAGAGGCTCTTTCGGTGGAAGCTTGGTAAGCTTGAGAGTAGTGGTGGAGTTGGGCTTCTCACTCGGGTTAAGACCACTCGACTCTCCAATCTTCCCAAAACATGAAACATCAACACCCGGAGCAAAACCTACACCTGGACCTCCAGCAGCACGCTTAAACTGAGCGATCATCATCCCAAGTTGCGGCTCATTACATGACACCCATGACAAGATGGTCCGAAGGCATGTGTTTTCCTCCTCGGTTTGCATCTTGCCATGCTTCACGTTCGCAATCTCCATCTCCAAACTCTCACACAAAGCACACCTAGTCACACAAGTGCTACCCGAGCTGGCCTTCTCAAGAGACACAATCTTGGCATTCTTCTCTGCCAACTCGGATTGCAAGCCAGCACAAGACTTGCATGCACCCAATGTTGACGATAATTATAGCATAAAAATACATATCAAAATATCATCAACAGGCTCGAAAATAGAGAAGAATGACATGACATAGACATGTTTTATCAATAAAAGGTTCCACTTGTACTCTTAGTATTTGATTTGCAGGTATAACAGAATAATAAGGAAATGGACACCTGGACCCACCCAAGGTGGGGTCGGCCGACCCCACCATGGGAGCTCCCCGGGCTTGGTGATGTGGCACTATCCAAGTGAAGCTTCACCAAGCTACTTTCCACCATCAGATCAGAAATGTGTCTGCATTCAACGGCAAAAGATGAGAAGCACATGGATCCATGGGCCCACACAAGAAAGCAAATGCAACCAACATATGACACCATGCTCCATGACATGTGGGGACATCAGGGGACACAAGTTGGTGGGCCAGCCCTGTCATAGGGGGGTCGACCGACCCCCCCTTGGTGGGCCCTGACAACACCTTTCAGCCTGATGACATCAGCACCTTCTAGAAGCAAAGTGGTGGGCCGACCTGTCATTGGATTGGGTCGGCCGACCCCATGGTGAAACCCATCCAATGTCAGTTGCTTGCACATGTTTCACACGTGAAGAAATCAAGGCCATCCATCCATGGCGGTTACAATGACGGTGGATCCAAGGGTTGAGAGATGGGGAGCACGTGGATCGATGACGTGGCGCGGAGTAGCCCCTACTCCACCTTCCCCTATAAATAGAGGCTTCATCCACCCTCTCAAGACATGGTTCATTAGAGGATCCACTTCATAGGAGATACAAGTGTTAGCCTTCTAGTTGTAGTGTAGTCTAGTGTGGGAGTTAGAGTGAGTCGAGCAAGCTCGGGGTCTCCGGAGTTGTCTTCTGGGAGTCTGGTATTGCTCTTGTATCTTTCTCTTTTCCAGAACTATTTATAATATATATTCTTCTTCTGCATTTCAAAGTGTTATCCTTTGTGCAATATTATTCTTGCAATAGTATTGTAGTGCTCTAGTTAGTCTTGTAGTAGTTACATACTAGATTGTGATCCTTACACAAACATCTTGGTTGTTTATCATCGCCCGTAAAATGGTGCTTTAGTTAATCGTATATTAGCTAGAGTAATAAGGATTAGCATAAGCGTGGTGCTTAGGCTAAGACTTATCTTTGGTTGCCGCTGGCTTGCACGGACAGTAGGGGCGCATGGGCAAAAGGTGACAGATTTTGCCTAGCTACCTAGATCCCCTCACGTGAACTCAGGCTAGTTTTTAAAAGGTAAGGCGTCAATAAGCCAAATATCCGCTTGAGTACTGGGTTAGGTGAACAACCTTCTATCGCTTTACTCTCTCGTTTATCCCTGGCAACCAAGGTGAAGGTAATCAATCCTAGTTGTATCTACTATCTGATTAATTAGAACATGGGAGTGGATTAAGAATTTCACAGGAACCTTTCTCACTCGTTGTCCTCCCACCTAGCTATACTACACTAGTTATCTTTAATTATCTCATTTGATTATCCTGAACCATCACCTTCCTTTACCCTTCGTTTATCACCCTCTACAATAGTTGTAGCTATATTAAGATAGGATTTCCTTCTTATTAGTGTTTCTAGTCATCGCTTCCCTTGGGATAAAATAAATACGATACCTTGGAATACTCCCGAGTGAAGTGCTGCATCGGTAATTTCTGTGCGCTTGCGGAATTATCCAATAGTCATTAGTTTTACCAATCAGGCATTTCTAGCGCCATTGCCGAGGATAGATTAAAACTATGTTCTTAGTAGCGACATTAAGAAGTGTCAACAAGCATTTCTGGCGCCGTTGCCGGGGATAGATTAAAACTCTGTTCTTAGTAGCGACGTTAAGAAGTGTTAACACCCAACAACACGGGTCTAGCCCGGAGCTCATCCACCTCTCCTACCAAGGCAGCATACATACTTCTCAAAGTGAGAAGATCAGTCATGTGCTTGGTGCACAGCTCGCACTCAGCCTCCACAGACACGACGATGGTGGATCTAGCAAACTCAAGCTCCTTCACCGTGTCCTCCCACTTCTGCCTAAACTCCTTGCGCTCTCTAGCAGCATGCCTAAGCAGCTTATCTTGACTAAGAAGCATGGCAGTAAGTTTCTCGACCTCAGCAGAAAGCTCATCGGGGGTTTGAGATACCTGGGAGGAGTCGTCGTCGTCGTCGTGAGGGATGTCCTCTAGCTTGCCGTCGACCTCATCACCAAGGGCCATGGTGCAGAAGCCCTCGTCATCGGCGAAGAAGCAGAGGTCGTTCAGCTTGTCCTCGATCCTCTTCTTCTTCTCGGACTCATCGTCGCTTGAGCAAGTGGAGTCGGAATCCGAGACGTCGACGTCACTGAGCATGGCGAAGAACGCACGCTGCTCAGCCTGATGTTGACACTCCTTAATGGAATCACTCTAAGATAGACTTCATAAACAATAACCTAGTGAAGGCACTAAGAAGTGTACGAGACACTACTAGTATCACTTAACGTCAAGTTGTCATCCCCAATATGAAACTAGCAATGTGATTATATCATAGCACTGACTCTAAAGATAAATATTTACCCGCAAGCGCAAAGATAAATACACCCGTTGTAGCAGCATTTTACCCAGAGATGTTCCAAGTATCGTTATTTATATTTAGCACTAGGAATGAAGTGAGATAAATAAGGACAAGAGCTACTCTACACATGTGATAGGAGAATTGAGAACAAAGTAAGAACACACTCCTTTATCCTAAACAGGGATCAATCACAATAATGAGGTACATTATAAATGATAAAAGATCAATCTATGATAGTCCTTAGAGCATTTCAACTTAGTGTTGATGCTCACTAATGCTCATAATTAACCATCAACTATTGCATGAAATAACACTAAATGAATTACAAAGCATAGTTGTAGGGTTTGAAACTAATAAGTTCCATGAGTTTTGGTGCTCTCACTTGTTTTGTAGGACATCAATATTTCACCATATACAAGTACCTCAAGTGATGAATTGGAGTGCACCATTGCGAAGGGCTCGTCGAGACGATCGAAACGGACATATCATTTGCTATATTCGGAGTCCCTGATGAAAAGATATTAATTTCACATCGAAATCTGCAAAAGAAGGATCTAGAAGACACCAGAAGACACCACGAGGCGGGCCACCACGTGGGCCCACTGGGCTAGACCAACCGGTCTATGGGGGAGACTGACTGGTCGGCCCCGGAGCCCGATTCGCCTCCGCCTTCTGGAACATTCTTCCATCGCCTCCTAGGATGCATCTCCACCATCCCCGAAGTTGGTTTGATCCAACGGTGGGCGATCAACGTGACGCGGATCAATGACATGGCGATTCCTTGCCCCCTACTCCACCTCGGGCTATATAAGGAGCCCCAGACCCCCCTCTCCAGGCATCTCCATCTTCATTATTCATCTCTACATCAGAAACTAGGGTTTCAATTAGAAGTAGAGGTCCCTCTAGATGAATCTCTTCTAGTTCATCTAGAATTAGATCTAGTTCTAGTTCTTCTAGTTCTAGTTCGTCTAGTTCTAGTTCTTGTTCTAGTTGTCCAGTTCATCTAGTTGTAATTAGAGAGAGGAGAAGGAGAGAGCTGAGGAGGAGCCGGATCTGTCGGATCTTCCTCGACATTGTATTGGTGCAGCATCTAGTTCGTCTTCAAGTAATCTCCAGGTTCTTCAATTATTACTTCTAAGTATTATATTTAATTTTAGTTCTTACTTTACTTTATTTACTGGATCTCTGCTCGTATTGAGTGCTCTAGTTATCATATGTAATTAGAGTAGTAAGCGTTAGTGTAGACGTGGTGTCTAGACTAGGGTTTACCTGAGTTTGCGCCTAATCCTCCGGATAGTTGTGGTAGCTACAGGGGTGACAGCTTTGTAGATTGTTATAATCCACCACATTAGGATTGGTGTTTTCGTAGAGCTTTTTTGGCAGCCTTCTCCCGGTTACCCTTTTCCCGGTCTTTTTCGAGAATCGGAAAGGTACTGTTGCTCCAATGTAAGTAAAGTATAGTGAGCCTTTAATTAAATAGACCCGCTTAGAAAACCCTATATCTCTCTACCCATATTATCATTCTTCTCTTGGACGTTCTTAATTCTTCTATTACACTTCACGTTCCCCGTGGAAATCGATACCCTGGAATACTCTCGGGTGAAAGCTACATCGGTATCCATGCGCTTGCGGATCTTTCTGTGTGCGTTTGAAATACCCAACAAGCTTTCTGGCGCCGTTGCCGGGGAACGGTAGCTGTTCTAGAATCGAATCAGGATCGTCTGTGTTTCTTTTCTTTTACCACCTTTTTCTTATCACCACCTTTACCTCACCACCACACTTCTTACCACATGGATTTCACTCCTATCTTAAAATTCTTTGCTCCAAAGGGTGACTTGTTGGAGCCTCCACCATCATCACACCCTATTCATATAGATGGCTATGAGCTTCGCCCTGCTCTTATAGCCATGGTTCGGGAGAAATCCTTCTCTGGGTCAGAAGACGAAGATCCATACACCCACCTTAGGGAATTTGAGCAATTGTGTTCTTGTCAGACTATTGTTGGCATAACACAAGAGACCATTAAATGGAAACTATTCCCGTTCTCCCTTTTGGGAAGAGCAAGAAAATGGTATGATCATTCCGTAAGGGGCACAAATGGAAATTGGGATGAACTTCGAGACAACTTTTGTCTTGTTTTCTTCCCTCTTTTTCGAATCTCTGATCTTAAAATCGAAATTCTTACATTCAAACAACAAGAGAAGGAGACGTTAGGAGCAGCTTGGGCTAGGTTCAAACACCTTACCAATTCTGACCCAAACTTTTCCTTGCCTGACCATATTCTACACTTTCACTTTTATTGTGGTCTTAACAAGGAAGCTGCTCTACATCTCGATTTAGCTTTTGGAGGATCATTCTCACATAAACTTGTTAGTGAAGGAGGAGATATCCTAAATAAAATCCTTGAAAACACTCCTTACACTGGCATTTTTGATGAATTCCCAGAAGAAGAAGTCAAGCCAATCCCGACCAACACGAGGAGGAACACCCAACCAAATTTGAAATTCCTTCATATCCTTCTAATAATTTGGTTGTCGCAAAACCTTCTATAGAGAAAACACCTCACACTTTAGAAAATTATGAATCCCATCCTTCGGTGTTCTTCTCTGAAATCGAGGAAGATGATATCAAAGAGCATGGAAGCTACTTCATAAACACCTCTTTAAATCCATGCTCATATGAAACATCTCCTGATTCAATTGGTGTGTCTAACATTGCCACACTCAAGATTTTCAACACACTCACACTTTCTGTTTACAAAAACTTCAAAAGGGTGGTTGTCGATGCATATGTTTATCACAAATTTTGTAGATCTCGTTGTGCTCTTAAGTTGGTGTTGGAGGGGAAACCACTTCTCCAAATCACATCTTGAAGGTTTCCCAAAGACAAGCTTAGTGTCCTAAAACAAGCACTTTTCAGATCAGTGTTCACCTTCCTACTGCACTACCCTTGTGTAATGAGCATCGGGATATAATTGTTAAAATATTCCTTCGGGTATTCTTGTCACTAACCTTTGCAGGTCTGGAGCAAAAATGTTTGAAGGAATGACAAACACAAGGTATTCCCAACTAATCATCATGCAACATTGAATTACATTCATCCAATCTTGATTTTTGCAAAATCCAAGTTTGGGAATGCACTTTGTAAGAACATCTCTTACCATGTTGCTATGTTGGTTGCCCCTACCTTTAAGACATGCTCATATGCTATACATTAATATGATGCTCTTTCATCACCATTTGAGTAAATATCTTTAATGCTTCAATGCTACCTTCATTTGCTATAGTATATGCTTTGGTTTTGAAGTATTCTCTTACACCTTTTAAATTAGGCATGGTGCCTAGTTTAAACTATTTTCATGAATTAAAGTAAGACATGGTGTCTGGTTTGATTCTTGAGCTAAAAGGTGTCCTGATTTTACCTCTAAAGGCTTTTAAATTAAGTATGGTGCTTAGGTTAAAATGCCTTCCTAGATCAAATTAGACGTGGTGTCTAGGTTGATTTTTGAGCCAATAGTATACTATAGTGGATGCTAGATATTTTGTTGGACTAACCCCTGTAGGAAAACTTTCAATATCAATTTGGGAAAGTCCTGAGATGAACTCACACTAGAGATGAAGAGACACATGAACTTCAACAACTTGCACAAGGGAGACACAGCTCACTGATCATGGAGAAATGAGATCCATGGAACAAGACAAAAGATGAGTGCCACAAAACAATATCTACAATCAAAGCACTCACTCCATGGAAGTAGGTGAACAAGTCTGAGTTGGGCCACTAAAAGACAAAGACCATCATAGGGGCACTCGTCTCTGAATCCTCAGATTAAACAATACAAACACAAGCAGTGGGAACTAGTCCTATCTTCCAATTAATGCAACACAAGAGCTAGTTTGGAGGATGAGGTGGAACGACTTCAACAACACCAAGGTCTACAAATTCAACACATGAACATATTGTTGAAGAAATTTGGGAATCCACCTTCCTCACAAGCCAGCTTGGGGGAGAGACGATTCCGTTGTCTAGATCTGCTTAAATGGGAGGACGGAGAAATCCAGCCTCAACACTTTGATCAGTACAGGCCACTGGACGCTATCCCAATCAAGAAGAAGAATATGATCCACCACTCATTCTTGGAAGATCGTTCTTGAAAACCTTCAATGTTATCATCTATGTCGGAACTAGAGAAATCCACTTTTGGATCTTTGACCAAAAGGTTCGCTGCTTCTTCAACAACTACACCACTTATGAGCAGCCAAAGAAAATCAAGAGAAGACGTTGACTCAACCGACAAAGGAAGAACCAACTGCCAGGAATTGAGGGGATATCATAAAGGATGAAGCCACTGCACCACAAGAAATAGAAGAGGGAGAGACAGTACCTAAGCCTACAAATCAAGAAAATAGTTGACAAAGTCTCCATCATCTGGATCTGTTGAGGACAAGACTCAGATGGTTCACTATGAGATAAGCAAGAGAAGACAAGCTATTCATGAAGAACAACCAGCCAGACAAGAGAAGCTTCCACAAGGTGGTTCGACACATCACTCTTCAATGCTAAAGCAACATTTCAAGGTAAGTGACCATCACATTAAAAGCTTCTCCTTGTTTCTGGTCTGCGTATACATAAAGAACCAAACATGTTTAAGTTGCACCTCACTTAATCCAACCTAATCAACTCAACATGTTCAGTTCTTTACTCTTTGTTCCTAGCTTCACTCTATTTAATCTCACTATGTTAACCAAATGAGCTAAAATGTTATGCATCTAACCTTTGGAAGATAATACATCACAATCATGAAAAGATCGACACATTATGCATAGATCATCCTTCCTTGGGTTAAGTAATCTGATCTAATAAATATTTTAAGATGCTACTTTCATGCTCATCTTCTGATCCTATCACTCATGTTAAGATTGAATAGAATACATAAATAACAAGTTTATCTTGTTCAATGTGCCTAAGGTTAGAATGAACAAAACTTTTGGTTCTGTTGGTGTTTATCCACCAACAGAGCCCATACACTTGATCTCTACCTTGTCTTTATGAGCAGGACACACTCTTGAGCAAAACATGGAGGGGTTTGTCAACTCCCAAATTCTACAGAGTGAAGGTCCTGGATCTACAAGAACATGCACACTGAGCAAGATGCTACCAGCTTTCACAATCAATGTTTCACTTCAAATTGCTGGGCGAACGAAGAACATGAGTGACACCATATCAAGAGGATTGAATGACCAAGAAAAGCTGATGAGCTAGTGGATGTTCCATCCATTGTTGGAGCACTATTTCAACAACCATCAACATCAATCAATGCTCTGATAAAGGAAGAACATTTTCACCGCCAGTCCGCTACATTGCAAGATTGAACGACTATGTCAACATTCAATTTGGGGGAAAGCACCCCTGTGTATCCAGGTAAGTATTTTTATCCTCTTAAGTTTTTATTTAAATTCAAAATACAAAAAAATGTGAGCACATGAAGGCTCACCCTTAAAAAGAAAAAGAACAAAAATATTCAGGCACATGAAGGCTCACCATAAAATCTAAAAAGATATTATAGAAACACTGCTGAACTCTGCTTAGTGGGAAAGAAAGAACATAAATAACCTTAAGAGTTTTAAGACAACTGGACATATGGAGGAATATTTATCACTAACGCTTAATCAAGTTCCACGAGTTGTGTTGTCTATCTTTGAATTCAGCAGGAAGAGAAGAAGAGAAGGACTCAAGAATTCACTATCGGTCTACTCGACTTCTGAGGAAAAGTATAAGACAAGATCCAGCTTGGGGGAGAGCACCCTCAGTTATCATGATAAGTATCACTGCTTTTTATTCCATCTAGTTAGATCAGGTCAATAAATATAGAAATTCTTAAAAAGATAAATAACTATTACAAAACCAAAGAAAGATATTATATAATAAATACCTAGGTGGATAAGAACCTAATTTTGCTCATTTTAAAGGATGAACTTTTTGCTCTGCCTTTTTAAGTACTTAATGTTTAAATCTAAATTTTCTTGAGTTTTAGAGAAAGTTGTCTCAATGAATTCTAAACCTAAAACCTGTGGATGGCAGATGCTTGATCTAAAGTTTAGATAATTGTGAGATATGATACAAAAAGGTTTGAGCTGCTGTTTATCTAATTCCTAGAGATGCTAGAGTTCTGGAGATTTACTTTTTGAAAAGATTAAAAGCACATGATGAGATCCTGTATGACATAATATGAATTCCTACCTAGAGCCATTAATATGATTTCAAGATAAGGCTACTTACTTTGTTCTAAGTTTTTAGTTATGGTTGAGAAATTTATCATGCTCTAGAGATCAAGAATGTTTTATTAAAAGATTCACTTTTCCGAAGTAGTATTGTGTTAGAGGCATGGGCTATGCAAAAGTATAAAAGGAGGAAATAAAAAGGGACAAGTGTCCGACTACCTCAAAAGAAAGAAAAGAGAAAAGAGTTATGATAAAAGTATGAGAAAAAGAATGATAGCCCATGGTTCCTCTAATTACAATATGCCAGCAAGAGATGACAAATTTCAAGTTTTCTAAAGTCTTGATCTATGAGTATGACATCTTTCTTCCTAAACTTTGAACTTTGACTTAGTAAGATATGCTTTTCACTTCTTAAAGCTCCAGATATATATCCATGAAAGGAAGGAAAAGTACATCAGTGAGGAATCATAAAATATAAAAGAGCGATTTGAGAGTATCATACAAAGGAATCTCTGATTTTTTATTTTGAAAATATACAAAAACTCCAGAATGGAGGTTGATCAAAGAGTTAGAGATACAGTGCTTAACTTGATTGTTCTGTCTCTCAATTGTTTAAAGATTCAGGTAAAGGCAAAAAGCTCCATGGTTAAAGGTAATATGAGAAAGTCAGAATAATTAACTCTAAACCAAGGAAGATTTTTATTTATTATATGTGGAGGCACAATTCTAGATTTATCCTGGGTATTTGCTAAGGGACTAGCAAAGGTTAAGCTTGGGGGAACTTGTTGATGCTCACTAATGCTCATAATTAACCATCAACTATTGCATGAAATAACACTAAATGAATTACAAAGCATAGTTGTAGGGTTTGAAACTAATAAGTTCCACGAGTTTTGGTGCTCTCACTTGTTTTGTAGGACATCAATATTTCACCATATACAAGTACCTCAAGTGATGAATTGGAGTGCACCATTGCGAAGGGCTCGTCGAGACGATCGAAACGGACATATCATTTGCTATATTCGGAGTCCCGGATGAAAAGATATTAATTTCACATTGAAATCTGCAAAAGAAGGATCTAGAAGACACCAGAAGACACCATGAGGCGGGCCACCACGTGGGCCCACTGGGCCAGACCGACCGGTCTATGGGGAAGACCGACCGGTTGGCCCCGGAGCCCGATTCGCCTCCGCCTTATGGAACATTCTTCCACCGCCTCCTAGGATGCATCTCCACCATCCCCGAAGTCGGTTTGATCCAACGGTGGGCGATCAACGTGACGCGGATCGATGACATGGCGATTCCTTGCCCCCTACTCCACCTCGGGCTATATAAGGAGCCCCAGACCCCCCTCTCCAGGCATCTCCATCTTCATTATTCATCTCTACATCAGAAACTAGGGTTTCAATTAGAAGTAGAGGTCCCTCTAGATGAATCTCTTCTAGTTCATCTAGAATTAGATCTAGTTCTAGTTCTTCTTGTTCTAGTTCGTCTAGTTCTAGTTCTTGTTCTAGTTGTCTAGTTCATCTAGTTGTAATTAGAGAGAGGAGAAGGAGAGAGCTGAGGAGGAGCCGGATCTGTCGGATCTTCCTCGACATTGTATTGGTGCAGCATCTAGTTCGTCTTCAAGTAATCTCCAGGTTCTTCAATTATTACTTCTAAGTATTATATTTAATTTCAGTTCTTACTTTACTTTATTTACTGGATCTCCGCTCGTATTGAGTGCTCTAGTTATCATATGTAATTAGAGTAGTAAGCGTTAGTGTAGACGTGGTGTCTAGACTAGGGTTTACCTGAGTTTGCGCCCAATCCTCCGGATAGTTGTGGTAGCTACAGGGGTGACAGCTTTGTAGATTGTTATAATCCTCCACGTTAGGATTGGTGTTTTCGTAGAGCTTTTTGGCAGCCTTCTCCCGGTTACCCTTTTCCCAGTCTTTTTCGAGAATCAGAAAGGTACTGTTGCTCCGAAGTAAGTAAAGTATAGTGAGCCTTTAATTAAATAGACCCGCTTAGAAAACCCTATATCTCTCTACCCATATTATCATTCTTCTCTTGGACGTTCTTAATTCTTCTATTACACTTCACGTTCCCCGTGGAAATCGATACCCTGGAATAATCTCGGGTGAAAGCTACATCGGTATCCGTGCGCTTGCGGATCTTTCTGTGTGCGTTTAAAATACCCAACACTTAGACAAGGCATGCGCATTAGAATAGACATTATAAAGAAGTATTCCTAAGTTATTCTAATTATAAGTCATAATATACATTGATTAGTGCAATTATATTTGGCAATCATTGGCTAGGTTATCCCATATTCATATTCAAGAGGCAACTCCATAGTAAAGGTGCCAAATAGAGTAACCCCTAAACCATGAGTTAACTGAGCCATACTGAACACTACATTCAGGAGGTGGAATACAAAGGACTCAATAGGCCTGTCACACCTGCGATCTACCACTCTATCCGGAACATAGGACGCATTCGCAGATAGATAGTGTATAGGCATCACACCTACACAACATTTATCACCCATCCGTTGATCATTAAGATGAGCGCTATACGAACATGAGTATAAACATGATGATAATCTATCTATGCCAAATATATAATCAAAGCATACTACAAGCAGTATAATTAAGAATATAGTAATTAATGTCTTAGTCATATCAATTATATCTAAACTATTATGAACTAGCACAAAATGATGAACAGTATGATGAACTAGAACACATAGATGAACTAGAGTATGAACTAAACGATGAACTAGACAATGAACTAGAACTAGGAGATGAACTAGAACACGAACAATGAAGAACAATGAAGAACTAGAAGAACAATTATGAACTAGAAACATAATTAGATCTATAATGTTGATACAAGAGAGAAGATCTTGGGTTTATTGAGCCTTCTCGTGACTAGATCCGGAATCCAAGCGAAGCTTGCCTCTTCTAATTCTAATTCTATCTAGCTATGCCTAAGTTGATGTGGCTCTAAGGAAATTAGGATTTCTGATTGATCCTCCTCCTGTTCTAATGACTTGAGATCTGATGATGATTGATGATATCTGATTGATGATGGAGAGGGGGGTCTGGGGTTTATTATATAGGGGCTCCTGGCCTTCCCTCCACCTTGGGCAAGCGATGTGGGACTAAATCCTTTGCCATATGCACATGGGCCTAAATGGGCCAAAACGTGTTGGAGAGGTCGGTTGGAGTGCGTCATGCGAAGGGGGGCGAGTTTGGGCCCAGGACCAGATCGGCCGGTCCATGGAGGAGACCGGTCGGTCACCCTCTATGACAGGTGGGCCCCGCCTTCCGTGGATCGCCTTCTCGTGTCTTCTGGAATGTTTTGGGATGTTCTAGAATCTTCCAAGTCGTATCCATCGAGGACTCTCGCTCCGGGACTCTAAATATAGCAAATCATATGTCCGTTTCGATCGTCTCGATGAGGTCTTCGCAATGGTGTGCTCTGTTTCATCACTTGAGATACTTTTATATGGTAAAAACATGGATGTCCTACAAAACAAGTGAGAGCACCAAAACTCGTGGAACTTGTTAGTTTCAAACCCTACAACTATGCTTTGTGATTCATTTAGTGTCATTTCATGCAATAGTTGATGGTTAATTATGAGCATTAGTGAGCGTCAACAAGTTCCCCCAAGCTTACCTTTTACTAGTCCCTTAGCAAATAGTCATGATGAATCAGGAATTGCTACTATGCTTTCACATCTCAATGGTACATATGTTCAAACAAAAAAATCTTCCCTTAGAGTTAACTATTCTGACTTTCTCATATTACCTTTAACTATGGAGCTTTTGCCTTCACCTGAATCTTTAAACAATTGAAAGATAGAACAATCAAGTTAAGCATTGTATCTATAACTCTTTGATCAACCTTCATTCTGGAGTTTTTTATATATTTTTAAAATGGAAATCAAAGATTCTACTATATGACACTCTCAAATCGCTCTTTTATATTTTATGATTCCTTACTGATGCATTTTCCTTCTTTTCTATGAATATATATCTGGAGCTTTAAGAAGTGAAAACCATATCTTACCAAGTCAAAGTTCAAAGCTATGGAGAAAGATGTCATACTCATAGATCAAGAACTTAGAACTTTTAAAATTTGTCATCTCTTGCTGGCATATTGTAGTTAGAGGGACCATGGGCTATCTTTCTTTTTCTCTTTCATATTTTTATCACAATGCTTTTCCTTCTCTTTTTTTTGAGGTAGTCAGACACTTGTCCCTTTTTATTTCCTCCTTTTATACTTTTGCATAGTCCCATGCCTCTAACACAATACTACATCGGAAGAGTGAATCTTTTAATAAAACGTACTTGATTTCCAGAGCATGATAAATTTCTCAGCCATAACTAAAAACTTAGAACAAAGCAAATAGCCTTATCTTAAGATCATATTAATGGCTCTGGGTAGGAATTCATGTGATGTCATATAGGATCTCATCATGTGTTTTTAATCTTTTCAAAATATAATCTCCAGAATTCTAGTATCTCTAGGAATTAGATAAACAGCAGCTCAAACCTTTTTATATCATATCTCACAGTTATCTAGACTTTAGATCAAGCATTTGCCATCCACAAGTTTCAGGTTCAGAGTTTATTCAGAACAACTTTGTCTAAAACTCAAGAAAATTTAAGTTTGAACAATAGGTACTTAAGAGGGATTATGGCAGAGCCACTATTCATCATTTTCATCATGAGCAAAATTAAGTTCATATCAACTTAGGCATTTATTCATTATATACTATATTTATTTGGTTTTATAATAGTTATTCATATTTTTTATGGGTTTTTATATATATTGACCTGGATCTAGCTAAAATGAACTAATAGTAAATAAAAATAGTCATGGTATGATACTTATCATGATAGCTAAGGGTGTTCTCCCCCAAGATGGATCTTGACGTGATCTTTTCCCCAGAAGATGAGTAGACCATCAGCAGTGGCTTAAGTCCCTCTCTTCTTTATTTCCTGCTGAACTTAAAAATAGACAACACAACTAGTGGAACTTGATTAAGTGTTAGTGATAAATATTCTTTCCCTTTATCTAGTTGTCTAAAGCTCTTAAGATCATTTATGTTCTTCCTTTCCACTAAGCAGAAATTCAGCAGTTCTCCATAGTGTCTCTTTTTAGATTTAATGGTGAGCCTTCATGTGCCCACATATTTTTGTTTCTCTCTTTTTTTAATTAATGGTGAGCCTTCATGTGCTCACATATTTTTGGTGTTTTGAATTTATTTATACAATGAAAAAACTTAACAGGATAAAGATACTTACGTGGGTACATGGGGTGCCTTCCCCCAACCTGAATGTTGACGTAGTCACTTTGCAATGTAGCAGACTGGCAGTGGATATGTCCTTCCTCTATTAGAGCTTTGATTGATGTTGACGTTTGTTGAGACAGTGCTCCAACAGTGGATGGAGCATTCAATTGTTCATCAGCTTTTCTTGGCCTTTCAAATCCTGTGAAACTCAAATAGACAACAAAACTTGTGGAACAGATTAAGCATTAGGGGTTGGCCACTCAAGCCTTAGTTGTCTAGAATTTCAGTAAGATCTCTTTCTCAATGTTTTTATATTTTAATATTATTATTTTTTTACGATGCAAGAAAAATGCAACAGGATGAATGTATGCATATTTATTTTTAGTACTATTATATTATTATATTTTTTTATGCCACCACGGTGAACATTCCTGTGGGTTTTTACACACCATAGAATTATTCACATGGAGCTTCATGGTTTATGATGTAAATGCAATATTTTTGTTTCCTTTTCTAATGCAATGCAGAAATTAATATGTAGATGTATTATTTTATTATGCCTCCACAGAAAATACATTTATGGGTTTTAACACACCACTAAACTGTTCTCGTGGGGCTTAAAGTTTTTCATATTTTTATTTTCTTTTCTAATGCAGACATAATTTGCTATAAAGTAAATATGCAACTAGAAGTAAAATGATATGATTATGCAGTACTTAATTTATTGCTAAAGAAATATGGATAACTATCGAGTTACCTTCCGGTGAGGATTCGATGTTTATAGTCTATCGAACAAGACTTCTTGCACGCTCTTTATTCTTCCTTGGGTGTGTCAGCAGATCCTCATGGTGAAGACCTTAGTTGTACTTTAGTAGAACTCTCTTTCTTCTTCAAGTGGCTGATGGACTTGTCTCCTCTGGTTCACTGCTCTTCATATTCTTTAATGGGTGTTGGCATGGTCATTTACTTTGAATTCTTGATAGCATAGATGTTCATCACTTCTCTTGAGCTATAACCATTGATGATTGGCTCTTGAGTGGACGAAGGCTTCGTCGGTATCATAGTGGAATTCCTATCTTCTGTTGAAACTCAGATAGACAACAAAGCTCGTGGAATAGATTAAGGGTTAGTGAAAAAACTACACCTTAATTATTTTAGAGTCTTGATTTATTTCTTTCAAGCACAAAGCAACAGAGTTTTGGATTTCCATTTATGTATGTGAGTCAATGATGGTGCAATAATTGTTTTATCACATATGTATCAAGAAAATAGGAGGTAAATGTCAAACCAACATTTTAAAGTGAAGCATTAATACTATAAGCTAGCAACATCCTCTAGAATTCGTGAAACTTTGGTAGACCACTCTTTGTACATTGTGTCCTACTCGTAAAACTAAGGCAGAGATCAGGTGCATGAGTTCTGCTGGTGAGAAAACACCAATAGAACCAAAACTTCATTTACTCTACTCTAACCTTAGGCACATTTAATATGATAAGATTGGTATTTTGTGCATTGTTTCATTCTTAAAACATGGGTGATGAAATCAGAAGAGTGAGCATGAATTTGTCAAAGAGGGTTTAGTTGTTCAAGACTAAGTGATTAAAAGAGTGATACTCAAAGAACAAAGAACAAAGCATGTGGAGTTTTTTTTTAAGATTAAACATTTAAAGTTGTAACTCAAACATTTTGATTTTTTTTATTTAAGTGCAGTGCAAGACCAAGGGAAAGCTTTTGTAGAGAATGATCACTTACCTTAAAATATTACCTTCATCATTGAAATGCAGTGGCGCCATGTGATGAGGGATAGATGATCTATCATGACCCCTTCCTTTTGTTTGAAGCTTCTCCTTGCATCTTGAGCTTGTTCCTGAACATCTTGTCTCCTGTGTTGCACTTTATCTTCCTCAACCTCTAAGCTATCCTTTTTCTCTCTCCTTCATGAATTATGTTTGGACTTATTGCTCCACTTATTATTTTATTCCTGAAACCATTAGTGGACAACACATACCCGAAGGGATATACAAGTAATAACAAGGGTAGTGTTGTCATAGAGATAAAGTCACTTTCTATGCTACAGAGAAGTTAATCTTGGCATTTTAATTAGCATAGAACTTGTATCCATATTTTATTTTCCTTCATCGTTCACCACTACTTCTCTAAAGGATTAAGTTTTGTATCTTAAGTTTTATTTTCAAGCTTAGAATTTGTAATATCATTCAAACATAAAGAGACAAAGTAACAGTGAGAAGAGAGATTGCAAACCAGTGTGTCGGGATGTTGACAGCTTCTTGATTGGGAGGATGAGCATGGTTGTAGAATTTTTGAAAGAGCTAGCCTTCCTCCCCACACTTAGACAGAGGCAAGTGTGAATGTTGAAGCATCCCTCGCGTTGTATTTGCAACTCTCATGTTCTCGGACATTGTTCACCCTGCAGTGGTTAGTGACAAGAATACCCGAAGGGAACTAGTCCTAAGAACATTATTATCATTATTATTATTATTAATTTTTTTTTGTAAATTAAGACAAGAATTTATAAAGTCATAAGATAACTACCGATTGACCTCTCGGCGAGGGTTCGCAGTTTTAGGTTCGTTGAGCAAGACCTTTCTTTAATGGACACATACCTGAGGGAAAAAGTTGAAATACAGGTTGTCCACTATTAAATTTATAATCCTTATCTATGCTAATGGGTAGATGGATTTGGAATTGTTTTAGCATAGACATGATTCATCATAGTTCATAGACAACTTGGTGGCAGTATTATTTCATGGCTCAAGGAAAAGGTAGCTTATAGCAAAAGACAAAGTGAATATTCTTTGATACTTACAATTCAGTGATGAATGAGCCATGTCTTTTGTGTGAAGTTGTTGGAGCACTTCCTATGCCTTGCTTCATCCCAGTGTGAGTTCATCTCTTGACTTCCCCATTTTGATATTGAGAGATTTCTACAGGGGTTAGTCCAACAAAATAACCGATATCTACTAGAGCATATTCTTGGTTCAAAAATCAATCTAGACGCCATGTCTAATTTAATCTAGGAAAGCATTTTAACCTAAGCACCACGCTTAATTTAAAAAGCCTTTGAAAGTAAGATCAACACTCCTAGACTAAGAACCATGCTTAATTTAAAAGTTGTATGAACATACTCCAAACCTTAAGCATACTATAGTAAATGAAAGCACTATAGAGATTCACTTTAATGGAGATGAAAGAGTGTGATCAAGGTGAGTAGTATATATATTTTTTTATCTCTTTTTTTAGATGCACATAACATGAGTGGATGCAAGTGATGAAAATTAAACATGTATGAGAGAACATAAACTAAATGGAGTGAATGTATGATGATATGCAAAGGATTTAATAAGATAACTACTCATCAATTTAAAGTCCATGAGCAAGACTGACTCTCCTCGATTAAACTTACCATGACTCACAATGGAATTGTGAGTGGTACAACGTCTGGTGTCGTCACTCGTCGCGTGCTTGAAAACTTGTAACATTGACCTTCTTCGATCCTTGTGGGAGTTTGTCGGAAAGTCACAGTGACAACAATTGTCTATACCTTATCTGGTTGATTCCTAACAAAGTGGTTGAATGGATCTTGAGGCTTGAGCAAAGCCTCTGGACCTGCAACGTAGTGTGTCAGAAGTTCAAAACCAGTCATACACCTCACCCTGCATAAGATCAAAACTATACAAAAGCCAGGGTGGGCCTGTTTGGATAAAGGGTGAATAAAATATCTCAATTATCACATGTGTAAGAGTTAAGAGTTCTCCTAGATGTTGAAAATGTATTCTAGCTACCGTCCTTAATTACTCATTCATTCCCCGGCAACGGCGCCAAAAATGCTTGTTGACACTCCTTAATGGAATCACTCTAAGATAGACTTCATAAAAAATAACCTAGTGAAGGCACTAAGAAGTGTACGGGACACTACTAGTATCACTTAACGTCAAGTTGTCATCCCCAACATGAAACTAGCAATGTGATTATATCATAGCACTGACTCTAAAGATAAATATTTACCCGCAAGCGCACAGATAAATACACCCGTTGTAGCAGCATTTTACCCAGAGATGTTCCAAGTATCGTTATTTATATTTAGCACTAGGAATGAAGTGAGATAAATAAGGACAAGAGCTACTCTACACATGTGATAGGAGAACTGAGAACAAAGTAAGAACACACTCCTTTATCCTAAACAGGGATCAATCACAATAATGAGGTACCCTATAAATGATAAAAGATCAATCTATGATAGTCCTTAGAGCATTTCAACTTAGACAAGGCATGCACATTAGAATAGACATTATACAGAAGTATTCCTAAGTTATTCTAATTATAAGTCATAATACATTGATTAGTGCAATTATATTTGGCAATCATTGGCTAGGTTATCCCATATTCATATTCAAGAGGCAACTCCATAGTAAAGGTGCCAAACAGAGTAACCCCTAAACCATGAGTCAACTGAGCCATACTGAACACTACATTCACGAGGTGGAATACAAAGGACTCAACAGGCCTGTCACACCTGCGATCTACCACTCTATCCGGAACATAGGACACATTCGCAGATAAATAGTGTATAGGCATCACACCTACACAGCATTTATCACCCACCCGTTGATCATTAAGATGAGCGCTATACGAACATGAGTATAAACATGATGATAATCTATCTATGCCAAATATATAATCAAAGCATACTACAAGCTGTATAATTAAGAATATAGTAATTAATGTCTTAGTCATATCAATTATATCTAAACTATTATGAACTAGCACAAAATGATGAACAGTATGATGAACTAGAACACATAGATGAACTAGAGTATGAACTAAACAATGAACTAGACAATGAACTAGAACTAGAAAATGAACTAGAACATGAACAATGAAGAACTAGAAGAACAATTATGAACTAGAAACATAATTAGATCCATAATGTTGATACAAGAGAGAAGATCATGGGTTTACCGAGCCTTCTCGCGACTAGATCCGGAATCCAAGCGAAGCTTGCCTCTTCTAATTCTAATTCTATCTAGCTATGCCTAAGTTGATGTGGCTCTAAGGAAATTAGGATTTCTGATTGATCCTCCTCTTCTAATGACTTGAGATCTGATGATGATTGATGATATCTGATTGATGATGGAGAGGGGGGTCTGGGGTTTATTATATAGGTGCTCTTGGCCTCCCCTCCACCTTGGGCAAGCGATGTGGGACTAAATCCTTCGGCATATGCACATGGGCCTAAATGGGCCAAAACGTGTTGGAGAGGTCGGTTGGAGTGCGTCACACGAAGGGGGGCGAGTTTGGGCCCAGGACCAGACCGGCCGGTTCATGGAGGAGACCGGTCGGTCACCCTCTATGACAGGTGGGCCCCGCCTGAAGGACCGAGAAAGCACTAGCAAGGCGACTAGAGGGGGGGGGGGTGAATGGGAGCCAACAAAATTTCTCTCGAAACTTTGGCCAAATGTCCCAAAATCAACCCCGAGAAACGGCGACCGAAACCGTGATGCTCACGACCCTTGGAAGAGGGTGGATGATCCCTAGGATCACAGCGGAGCACCACAAAGAAGAAGCAAACCAAATTCCAAAAGTTCCGGCTCGAACACAACCCCAAAAACCAAGTCCCGAACGTAGATTGACGGCTACGTCGAGAAACTCCTAAATACCTATGCTAACAAGTAGCAAAGATACCTAGATAGGTTCCTTGGTGAACTATAGGGCCAAACGAGAAGTCCAGAAACCAATCGAACAAGCCGCGAGAGCAAACGCACTAAACCGGAGGAAACAGCCAATTCGCGGACTGTCCGCCGATACGGTCGCGGACTGTCTGCCCTGTGGCGGACTGTCCGGGCTCAGGTCGCGGACTGTCCGCCGGCCAAATGAGCAAAACCGAAGTGCTGCTGCAAGTCCCCTGGACAGTCCCGGACTGTCCACGGCTTTGAACTGCAGATTGTCCGCCGTTCAACCAAAAGCCAAATTAGCCGAAGGACAGTGCCACTGCTCTAACTCGTCCCCGATGTGCGGACTGTCCGCGCCCTGAGTGGCTGACTGTCCGCGGTCACTCAGGGAGGGCGATTTTGATCGCCTCTCTGCCAAATCCTCTCAAATCCGATCCAAATCAAAATCCCACGTTCCCAAACTTGGAGAAGATGATCATGGAGTAGTTGGGAGACTATCCCCAAGAAATCATCCGCTCAAATCGACTAAATCAACGGGAAATCGAAAGGGGAGGTGATTGAACCGAAAAAGCGCCATGAAAATGAAATCGTCCCGATCTATTCGATCATGAGAAGTTAGATGAATTCCTTTGGTCGAAATGACCTTCTCAATGATACGAACAAAATGATTCAAACGGATTTCGCAAAGACGCACTAGAGAGGGAGATCGAGAGACGGGAAAATCATGGAGAAACCAAGAACGCGAAGAACGCGAACCAAAACGCGAATCAAGACACCGATCTGCAGCCGTAGCGCAAACACACGCTACAATGGTGAGGTTACGGCCTCACTTCCTCAAAATCAACAGTACACAGAGACAAGTCTCTCTGCGGATCTCAGCTAGCTACAGTAGGGGATTGGGAGAGCAGGAAACCCTAGAAAGCAAAAGCAAATGACTGAGATAAAATGGGAGGAGGGTGTCTCCCTCTACTTATCCTAATTCTAACCTAACTGTAATTCCTAATCTACCCCTCTCTATTCTAATTACAGAGCGAACCAGCTAAACCCTAAGGTTATTCTGGACCAACTCGGTAGTAGGTGTATCCGACGGCCACGACCTCACAACCTGTAGCGTCGCCTCAACGCGACCTCCCGATTGCTGCCACGTGCCGCCCTCGCTCTGCACCGCGGTTTTGTGGCCCAAACCGGGAAACCAGCCTTTTCCAGCCAACCCCCGGTTTTGAGGCCCAAACCGGGAAACCAGCCTCCAAGTCCATCGCCTGAGTTTTGTGGCCCAAACTCAGAAACCCGCAGCGCCCGAGTTTTGAGGCCCAAACTCGGAAACCTGCCCGCACCCAGGTTTTGAGGCCCAAACCTGGAAACCGTCCACCGGTGGTTTTTCCCTGGCTCAACCACCAAATCGGAGCTGTAGAAGGGATGCACCGCCCGTGCACCCCGTCCATCGACACGTTGTTGACGGAAATTATAGCATGTTTTACCTTATCAAAATACCATCAACAGGCCTTAGTTTCAAGGAAGAATAGCATATCATGAGCATATTTATCACTAATAAGTTCCACTTGTACTCTTAGCTTGTGAACTTGTAGGAGATGACAAAATGAACAAAACAAGGCTAGGTGGGTGTTGACGGTCCTTATAGTCAATATTATACCATCAACTATTGCAACAATTAATATGAAATGAAACATAAAACATAGTTGTAGGGATTTATTCTAACGAGTTCCACGAGTTTTGGTGATCTCCATTGTTTTACAAGGTATTGAATTTTTCACCAAATAAAACTATCTCAGATGGCGAATTGGAGTATACCATTGCATAGAGCTCGTCGCGCTGATCGAAATGAATATATTACTTGCTATATTTGGAGCACGAAGTGGAAAGATATTAATTTTGCTAATAATAGATGGGACCCACATAAATAGTGCCCTGCAGATCCAACCATTGGTGGACACGTGGCACCATACAAGTGCATGTGTCCTCATGAGCAGCGCACGGGGTCCTTTCTTTCACCCGACATGCGCAGGAGGTGGCCTACCTGACGAGGACACGTGGCCCAGCAGATCCTACAAGCGTGCGCTTGCGGACGAAACGGCTCGGCGCAATTTCCCTCCCCCCGACCAACGGCGTGGTGACATGTGGCGACCGGAGGACATGCGCGCGTGCGTGCGCGCTGCACGGGTGGGAATCGTGAAGGCCTGTACGGCCGGCCAGGTGGCGATTGCTGGTAGGCAGCCAGATGCGGTGGTGCGGTTCAGTCGCCCAAGGGGCAGTTGGGCTGGCCCAACTGGCCAGTTCAGCTGGCCAAAAAGGTCCATGTGCACATGACGAAAGATTTAGTACCACATCGCTTGCCCAAGGTGGAGGGAAGGCCAAGAGCCCCTATATAATAAACCCAGGACCCCCTGAGGCAACACACCATCATCATCTGGGAGTCTTTGTAGAGGCGTCCCTCGAAGGACAACCTCTCCTCCCTAGAGAATTAGGTTTAGATTTTCCAATGTAATAGCTTAGCTCTAGTCGGGAGTTAGGGAGAGCGGAGCTGCGCTTCGGTTCCAGAGTAGTCTTCAGAGTTTTGTTATGTTTTGTATCTTTTCTTTGTAATACTTATGCTTTAATATATTTATCTTCTCTATTCACTTTATGCTTTATTATATGATTAGTATAGTTGTTATATCTTGGCATGGGATCTTTGTTCGTATTGAGTGCTCTAGTTATCCTAGGTAATTAGAGTAGTAATCGATAGATTCGACATGGTGTTTAGTCTATAGGTTACCTGAGGTTACGCTCAATCCCACGGAATAGTTGTGGTAGCCCCAGGGGTGACAGCTCTGTTAGGCCTTCGTAGTCCACCACGTTCGGATTGATGTTTCGTAGAGCTTTTGGCAGCCTTCTCCCAACTACCTTTTTCCCAGTCTTCTTCGAGAGTTGGAAAGGACCTGCTGCTCCAAAGTGCCAATGTTTATGACCGCTATATCTTTTCATCTTTGTTGCCTTAGAACCTAAGTAATAGAGAAGTATATAGGAACCTTGATCTCTCCCATTGTCCTCCCGCTATAGTTATCTATACATTTATCATGAATTCTCTGTGATGTACTTCCATTCATTATATATCATATATCATTCACTCCTGCTCTAGTCTAATTAGTACTCTAAGTTAGTAGATGCATGATAGTGAGTTATCAAATTCTTGACCCTAGCTTCCCTGTGGTAAAATATAAATAACGATCCTGGAATACTCCCGGTAAAATGCTACAATGATGTTCTGTGCGCTTGCGGAATCTTTCATATTCTATTTGCACTAACAAACGTCTACAAGCATTTTTGGTGCCGTTGCCGGGGAAGCAATTGGTGTAAAGATTTTGATAATAATCTTGATGTCTACTAATTTAGTGTACAACTAGCTTTAGTAGGATTACCCCTTGTTCTGTTGAGTGTGGAATAGACAGGACATCAGATGTCGTTTCGACCTTATGGCAAGCATCCACAAGATTGAAGAACCCAGGGTGCCTGAACTTCAAGATCCATCATTATTGCTGGAACCCTGCCATCTCATAGGTTTGTGTATACATATATATTATTTATTCTAACCATGTGTAGATTGAAGAAAAGGTCGCTGTCACAAGAATTCAACTCTCATCCCATGTGACGGATAGTTATGCTGCGCCACTCACAAATCCCAATTGTGAGTCATAGTAAGTATGATCAAGGTGAGATAGTCTTACTCATGGACTTTAAACTTTTTGAGTAGTTATCTTTTTAATTTGTTGCATACCACTGCATGTTTACTTTTAATCATTCATCCGCTTCATTTAGTTTAAGTTTTCTTTTATCAAATCCATATCATGTTTAGTTTCTTGCATGCATTCATGTCATCTGCATCTAATGAAAAAAAATATATTAAAAAAATGTATTCCTCACTGTGATCATACTCTTTTATCTCTTTTTGAATAAATCTCTGTTATTCTCTCATGCTACCTATGTTTGTCATAGTTTGTTTTGGTTTGAAGGTACTTCCCTGGGGTACTTTCATAGGCTTTTTAAATTAAGCGTGGTGCTTAGGTTAAATAGTCTACCTTAATCAAATTAGACATGGAGGTTGGTTTGATTATTGATCTAAAATTAGCTTGTGTCGACACTGGATATTTTGTTGGACTAACCCCTGCAGAGAACTCTAAATACACTTTGGGAAAGTCCTGAGATGAATTCACATTAGAGATGAAGCAAGGCATACAGTGAACTGCATAATGAAGACTCAGCTCATTGATCATGATGAAAGAACTGTGAGTATTAAAGTTTATTTAAATTTATTTTCTACTGCAAGTTATCTTTTGCCTTGAACCATGTTAAAATGCAGCCAACATATAAAATGCTAGTCTATGCTAAAGTAACCTTAAAAACATCTTTTCATTAGCATGATAAATAAAAAAAGAGATGTGGATAACAACCCATGTTTTAAATTCAGTGCAATCCTTCGGGTATATATCCACTAACATTTTGTAGGAGATGAGATTTGCTTGTTCATGGTGTGAATTTAAAGATCCAAAACCCAACTCGTGGATAGACAAAACTCATCATCAGACAAGTCACAAGTGATGTCAAAGGCAGCCAAGCTATGAGTCATCCCAAGGCCTAAGCCAGGACACTTATGATGAGCAGGATGCAACTCACCCCGTATGGGTCAATCTATGCCTACGCTCATCATTGTCGAAGACATCAACACCGACACCAACAACAAATATCAGGGTGACGATATGCCACTACATTATAACATCTATGTGTCGTCCGAAGGAAGTTTGTTGGTGGTTCACTATGAAGACAAGCAGTGGAAGTTCTCCTCACTTCTAATTATTGCAACACAAGAGCTAGTTTGGAGGGATGAGATGGAAGAACTTCAACAACAACAAGACCTACAATTTCAACTCATGAACATGTTGCTGAAGAAATATCCACCTATTTCACAAGCCAGCTTGGGGGAGACAAAATTCCGTTGTCTAGATTTGCTTCACGATCAAGGAGAGGAAGGAGAAATCCAGCTTCAACACTTTGATCAGTACAAGGCACTGGATGCTGCCCCAACCAAGAAGAAGAATATGATCCATCACTCATTCTTGGAAGAATGTTCTTGAACACCACCAATGTTGTCATATATGTCGGTCCTGAAGACGTCCACTTTTGGATCTTCGATCAAAAGAATTGACTACACCATTTATGAGCAGCCGAAGGAAACCAAGAGAAGACTTTGACTCAACCAATACAGGAAGAACCAACTACCAGGAATTGAGGAGGACATCATGAAGGATGAAACCATTGCACTGGAAGAATTCAAAGATGGAGAGATAGTACCCGAGCCTAAAAATCAAGAGAATAATTGACAAAGCCTCCATCGTCTGGACCTGTTCAGAACAAGACTCAGGTGGCCCATTGTGAGATAGACAAGAGAAGACAAGCCATTCATGAACAACAACCAACTAGACAAGAGAAGCTTCTACAAGGTGGCTCAACACAATCACTCTTCAATGGTAAAGTAACATTTCAAGGTAAGTGACCATCACTTTAAAAGCTTCTCTTTAATTCTGGTATGCGCATAAATAAAGAACCAAACATGTTTAAGTGCACCTCACATGATCCAACCTAATCAACTCAACATGTTCAGTTCTTTACTTTTTGTTCTTAGCTTTACTCTCTTGAATCTCACTATCTTAACCAAATGAGCTAAAATGTTATGCATCTAACCTTTGGAAGATGATATATCACAATCATGAAAATATCAACACATTATGCATAGATTATCTTTTCTTGGTTATGCAATCTGATTTATTAAATATTTTATGATGCTACTTTCACGCTCATCTTTTGATCCTATCACTCATGTTAAGTTTGAATAGAACATATAAACAACAAGTTTATCATGTGCAATGTGCCTAAGGTTAGAGAAGAATGAACAAAACTTTTGGTTCTGTTGGTGTTTTTTCCACCAACAGAGCCCATGCACTTGATCTCTATCGTGTCTTTATGAGCAGGACACACTCTTGAGCAAAACATGGAGGAGTTTGTCAACTCCTAAATTCTACAGAGTGAAGGTCCTGGATCTACAAGACTATGCACACTGAGCAAGATGCTACCAGCTTCCACAATTATGTTTCACTTCAAATTGCTGGGCAAACAAAGAACATGAGTGACACCATATCAAGAGGTGTAGTTATCAAGGTCTACATATCAAGATCAGAATGCACCTCAGGAATGAACATGGTGAGAAGTCCTGTTCAGAGGACTTAAAACATTGAACCCTCGCCGAAAGGTAAAATCGGTAGTTATCCATATTTATCTTTCTGCATTAGTTTATCTTTTGCATGTTTACTACTTCTCATCCTTAATCCTCCATAGCATTTACTTTTCTCTGCATTAGCATTGCATAAAAAAAAGAAAATAAAAATATTTTACTTTTTGCACTGCAGCATAAAACCTAAAGCCCCATGTGAATAATTCTATGGTGTGTAAAAACCCACATGAAATATTCACCGTGGTGGCATAAAAAACAAAAATAAATATGCATACATTCATCCTGTTGTATTTTCTCTTGCATCATAAAATATATTAAATACAAAAATATTGAGAAAGAGATCTTACTGAAACTCTAGACAACTAAGGCTTCAGTGGCCAACCACTAATGCTTAATCTGTTCCACAAGTTTTGTTGTCTATTTGAGTTTCACAGGATTTGAAAGACCAAGAATAGCTGACGAGCAAGTGGATGTTCCATCCACTGTTGGAGCACTATTTCAAACACCATCAACATCAATCGATGCTCCGATGGAGGAAGAATATTTTCACTTCAAGTCTGCTACATTGCAAGATCAAACGACTACGTCAATATTGAGCTTGGGGGAAAGCACCCCCGTGTATCCAGGTAAGTATTTTTATCCACTTAAGTTTTTCTTTCTATAAATAAATTCAAAATATAAAAAAAATGTGAGCACATGAAGGCTCACCCTTAAAAAGAAAAAGAACAAAAATATTCGGGCACATGAAGGCTCGATGTGATCGAAAGGATTAGCTTGGGGGAGACGCACCCCCGTTATCTTCGTGATTCAGGTATGTCTTACTACTATTTTTAAGTAATAGGTTATAGTGTGTGTTAGATTAAATAAATAAAGCATGTCTAATCTGTAGAACTCTCTCTCTAATTTCTTAAAATGGAAATGATGAATAGTTGTTCTATTGTATTTCTTTCTAGTACCTAGCCTTCAAGCATGAGTTCTCTTAAGTTTAAAAATTAATAATGTCTTAAAATGAAATTAAATATATGGGTAGCAAATGCTTGATCCAGAGTCTAGGTAATTGACAGATATGATATGTGATGATCTGAGCTGCTATTATCTTGTTCTAAAACAACACTAGAGTCCCGGAGAGTTTCCAATATTAATATGACCAATAATTGCATTGAGTTAAATTAAGCTTTGTTGAACCTATGAGAAGTTATCATACCATTGAATTGAGATCACTTACACATTTCATCCATCTTCTGCATAAATGCTCATGATTATCTATTCCTATCCTCTCAAAAGTTTGTTGGAAGCATATGGCTATTGAAAAAAAGAAAAAAAATCCGAGGAAATAAAAAGGGACAAGTGTCCGAAACCTCAAAAGATAGATCCTGAGGAAATAAAAAGGGACAAGTATCCGGAACCTCGAAAAAGAAAGAACAAAATGATGAATATCAGAAAAAAAATGGGCACGTGCTCGATAGTAGAATTAGCCTGATAGCCATGTGTTTCTAATAAACAGAAGAGAGTGATATATTTCAAAAGAGCATTGCCTCCATTTTCCATACACATTCACTTCTCGATTCAATAATATGGTTGACTTTCTCTATGGATCCATTGTTTAATTTGGCAACATATATTTTTAAGCTTTTTGAAAATTCATAAAAACTCCGGGATAATGGTGAAGTGAAAGAGCAAGAGACATAGTGCTTGATTTGATCATTCTATCTTTCAATTACTCAAGATTCAAGGTAAAGTACTAAGCCTCGTGATGAATAATATGATACTTTTTCTATTCCATATGAGAACTTTTATTTGAATGCATGTGTATTTGTTAGAATTGCAGATATTGCAGCAACTCCTGATCCATTGTTGAGTTTGACTTTGCTAAGGGACTAGCAAAGGGTAAGTTTGGGGGAACTTGTTGACGGTCCTTATAGTCCATATTATACCATCAACTATTGCAAGAATTAATATGAAATGAAACATAAAACATAGTTGTAGGGATTTATTCTGACGAGTTCCACAAGTTTTGGTGATCTCCATTGTTTTGCAGGGTATTGATTTTTTCACCGAATAAAACTATCTCAGATGGCGAATTGGAGTATACTATTGCATAGAGCTCGTCGCGCTGATCGAAATGAATATATTACTTGCTATATTTGGAGCATGAAGTGGAAAGATATTAATTTTGCTAATAATAGACGGGACCCACATAAATAGTGCCCTGCAGATCCAACCATTGGTGGACACGTGGCACCATACAAGTGCATGCGTCCTCATGAGCAGCGCATAGGGTCCTTTCTTTCACCCGACATGCACAGGAGGTGGCCTACCTGACGAGGACACGTGGCCCAGCAGATCCTGCAAGCGTGCGCTTACGGACGAAACAGCCCGGCGCAATTTGCCAATTTCCCTCCCCCTGACCAATGGCGTGGTGACATGTGGCGACCGGAGGACATGCGCGCGTGCGTGCGCGCTGCACGGGTGGGAATCGTGAACGCCTGTACGGCCGGCCAGGTGGCGATTGCTGCAAGTTATCTTCAGAGTTTTGGTATGTTTTGTATCTTTTCTTTGTAATACTTATGCTTTAATATATTTATCTTCTCTATTCACTTTATGCTTTATTATATGATTAGTATAGTTGTTATATCTTGGCATGAGATCTTTGTTCGTATTGAGTGCTCTAGTTATCCTAGGTAATTAGAGTAGTAATCGATAGATTAGACATGGTGTTTAGTCTATAGGTTACCTGAGGTTGCGCTCAATCCCACGGAATAGTTGTGGTAGCCCCAGGGGTGACACCTCTGTTAGGCCTTCGTAGTCCACCACGTTCGGATTGATGTTTCGTAGAGCTTTTGGCAGCCTTCTCCCAACTACCTTTTTCCTAGTCTTCTTCGAGAGTTGGAAAGGACCTGCTGCTGCTCCAAAGTGCCAATGTTTATGACCTCTATATCTTTTCATCTTTGTTGCCTTAGAACCTAAGTAATAGAGAAGTATATAGGAACCTTGATCTCTCCCGTTGTCCTCCCGCTATAGTTATCTATATATTTATCATGAATTCTCTGTGATGTACTTCCATTCATTATATATCATATATCATTCACTCCTGCTCTCTAGTCTAATTAGTACTCTAAGTTAGTAGATGCATGATAGTGAGTTATCAGATTCTTGACCCTAGCTTCCCTGTGGCAAAATATAAATAACGATCCTGGAATACTCCCGGTAAAATGCTACAATGATGTTCTGTGCGCTTGTGCAATCTTTCATATTCTATTTGCACTAACAAACGTCTACAATGGGCCCACCAAGGGGGGTCGGGCGACCCCACCTTTGGGCCACCTCGGCCATGGTGACATGGCATGATCCAAGAGAAGCATGTCCAAGCCAATATCAACCATTAGATCAAGCATGTTCTTTTGCTCAATGGTGCAAGATGAGAAGCACATGGATTCATGGGTCCACACCGAAAACCAAATGCAACAAACTTCACAAGACTTGCTCCATGACATGTGGGGTCACTAATGGAGAGAAGGAGGTGGGCCAACCCTGTCATAGGGGGGTCGGTCGACCCCCCCTTGTTGGGCCCTGACTACACTGATCAGCTTGATGACGTCAGCACCTTCTAGAAGCAAAGTGGTGGGCCCACCTGTCCTTGGCTTGGGTCGGCCGACCCCATGGTGAAACCCATCCAATGTCGGTTTCTTGCACATGTTTCACACGTGAAGAAATCAGGGCCATCCATCCATGGCGGTTACAATGACGGTGGATCCAAGGGTGGAGAGATGGGGAGGACACGGATCGCTGACGTGGCGCCGAGTAGTAGCCCTACTCCACCTCCACTATAAATAGAGGCCTTCACCCTCTCATTCAAGGCATCTCATCTCACAATACACATCTCCACTTTCAAGTGAGATCAAGCAAGAGTAGTAGTAGTTAGTAGTCTAGAGTGGGAGTTAGAGTTGAGTCGGGCGAAGCTCGGATCTCCGGAGTCGTCTTCTAGGAGTCTGGTATAGCCCTTGTATCTTTCTTCTTGTAATACTTTATTTATTTAATATAATTATTCTTTCTTTACTTTACTTTGCATTTACTTAAGTATTTACTTTCCAAGTATTTATTTAAGTATTTACTTAGTGCAAGTCTATATTTATATAGTCTTGTGTGTGCTTATCTTAGTTCTATAGTTGTCTTAGTTAGATTGATTTCCTTTAAATCGCTTCTTGTGTGTGCGTCATCGTCCTATCTAGGATAGGGGCTTTAGCTATTTTGATCGATAGCTAAAGGTGTAGATAAGTGTGAGCGTGGTGCTCATACATCATCTTATCTTTGACTACCGCTGGCTTGCACGGATAGTAGGGCGCATGGGCAAAAGGTGACAGATTTTGCCTAGCTACCTAGATCCCCTCATGTGAACTCAGGCTAGTTTTTAAAAGGTAAGGCGTCCATAAGCCAAATATCCGCTTGAGTACTGGGTTAGGTGAAAAACCTTCTATCGCTTTACTCTCTCGTTATCCCTCTCACACAAGTAGCAAGGCGTCAATCTAGTTAAGTCATCTATTTAACTAGGATTAGTTCACAGGAGTAAAGGTAGATACATAGGAGTACTTTATACTCACTCGTTGTCCTCCCACCTAGCCAACTCTACTAAGTTATCTTTTCATATCATATACTCTTTGCTTATTTATCCTATCTATCTATCCTCCCTTATATCCACTTACCCCTTTGCTTCTCTAATGATAATAGAGTATAGAAGACTAAAGGATCTATCTTTCCTCTCTCTACACTTTCCTAGCTTGCTTTCCTTAGGGATAAAATAAATAATGATACCTTGGAATACTCCCGGGTGAAGTGCACTCGGTATATTCTGTGCGCTTGCAGAATATCCAAATAGCAATAGTTTTACCACCAAGACACCTCTAGCGCCGTGCTGGGGTTAGGCTCCATAGTCTAGTTCTAGTGTTGCGCTAAGAAATCCAAAAGCATTTCTGTGACACCCTGAAAAAAAAATCGCTTTTGAGAAAATAGAATTTAATATGAATTCATTTATTTGTTTTCATGAAACATAGAGCTTAAATAATAATCTTTGGTGAATTAATAAAGTTAGTTGGGGCGTAAAAACATTTTTGTTGCATTCATGCTGAAGCATAATATTTTGCTTGAGTGTAGGAATAGTGCTGAGTGGTTCAAATTCAAATTTGATTTGGGTTTGAACAAGTTTTCAAAAGAAATAAAGGAAAAGGCTTTTCTTTTTCTCCTTCCCCTCCCTCACTCTTTTGGCCCAGCCAGGCAAGCGGCCCAGCCCGCATCGCCTTCTTCCCTCCCTCTTCCTGCCTCTCCCGCTCGGGCCTCGGCCTGCTCGCCTCGCGCGCCGCTCGGCCCAGCGCCCCGGCCCACCTCCCTCCCTCTCTCGCGCGCGCCGCAGCCGCAGCGCGGCCGCACGCGCAGCGCGGACCGCCGCATCCCCGCCGTTGCCGCTGACAAGCCGGGCTTGCTTGCCAGCCGCTCGCCCCTTCCCCTACCTCGCGACGGCCGAGCTCCCGCCGCCGCCGCACCCCCTCCCTCTCCCGTAACCGCACCCGGAGTGCATTCAAGGCCACTCCGGCTTCATGAAGCCCCGGTGGACTCCCCCGACTCCTCGCCGTCCACCCGAGCCCTATAAAGCCTCGGGCGAGGCCCCTCGCCCTCTCCCTCGCCACCTCGCTCTCTCCACCCTCTCTGCCGCCGAGCCGAGGTCCCGCCGGCCGTTTCAGCTCACCGTCGAGCACCCGAAGGTGACGCCGCGACCGCCCGTGTGGCATTGGTGCCCTTCTTTTTGGTGTTTGCGCAACCAGAGCTCACCCCGAGCCTTTTTCCCTTTCGCAGATCTCCTTGACGCCGTTCGTCACCTCGGTGAGCTCCCTCGCCATGGCCGAGCTCACTGTCGAGTTCGCCGTCCTCCCGATCACCCCGGTGTGGTCCGCGTGGCCAGATGAGGCCTGGAGCGCCTCCGGCGAAGCCCCAGTGGCCTCCCATGCGCAGCCTGCCGTGCTGAGAGGCGGCGCCGCCGCTCCCGCCGCCGTGCCCGCTCGCCGAGTCCCCTGCGCCGTCCGATCGGTTGCGGACGGCCAGATTAGATCATACCCCGAAGGGTATGTGTCACCGGGTTCACCGGCCCGTGAACCAGCGGCCCCGCCGCGGTCCACCCCAGCTGGTGGACCCGCCCAATCCCATCGCGCCGCGTGGCGCCGTGTCGGCGCCAGCGCGGCAGCCACAACCACTTTTGCGAAAAAGCCCCCGAGCTTTCTGCTAATCAACCGCAGTCCTGTGCAGTTCAAAATACTTTCTTTTCAGTCCTGTTTTCTTTCGGTTTAGCCCCTGTAGTTTCCGTATATAAGACCCGCCGTCCATACCGCATAGAAAATCAGATTTTAATTGTTTTAATTCAAAATCAAGTTCGGTTAATTTACAGAAATGCCATTTGCACTTTGTTTTCAACATAACTTTTGATTTAGAACTCCGATTAGAATGATTCTTGCGCTCACGTGTTCGTAGAAATGCGTAGAATAGTTTTAGAAGCTTTTTATCTTATTTTAGTACTGATTGATGTACTGTGGCTAATAAATATATATTTTTGTTTGCATGTAATGACTGTTTGGATGCTATGATTGGTGATTCTATATCGAGTCCAGACGGTGACGTGTTTGAGGAGCAGGCTTCGCAGGAGCAGTACCAGGACCAAGCGTGTGACCAAGGCAAGTACAACCCACGGTTTCCTTGTTACCTATTTAATGCAAGACCTAGTAAATCATTATGCATGTGTCTATATGATGAACCTAGGATCATACTAGTTTCCTGAAACTGTATACCTTCAACCTATGGGAGGGTTTTGCACAATATGATTAGAAATGCTAAGCGCTATATCAATGCTAATTGTTTAATACTGATTAATGACTATGGAACAAATGTTAAAAGAGGCTTTTTAACCACATTTAGGGCACTGGAGCATGTTGTTCGCTCAGTGACCCACCCCAGGGACTATCTTTTAAAGCGGCCACCCGGGAGATCCCGTGCAACCTTGGGTATTATATGGCTCTGATCTTAGTTGTGTAACTAGACTTTCTCTAGCTTGTAGTAGTTACCGAAAGGCGCTAGAGGGGGGAACTGGGTTAAAGAATGGCTTCCTTGCCTGTCAAGATGTGTACTGGTCGGCTGTCAGGTGTGCCATCTTGAAGGGGGCCTCCATTCGCCTGGAAGCCGAAACCTTGCGGCTACTACATGTTAGAGTGGCTAGTAAAGACTACATAGTGAAACCCTGCCATACTTCCATAGAGGAGGTAATGTGGGACTGGCTCTCCCCGGCATATGGGAATCACGGCCTAAGGTGAAAGTGTACAACCTCTGCAGAGTGTAAACCTGATATATCAGCCGTGCTCACGGATACGAGCGGCTCGGATCCTTTATAAGTGGTTCATGGTGGGGTATGTTGGTGGTTTGTGGCTTACCTCTTGTTAACATAATTATGATCATACCATGTCGGACACAGGGATCACATACTTAGTAATGAAAGGATAGTATTAAAATATGTTTTAAGATAAAATGCTAATCGCAGTCAACCCGGTCAACCTTTTGAGCCTTGCATCACCCGTAGTTGTACTTGCTGAGCATGGTGAGCTGACGCTTGTCGTTGGTTCACATAAAAAATCCCGGATGGGTACCAGATGAAGGAGAGTACGAGGAGTATCCAGAAGATGTGCCGGACTACTGAGGAGGGCGTACCCCCAGTCGGTGTCCCTGTGGAGTGATGTCTACGTCTACGCTACCGTTGTAATAATGGGCCGTTGCCGATGTGATGAACATCTCATGTGATGTAATAAGTTAATTAAACGTTGTCGTGCTATAATGATATACATTTTGTGGTATATGTGGATTGGGACCCCTGGGCCACATATGCTTTACCTCGGTTTTATCCGTAAATCCGGGTGTTACAATTGGTATCAAAGCCGAACTGACTGTAGGACGCTACCCTAGATAGACTGGACACCCCTTTTCCTAGGAGTAATTCCAAAATTTATTGCTTTTTCTAATTTATAAAATTTCCAGTACTCCTCTGTCTTTCATAAACTTTTTACCGTACCTGACTCTTATTTAAAATTGTAGATGGCACGGACCAAGCAGACCGCTCGCAAGAGCACCGGAGGACGTGCACCGACCCGCGCCGAGTACCTCCGTCTGTTCGTCAGCAGAGGCAGGAGGCCGAGGAGGAGCCCGAGGAGCACAGCAGGCTGCAGGTGGAGACCCCAGCGACGACTCCGGAGACTCGTCTGACGACCACTCCTCCGATGACTCTTCGATGACCACTCCAGCTCCGACTCCAGCGACTCGCACGACGACAGCGACGACAGTGGTTCGAGGACTCCCGAGTACCACGTCCAGGACGAGGATCCCCCTGGATCCGGAAGACCCGCACCACCGAGGAGGGCGACGACTTCTACCACCCCAAGCTCCTGAAGCTCGTCGACCTGCACTACGGGCCTCGTCGTACCACGGTGGAGTACCGCAGCCGGTCGTACACCCACCCAGAGCACACCGGCTACTGGGTCACGAAGGCGTTCGTGAAGACTTGGGACGAGGAGGACAAGACTTGGGTTGTTCGTGACGTCATCTGCGCTCTGAGCCCGACCCTCGCCCGTGAGTTCGGCGTGGAGGATGCAGCTAGGCAGGCTTGCCTTGTCTTCCGCGACAGGTTGTTTCCGACCATCCAGCAGGATGACGATCGCTACTTCCCTCGACGCCGTACCTTGGAACGACGGCTGTGATGTTGCACGGGTGCAGCAGCACGAGAGTGCTAGGTTGATTGCGACAGTACCGTTGGTGGTCGCTCTCAACACAGCCCTGGATCGTGCTATGATGGATCAGAGGACTCTATGGATTGAGACGGAGAGGTTGCAGCGTCGGATCGACTCCCTCGAGCGCCAGGTGCGACGTGGAGTCCAGCCGCAGGACACCCTGCCAGTCACCACAGCAAGGGACCCTGCTATCGTCGTTCAGCGCAAGAGGCACCATCCGAGTTGCACCTGCACCCGCACGAGCTACGACCCATAGGAGCCTCATCCTAGATCAGGCCGATCGAAAGTTCGCGAGTTTTGAGTCAGTGTTGAGCCAGTGTCTTATTGTCGAGTCTTGGGTGAACCTTGAGTTTAAAACGTGTTTTAATGCTTGTGTTGATGATCATGTAATGATTTGGATCTTTGCATGATTGAGATGAGTGTGGGGCATGTCCACACCATCTTAGTACTCTTAATGTGATAATATAAAAATAACGTTGGGTTCTATATCATCTTTCCTGGATCAGTTTTCTCGAGCAGTTTCTTTTGTTATCTCTTTCTCTGTCAGTGCTTTATCATACAGTACAAAGAGCTTATGAGGCCTATACATATGTTACAGATGGTTGACACCAGGAGAACCCCTGGAGCAGGAAACCCACCACACCACCTCCCAATGTGTCAATAGAACAACTCCTGGCTATGCAGACACAACTCATGCAACAAATGACTAATGCTATCCAGAACAATCAGAACCATCCACCCCACCCCCACCTCAAGTTAGAGATAAGCGTGGCGAGTTCATGAAGGGACATCCGCCTACCTTCGACCACTCCCCAGATCCACTTCAGGCGGATGACTGGCTCCGGGCAGTTGGACGCCAGTTGGAGATCGCGCAATGCAACGACCGCGAGAAGGTCTTGTATGCATCGGGGCAACTCCAAGGAGCACTCTTGATTGGTGGGAGACCTACCAACAAGCGCACCCCAACCCCACCAGATCACGTGGCAAGAGTTCCGCGATAGTTTCCGCACGCATCATGTGCCGGCGGGAACAGTACGTTTGAAGAGAAAGGAGTTCTTAGCTCTGAAGCAAGGAAGCATGTCCGTTAGTGAATATAAGGACAAGTTTCACAGCTCTCCCCGTTATGCACCGCGGGACATTGAAGAAGACCTTGATAAGCAGGAGCTTTTCATGGAAGGCTTGAATGATGGAATCCAGTATCAGCTACTCTCTCACACCTTCGCCAACTTTCAGCAGATGGTTGATAAGGCGTTGGTAATTGAAGGAAAGAGGCGTGATACGGACGCCAAGAAGAGAAAGTTTCAGAACCAGCAGTCCGGAAGCAGCAGCCGTCCGCGTTTTTCTACGGGGTACGGCAACCAGCAGAGGCAGTATGGGCAATCGGGCAATGACCAGCGCAACCAGAACCAGCAGAGGACTCCTCAGCAGACTCAACAAAATCAGAGTCGTGCACAGACCCCTCGCCAGGGACAGACTGGTGGAACACCAGTGAAGAACTCACCCAACACACACCCGGCCACTCCACTCCAACAAACAAGTGTTTTTTCGTCTGTGGTGACGTTGGGCATCTCTCCTACCATTGTCCTAAGAAGACGGGACAAGGATCCCAAAGCAACCAGAAGCTCAACACCCACACGCCAAGTCGTCCAGGTCAGCAGAACTATGCTCTGCTGTGGCAGGGTGAACCATGTGACAACAGAGTCAGCTCAGGGCGCCCCAGATGTTGTGATCGGTACGTTTCCATTAACTCCCACTCTGCTTTAGTTTTGTTCGATTCCGGAGCATCGCATTCTTTTATATCTGCACACTTTGTGAAGAGGCATACACTACTCATGCATACCATGGACAAGGCCATGCTTGTTAGTTCACCAGGTGGTGAAATGAGAGCAATCTTGCGCTGCCCAAGAGTTAAGGTTAACATAAGGGGGGTAGACTTTTTATCCGATCTGATGGTGTTAAACACATATGGGATCGATGTCATTCTGGGTATGGACTGGTTGACAAGCATGATGCAGTCATTCACTGTGCATCAAGAACCGTACAGCTGAAAACTTCAGAGGGAGAAGTAATAGAGTGCAAGGCAGTGTCACCAACTCTTGAAGTATGCCAAGTGAATCAGATTAAGGGATCAACGACTGATGATATTCCAATAGTCAGAGAATTCCCGGATGTTTTTCCCGACGATCTGCCAGGTATGCCACCTGAACGTGAAATTGAATTTATAATAGATCTTTTACCTGGCACTGCACCAATAGCAAAAAGACCTTATAGAATGGGTGTTAATGAGTTAGAAGAGCTAAAGAAACAAATAAGAGAGTTACAGGATAAGGGTTATGTTCGACCTAGTTCCTCACCTTGGGAGCACCTGTGTTGTTCGTAGAGAAGAAAGATGGGACTCAAAGGATGTGCATAGATTACAGATCCTTGAATGAAGTGACCATAAAGAATAAGTATCCTTTGCCTCGGATTGATGACTTGTTTGATCAGTTGAGAGGAGCATGTGTTTTTCTCTAAGATAGATCTTCGATCTGGATATCACCAGTTGAGAATTCGAGCGTCAGACATACCAAAGACTGCTTTCACCACCCGTTATGGTTTGTATGAGTTCACAGTGATGTCTTTTGGTTTGACCAATGCACGGCTTACTTCATGTACCTAATGAACAATGTATTCATGGAGTATCTGGACAAGTTCGTTGTGGTTTTTATAGATGACATTTTGGTGTATTCCAAGAATGAAGAGGAACACGAGGAACATCTGAGGCTAGTGTTGCAAAAGCTCAGGGAGAATGAGTTATATGCTAAGTTGAGCAAGTGTGATTTTTGGTTAAAGGAAGTATCCTTTCTTGGGCATGTTATCTCTAATGGTGGAGTAGCAGTGGACCCGAAGAAAGTTCAAGATGTGTTGAGTTGGAATCCACCCAAGGATGTCAGTGAGATTCGTAGTTTTCTGGTATGGCCGGATACTACCGAAGATTCATAGAAGGGTTTTCCAAGCTTGCCAAGCCAATGACCGCTTTGCTAGAGAAAAATGCTAAGTTTGTCTGGTCAGAAAAATGTCAAGAAAATTTCGAGGAGTTAAAGAAGAGGTTGACAACCGCACCAGTGTTAGTTCTGCCAGATCTCACCAGATTTTCTCGATATACTGTGATGCATCCAGGCAAGGGTTGGGATGTGTTCTTATGCAAGATGGCAAGGTAGTGGCATATGCGTCACGGCAGCTAAGAAAGCATGAACTTAACTACCCGACTCATGATCTAGAACTGGCCGCAGTTGTGCATGCCTTGAAAATATGGAGACACTATCTGATAAGTCACAAGTGTGAGATTTACACCGATCATAAGAGCTTAAAGTATATCTTTACTCAGTCAGATCTGAATTTGAGGCAAAGAAGATGGTTGGAATTGATCAAGGATTATGATCTCGAAGTACACTATCATCCAGGGAAAGCAAATGTTGTGGCAGACGCTCTTAGTCGGAGAAGCTATGCGAATATGGTTAACGCATCTCAGTTTCCGCAGAGTTAGCAGAGGAATTTGGGAAGTTGAACCTAGCTGTTGTTGCACACACCGTGGAGTTAGAAGTGGAACCTGTTCTTGAACAAGAAATTCGTAAAGGTCAGTTGAAGGATGAGGTCATCATAGCCATTGCAGAACGCATAGTAGTTGGCAATCACCTGGTTTCAGAATGGATGAACAAGGGACGGTGTGGCATGGTAAGAAAATCTGTGTGCCGGATATCAAGTCGGTCAAGGATATGATTCTTAGTGAAGCTCATAACTCAGCATACTCAATTCATCCAGGCAGTACAAAGATGTACCTAGATCTGAGAGAAAAGTATTGGTGGTATGGTATGAAAGGGAAATAGCTGAATATGTTGCAATCTGTGATACGTGTCAGAGAGTTAAAGCAGAACATCAAAGACCCGCAGGACTGCTTCAACCCATGAAAATTCCAGAATGGAAGTGGGAAGAAGTGGGAATGGACTTCATAGTGGGTTTACCCCGTACTCAAAAAGGGTATGATTCGATATGGGTTATAGTGGATCGATTAACCAAGGTGGCACATTTCCTACCTGTCAAAACCACTTACACAGGAGCTAAGCTAGCAGAGCTTTATATGGAAAGAATAGTGTGTTTGCATGGAGTTCCTAAGAAGATCGTGTCTGATAGAGGGACTCAGTTTACATCTCAGTTTTGGCAGAAGTTACATGAGTCACTGGGAACCAAGCTCCACTTCAGCTCAGCATATCACCCGCAGACTGATGGGCAGACAGAAAGAACGAATCAGATTCTCGAGGATATGTTACGAGCATGTGCACTTCAGTATGGAATCAGTTGGGACAAGAGTTTGGCTTATGCAGAGTTCTCATATAACAACAGCTATCAGAAAAGTTTAAGAATGTCACCTTTTGAGGCACTATACGGAAGGCAGTGTCGAACTCCTTTGTTCTGGAACCAAACGGGTGAAAGTCAAGTTTTTGGACCAGAAATTTTAAAAGAGGCAGAAAATCAAGTTCATATAATCAGGCAGAATCTGAAAATAGCTCAGTCAAGGCAGAAAAGTTATGCAGATAACCGAAGACGAAATCTGGAGTTTGAAATCGGGAATTATGTGTATCTAAAGGTATCACCTATGAGAGGAACCAAGAGGTTTCATGCCAAAGGCAAGTTAGCACCCAGATATGTGGGACCGTTCAGAATCTCAGATAGAAGAGGTGAAGTGGCTTATCAGCTTGAGTTGCCAGAAAGTCTTTCAGGGGTACATAATGTGTTTCATGTATCGCAGTTAAAGAAATGTTTGCGAGTACCTGAAGAACAGTTACCTTTGGAGGAATTGGACATCAAGGGAGATCTTACCTATGCAGAATATCCTATCAAAATCTTGGATACCGCAGAGAGAATTACTCGGAGCAAGATAATCAGGATGTGTAGGGTCCAGTGGAATCGGCACTCTGAGGACGAGGCCACTTGGGAAAGAGAAGAGGATCTAAGATCAGAATATCCCAATCTTTTTCTATCTTCCGAATCTCGAGGACGAGATTCATCCTAAGGGGGTAGGTTGTGACACCCTGAAAAAAAAATCGCTTTTGAGAAAATAGAATTTAATATGAATTCATTATTTGTTTTCATGAAACATAGAGCTTAAATAATAATCTTTGGTGAATTAATAAAGTTAGTTGGGGCGTAAAAACATTTTTGTTGCATTCATGCTGAAGCATAATATTTTGCTTGAGTGTAGGAATAGTGCTGAGTGGTTTCAAATTCAAATTTGATTGGGTTTGAACAAGTTTTCAAAAGAAAATAAAGGAAAAGGCTTTTCTTTTTCTCCTTCCCCCTCCCTCACTCTTTTGGCCCAGCCAGGCAAGCGGCCCAGCCCGCATCGCCTTCTTCCCTCCCTCTTCCTGCCTCTCCCCGCTCGGGCCTCGGCCTGCTCGCCTCGCGCGCCGCTCGGCCCAGCGCCCCGGCCCACCTCCTCCCTCTCTCGCGCGCGCCCGCAGCAGCGCGGCCCACGCGCGCAGCGCGGACCGCCGCATCCCCGCCGTTGCCGCTGACAAGCCGGGCTTGCTTGCCAGCCGCTCGCCCCTTCCCCTACCTCGCGACGGCCGAGCTCCCGCCGCCGCCGCACCCCCTCCCTCTCCGTAACCGCCCGGGAGTGGCATTCAAGGCCACTCCGGCTTCCATGAAGCCCCGGTGGACTCCCCCGACTCCTCGCCGTCCACCCGACCCTATAAAGCCTCGGGCGAGGCCCCTCGCCCTCCTCCCTCGCCACCTCGCTCTCTCCACCCTCTCTGCCGCCGAGCCGAGGTCCCGCCGGCCGTTTCAGCTCACCGTCGAGCACCCGAAGGTGACGCCGCGACCGCCCGTGTGGCATTGGTGCCCTTCTTTTTGGTTTTGCGCAACCAGAGCTCACCCCGAGCCTTTTTCCCTTTCGCAGATCTCCTTGACGCCGTTCGTCACCTCGGTGAGCTCCCTCGCCGTGGCCGAGCTCACTGTCGAGTTCGCCGTCCTCCCCGCATCACCCCGGTGTGGTCCGCGTGGCCAGATGAGGCCTGGAGCGCCTCCGGCGAAGCCCCAGTGGCCTCCCATGGCGCGCTGCCGTGCTGAGGAGGCGGCGCCGCGCTCTCCCGCCGCTGCCCGCTCGCCGAGTCCCCTGCGCCGTCCGATCGTGCGGACGGCCAGGATTAGATCATACCCCGAAGGGTATGCGCCGGGTTCACCGGCCCGTGAACCAGCGGCCCCGCGCGCGGTCCACCGCCAGCTGGTGGACCCGCCCAATCCCATCGCGCCGCGTGGCGCCGTGTCGGCGCCAGCGCGGCAGCCACAACCACTTTTGCGAAAAAGCCCCCGAGCTTTCTGCTAATCAACCGCAGTCCTGTGCAGTTCAAAATACTTTCTTTTCAGTCCTGTTTTCTTTCGGTTTAGCCCCTGTAGTTTCCGTATATAAGACCCGCCGTCCATACCGCATAGAAAATCAGATTTTAATTGTTTTAATTCAAAATCAAGTTCGGTTAATTTACAGAAATGCCATTTGCACTTTGTTTTCAACATAACTTTTGATTTAGAACTCCGATTAGAGTGATTCTTGCGCTCACGTGTTCGTAGAAATGCGTAGAATAGTTTAGAAGCTTTTTATCTTATTTTAGTACTGATTGATGTACTGTGCTAATAATATATATATTTTGTTTGCATGTAATGACTGTTTGGATGCTATGATTGGTGATTCTATATCGAGTCCAGACGGTGACGTGTTTGAGGAGCAGGCTTCGCAGGAGCAGTACCAGGACCAAGCGTGTGACCAAGGCAAGTACAACCCACGGTTTCCTTGTTACCTATTTAATGCAAGACCTAGTAAATCATTATGCATGTGTCTAATATGATGAACCATAGGATCATACTAGTTTCCTGAAACTGTATACCTTCAACCTATGGGAGGGTTTTGCACAATATGATTAGAAATGCTAAGCGCTATATCAATGCTAATTTTTTAATACTGATTAATGACTATGGAACAAATGTTAAAGAGGCTTTTTAACCACATTTAGGGCACTGGAGCATGTTGTTCGCTCAGTGACCCACCCCAGGGACTATCTTTTAAAGCGGCCACCCGGGAGATCCCGTGCAACCTTGGGTATTATATGGCTCTGATCTTAGTTGTGTAACTAGACTTTCTCTAGCTTGTAGTAGTTACCGAAAGGCGCTAGAGGGGGGAACTGGGTTAAAGAATGGCTTCCTTGCCTGTCAAGATGTGTACTGGTCGGCTGTCAGGTGTGCCATCTTGAAGGGGGCCTCCATTCGCTGGAAGCCGAAACCTGCGGCTACTACATGTTAGAGTGGCTAGTAAAAGACTACGTAGTGAAACCCTGCCATACTTCCATAGAGGAGGTAATGTGGGACTGGCTCTCCCCGGCATATGGGAATCACGGCCTAAGGTGAAAGTGTACAACCTCTGCAGAGTGTAAACCTGATATATCAGCCGTGCTCACGGATACGAGCGGCTCGGATCCTTTATAAGTGGTTCATGGTGGGGTATGTTGGTGGTTTGTGGCTTACCTCTTGTTAACATAATTATGATCATACCATGTGGGACAACAGGGATCACATACTTAGTAATGAAAGGATAGTATTAAAATATGTTTAAGATAAAATGCTAATCGCAGTCAACCCGGTCAACCTTTTGAGCCTTGCATCACCCGTAGTTGTACTTGCTGAGCATGGTGAGCTGACGCTTGTCGTTGGTTCACATAAAAATCCCGGATGGGTACCAGATGAAGGAGAGTACGAGGAGTATCCAGAAGATGTGCCGGACTACTGAGGAGGGCGTACCCCCAGTCGGTGTCCCTGTGGAGTGATGTCTACGTCTACGCTACCGTTGTAATAATGGGCCGTTGGCCGATGTGATGAACAATCTCATGTGATGTAATAAGTTAATTAAACGTTGTTCGTGCTATAATGATATACATTTTGTGGTATATGTGGATTTGGGACCCCTGGGCCCACATATGCTTTACCTCGGTTTTATCCGTAAATCCGGGTGTTACAATTTCTGGCGTCGTTGCCGGGATAGATTAAAACTCTGTTCTTAGTAGCGACGTTAAGAAGTGTCAACAAGCATTTCTGGCGCCATTGCCGGGGAAAGCAACAGCCTAGGAGTTTAGAGAGAGTGAATCCGGAGTCTGCTATATATTAGTTATCAATTAGTATAGGGGCTAACTCCTCACCTATCTAGTTCTTTTTGTTATCGTGAAACTAGTAGGTGCATGAGCGGTTTCCAACTGCCGTCAAACTTCATTGAAAATCCTGAGCAGTTGTTGAGGAGGACTAGACTTCGCCAAGTTCCACCTCAGAGGTTCATCTCGAACCAGAATCCGTTCGAGGAGGAAGATTCTGCACCAGCTAGAAGAGAAGCCATGGCCCAAAAGACCATCTCCGAGTACTCTGCGCCGTCGGCCGACAATGTCGCCATGGTTCCACAGCTTAACTTGGGGGATGCAACTTTCGAGCTCAAGCCGGCTCTCATCAACATGGTGCAAGCCAATCCATTCTATGGGAAGCCGCATGAGGATGCCAACGCCCATCTCCAACACTTCTTGGAGGTATGTGGTACCTTCACTATGAAGAATGTGTCTGCAGACGCCATCCGTCTTCATCTTTTGCCATTCTCGTTATTGGGAAAAGCAAAGCAATGGTTCTACGCCAACAAGAGTGAAGCCACCACTTGGGAGAATTGCGCCAACGCATTTCTCAAGAAGTTCTTCCCGATGGGCAAGACCAGCGTCCTTCGTGGAAAGATTTCCAGCTTCCAGCAACAAGCTGATGAGATGATTCTCGAAGCATGGGAACGTCTACAAGAGTACATTCGCGCCTGTCCTCATCATGGGATAGAAGAGTGGCTCATTATCCAAGGTTTCTACCATGGCCTGACCGGTATGGCCCGTAGTCACCTAGATGCAGCCGCTGGAGGGGCATTCTTACAACACAATGTGAGAGATGCCAAGGACCTCATAGAGAAGATGGTTACCAACCAAGGTTGGAATGAGGAACGTCTTCAGCCGAAGAAGAGAGGTGTTCATTGCGGATACATGGGTGTATGCCGGGTCTCGGTGTGATGAGTGATTGTCAACGGGTTTGATCGCAGGTTCATTGGCTTGTGTTGTGCAGGTGTCGAGCACGGAGACAGTGATCGAGGGCAAGGTAAAAGTCAAGTTGAGACGTGTCGTGCCGACGGACCGGGTGCGGTGAAGGATGGGCATGCCATGCGGCGGACGTGCCATGCCGATGGACCGAGCGGTGAAGGGCGGACGTGAGGCTTGGACTGAGGGACTGGAGTGCCTGAGGATCAGCTGTGGTGGCTGGCAGCCTGGGACAGCGATGAGCGAAGACTTGTGGGCATGGTGTTGCTCGGGTCGAGGACCTGGGGACACGTGTCGGTGGACGGGGTGCACGGGCGGTGCATCCCTTCTACAGCTCTGGTTTGGTGGTTGAGCCACAGAAAAACCACCGGGTGGACGGTTTCCAGGTTTGGGCCTCAAAACCTAGGTGCTGAGGGTTTCCGAGTTTGGCCACAAAACTCGGGCTGAGGACGGTTTCCGAGTTTGGGCCTCAAAACTCGGGCGCTGCGGGTTTCTGAGTTTGGGCCACAAAACTCAAGCGTTGGACTTGGAGGCTGGTTTCCCGGTTTGGGCTTGAGAACACAAGATTGATATGTGCCCTTGTGGTTCCCTTCCTGAGTGATGAGTGATCGATCAACCGGCATCATGTCTCTTCGCTGTATTGATGTGCAGGTGCGGAGCTCGGAGACAGTGGTCGAAGGTGAGGTGAAGGTCAAGCGGGGACGTGTCGTGCCGACGGACCGAGAGCGGTGAAGGGCGAACGTGGAGCTTGGACTGACGGACCAGGAGACCTGAGGACCAGCTGTGGTAGCTGGCACATGGCGTTGACAAGCAAGAGGACATGGGATGTGCGGTGCATCGGCCGAGTCGGGAGGAAGGTGATGGCGTCGTGACACTTGGCGGGAGGACAAGAAGGATGGCGAATGCACTGTGCCCGGCGTGGAGGCTGGACATGCTCCGACATCGGTGCTGGGACTCGGGGTGTGCGAACCACATCCCGTCTACGGCGTGGGTTCGGTAGCTGAGCCTCAAAAAGCTACCATCGACGGTTTCCGAGTTTGGGCCTCAAAACTCGGGGTGGACGGTTTCCAGGTTTGGGCCTCAAAACCTGGGCGCGCGGGTTTCTGAGTTTGGGCCACAAAACTCAGCCGGAGGACAGGTTTCCTAGTTTCAGCTCAAAAACCGCGGGATGGACCAGGTTTCCCGGTTTCGGCCTCAAAATCGGGGGAAGGTCCGCAAAAAGGACGCTCGACGCGTGGCGGCGTGAAGAGGCGGGCGCGGCGGCGCAGCTATTCACGAGGAAGGCGCGGCGGTCGGCAGGGCGGCACGTGTTGGCATCCTGAGGCTTGCGTCGAGGCGAAGCTAAGGGTGAGGAAGGCGCGTGGCCGTCGGAGTGACATCAAGTAGAGTTGGATCGGGATACCCCTAGTGTTGGCCGTTTCGCTCACCTACCTAGGGTTAGAAGAGGATTACTGTTTAGGCTATAAATAAGAGAGGCACCCCTCCTCTCCACTCATCCTTGCAGTCATTTACTCCTAAGTACTCTCTCTCTCCCAAGCCTCCGCTTAGGTTCTAATCATACCTGGCTGTAGAGGATCCACAGAACAATCTCAATCATGTCTCTATGTTTTGGGAAGTTTAGGAAGTGAGACCGTAATCTCACAGTTGTAGCGTGTGTTCGCCACACGGTTGCAATTTCGTGTTTGTGATTCACGTTTTCTTGTGTTCTCCGCGGATTGCTTTTGGTCACATTTTTCCCGTCGCTTGATCTCTTAGCTTGGTGCGTCTTTTGCAAATCCACTTGAACCAAGTTGTTCTAGATCGTGAGGCAATCTTCTTTCCTCTAAAAGAATTCATCTCTAACCTCATGGTCTAGGAGATCGAACGATTTTCATTTAGGATCCCGTTTTTGCTCCGTTGCCTCGAAATCTTGTGATACACCAATTTGGAGTTAGGTTCGAGCCATGATCTCTTAGGAGTAGCTCACTAAACTCCTTGTGATCCCTTAGATCGAATCCTAGCCCCAGAGCTTTTGATTCGGAGGAGATCAGATTGAATCACTAAAGATCTGTGCTGATTTCGGGGTGACCGGACTCTTGGTCGGGTTGACCGAACGCTCTGTCCCAGAGTCCGGTCGTTGATCCCCTTCGCTGCTCGGGATTTTTCACTGACCGGACGCTCAGTTGTGCTAGTGACCGGACTCATCGAGGTTACTGTTCTCTGCTGGATTTGACTTTGACCAGACGCTGGGTAAGCGACCGGACGCTCACAAACAGTGAGTCCAGTCAATTCCAGAGAGCTCCCAGAATGCTCCTGCGCTGACCTGACGCATCCGGTGCTCACTGACCGGACGCAGGCCAGAGTCCGGTCAGTTCTGTTTTGTGCTGATTCATCCGTGGTTCATTCGTACGTTGTCGGTTTTGGTTTCTGGCTTTTGCGTTAAGGTTCTAGAGTCGTGTAGTGTCTCGCTGTGTTTCTTGGAAGCATCCACCCTACATCTAGGGTCGTGGACATTATTCGAGCTCTAGGCTTGCCTCTAGGGTGACTTCTGGGACAGTGGCTAAAAGTTTCTGAGAAGAAATTTTTAAGCTCCCATTCACCCCCCTCTGGTCGCTTATCCGGTCCTTCAGGGCCTCAAAACAGGGGGATAGCTGGAAAAGGTTGGTTTCCCGGTTTGGGCCACAAAACCAGGGGTGCAGAGCGAGGGCAGCACGTGGCGGCAATCTGGAGGTTGCGTCGAGGCAACGTTTCGGGCTGTGAGGGAGTGGCCGTCGGATACACCTACCACTTGAGTTGGTCCAGAATAACCCTAGGGTTTAGCTGGTTCGCTCTGTAATTAGATTAGAGAGGGTAGAGTAGGAATTGTACTTAGGCTAGAATTAGGATAAGTAGTCGGGGAGACACCCTCCTCCCTTGATCTCAGTCATTTGCTCTTTGCACTTAGGGTTTTCCTGCTCTCCCATTCCCTACTGTAGCTAGCTGAGATCCACAGAGAGACTCACCTCTGTGTACTGTTGATTCTGAGGAAGGGAGGCCATAACCTCTCTGTCGTAGCGTGTGTTTGCGCTTCGGCTGCAAGATCGATGTGTCGATTCGCGTTTTGATTCGTGTTCTTCGTGTTCTTCACGTTCTTCGTTTCACCGCGATTTTCCCGTCACTCGATCTCCCTCTCCGGTGTGTCTTTGCGAAATCTGTTTGAACCAATTTGTTCGTATCATTGAGGAGGTCATTTCGACCAAAGGAATTCATCCAACTCCCCATGATCGAATAGATCGAGACGATTTCGTTTTCATGGCGTTTTTCCGGTTCATCCACCTTCCCTTTTGATTTCCCGTTGATTGAATCGTTTTGAGCGAATGATTTCTTGGGGATAGTCTCCTAACTAACCCGTGGTCATCTTCTCCAAGTTTGGGAACTTGGGATTTTGATTTGGATTGGATTTGGAGAGAGTTTGGTGAAGGGCGATCATAATCGCTCTCCCTGAGTGACCGCGGACAGTCCGCCACTCAGGGCGCGGACAGTCCGCCACTCAGGGCGCGGACAGTCCGCGCATCGGGGCTGGTTCGGACAAGCCTCGGCCAGTCCCTGCTGTTCCTGGCTCGGGTCACCGGCGGGCAGTCCGCCGTGCTAAAGCGCGGACAGTCCGGGACCACCCAGGAACACTTCAGGAGACTTGCTGTTTTTGTGTTCTTGCCGGCAGACAGTCCGAGGAGAATTAGCGGACAGTCCGCCCTTGCCGCGGACAGTCCGGGATAGGGGGTCCGGACAGTCCGGGACTCTGCTAAAGCTTGCTTTTCAGTGCAATCTTCGCCCCGGCTTTTCCGCTTGGTTTTCAGACTTCTCGTTTGTTCCTAGAGTTAACCAAGAAACATTTCTAGGTATCTTTGCAACTTGTTTGCATAGGTATTTGGAGATTTCTCGACGTAGCCTCTAATCTATGTTCGGGAGTCGGTTTTCTCAAGGGAGACTTGAGCCGAAGCTTCTGGTGTTTGCCTCGCTTGTGTTTGGTGGTGCTCCGCTGTGATCCAAGGGATCATCCACCCTCTTCCTAGGGTCATGAGCATCACGTTTTGGGTCCGTGCTTTTCGGGGTTTTATTTGGGACACTTGGCCAAAGTTTCGAAAGAAATTTGATTGGCTCCCATTCACCCCCTATGGTCGCCTTGCTAGTGCATTCTCGGTCCTTCATTGGTATCGGAGCGGGTAAGGAACTTCCACCTTAGCCGGTTCCAGATCCACCGAAGGCGACATGGATCACGGCGTGGGCAAACCGCCGTTTTTCGATGGGACGAACTATGCTATTGGAAGATACCATGTCGGCCTATCTCCAGAGTATAGGTGCTTCCATTTGGGATATTTGCAACTCTCCCGATTATGTGGTCTTGGCTGCTCGTGTCACTCAGCGTCAGATCGATGAGCACGATGCCAATAGCCGAGCTCGTATGCCTTTTCTCTTGTTTGAGCATGGGTGAGTTGACGCGTTTCTCTCCTCTCATGGCTCGGGAGATTTGGCTACTCTCTCATGCGCTTTCATGAGGAACCTCTCAAGTCAAACTCGACTCTACGAGTCGTTCAGAGAGAGTATGAGAACTTTTGACATCAAGCCTGGCGAGAGCATAGAGAGTTTATTATATTCGCTCGCTTTCAGGTGATTGTCAACAGGATGAGGCTCACAAGGAGCAGTTGCCTTTCGACGATCATTAGAGAGCTTTGAAGCTTTTGCATACTCTGATCGGTCGTGTGGGATTTCCAAGGTCAGGGCCGATCATCGAATTCGCCTACTATGAGACCTCGCACGTGCGACCAGCTCTTAGTAGCTCATTCCAGTAGAATTGACGGCATGGCGAGGGCTTCTATGAGAATCCTCTGGCCCTACTATGTGGCGGAACCGTCCTGATTATAAGAGCTCAAGTATTATCTTAGCCAAATCCGTCTGACTTCGACTGATACTTGAACCCATACAACCCCGGTAGTCCGGAAATCTCGAAGGATTTCTAACACCATACATCAAACAGGATCGCATCGTTCAAGGATTACATTCGTAAAGATACATCATAACGAAAAACGAAACCGAATTTAAAATATCAGAGTGCGAATTTAAAATGGAGTTATTACAACCGAGTTTAAAAGTGCGGAAGCTGAAATAGTTTGAAACACGACCACCACACATGTGGTCCAAATAAACTTCATTGTTTTGATAAATCCACTCGACACAACTCACTCCTCCCTTTTAAGATAATGTGCCACTAGTAGTCTTGGTCCAGCAAAAGAAAAGGGGAAAGCTTCTGGACGACCCTGCCCTGGGCCTACTCCTCATCACCTTCCACCGGGTAGAGGCAGTGCTTACAATAGCCAAAGTAGACCTGGCCATCTGCAACAAACGGGATAAACCCTGAGTACGGGAATGTACTCAGCTAGACTTACCCGTCCAACTGAAAATAAAGACACCAAGGGTATGCAAGGCCTTTTTGGGTGGAGCTGGGATCTTTTAGTTGCGAGAAGCTCAAGTTCAGATAGGAAGTAATTAGTGATAAAGATGAGCTGCCATTTTTAGACCTATTCCTTAATTCTAGGTTTTTCACCTGTACTAGAGCACTCACTTGAATCTACCACTCAATAATATAACCATATCCAGTTGACTTATCCACATTTTAGTTGAACCTTAAATCATTACATGGAGTTGTATCGTGGTGAAGCTCGCCATAGTTTCCCACTAACCGGGGAGACGGCGACTCGAATCGAATTCCAAATCAGCTGATGAAAGACCTTTAATACCAGCCCACACTTTCCCCGTCGGGTCCATGCATTGGGCAACCGCTCGACGCTTGTTCGTGGTGGTAATCGTCGCGGTTCAAGCACGGACCGCCCAATCAGAGTCTGGCGATGGCCTCACGCGGCAGATCGCAACTTCCGTACTAGAGGGCACGACACGGGTTGAAACCGGCCCGAACAGCTTCTAACGGCTTTGGGGTCGATGATTACAGCACCGACATATCCCTAAGTAAAAGGGCGCGTTCAAAAATGAACGAGGGCCAACATCGATACAAACCTACACGATCCAACGGATGGACTGCCGCCCCAAGTTTCCGAACTTGTGCCCTGCCATCCCGTTGACCGTATTTCATTACTACTCAGGTTCTTTTCCACGATAGCAAATATAGCCAACCGTGATCCGGTAAATACCCATCCGGTATTACGGAAACATCCTTAACTACCACTTTTATTAAGCAGGCTAAGCAATTCTACATTGTAACTAAATAACAGGATAACAAGGTAGATATTAATCAATAACCAAGGAATGGTAATGCAGCAAGTAGGATTCATTTCAACTCCTAAACCTAATGCATCATCACAATAAAAAGGACTCAAGTAATCTTAATTGCAAAAGATAGGAGGCTTAATATGCTCCGGGGCTTGCCTTGAGTGAAGACTGCTGCCTCGTGAGAGGGGCACTCAGGTAAGTTAGGGTCGTGGACGGGGTCGACTTCCTCTGGCTGCTGCAGCTCCTGGATCTCCGGCTCGGCGTTTAGCTCCTGCTCTTGGTGGGGCTCCGGCGGGGTCGATCCTATTGCGTGCGATGAATATATATTTAAATAAATGCGGTGCAAGATGAAGGTGACATGAAAAGAATAATTCTTGCAAACCAACAAAGTCAACTTGTTGAACCACTTTTGACATTGAGGTAATTACTTAATTATTTCGTAAAACAAAATCTGGTTATTCACTCTTTTTCTTATTTAATTTAAACCAAAGAAACTCCGATTGAACTGCAAGTGCATCTTTCTGGACTCAGAAAAATCCACAAAATTCCAGAAAGTAAACAACACTTGCTGGACTCTACTGAACAAGTTTCAGCCAAAAAAATAAACTACAGAACTGCAGATACAAAAATGACAAGCAAACTGCCCAAAAAGGTGCTTTGAACTACAACCCTACTGTAAAAGGGTGCACAACTCTATTTCATATTTTTCCCAGATTCTACTTCACATTTTATGCTTATCAAGAAAGTTCCATGAACAGAAACATTGTATTATTTCTTACAGGAATTTCCAAAGATAACACAGACAAGCACAGTTGTAAAGCAACTACAACTTTTTCCATAAAACAGATCAGGTTTATATTTTTCTTAGACTCTTCATGGCATACAGAGACTGCACAAAATTTCCCATATTTTATTTCAACCTATAAAACACCTTAACACTTTTTCTAAGAAATCAGCAAAAGGAACTTTTAACCATAACAGGAACTCTTTTCATAAGAACAGTACTTCATATAATTTTCACAGGCACCAAACATAACAAAGAACCTATACAAATTTTCCCATGAATTAACTCCATCAGAAAACACTTAATTCCATTTATCCCAACAAAAGCATGTACACTGAAATAAATGAAAACAGTAAAATAACTGCTATCAAAAATACATTCATATTTTTCCATGATAGATCTACTCATAAACAAGCCAACAAAACTGAAAGTACTCCATTTTGGACTTATAAATCATGCTGTACAAAAATAACAAGCATCTCTGGAAATTAAAACTAAAAGAAAAACATTTGAATTTCTCCCGGCTGGCTACGTGCACCCGGTCCATGGACCAGCGAGTGGCTGACGCGCGGGGCCCGTGGGTCAACGGAACCCACCCTGGCTCGAGCGCACGGCGGTAGGTGATCGGCCGAGGCCTGGCTCGAACGAGACCGCCCCGAGTTTCGCTCGAGGCCTAGCTCGAGGCCGAGGCCTGCTCGAGGGCTCGGGCGAGACGGAAAAACATTAGCCCGTCCGAGGCCTGGCTCGAGCTGAGGCCTGGCTCGAGGGCTCGGGCGAGACGGAAAAACATTAGCCCGTCCGAGCCTGGCTCGAGGGCTCGGGCGAGACGGAAACACAACACACACGCCCGTCCGAGGCCTGGCTCGAGGGCTCGGGCGAGACGGAAACATACACGCCCGTCCGAGGCCTGGCTCGAGGGCTCGGGCGAGACGGAAACATACACGCCGTCCGAGCCTGGCTCGAGGGCTCGGGCGAGACGGAAACAGGGGAGAGGTTTGACCGTCGATTCCTCGCCGTCGGTGAGGTCGCCGGCGGGGAAGCTAGGCTTGTGAACTCACCTCGACGAGGCGCATCGAGTGGTGTAGGTGGTTTGGCTAGCGGATGGCCGGAGTGTGCCGGCGGCGAGCGGCAGCGCACGGAGGCGGCGGTGACGCGCGACTACGCCGTCTCCGGCGGTCGCCGGTGAAATTGGGGGAGGCAAAAGCTCGAGTGAACCCTAAGGAGCAAAGCTACGGGGTTGGTTTGGCTCGGGTGGCTCCAGAGGAGCCTGGCCACGAGCGAGGTCTGCGGCGGCGCCCATGGCGCTCGGCCGGGGAGAAGAGTGCGATAGGGAGCGGTAGCGTTGAAGCTCGTCGGTGTTCTTACCTTGCCTTGACTCGGTGAAGGTCGAGGATGAAGAAGAGGGGCAGTGGTGCTCGGGTCGGGGAGGAACAGCGTCGCGGGCTCAGCGGTGGTGATGGCGTCCGCGGCGGCGCTCTCCGATCTCCGGCGTCGGTGGGGCTCGAGAGGTGGTGCAAGCGGGAGCACCGGGTGTCCGAGGTGTAGACGGAGTGGTGTGCGAGACGAATCGGGTGGTGGTGCTCCGGTGAGGCCGGAACACGGCGGGGCTTTTGCGGCGATGGTCGCGGCGAGCGGGGAGGTGTTCGGCGTGTTCGTGGAGAGTGAGGGAGAGAGCGAGAGTGAGAGCGGGCGAGTGAAATGGCAGTGGGGAGAGGGGAGTGCGGTGCGCTCGGGGTTTTGATCGGCTTGACCGGCCGGTGGTCGTGGCGGGGCCGGCGACGGGACGTCGCGGCAGCAGCGGCGCGGTCGGCGAGGCGAGCGCGGAGCGGCGAGGCGGATTGTGGCGTGATCGGGTGAGCAAAGATCTCGCGGGGAGTGGGCGAGGAGGATTCGCGGCAGGCGTGCGTGCCGCCACGCGGCGGTTGCGGCCGGCGTACGGCGCGGCCGTCAGCGGGTCAGTGCGCGGCGCGCGCGGCGAGGCCGGCGCAGCAGGCGAGGCGGAGGGGGAAGGGCAAGCAAGATAGCTTGCGTGCTCGGCGGAGGAGATCAGGCGACGATAGGCGACGCGGATCCTCGGCAGGGAAAAACGGCCACGTGGCCGCGTCGCCGGCGTACGGCGCGGCCGCGGTCGGCGAGCGGCGTGCACGCGCGCGAGCGAGCGCGGGCGAGGCTGGGCCGAAAGGCCAGATGGGCCGAAGGGGTGGCACCGAAAAAAAAAACGTTTTCCTTTTTCTTTTTCCAAATTCTTTCAAACTTTGACCACTCAAAAACAGTTTCAAAAACTCCAAACTAGGTTTGACCAAAATACAAAAGTTGCTCAAAACATTTTTCTCTACAACCTTCATATAAGACACTTTTTCTGAAAACCATTTTTAAATCCTCTACATAAAGAAAGCCAAAACTAAACAAAAGGCAACAAGCACTCATATGCACATGCAATGATGCAATGCATTGCTTATGCTCCTTTAGTAGCTAATGAAGTTCCTAATGCAGTGCTTGACACTAGGGTGTCACAGCCCTTCCCCCCTTAAAGAAATCTCGTCCCGAGATTTGAGTTACGTACCATTTCTTAACAAAAGCGGGATAGCTTACGCGTAGGTACTCCTCGGTTTCCCATGTCGCATCGTTGGGTCCGTGATTGCTCCAGAGAATCTTGTAAGTCTTCACTGTTCGGTTACGAGTCTCTCGGGTCTTGGTATCCAAAATCTCCTTGGGCTGCTCGTAGTACTCCAGATCCGATCTGATGGTGATGTCTGGAATCCGAACTTCCTCTTGTTCTGGAACTCGAAGACACTTCTTTAACTGTGATACGTGGAACACCGGGAAAACTGTGCTCATTTCTGGGGGTAACTGTACTTCGTATGCCACTTGTCCCTTCTTTGCTATGATCGGGTATGGTCCCACATATCGAGGTGCTAGCTTCTTCTTGATTCCAAAACGTTGGACCTTCCTCATAGGTGAAACCTTGAGATACACATAGTCTCCAACTTGAAATTCCAAAGGTCTCCTTCGGGTGTCAGCATAACTCTTTTGTCGAGACTGTGCTACCTTGATATGTTGCTGTACGGTCTGCACGATTTCCTCGGCATCTTTTACATAATCTGATCCATAGAATCCTCGATCTCCAGACTCAACCCAATTTACTGGGGTTCTGCATCTTCGTCCATATAAAACTTCAAAAGGTGCCATCTTTATACTCTCTTGATAGCTGTTGTTGTATGAAAACTCAGCAAGGGGTAACCATTTCTCCCATGACTCTCCTGAAGATAAGACACAAGCTCTTAGGATATCCTCCAAAATCTGATTCACTCTTTCTGTCTGTCCTGCAGTCTGGGGGTGATAGGCTGAACTTCTTACCAACTTGGTTCCTAACTCCTTGTGCAACTGTTCCCAAAAACGTGCTATGAACTGGGGTCCTCTATCAGAAACTATCCGCTTTGGAATTCCATGCAACCTCAGGATATTCTGAATATACAGGTCTGCATACTGATGGGGGCGGTGAGTAGTCTTGACTGGTATGAAGTGAGCCACTTTAGATAACCGATCCACGATAACCCAAATCGAATCATTCCCTTTCTGAGTAGTGGGAAGTCCGGTGATAAAGTCCATACTGATCTCTTCCCACTTCCACTCTGGGATTGACAACGGTTGTAACTGTCCGGCGGGTTTCAGATGTATTGCCTTTATCCTGCAACAAGTATCACATCTGGCGACATAGGCTGCGACTTCTTTCTTCATCTTTGACCACCAAAATCTGGTTTTCAAATCCTGATACATCTTACTGCTTCCTGGGTGGATAGACAACTTTGAATTGTGAGCCTCGTTCAGAATCCTCTCTTTCAGCTCTGAATCCTTAGGAACAACTATCCTTCGTTTATACCATAGAATTCCCTGTTCATCTGTTCTAAAGTTCAACGAACTACTGGTTTCCAACCTCTTCTTTATCTGACAGATTTCTTCATCGGTCTTCTGTCTCTCGATGATGTCACTTTCCAAGGTGCACTGAAGAGTGATATTGTTTAGCATGACGGGGTGCATAAGATTAAATCCATCTTCGAACAGTGGTTGTAGAGAGTTGCAATGAGTCTTGCGACTCAAGGCATCAGCTACAACATTCGCTTTTCCAGGGTGGTAATGCACTTCTAGGTTATAATCCTTAATCAATTCTAGCCATCTTCTTTGCCTCATGTTCAACTCTGGCTGGGTGAAGATATATTTCAGACTTTTATGATCTGTGTACACATGACATAGGTTTCCCATAAGATAATGTCTCCATATCTTGAGTGCATGCACGACGGCTGCTAGTTCCAGATCATGAGTGGGATAGTTCTCTTCGTGCGGTTTCAACTGGCGAGAGCATAGGCGATAACTCTTCCATTTTGCATGAGTACACATCCAAGTCCAATCTTGGATGCGTCGCAAAACACATCAAAAGGTTCCTCCAAGTTTGGCTGAGCCAAAACAGGTGCGGATGTCAACAACGTTCGCAGAGTGCGGAAAGCTGCTTCACACTCTGGAGTCCATTCGAACTTCTTGTTTTTCTGCGTTAAACGAGTCATAGGCTTGGCTATTCTTGAAAAATCCGGAATAAACCGACGGTAGTATCCTGCCAAACCCAAAAAGCTGCGAACCTCAAAAACACTCGTGGGTGCTTCCCAATCCATAACCTCTTGTACTTTAGAAGGGTCTACAGAGATCCCTTCCTCTGAAAGGACGTGACCAAGGAAAGGTACCTTCTTCAACCAAAACTCACACTTGCTGAACTTAGCATACAACTTATGCTCTCTAAGCCGGGTCAAAACAACTCGTAGATGCTCAGCATGGTCCTTCTCATTCTCAGAGTATACCAAGATGTCATCGATGAACACTACAACAAACTTATCCAACTCTGGCATGAAAACTGAATTCATCAGGTACATGAAATGTGCCGGTGCATTGGTCAATCCAAAGGACATAACTAAATATTCATAGAGTCCGTATCTGGTAGAGAAAGCTGTTTTTGGCACGTCTTCTCTTCTGATCTTAATCTGATGGTATCCTGACCTCAGGTCGATCTTGGAGAACACTTTTGCTTTTGACAACTGATCAAACAAGACATCGATTCGAGGTAAGGGGTACTTATTCTTTATGGTTACTGCATTAAGCGGTCTGTAGTCCACGCACATCCTCAGAGTTTTATCTTCTCTTTTTCACAAAGATAGCGGGACATCCCCAAGGTGACGAACTAGGACGTATCAAACCCTTATCCAAAAGTTCTTGTATTTGAACCTTAAGCTCTGCTAGTCTTTAGCGTGCATTCTATACGGTCTTCGGGATAGGGTGCTGTTCCCGGGATTAACTCTATAGCAAACTCCACATCTCTATCAGGCGGTAAACCAGGCAACTCATCAGGAAAGACATCCGGAAACTCACATACTACCGGAATCTCAGCTATCTGCTTTGCCGTGATATTGAACAACACTCCAATCTCATGGGGGTTTCGGGGTAACTTGAACCGAAAGAAGATCCATTCCTGGGACTAACCATGGACACTATTCTCTCTGCGGTGTCTAGATTAACCTTCCATAGTTTCATCCAACTCATACCCAAAATTACATCCAAACCTAGACCAGGAATGACTATGGGGTCCACTACGGCCTGTTTATCCCCAAAGGTCATTTCCACTCCTTTAGCCATTTTACGCGCGGAGAGAACAGCTCCGGCGGAACTTATCTGATATCCCCGGTCTAACTCTATCAACTCAAGATTACTTCTTATAACAAAGTTCTCACTTATAAAAGAATGCGATGCTCCAGAATCAAACAGCACAACTGCGGGGCATTGATTAACAAGAAACGTACCAGCGGTGACAGGCTCTCCTTCTGGCACTTCTTCCACGGTGGTGTGATGCACATGACCGGTACGAGGTGGGGGCTGAGTGTACTGCTTCTTTGGGCGAGGGCACTGACGTGACAAGTGTCCAGTTTGGCCACAGTTATAGCATGGACCAATCACATATGGGGTCTTGGATCCTGCTGCACTTCCTGCCTTATTCTTGTTCTGCATCATGGGGGCGGTGTACGGCTTCTGGAAGCTGGGACGGGGACGGTTGGTGGTGATCTTCCTCTGTGGGGGACGGTATCGTGCTCCTGTGACAGGCGGGCGATAAGGGGCGCGTGCTCCAAAAGGGGTCCTCTGCTGGGACGAACCTCCTTCATTTGCACGACGGCGTGTTTCTGTCGCTAGCCGGCTGTCATTGGCCTCTTGATTCAGGCAGTCACTGACGAAGTCACTGAAGTGGTGCGGTGACTGTTACCCATCTTTGATAGCATGGTGGCACTCATGCCACGCTTGAAACTTGCAATCTTTTTGGCCTCAGTGTCCACAAAATCTGGGGCATAGCGGGCCAGATTGTTGAAGCTGTGGAGGTACTCGGACATAGACCTAGTCCCCTGGGATAACCTCATGAACTCTGCAACCTTCATTTCCATCAGTCCACTAGGGATGTAGTGGTTGCGCATAGCGGTGGAGAACTGATCCCAAGTGGTACGTGCATTTACTGGCAAGGATGCACGGTACTGGGCCCACCACAAACCGGCGGGTCCTTCCAACATGTGGGCGGCGTACTCTGCCTTGAGCTCTTCCGTCAGACGAAGCAGACGAAACTTCTGGGTGATGGAGTTGAGCCATTCATCAGCTTCGAGCGGTTCGGTGGCTTCCTTGAACACAAGAGGGCGAGTGTCCAAGAAGTCACGGTAAGAGCTGTACTGGTTGGGCTCCGGACCTTGACGTTGATGATGCTGCTGTGCAGTGTTGTTAGCGATATTGCGAAGGGTGGCCTCCATGTGCCTCTGCATTTCCTCCATATTCCTTTGGCTGCCCAAGAACTGGCCAAAGAACGCTTCCGGCGTCATCGGCGGCGGTGGGGGAGGTGGCAGATTCTCCTCCTGTCCTGCCCCTTGCCCACGTTGGCTGCGAGTGTGTGCCGGCATCTGCATATCCCATTATTAAGCAATCATTAGGTGATGTTACATCGATCATGAATAAAATACTGCGCTGTACATAATTCGAAAATTTAGCACACGACCAAGTATAATTACTCATTTCCATACAACGTCACAGAATAATCGCTCAAAAATTAGACACGCAAACGACGGATTTCCATAAAAGGTGCCGGATCGAAGTCCGGACTTTGTCCAAAAGCTTACATGCCATCAACCATTTAAACATAACACTAGCACATGTGTAGGGTGTTACATCACTTAGCGAGCAAGCTCAAGCTATACAAAAGAAAAACGTCTCCTAGCTAAACTAGCGCTCAGACGTCTCCAGCGGCGGATGCAGCGTCCTATGCGTCGACGTCGATCATCGGCTCGTCAGCATGATCCTCCTCTGGTGGGGCGTCGGGACCAAGGACTTCTCCGTCCTGGGGATCCGGGACCTCAGCTGCTGGGGCGGCGGCCTCCTGCGCGGCGTGGTGCATCTGATGGACGGCCTCGTGGAGCTGGTCGATATAGGCCTGCTGTCCGTGTATCTGCTGTATCAACAGGTGGGCTCCCTCTCTGAGCTGGTCGAGCGCGGTGCGGGCCTCATCCCTCTGAAGAGCGGTAGTCAGGTACATCTGCTCTGCAACTGTCCTGGCAGTGGACTGTGCTGCTGCTGTGGTGCGGGCGTCGTCACGCTCCAGAGTGAGCTGCTGAATCCTCTCCTGCAGACGAGCAACCTCAGCGTCGAAGTCCTCCTGAAGCTTCCTCTTGCTCTGGTAGGTGGCGGTGAGGGTGAAGGACACGCTCTCGAGAGTGTGCTCCAAACTCTCACATACACCCAACAAAGCTCCGGTGGCGCTCATCGCAGGCGTCTCACAGTAGAACCTCTCCTCTGGGCTCCCTGTCAAGACTGACTCTGAAGTCTGCTTCCAGCGCAATGGGAAAAGTGATCCACGGGGAAACACTCCTGCCATCGCACTTGCCAGGTCGGCGGGGAAGCGGGCGATGATATCCTTCAGCACTAGGTATGCTGCCCTGTTGGCTCCATCCTTGGCACAAGTGCCTCTGGTGATCTCAGTCCCCTGTCCAGTGCGGCTTGGCAGGCAAGGCTTTGACCTTGATCTCTACCATAACCAGGGAATCCTGCCCGTAGATCTCCTTCTGCCAGGAGTACTTGGGCTCCTGTCCTTCCTCATAACCCACTGCCTGCAAAATCCTCCAAAGGATCGTCGGCAACCCAAAGTAGGTCAGGAACGTCCTCCGGGTCAGCTTGGTGGCCAAGCGATGACGCGGAACTCCTCTGCCTCCGGTGGCCTTGCGAGCAGTCAACTTGGTCCGGGCCATCTGTAGAAACAAAGGGTTTCGAACTCTCGTGAGACGGATATTAAGTTGGCAAATTTTATAGAAAAGAGACAACTTTTAAATTAAGGGGAGGTAATGTAAATGCATGAATATAAACATGATGCATGATCGTACTTACGTTCTCACTCACTAATATGACTCGTAAGTCCTAACGTTCTAGTCGGTGGCAAGAACGATCTCTCATGCGTTAACTACACGTTCTACTCGATCGCATAGTTAGCGTACCTGCAGAAGATTCATTTCAGCCCAAAGAAATTCCCAATGATAAAACAATTCAGTATTGACCAGTATGCGCAAAATACATAAAGGTCAACACAACACCATGCACCAATAGAAATCACCCTTAAAATCATTGATACCTTCATATGTGTCCGCGTAAAGCTCGCACATACTTGGTATAAGAATCCCTTGCCTAGACCGACGGTTGGACGGTCATGCTCTCATATCTCACAAAATCATTTTATGCATGTTTTCGCAATCGACACATTCTCTTTTCCCTCGAGAATGGACCAGCAAATAAAGATCCAGCATGAACAAATCCCTGAACCCTGTTAGCAGTTAAGCCACCTGAATCCTAGTATAGGGCTTAAGGACGAGACTGGGCACACTTAGTAATTGAAAATAGTTTCAAAATAGTTTTGAAATACCCATTTTAGTTCGAAAATAACTCTTTACTAGGGTAATCCCTTGAACCATGCTCCGATACCAAGCTGTGGCGGAACCGTCCTGATTATAAGAGCTCAAGTATTATCTTAGCCAAATCCGTCTGACTTCGACTGATACTTGAACCCATACAACCCCGGTAGTCCGAAATCTCGAAGGATTTCTAACACCATACATCAAACAGGATCGCATCGTTCAAGGATTACATTCGTAAAGATACATCATAACGAAAACGAAACCGAATTTAAAATATCAGAGTGCGAATTTAAAATGGAGTTATTACAATACCGAGTTTAAAAGTGCGGAAGCTGAAATAGTTTGAAACACGACCACCACACATGTGGTCCAAATAAAACTTCATTGTTTTGATAAATCCACTCGACACAACTCACTCCTCCCTTTTAAGATAATGTGCCACTAGTAGTCTTGGTCCAGCAAAAGAAAAGGGAAAGCTTCTGGACGACCCTGCCCTGGGCCTACTCCTCATCACCTTCCACCGGGTAGAGGCAGTGCTTACAATAGCCAAAGTAGACCTGGCCATCTGCAACAAACGGGATAAACCCTGAGTACGGGAATGTACTCAGCTAGACTTACCCGTCCAACTGAAAATAAAGACACCAAGGGTATGCAAGGCCTTTTTGGGTGGAGCTGGGATCTTTTAGTTGCGAGAAGCTCAAGTTCAGATAGGAAGTAATTAGTGATAAAGATGAGCTGCCATTTTTAGACCTATTCCTTAATTCTAGGTTTTTCACCTGTACTAGAGCACTCACTTGAATCTACCACTCAATAATATAACCATATCCAGTTGACTTATCCACATTTTAGTTGAACCTTAAATCATTACATGGAGTTGTATCGTGGTGAAGCTCGCCATAGTTTCCCACTAACCGGGGAGACGGCGACTCGAATCGAATTCCAAATCAGCTGATGAAAGACCTTTAATACCAGCCCACACTTTCCCCGTCGGGTCCATGCATTGGGCAACCGCTCGACGCTTGTTCGTGGTGGTAATCGTCGCGGTTCAAGCACGGACCGCCCAATCAGAGTCTGGCGATGGCCTCACGCGGCAGATCGCAACTTCCGTACTAGAGGGCACGACACGGGTTGAAACCGGCCCGAACAGCTTCTAACCGGCTTTGGGGTCGATGATTACAGCACCGACATATCCCTAAGTAAAAGGGCGCGTTCAAAAATGAACGAGGGCCAACATCGATACAAACCTACACGATCCAACGGATGGACTGCCCCAAGTTTCCGAACTTGTGCCCTGCCATCCCGTTGACCGTATTTCATTACTACTCAGGTTCTTTTCCACGATAGCAAATATAGCCAACCGTGATCCGGTAAATACCCATCCGGGTATTACGGAAACATCCTTAACTACCACTTTTATTAAGCAGGCTAAGCAATTCTACATTGTAACTAAATAACAGGATAACAAGGTAGATATTAATCAATAACCAAGGAATGGTAATGCAGCAAGTAGGATTCATTTCAACTCCTAAACCTAATGCATCACAATATAAAAGGACTCAAGTAATCTTAATTGCAAAAGATAGGAGGCTTAATATGCTCCGGGGCTTGCCTTGAGTGAAGACTGCTGCCTCGTGAGAGGGGCACTCAGGTAAGTTAGGGTCGTGGACGGGGTCGACTTCTCCTCTGGCTGCTGCAGCTCCTGGATCTCCGGCTCGGCGTTTAGCTCCTGCTCTTGGTGGGGCTCCGGCGGGGTCGATCCTATTGCGTGCGATGAATATATATTTAAATAAATGCGGTGCAAGATGAAGGTGACATGAAAAGAATAATTCTTGCAAACCAACAAAGTCAACTTGTTGAACCACTTTTGACATTGAGGTAATTACTTAATTATTTCGTAAAACAAAATCTGGTTATTCACTCTTTTTCTTATTTAATTTAAACCAAAGAAACTCCGATTGAACTGCAAGTGCATCTTTCTGGACTCAGAAAAATCCACAAAAATTCCAGAAAGTAAACAACACTTGCTGGACTCTACTGAACAAGTTTCAGCCAAAAATAAACTACAGAACTGCAGATACAAAAATGACAAGCAAACTGCCCAAAAAGGTGCTTTGAACTACAACCCTACTGTAAAAGGGTGCACAACTCTATTTCATATTTTTCCCAGATTCTACTTCACATTTTATGCTTATCAAGAAAGTTCCATGAACAGAAACATTGTATTATTTCTTACAGGAATTTCCAAAGATAAACACAGACAAGCACAGTTGTAAAGCAACTACAACTTTTTCCATAAAACAGATCAGGTTTATATTTTTCTTAGACTCTTCATGGCATACAGAGACTGCACAAAATTTCCCATATTTTATTTCAACCTATAAAACACCTTAACACTTTTTCTAAGAAATCAGCAAAAGGAACTTTTAACCATAACAGGAACTCTTTTCATAAGAACAGTACTTCATATAATTTTCACAGGCACCAAACATAACAAAGAACCTATACAAATTTTCCCATGAATTAACTCCATCAGAAAACACTTAATTCCATTTATCCCAACAAAAGCATGTACACTGAAATAAATGAAAACAGTAAAATAACTGCTATCAAAAATACATTCATATTTTTCCATGATAGATCTACTCATAAACAAGCCAACAAAACTGAAAGTACTCCATTTGGACTTATAAATCATGCTGTACAAAATAACAAGCATCTCTGGAAATTAAAACTAAAAGAAAAACATTTGAATTTCTCCCGGCTGGCTACGTGCACCCGGTCCATGGACCAGCGAGTGGCTGACGCGCGGGGCCCGTGGGTCAACGGAACCCACCCTGGCTCGAGCGCACGGCGGTAGGTGATCGGCCGAGGCCTGGCTCGAACGAGACCGCACCCGAGGTTTCGCTCGAGGCCGAGCTCGAGGCCGAGGCCTGGCTCGAGGGCTCGGGCGAGACGGAAAAACATTAGCCCGTCCGAGGCCTGGCTCGAGGCTGAGGCCTGGCTCGAGGCTCGGGCGAGACGGAAAAACATTAGCCCGTCCGAGGCCTGGCTCGAGGGCTCGGGCGAGCGGAAACACACCGCCCGTCCGAGGCCTGGCTCGAGGGCTCGGGCGAGACGGAAACATACACGCCCGTCCGAGGCCTGGCTCGAGGGCTCGGGCGAGACGGAAACATACACGCCCGTCCGAGGCCTGGCTCGAGGGCTCGGGCGAGACGGAAACAGGGGAGAGGTTTGACCGTCGATTCCTCGCCGTCGGTGAGGTCGCCGGCGGAAGCTAGGCTTGTGAACTCACCTCGACGAGGCGCATCGAGTGGTGTAGGTGGTTTGGCTAGCGGATGGCCGGAGTGTGCCGGCGGCGAGCGGCAGCGCACGGAGGCGGCGGTGACGCGCGACTACGCCGTCTCCGGCGGTCGCCGGTGAAATTGGGGGAGGCAAAAGCTCGAGTGAACCCTAAGGAGCAAAGCTACGGGGTTGGTTTGGCTCGGGTGGCTCCAGAGGAGCCTGGCCACGAGCGAGGTCTGCGGCGGCGCCCATGGCGCTCGGCCGGGGAGAAGAGTGCGATAGGGAGCGGTAGCGTTGAAGCTCGTCGGTGTTCTTACCTTGCCTTGACTCGGTGAAGGTCGAGGATGAAGAAGAGGGGCAGTGGTGCTCGGGTCGGGGAGGAACAGCGTCGCGGGCTCAGCGGTGGTGATGGCGTCCGCGGCGGCGCTCTCCGATCTCCGGCGTCGGTGGGCTCGAGAGGTGGTGCAAGCGGGAGCACCGGGTGTCCGAGGTGTAGACGGAGTGGTGTGCGAGACGAATCGGGTGGTGGTGCTCCGGTGAGGCCGGAACACGGCGGGGCTTTTGCGGCGATGGTCGCGGCGAGCGGGGAGGTGTTCGGCGTGTTCGTGGGAGAGTGAGGGAGAGAGCGAGAGAGTGAGAGCGGGCGAGTGAAATGGCAGTGGGGAGAGGGGAGTGCGGTGCGCTCGGGGTTTTGATCGGCTTGACCGGCCGGTGGTCGTGGCGGGGCCGGCGACGGGACGTCGCGGCAGCAGCGGCGCGGTCGGCGAGGCGAGCGCGGAGCGGGCGAGGCGGATTGTGGCGTGATCGGGTGAGCAAAGATCTCGCGGGAGTGGGCGAGAGGATTCGCGGCAGAGGCGTGCCGCCACGCGGCGGTTGCGGCCGGGTACGGCGCGGCCGTCAGCGGCGTCAGCGCGCGGCGTGCGCGCGGCGAGGCCGGCGCAGCAGGCGAGGCGGAGGGGAGAGGGCAAGCAAGATAGCTTGCGTGCTCGGGCGGAGGAGATCAGGCGACGATAGGCGGACGCGGATCCTCGGCAGGGAAAAACGGCCACGTGGCCGCGTCGCCGGCGTACGGCGCGGCCGCGGGTCGGCGAGCGGCGTGCAGCGCGCGCGGGCGAGCGCGGGCGAGGCTGGGCCGAAAGGCCAGATGGGCCGAAGGGGTGGCACCGGGAAAAAAAACGTTTTCCTTTTTCTTTTCCAAATTCTTTCAAACTTTGACCACTCAAAACAGTTTCAAAAACTCCAAACTAGTTTTGACCAAAATACAAAAGTTGCTCAAACATTTTTCTCTACAACCTTCATATAAGACACTTTTTCTGAAAACCATTTTTAAATCCTCTACATAAAGAAAGCCAAAACTAAACAAAAGGCAACAAGCACTCATATGCACATGCAATGATGCAATGCATTGCTTATGCTCCTTTAGTAGCTAATGAAGTTCCTAATGCAGTGCTTGACACTAGGGTGTCACAACTATGGCGTTGGGTTCTGGCTCTTCCCTACCCCTCTTGCTGGCTGCGCTTCATCTCTCTTTTCTGTCACAGAGGACCAGCAGCTGATCTTTGGGAGACGATGAGTTGGCTTTGCTTGCCAACCGGTTCTGCGGTGTTTCACAACAACCTCATGAAACCTCGCCCGCGAGGATGAAAAGACGCTCAGATGCGATGATTGCGGCGACCCCGACCACTTCATCGCCAACTGCCCCAAGAAGACAGCATTCGGGGAAGGGCGTCATGGGCACAAGTACGACTCCAAGCGCAAGGACAAGCACGTCCCTCCGGCAGCAAGTGGAGGGGCGGCTTCGACAAGGGAGTACATCAAGAAGAAGTACTTAGGAAGGCCGGCAGCCTGAGCAGCGTCGCGTTCTTCCCCACGCCACGACGACGACGGTTTCATGACGACTCCGCTTGCTCAAAGCGACGACGAGTCCGTGAAGAATAAGGATCGAGGACGAGCTGAACGTCTTGCTCTTCAATCCCCGACGACGGGGGCCTCTGCACCATGGCCTTGGTGATGAGGTTGGAGGCGAGCTGGAGCACACCCTCGGATGAACTTTATAAATTGAACGACGACGACACTCCCAGGTATCTCTCACCCCACGATGAGCTTTCCGCTGAGGTTGAGAACTTATTGTTGCCCTCCTTAGCAAGATAAACTACTTAGGCATGCTGCTAGAGAGCGCAAGGAGTTTTAGGCAGAAGTGGGAGGACACGGTGAGGAGCTTGAGTTCGCTCGGTCCACCGTGGTCGTGTCGGAGGAGAGTGAGTGCGAGTCGTGCACAAGCACAGACTGATCTCCTCACCCTGAGGAGTAAGTATGCTGCTTTGGTTGGAGAGTGGATGAGCTCCGTGCTAGGCGCGCAGTTGGTGCGTGGGTGCAAGACTTGTCCTGTCTTGCAATCCGAGTTGGCAGAGAAGATTGCCAAGATTGAGTCTCTTGAGAAGGCTGGCTCGGATAGCACTTGTGTCATGAGGTGTGCTTTGTGTGAAGGTTTGGAGATGGAGATTGCCAATGTGAAGCATGGCAAGATGCAAACCGAGGAGGAAAACACATACCTTCGGACCATCTTGTCATGGGTCTCTTGTAGGGAGCCATAGCTCGGGATGATGATCTCCCAATTCAAGCGAGCTACTGGAGGTCCAGGTGTAGGTTTTGCTCAGGGTGTTGATCTTTCCGCTTTTGGGAAGATTGGAGAGTCGAGTGGTCTGAACCCGAGTGAGAAGCCCAACTCCACCACTACTCCCAAACTGACCAAGCTTCCACCCAAAGAGCCTGCCAAGCCTACCACCAAGGATGGGGTATTTGAGGAACCCCCGAGAGCTCCACCCAAGAACCATGTGTGGGCACCCAAACCAAACCAACTCAAGAACAAGCTGGACACAATGCCACCCATTCAGGAGGAGTGCTTGCCACAGAAGGGCAAAGTGAACCATACCCACAGCCCAGCGTACCAACAACCCCGTTTGCGTGCGGTGAGGTACCAGTGTGACTTCTGTGGGAGGGATGGTCACTTGAGTGAGTTCTGCTTTCGGCACAAGAGAGAGGCGCGCCGTGCTCGGGAGATGGACAACCCGGACATGTACCACCCTTTGCATGGTGTGCATGTGCCGAACGTCCAGAGGAGAGCTGGTAGGCCCGGAGGTCAAGTTCCCAGGCCTAAGGAGAGGAGAGCTCCGAGGAGAGAGGCTAGGCCTAGAGGTCCTGAACCTCAAGTTCCTAGGCGTAGGCCTCGTAGAGAGCGTGCCCGGCGGGAGCCTGCAGTTGTAGGCTATGGACCCCGTGGCGGTGGCTTTGTAGTTGAGCGCTTCCCCCACCGCGTTTTGAGTATCGCGGTGAGCGCTGTTTCCCTAGCGGACCACGTCTTTCTAAACGTGGTGATCGCTTTCTCCGTAGAATGGCTAGGAATGGTTTTTTCACTGACTGTTCTTTTGAGCAGCCGACCCAACACTGGTATTCCTCTTACTTCACTAACCCCAGTGTTGGACCGTATGCTCACCCTATGTCTTTTTATTGATGTAGGTAAGACGGTTGGAGGACATTTGGTTGGTGGATTCCGGTTTTTCGAGGCACATGGCTGAAAACGCCAAGTGGTTCTCCAGCCTTAGCCCTGTTGCCGGAAAGGAGTTTATCACCTTCGGCGACAATAGTAAAGGTAAGGTTTTGTCTCGTGGGTCGGTGCGGGTTAATGAGCACTTTGTGTTGCGCGATGTTGCTCTTGTTTCTAACCTGCATTTTAACTTGCTTTCTGTTTCGCAACTTTTTGATGATGACTATGAGATTCGTTTTAAACCGAATCTCAGTCGCATTTTAGATCCTCAGGGCAATCTTGTATGTTTGATTTCACCCTTTGGGAAAGTCTTTCGCGCGAATTTCTCAAAGTCGTTTGGTATTTCCCGCTGTCTTTTGGCTAGTCCTTCTTCTTCCGATCTTTGGAAGTGTCATAGGAGGCTCAGTCATTTAAGCTTCGACTTGCTTGCAGGACTTAGCTCACTTGGCCTAATCCGAGGATTGCCCAAGCTTTCGATGGAGAAGGATTTAGTTTGCCATTCTTGTAGACATGGAAAGATGGTTGCCGCTCCGCACTATCCAATGACTAAGGTCATGACCTCGCACCCCGGAGAGCTTTTACTCATGGACCTTGTTGGTCCGGCTCGGGTGAGCTCGGTTGGTGGCAAGTGGTATGTTTTTTGTGTTGTCGATGATTTTTCGAGGTATTCGTGGGTCTTCTTTTTTGACTGAGAAACTGAGACTTTCTCATTTGCTCACAATCTGATTTTGCGTCGTCAGAACGAGTTCCCTTGAACTCAATGCGAGCTATTAGAAGTGATAAGGTTCCAAATTCAAAATTCGGATTTTGAGAAGTTTTGTGACCGCCTTGGTTTGAGCATCAGTTTTCTCCCCCCTACACACCGCCCACCCAAAATGGTGTTGTAGAGAGGAAGATCGGACCCTTGTTGAGATGGCCAGGATGATGCTCGATGAGCATAGGACTCCGAGGCGCTATTGGGCCGAAGCTATGAACACTGCATGCTACATTAAAAAGCGCATTTTTCTGAGAGCTTTTCTGAAAAAGACTTCTTATGAGTTGCTTTTGGTCGCAAGCCCAAGGTGAGTTATTTTAGAGTCTTCGGTTGCCATTGTTTAATATTGAAGAAAGGTAACTGGACAAGTTTGAGTCTCGTTCTTCTGACGGAGTATTTTTGGGTTATGGCACTCACACAGAGCATACCGTGTACTTAACCTTGATACTAACCGGTCGTGGAGACATCAGATGTCACCTTCGATGGACTCTTGTATGTCCTTCTTCTCGTTTTGAGCGTGCAGGTGATCATGAGGTCGGTGAGCTCTTTTCGATGACGAGGACGAGGGTGCTGAAGGTATGCATGATCCAGCACCCCCTCCACCTGCCGTGCCGCCAAGAGCGGCTTCTATGATGACTCACGGCCCCGATACCTCTTCTTCCTGGGGGCCATGGGATCCGCCACCCCGCGCGGTACCTTTTGTACCCGGGAGGCAACCAGCTGCTGTTGAGGGGGAGGCTACTTCAGCTCGGGAGGCACGAGCTGCTGTTGAGGGGGAGGCTACTTCAGCTCGGGAGATGCCACGACATATCCAGCGCCAGCACCCCCCTCAGCAGATAATCGGCGACATTGATGAACGGGTCACTCGGTCCAGGTCACAGCACATCTCTCACTTCTCTCATTCTGCTTTTGTTGCTAATTTTGAGCCCCGAGATGTTGGACACGCTTTGACGGATCCGGATTGGGTCAATGCCATGCATGAGGAGTTAGAAAATTTTGAGCGAAATCGGGTTTGGGTTCTAGTTCCTCCTCCACCAGACTGTAAGCCTATTTGGACAAAATGGGTTTTCAAAAACAAGCAAGGAGAGGATGGCCACGTTGTGAGAAACAAGGCCAGGCTTGTAGAAAAGGGTTATAGTCAGAAGGAGGGGATAGACTATGAGGAGACGTTTGCTCCTGTAGCTCATTTGGAGGCTATTAGGATACTCTAGGCTTTTGCTGCATCCAAAGGTTTTAAACTTTTTCAAATGGATGTCAAGAGTGCCTTCTTAAACAACTACATAGAAGAAGAGGTTTATGTTGAGCAACCTCCCAGTTTTGAAAATCCCAAGTTTCCAAACCATGTTTTTAAACTCCACAAAGATTTATTGGTTTGAACAAGCCCTAGAGCCTGGTATGATAGATTGAAAACTTTTCTACTAGCTAAGGGTTTTAAAATGGGATGTGTAGATAAGACCCTCTTTCTCCTCAGGCAAGGCAAAGACACTCTCTTGGTCAGATTTACGTGGATGATATCATTTTCGGTGGTTCTTCTCACGCTTTGGTTGCCTTGTTTGCAGATGTTATGAGCATGGAGTTCGAGATGAGCATGATGGGCGAGCTGACATCTTCTCGAGTTGCAAATTAAGCAATCCCAGAGGGGACGTTTGTGCACCAGGGCAAGTACACCAAGGACTTGCTGAAGCGTTCGATATATGGTGAGGCCAAGCCTCTTCCAACACCCATGTCGATGACGACTGCCTGGATGCGGATGTGGATGGAGAAGCAGTGGACCAGAAGGAGTACCGGCAGCATGATCGGGTCGCTCCTCTACCTGACGGCGACACGCCGGACATCCAGTTTGCGGTGTGTCTGTGCGCGCGCTTTCGGCATCGCCGCGCACTTTTCACCGTCAGGCGGTGAAGCTGATTCTTCAGGTACCTTCGTTTCACACCTGAGTTCGGGATTTGGTATTCTGCTTCCTCCACCCTCTCCCTTTGCGGTTATTCCGATGCCGATTTGCTGGTTGTCGCATTGAGCGCAAGTCCACTGCTGGGACATGCAGTTTATGGATCTTCTCTTGTATAGTGGTCTTCTCGCAAGCAGTCTAGTGTCGCTCAGTCTACCACAGAGGCTGAATATGTTGCTGCGGCTAGCTGCTGTTCCCAGTTGCTTTGGATGATGGCCACTTTGCGTGATTTTGGTCTGAGCTTTTCTCGCGTGCCGTTGCTTTGTGACAGCACGAGTGCTATTAGCGTTGCTAAGAACCCCGTGCTTCACTCGAAGACCAAACACATTGATGTGCACTTTCACTTTTTGCGAGACCACCAGGAGAAGGGTGATATCGACCTTCGCCATGTCGATACTCATCATCAACTGGCTGATATTTTCACCAAGCCTTTAGACGAATCAACCTTTATCGGTTGAGGAGTGAGCTTGGTGTGTGTTTCCCCTTTTAGATGGGGGAAAATTTTGGATCTTGTATGATAGACTAACTCTTTTTCGTTGTCTTCTTTTTCTTTGCTTTTTAGCATACGCATTTACATTCTGAGCTTCATGTTTATAATCATTGAATGTAAACTATGCTCTAGGTAGATGTTTCGATGCTTATGATGATGCTTGTAGCTTTTGCTCTTTCTGATCACTAGTACATGTTGTGAGCTGAGCTATTTTGGAATGGTGAACTTTGCTTAATAGATATATAAAATCTGAAAATGTGCACCATTGAGATATGCAACTAGCTTGTGTAGGATGTGTTGAGTCCATTCATGCTTTTCATATATGCTAGGTTGCTATGTCTCTATTTTGAGTCATTCACATGCTGGTTTGTTCATATCATGTTTTAAATTTGAACCAAGTTTTAGTGAATTGAAAAAATCGAGATGGGTTTGCTTGTCAACACCTCACGGTATCGAGACGTTTCTCATTGCACTTTGAGTTAACTTGAGCCGTGTAGTGTATGACCGAAACCGCAGCTTTAAGCTTCTGATTGCTTCGCATAGGTTTTCGCTCGGTTGAAAAGTTAGGCAATGACAAGTTTTCAACCTCTCGCATCACATGCTAATAATTGAACTTGTGAATTTTAACCGCTGCAACTCCGATATTAAAACTGAAATCACAAGTGTATGTTTCATTCCTATGCATGATGATTGAACTTTGCTAGGGGTAGTTCACCTTGTATTACATGTTTAGCACTTGTTTGGATCCCTGTCATACATGTCTGGTCAATCTATTTTGATGGTGACTATCGTTTTGCCTAAAAACTGCTCACTTGCTCATATGCTTCATTTTCGTATTTGTGATCATTTTGAGCCTTTGCTATTTGAGTGCCTAGTTGAGACATTGGAGTTATACTGTTTAGAGCATCTTTGCACTCTGTGATTATATGCCTGAAGCTCCTAACTTGCATTTCTGACATTCATCTGCCTATTTGGAGGGATTTGGTTCCTTCAGTTGGCATACTTTTGGATGGTGCTTTTCTAGAGGGGAGAACTTGGCTCAGTTCCTTTTTTTGTTAGTTTCTTGATAAGTGCATTTTCAACTAAGGGGAGAAATTGCGAATCATATGCTCTTGGGTGTTCGACTAAGGGGGAGTTTTCGTTAAAGGGGAGACTTTCAAAATCCTTGTGCTCTTCTCTTGTTGGACCTAATAGGGAGTTTTCCTAGTTGCTTGCACTTTTCGAGGGAGTGTTTGCTAGTTGTGTTGAGCCGTTGCCTCTATCTTGAGGGACTAGCAAACATTTTCAGGGTTTTTCGTTTTTGATTGATCCTCAATTGGTTCGGAGCGTGCTTGGCTGAAAGGCATTGGTTTTGAGCTTTCTTTGCTAGTTGTGTTGAGCCTCTGTGCCTCTATCTTGAGGGACTAGCATTTTGCTTCGATTTTCATTCGGCCTCAGTTGGTGTCGAGCTCCTTTTCTGGAGTTTTCAATTGGTATTTGCTAGCGGTGTTGAGCCTGTTCTACCTCTTCTTGTGGGCTAGCTTTGCTTTGCTTGGTTGCGTCGAGCCGTTGACCATGTCTTTGGGGACCAAGTTATTTTGCTTCTTCCACTTGACCTTCTTCGGCTTTGCTATGTTTTTGGGTCATTTGGTCGAGTTCTCTCTTCCCATTCTTCATTCCTTCTTCTCTCTGTTATGATTTGTGTGAGTAGTTGACAATGCACTCATCAAGGGGGAGATTGCGGATACATGGGTGTATGCCGGGTCTCGGTATGATGAGTGATTGTCAACGGATTTGATCCCAGGTTCTTTGGCTTGTGTTGTGTAGGTGTCGAGCACGGAGACAGTGATCGAGGGCAAGGTGAAGGTCATGTTGAGACGTGCCGTGCCGACGGACCGGGTGCGGTGAAGGATGGGCGTGCCGTGCGGCGGACGTGCCATGCCGATGGACCGAGCGGTGAAGGGCGGACGTGAGGCTTGGACTGAGGGACTGGAGTGCCTGAGGATCAGCTGTGGTGGCTGGCAGCCTGGGACAACGACGAGCGAAGACTTGTGGGCATGGTGTTGCTCGGGTCGAGGACCTGGGGACACGTGTCGGTGGACGGGGTGCACGGGCGGTGCATCCCTTCTGCAGCTCTGGTTTGGTGGTTGAGCCACACAAAAACCACCGGGTGGATAGTTTCCAGGTTTGGGCCTCAAAACCTGGGTGCTGAGGGTTTCCGAGTTTGGCCACAAAACTCGGGCTGAGGACGGTTTCCGAGTTTGGGCCTCAAAACTCGGGCGCTGCGGGTTTCTGAGTTTAGGCCACAAAACTCAGGCGTTGGACTTGGAGGCTGGTTTCCCGGTTTGGGCCTCAAAACCGGGGGATAGCTGGAAAAGGCTGGTTTCCCGGTTTGGGCCACAAAACCAGGGGTGCAGAGCGAGGGCGGCACGTGGCGGCAATCTGGAGGTTGCGTCGAGGCAACTCTTCGGGCTGTGCGGGCGTGGCCGTCGGACACACCTACCACTTGAGTTGGTCCAGAATAACCCTAGGGTTTAGCTGGTTCGCTCTGTAATTAGATTAGAGAGGGGTAGAGTAGGAATTGTACTTAGGCTAGAATTAGGATAAGTAGTCAGGGAGACACCCTCCTCCCTTGATCTCAGTCATTTGCTCTTTGCACTTAGGGTTTTCCTGCTCTCCCATTCCCTGCTGTAGCTAGCTGAGATCCGTAGAGAGACTCACCTCTATGTACTATTGATTCTGAGGAAGGGAGGTCGTAACCTCTCTGTCGTAGCGTGTGTTTGTGCTTCGGCTGCAAGATCGATGTGTCGATTCACGTTTTGATTCGTGTTCTTCGTGTTCTTCACGTTCTTCGTTTCACCGCGATTTTCCCGTCACTCGATCTCCCTCTCCGGTGTGTCTTTGCGAAATCTGTTTTAACCAATTTGTTCATATCATTGAGGAGGTCATTTCGACCAAAGGAATTCATCTAACTCATCATGATCGAATAGATCGGGACAATTTCATTTTCGTGGAGTTTTTCCGGTTCATCCACCTTCCCTTTTGATTTCCCGTTGATTGAATCGTTTTGAGCGGATGATTTCTTGGGGATAGTCTCCTAACTACCCTGTGGTCATCTTCTCCAAGTTTGGGAACTTGGGATTTTGATTTGGATCGGATTTGGAGAGAGTTTGGTGAAGGGCGATCAAAATCGCTCTCCCTGAGTGACCGCGGACAGTCCGCCACTCAGGGCGCGGACAGTCCGCGCATCGGGGCTGGTTCGGACAAGCCTCGACCAGTCCCTGCTGTTCCTGGCTCGGGTCATCGGCGGACAGTCCGCCGTGCTAAAGCGCGGACAGTCCGGGACCACCCAGGAACACTTCAGCAGACTTGCTGTTTTTGTGTTCTTGCCGGCGGACAGTCCGGGAAGAATTGGCGGACAGTCCGCCCTTGCCGCGGACAGTCCGGGACAGGGGGTCCGGATAGTCCGGGACTCTGCTGAAGCTTGCTTTTCGGTGCAATCTTTGCCCCGGCTTTTCCGCTTTGTTTTCGGACTTCTCGTTTGTTCCTAGAGTTAACCAAGAAACATTTCTAGGTATCTTTGCAACTTGTTTGCATAGGTATTTCGAGATTTCTCGACGTAGCCTCTAATCTATGTTCGGGAGTCGGTTTTCTCAAGGGAGACTTGAGCCGAAGCTTCTGGTGTTTGCCTCGCTTGTGTTTGGTGGTGCTCCGCTGTGATCCTAGGGATCATCCACCCTCTTCCAAGGGTCATGAGCATCACGTTTTGGGTCTGTGCTTTTTGGGGTTGAATTTGGGACACTTGGCCAAAGTTTCGAAAGAAATTTGATTGGCTCCCATTCACCCCCCTCTGGTCGCCTTGCTAGTGCATTCTCGGTCCTTCATTCATGCTCTCAACGAGGTCGACATGCTCTGCGCGAAGATGGACCTCCTGATGAAGAAAGTAGAAGAAAGTTCCAAGAGGGAACAAGAGGTCGTTCAACCTCATGCAACCGCACGAGCCGTCGAAGCCGACCAATGGTGCGAGTTATGCGGAGGCAATGACCATTCGGGAAACAATTGTCCCGGGACGAAGGAGGAAGTGAGCTTCATCAACAACGCCAACAACAACGGGTACCGGCCCCAACAACAACAACAAGGATGAAATTCGCACCCCTTCTACCAAAATCAAGGTAACGGTTATAGCAATAATTTCAATAATTCTTATAATAACCAACCTTCTTTAAGAGATCTTGTTTTAGGCCAATCTAAAACAAATGATAGTATTAATAAAAAGATGATGGCTAATGATAAGATTCTTGAAAATATAAATGAGAAAATGGATAGCTTTAATTCTGCTATGAAAAATCAATTGAGCTTTAATAAAATGTTAGAAACACAATTAGCTCAACTAGCAGCAGCTGTCCCATCCTACGAGCAAGGTAAGATCCCGGGGAAACCCGAAGACCCAATAGAGGGTGTAAAATTGGTTACTACGAGGTACGGTAAGCCTCCGCTCTGGTCAAACTGGGGTTATCTACTTGATCCACCCTTCATCACCAAGAAGGAAGATCCAGGCCTGCCGACCATCACCTGCCAGATTGGACCACAAGTCTTTCACGATGCCTTCTGCGACCTTGGATCAGGTGTCAACATCATGTCCAAGGTAACGTATGATAACTTACTAGGGGGACCTTTGCGCCCTACATGTGTTCGCTTGCAGCTGGCCAATCAGACGCTACGATTCCCCGAGGGACTAGCAACGGACATCCTCATCAAGATCCAAAACAGCTAAGTCCCCGTCGATTTCCTTATATTGGACATGGGATCCAATGTAGACGTCGCGATCATCCTAGGAAGGACGTTCCTTGATACGGTTAACGCCGTCATCTATGTGGGATCCGACCAACTTCACCTCCAATTCCCGGAACATAAGGTAAAGTGTCCATTCAATGGTTATAAAGCTAACATGCAGGTGAAGGACAAAGAACCTCGAGACAACAAACATCGTCGTCGTCGCCCACGCCGTAGGAACAAGAAAAAGAGCGAGTCGTCCAACAAGGCCGAAGTAAAAGAAGAACTCGCCGACGAGGTGCAACCACGGTCTCCATCTCCGGGACTGACCGAAGCACCCAATGAATGACATGATGGAGAGGTCCTGCTCTACGGATCTAAAACATGGAGCCCTTGCTGATAAGGTAAATCAGTAGTTATCTCATATTTAACTTTTCATGCATTTTAATTCTTGCATTTCCCTTCAATTGCATACTTAGTTAATTCTGCATATTTCTTTTTGACAAAATAAATTTCCATGCTAGTAACACCTTGACAATGACTTGCAATAAAACTGAGCCGTGGGACCACCCCAATGTGGGGTCGGCCGACCCCACCTGTGGGCCCACTGGCACACGCTCTATCTTGGCTTAGTACCCTGAGTATGACACAACACTTTGGTACTCGAGGAGCATCCAAGGTGGGATCGGCCGATCCCACCATGGTGCCCTCCTGCACCCTGCTGCACTCTACTCAACATGCTCATAAATATCATGCATATCAACAAAGCCAACATCTGAAAAGAAATGGTCCTTTGCTTTACTCTTTAAGCATGAGATGTTCCTCTTTATGTTGGATGCTCATGGGACCACAACAACCAGCCAAAGGCATGTCTTAGTACTCTCATGATGCATGGGAATCACTTTAGACATGTCTCCACTTTGGCCATTCATCTTTTCTCTTTCACCAAACACTAGGCAAGGGAATCTCTAAAATTTGTGTCAACTTTGAACCACACATAGCTACATCTTTACAAGACACATGATGACACAAAGTTTAAAGCTTGAGGGGGCATGTCATGGGGTCGGCCGACCCATGTGTTGGCCCATCCTGAAAATGTATTTTACTCACTTTATACATGTCCCCTGGCTAAAGCAAAAGCAAATTTGAAAGTGTCAAGGAAGGGGATCGGCCGACCCATGCTATGGGTGGTCACCACTTGCCCTTCTCCCCCTATATATACCCTTGCATTGTGAGCTCAACTCCACACCAAAACCACCAGAACCATCTCGAGCTCACAAGTTCTTCCTTTCCTTCCTGAGTTGCAAGTTCATTCTCAAGCTTAGCTTAATAGTAGCCATCCAAAAACCAAAAAAAAACCAAAAATAGTCCCTATTTTTATAGTAGTGGTAGAAGCTTGGTAGCTTATCTTGTAGTGAGATGAAGAAATTGCTTGCCTCCCGTTTCAAAAAGTCCAACAATGGTGAGAGTTCCTCCCAAGAACCTCACCATGCTAGTGCCCATAAGAGGAGAGAGGTGGAAAGAAGTGAGCTAGTACCCTTCATTCCCCTGGCTAGAGTAATAGAGACCGAGGGTGGCCTCAGGCTAAATGCCGAAGAGATGGGAAAATTCCTCACTCTTAGTGAGTGTAGTTTCTCACACACAAGTGTCATTGATCCGGCCCTCTTGCAAGAAACAGGTATGGATTTAGAATTTTATGCCATTTTCAATACCATTGGTTGGGGAGGATTCTTTGAAACTCTAGAATTTGGCATAGAGAACCTTACCATTGAGTTTTTATGCATGTTAAAATTGAATAACAATGGGGTAGCATTTCGAATGTTTGGGATGGAATATGACTTGACTTGGAGCACATTAAACACTGCTTTAGGATTTGATCACTCTTGCCATCTTGATGTAGACCATGCTTTCCATTATGACAAGAATGTTTTCTGGTATGCCATTACTGGCTCTAGTGATTGTTCCAACCCCTCACCGCTCAAAATTCATAACCCAACCTTACGGTTTCATGCACTACTGGCTGATTACCACTCTTTTCCCTGGCATGAGAGGAGCTTTGGTAAGTGATGATGAACTGAAATTACTCTATGCCATGGTTAGCAAGGTTAAAGTTTCACCTGTTAAAATGCTAGTGAACTATTGGCTTAGCTACATAGAGCCTAGGAAACCCATATACTTCACATCATTCATCACACGCATAGCTGAAGCTTTGGGTGCACTAGAATCCCAAACTTTTGAGTACATTAAAACCGTGAGAGATGTTTTGGAAGAAAATGTATTTATTCATTGTGATGTACTCAAAAGGGGTCCCAAGGGTGAACTAATAATGATCTATCCACACCATACAGTCGAAATCACTCTCCCTTGTGAGAGACTTCGATTGTATGCGCTTCGTACGCTGACCTTTGATTTGGACCCCGAGGAAAGAGCCCCAAAAGTTGCAGGTACTAGCAGGCGGACAAGGAGAGCATCCCGTGCTACTCGAATGGAATAAGGCGGATCTTCACATCCGGCTGAAGAAGTTGAGGAGGGAGATGAGGCAGCTTCTATGGACATTTCAGGGTCCTTGGGGAGGCCTCCTCGCTCACAGGACACTCCTCGCTCTCAAGACACTCCTCGCCCACGGGGTACAGGAAGGCAACATCAAAGGACGTCGATGGAGGAGCTCATCGACATCATGGGTGCAATGAACATCGAACAAGAGGCAACATTGCTTCTTGCACAACAAAATGCCCAACTCCTGCGGGCCATTCAAGAAGAAGAAGCACGACGTTGGGCCGGGTGGTACCAGCATTATCCACCACCACAGTAGGCAAGAACCAAGCTTGGGTGAGATCCTCTCCCCCACCAAGGTAAGTCCTGCATCTTAAGTTATTTACGTTTCAATTAGTCTTCTCATTGCATTTAAAAAAAATGAAAATACCAAAAATATTTGCTTAGTATTCCCCTTAGCACATGTGTCTCATATATGTCTATCTTCCCCATGGAAATGATGACTAGTTGCCTTGCCAATGTTTCTCTAGTGCCTAGTTTACAACTTAGTATTTCTCTAAGTATGGATTACTTAGCTCATTTAAACCCTCATGAACCTGAAAACTTTGTGGGTTGCAAGTGCTAAAACTAAGTCTAAGTTATTGAGAGACATGATATAGTGAGACAAGAGCTGCTATAATATTGTTCTAAGCATGATAGATTACCGGAGAATTTATTCTTAAAATGATCAAAATCTTAATTGTTCCTCAATGGTGATAAATTCCTACCACAGCCATATATGCTTTACATGTTTACAAACCTTCTACATCGGCTATTTGCTTTGTATTGAGTGTTGTCAAGTCTTGTTGACCCTTGTTAAGAGACTTTTCATGCTCCTAAGATCAAGATCACGTACACACCTCATATACATGCTGCTTTTACACTGGAAGTACGCAAAAACATGCCTTTCATTTCCACCAAATAGTTTGCTTCATACTCCAAGTGTTAGGAAATCTCTCTCTCAATTATTTAGTAAAGGAGACTCAAAAGGCTAGGCAAAATAAAGATGAAAAAAAGAGAGAGATGGACAAATGAAAGTCCATGAAAAAAAATGCTAGCCATGTCTCATTAGAAAAAAAATGTATAGAGAGATAGATCTTATCAAATAAAGAAGCAATCTAGTCCATGCACCACACACTTGCACATCTTGATCTAGGAGTACGACACATCTCTTCAAGGATCCGAGCTTTGACTTTGCAACAAAATGCAAGTAAGTACGCCATCTTCTTTCATCCCTACCTTGAGCTACACATAAGCCTGTTTAGAAGTAGGATGAAACAAAGAAGGCAACACTTATCATATGCCTTGGTGAGGAATCATACACCATTTGAGCGACATGAGAGAACCATATGAGGAACATTAAGCCTTTCTTTTAAAAAATATTGCAAAACCTCTGGTATGAAACTTGCTAAAAACAAGAAAGTTAGTGCTCAAGTTAAACTGTTCTACCTTTCAACCACCTAAGACAAAGGAAAAGCCATAAGCCCCATAGAGTACTAAGGTAATATGGGTGATTTACATAGCTAATTTTTCCATTCAAAGAGAAGAACTTTGTTGTGCACATGGTACTCTTGAAATGTGATGCATAGTAACAATACTGATCCACCGAGGCAAAGTTTGATTGTTTGCTCGGGACAAGCAAAGGTTAAGCTTGGGGGATCTTGTTGACGGAAGTTATAGCATGTTTTACCTTATCAAAATACCGTCAACATGCCTCGGTTTCAAGGAAGAATAGCATATCATGAGCATATTTATCACTAATAAGTTCCACTTGTACTCTTAGCTTGTGAACTTGTAGGAGATGACAAAATGAACAAAACAAGGCTAGGTGGGCCCACCAAGGGGGGTCGGGCGACCCCACATTTGGGCCACCTCGGCCATGGTGACATGGCATGATCCAAGAGAAGCATGTCCAAGCCAATATCAACCATTGGATTAAGCATGTGCTTTTGCTAAATGGTGCAAGATGAGAAGCACATGGATTCATGGGTCCACACCGAAAACCAAATGCAACAAACTTCATAAGACTTGCTCCATGACATGTGGGGTCACCAATGGAGAGAAGGAGGTGGGCCAACCCTGTCATAGGGGGGTCGGCCGACCCCCACTTGGTAGGCCCTGACTACACTGATCAGCCTGATGACGTCAGCACCTTCTAGAAGCAAAGTGGTGGGCCCACCTGTCATTGGCTTGGGTCGGCCGACCCCATGGTGAAACTCATCCAATGTCGGTTGCTTGCACATGTTTCACACGTGAAGAAATCAGGGCCATGCATCCATGGCAGTTACAATGACGGTGGATCCAAGGGTGGAGAGATGGGGAGCACACGGATCGCTGACGCGTGGCGCCGGAGTAGCCCCTACTCCACCTCCACTATAAATAGAGGCCTTCACCCTCTCATTCAAGGCATCTCATCTCACAATACACATCTCCACTTTCAAGTGAGATCAAGCAAGAGTAGTAGTAGTTAGTCTAGAGTGGGAGTTAGAGTTGAGTCGGGCGAAGCTCGGGTCTTCGGAGTCGTCTTCTAGGAGTCTGGTATAGCCCTTGTATCTTTCTTCTTTTGTAAGTGTCGGAGGAACGCCAAAGGGGTACCCCCAAGCAACGCAAACAAATAAGTTAAACCTAGTCCAACCCTCCGAGGCCTCCAGCGCTGGTCCTCCAAGCCAGGTCTCGGGCGAATGCTGGCCCTCCGTCTCGCCCGAGCCCTCCAAGCCAGGCCTCGGGCGAACGCTTGCTTTCCGTCTCGCCCGAGCCCTCCGAGCCAGGCCTCGGGCGAACGCTCGCTCTCCGCCTCGCCCGAGCCCTCCGAGCCAGGCCTCGGGCGAGCGTTCCACCGCTCCTCGAGACCCCACGCGGGGACCTCGAGCCCCTCTAGCACAATAGCAAGCCTCTCGAGCCCAGGCACGTGGACCTCGAGTCCTCGCGGAACGACAGCCTATACCTCGAGACGCTTCGAGCCCCCCACAGCCAAACACCACACCTCGAGACCCCACGCGGGGACCTCGAGCCTCTCTGGCACAGCGGCCTATCCCTCGAGACGCGTTATGCCTCCCTCGAGCGGCGCAGACATCGGATGCCAGCCCCATACCGCACGTTTAATACATCTACCTACTCCAGTCACGTCCTCTGTAACACAACGTGTGCCACAGTGGTCTGGGGCAGAGTCAAGTCTCGTTTTCACCACAAGTATGGGCGAAAAGGCACCAGTGAAGCACTGTTAACCCACGCCCTACACTGTGGCACGTCCAAGCCACGCCTCGAGGCCCAGATGCCTGCCGCTCGATCGATTTTCACGGGACTTGCCCATGCCTGCGGGGACTTGACCCCCCATAGGCGCCACCTCGAGGCCGGCTCCGCGCCCCTCGAGCCCTAACTACTTTCATGCTATTGGAAGACAGGTACCCCAAGACCCGGAGGGACCCTGTCGCGTCCTGTACATTCCGGGATGGGTGCTGTACGGCTTCCACCTCGCCACGCCTCCACGTCCGCGCCCAGGATGGAGGCCACGCTTCAAGGACGCTTCAACAGCAACGTCCATGTCGGCTACAATGTCTTCGACAAGACAGGGTTCCTACCCTTCTTCGCAAAGGACACAATGCACCCTGACACCTGTAATCCCCTTGTGTAACCCTGATCTCCCCTTGCTCTATAAAAGGGGACACCAGGGCCCTCATTCCGGGACGGAGTGAAAAAACACGTTAGAACGCACGTACACTCACACAATCAAGTCCGGACTCCGGTCCACGCTCACCAAGCTTGTATTCGCCCCTGTACGAGCACTTAGGTGCAAGTAATACAAGAACATCTCCCCCCCGCTGGACGTAGGGCCTTCTTTGCCCGAACCAGGATAAATCCTTGTGTCATCTTGCATCACCATCCAGGAAGAGAGCACGCGATCGTATTACTCGTTGGTGTCATACCGCCGGGTACGAAACACCGACAGTTGGCGCGCCAAGTAGGGGCTTCGCGTGTCGAGTCGGTTTCTCGCCGTTTCCTGGATGGCTGCTTCAACTCCTTCGTTCTCTGCCGGTGCCGTCATCTGGTTCGGGAACCTCGAGTTCCTGGCCACTGGCAACGGCAACGAGCTGACCTTGCTCTCTACGGAGAGCCCGAGTGGAGGGCGTGTCGCGCCGCCCCATGCGAGGAACATGGCACGTCGCCCACACCATCGCGCGTCGCCACCCCGTGAGCGGCGCCGTCGTCACCATCGTCGCCAGGCACAGGCGATGCCGGCGGCATACACCCACCTACCCGCGGCCGGCGTGGGGTTCCCAAGGAGGAGCCCGCCCGGCGCACGGCCGGAGACTTCCCGGGCGCGCCCGCGTCCGCCCAGCGACTTCGCGTTCATCGCGCGCACGGACCAGGAGCCAGGCCAGAGGCCTCCGAGCCGTGCACCATCGACGCCGCCCAACCTCCTCCCGCACGGGGTGTACCGCGCTCGACGCCGGCAGTTCCCGTTTGGCCTCGACAGCTCCGCGGCCGTCTGCGCCCGCCAGCTCAACGAGCGCAGTCGGGGCCGACAGCCGGCGGAGCTGGAGGAACGCCCGGGCGTGCTGCTGCAAGCCATGGCCAACCTGGAGATTGTCCACCCCGCGCGCGTCGACTGCGGCCTCTCACGAGACGTCGGGCCACCTCGTCAGGCCACCTTCGGGGAGTGGTACCTCGAGCTGCAGCCCTGGCACGAGCCAAGACGGCGCGGCATGACCGGCTCCGACTCCGACGAATACGACTACCACGACCCCAACCTCTGGGATCCCACCAGGGAGTGCTTCCAACTCGAGGGGGTCGTATGCGACACCGAGGACGAGGGCGACGACGGCAGGCCGGCGCTCAATCTAGAGGGCCCCAGCGACATGGCCGCGGCAGGCGGGTCACGTGTTCAAGGGAGGAACGAACCTCCAGCACCGGCTGCACCGCATCAGCACGACGACGGCCGGGCGGCGCAACTCGCGCAGGTGCAGGAGGCAATCACCAAAGCCGAGGAAGAGCAACGACGCCTTCTACAGCTCCGGCAAACTCTGATGCAGGAACCACCCCAGCCCCGAGGAGCCGGAGCTCGAGGTCGGGCTCGAGAGGTCCACCGGCGGATCCTCGAGGACGGGGCACCAGCACGCCCCGAGGTATGCTTCCCGCGAGCCGGGCAGAACGTGGTGGCGGCGGCAATGATGCTCCGTGATCTACCCGCCGTCTCCAACCCTGACGCCAGGCGCATGCTTGGGGAAATGAAGAACCTCCTCGAGACAGCCGCAGTGCAACAGGCCGAGAGCTCGGCGTCACGCAGGCGCGGAGCAACCTCGGGGAGGCTGGCCGACACGCCCCGCAACGAGCGCGAGGCATCCGTCCACCAGCCGGACGCCTCTCGAGCTAAGCCGGTCCGTGAACAGATCGTCGACAACCGGCCACCTCGAGACCCCAATGACGCCCGCAACGTCATCAACCGACGGCGCAAGGACAAGGGGGCCCAAGAGCGCGGCTATAGCGCCCATCGAGGGGGGCGCTACGACAGTGACGAGGACCGGCAAGACCTCGAGCCCCCGGGCCCCAGAGTCTTCAGCCGGGCCATCCGCAGCTCAACCCTCCCCGACCGTTTCCGACCGCCGACCAACATCGTGAAGTATGACGGGGAGGTCGAGCCCAAGCTCTGGCTCTCGGACTTCCGCCTAGGCTGCCAACTAGGCGGAGCGAAGAACGACGACCGTGTGATCATACGCCAACTCCCGCTTTACCTCTCGGACACCGCCCGCCGGTGGCTCGAGGGGCTCCCGCCGGATCGGATCGACGACTGGGCCGACCTAGTCAGGGTCTTCGACGGGAATTTCAAGGGGACTTGCGTGCGCCCAGGCAACCCCTGGGACCTACGTCATTGCAGGCAGGCGGCGGACGAGCCCCTCCGTGACTTTGCTCGACGGTTCTCAAAGCAGCGCCTCGAGCTCCCCCACGTGCCTGATGAGGACGTCATCTCAGCTTTCCTCGCGGGCACGACATGCCAAGAGCTAGTTCATGAGCTAGGACGCTACCGTCCCAGGACGGTCGAGGACCTGATGGACCGTGTCACCAGCTTTGCCTCAGGCGACGAGGCGGTGGGGGCCTTCTTTGGCCGTTCCACGGACAAAGGTAAGGCGGTGGCCGCACCAGAGGGCTCGAACAAAGGCAACGACGCCAAGAACGACAACAATAACAGCAACAAAGGGAAGAAGAACAAACGCAAAGGTCAAAAGGCGAAGCGTGACGCCAATGACGACGACGACGAAGAAGTGCTCGCAGGCACCCTCGAGCCCAAGAAGCCCCGAGGCCCTCCTGACGGGGCTGTTTTCGATCAGATGCTCGAGGACCCCTGCACCTATCACAAGGGCCCCGTAAATCACAAGTTAAAAGACTGCCGACTGTTGAAAGGCTACTACTCCAAGCTCGGCGATAAGAGAGAAGACGCGCCTAAGGGCAAGGACAACAATCGGCGCGGCGGTGGGGACGCGGACGGCAACTTCCCCCCGGTGCGCGACTGCTACATGATCTATGGGGGGCCGACCGTCGGGCTCTCAGCTCGAGAAATAAAGAAGGAGCGCCGGGAGATCTTCACGCTCGGCCACGACGCCCCCCGGTATCTTGACTGGTCCGATGCGCCAATCACGTTCGACCGTGACGACCATCCGGACCGTGTCATAAACCCGGGTCGTCGACCCCGTCATCATCGACGTACGGTTCTCCAAGGTGTTGATGGATGGGGGCTCGAGCCTCAACATCATATACCTCGAGACCCTTGACCTCCTGGGGATTTCAGAGGGTCAGCTCCGACCCAGCGTCGGGGGCTTCCACGGAGTCGTGCCAGGGAAGAAGGCCCACCCCCTCGGGCGCATCGACCTGCCGGTTTGCTTTGGCACGCCGGCTAACTTCTGCCAGGAGACGCTCACCTTCGAGGTGGTTGGATTCCAGGGGACCTACCACGCCATCATCGGCCGGCCAGGCTACGCCAAGTTCATGGCGGTTCCCAACTACACGTACTTGAAGCTCAAAATGCCGGGGCCAAAAGGGGTCATCACCGTCGACACATCCTACGAGCACGCGTACCACTGCGACGTGGAGTGCGTCGAGCGCGGGGAGGCAAACGTCCAGCTCGACTCGCTCGAGGCCCTAGCCGCCCTGGCCACCGAGGGGGCCCCTGAAGCGAAGCGCCACGCTGGCACCTTTGAGCCGGTGGAGCACACAAAGCGGATACCCGTCGACCCGACCTCGACCGATGGCAAGACGCTGGCCGTCAGCGCCAGCCTCGAGCCTAAATAGGAAGCAGTGCTCGTCGACTTTCTCCGCGCGAACATCGACATGTTTGCGTGGGGCCCCTCAGACATGCCGGGCATTCCGAGGGAAGTCACCGAGCACGCCTTGGAAATCAGGGCCGGGTCCGCACCAGCGAAGCAGCGCCTGCGCCGCTTCGACGAGGAGAAGCGCAGGATCATCGGCGAGGAGGTACACAAGCTTTTGGCGGCCGGGTTCATCAAGGAGGTATTTTACCCAGTGTGGCTAGCTAACCCTGTATTAGTTAGGAAAAAGAATGGAAAAATGCGGATGTGTGTAGATTACACTGCTCTGAATAAAGCATGTCCAAAAGTTCCATTCCCTTTGCCTAGAATTGTTCAGATTGTCGATTCCACTGCTGGGTGCGAAGTGCTTTCGTTCCTTGATGCATATTCCGGCTACCACCAAATTAAGATGAAAAAATCCGACGAACTCGCAACCTCTTTTATCACGCCATTTGGTATGTATTGCTACGTTACGATGCCCTTCGGCCTACGAAACGCCGGGGCAACGTACCAACGATTTATGCAGCATATCTTTGGCGAGCACATAGGCAAAACCGTCGAGGCCTACGTCGATGACATCGTGGTTAAAACCAAGAAAGTCGGGAACCTCATCAGCGACCTCGAGACCACGTTCGAGTGCCTCCGGGCCAAGAATGTGAAGCTCAACCCCGAGAAGTGCGTCTTTGGTGTGCCTCGAGGCATGCTACTTGGCTACATTGTCTCACAACGGGGGATCGAGGCCAGCCCCAAAAAAATCTCAGCAGTCACGAGGATGGGCCCAATTCGAGACCTCAAGGGAGTGCAGAAAGTGGCAGGCTGCCTAGCCGCTCTCAGCAGATTCATCTCGAGGCTAGGGGAAAAAGCGCTACCCCTCTACCGCCTGCTGAAGAAGACAGAACACTTTGCGTGGACTGTCGAAGCCGAGGAGGCCTTAACCTAGTTGAAGGGGTTGCTGACTTCTGCACCAGTCCTTGTGCCTCCGCAACCGGCCAAAGGTGGCGATCCCCCCGAGTCTCTCCTCCTCTATGTGGCCGCAACCACTCAGGTGGTCAGCGCGGTCATAGTCATCGAGAGGCACGAGGAGGGTCATGCGTTGCCGGTCCAACGGCCGGTGTACTTCACCAGTGAGGTGCTCTCCGAGGCCAAGGTCCGGTACCCGCACATCCAGAAGCTGCTCTACGGCATCATCATCACAAGGCGCAAGCTCCAGCACTACTTCCTCGCTCATCCCGTAACGGTGGTGTCATCTTTTCCCCTCGGCAAAATCATCAACAACCGAGAGGCCATGGGGCGCATCGCCAAGTGGTCTACTGAGCTGATGGGGTAAACCATCACCTATGCTCCGCGGAAAGCCATCAAGTCGCAAGCGTTGGCGGACTTTGTTGCTGAATGGACCGACACTCAGCTCCCGCCGGCGCAGATTCAAGCTGAGCTCTGGACCATGTACTTCGACGGATCCCTCATGAAGACGGGGGCAGGCGCAGGCCTGCTCTTCATCTCACCCCTTAGGGTCCACATACGCTACCTGCTGCGCTTGCACTTCCCCGCCTCCAACAACGTCGCCGAGTACGAGGCCCTCGTCAATGGACTGCGCATCGCCCTCGAGCTCAGGGTCCGACGCCTCGACGCCCGAGGAGACTCGCAGCTCGTCATCAACCAGGTTATGAAGGCTTCAAGCTGCATCGATCCCAAGATGGAGGCGTACTGCAGGGAGGTGCGCAAGCTAGAAGACAAGTTCTACGGCCTCGAGCTCAACCACATAGCTCGAAAACACAACGAGGCCGCAGACGAGCTGGCAAAATTGGCGTCCACGCGCGGCACGGTTCCACCAGACGTCTTCTCGAGGGACGTTTTCGAGCCATCCGTCAAAATCGGTCCGGGGGCTGGCCCTTCAGCGCCACCCCTCGAGCCAGACACAGGGGCTCGACCTTCGACACCGCGCCTCGAGGTCGATGCCTCGACACCCGATGAGGCAATGCAGATCGACGCACCCACCTCTTTTTCACCATGACCCCTCGACTGGCGCACGGCCTACCTCGACTACCTGACGCAAGGCGTGCTACCGGAAGACAAGACGGAGGCCCGACGCGTCACTCGAAGGGCCAAGATCTACGTCATCTACGGCGACGAACGGGAACTGTACCGACGAAGTCCGACCGGGATCCTTCAGCGCTGCATCCCACTCAAAGAAGGGCGCAAGCTCCTCGACGACATGCACTCGGGGGCTTGCGGCCACCACGCAGCGCCGAGGACCCTGGTTGGGAATGCCTTCCGTCAAGGCTTCTATTGGCCGACCGCCATTGGAGACGCCAAGCGCTTGGTCCGGGCATGCCACGGGTGTCAGTTCTATGCCAAGCAGACGCACCAACCCGCGCATGCCCTGCAGATGATCCCAATTACTTGGCCATTCGCCGTTTGGGGGCTCGACCTCGTAGGTCCCCTCAAAAGACAAGTGGAGGGCACTCACATGTGCTCGTGGCCATCGACAAGTTCACCAAGTGGATCGAAGCTAAGCCGATAGGCGACCCCACCTCCGAGAAGGCTGTCGAGTTCATCGCCAACATCATGTACCGGTTTGGGGTGCGTAACGTCATCATCACCGACAATGGCACCCAATTCACGAGCAAAAAGTTCACCAACTTTTGTGATGACAACAACATTCGCGTGACCTGGGCCTCGGTCGCATACCCTCAATGCAACGGGCAGGTCGAGCGCGCCAACGGCATGATACTCCATGGGCTAAAGCCGAGGCTGTTCAAGACTCTCAAAAATTTCGGAAAGGGATGGGCCGCAGAGCTCCTCTCGGTGCTGTGGGGCCTCAGGACTACGTCGAGTCGAGCCACCGGGTTCACTCCGTTTTTCCTAACCTACGGCGCCGAGGCAGTCTTGCCTACGGACCTCGAGTACGGCTCCCCTCGACTTCGAGCCTACAACGAGCAAACCAACGACGAGAGGCTTGCCAACGCCAAGGACCAGCTCGAGGAGGCCCGAGACGTGGCGCTCATCAACTCCGCACGCTACCAGCAATCACTTCGACGCTACCACGACAAGCATGTGCGCAAGAGGGACCTGGCGGTGGGGGACCTCGTGCTTCGACGGCTGCAAGATAATCGAGTGCGCCACAAGCTTACCCCTCCGTGGGAGGGCCCATACACCGTAGCTGAAGTGCTCAGGCCAGGAACGTACAAGCTTTACAACGATCAAGGCAGGATCCTGGCGAACGCGTGGAACATATCTCAGCTACGTCGCTTCTACCCTTAAAAGGCCTCGAGGCCTCATTCACTTTGTTGCTTTGTACAAACACGCCCAAAATGAATGAACAAACTCGTGCATTGTCTTTCATTTTGCTTAGCAACTTAAGGTAGTCTCGACCCTGCTTTGCTCAAGGTCGAGCCTCCCTCGGGGGCTGACAGGGGGGCGGGGTAACCGCCCCCCAGACTCCGGAAAAAATGCGTGTTTTCTTTTCAAAAATTCGACCCTCGTCTCAACTCGTGCCTCGAGTGAACTAGCGACGTCTAAATCCCAAAATACCTTGAGCCTCCAAGGGTCGGGAGGCGTCGACGTAGACGGCCACCTACGCCCCCGGGCTACGGTACCCTACCTACGCCTCCCCTCGAGGGGCTCGCGACGTATCTAGGGAACACAGACTAAGTTAGCAGAAACTTGAGCTTGCGACAAAGAGAGGCGGTCGAATGCATTTGAGAAAGAAAACAACTCCTTTAAGCAAACAAGTCACATATACATACGGGTCTCGACAGACCCCCATTTATGTCATAAACTTCTTATAAGGGCCTCGACGCCCAAATTTTGCACGCAGGCCCTAATCCTCGTCGGTGTAGTACTCCTCCCCGAGGTCCTCCACGGCGGGCTCAGCCTCGACACCCGAGCTAGAAGGAGGAGGGACCTCGACACCGCTGCTGGCGTCAGGAGGCAACACATCTTCCTCGAAGATCTTCGCGAGCGACGTCCCCGGCCTCTCCATCTTCTCCAAAATTTTGTCGACACGACGGTTGTTCCACTCCTCGTCCTTCCCCTCGATCTCGATGAAGCCGTTGGCGACAACGTGGATCGGGAAGCGGAAGCCGGAGCGAACGACCGCGAGCGTCTGCTTGACGCCATGATGGAGAGCTTGCCGGACACGGTCCCGCGCCGCCACGTCGAGGAAGCATAGGGCGTCGACCAAGGCGTCGCCTCGGGCCACCGCACCTTCTGCCGCAGCCACTGGAGGAACACCCCACATGGGGCCGAGCCGGTCGAGGGAGGTGCGAGCCCGCTCCGCCACCATCGTCTCGTCTTGGAGTTGGTCCAAGAGAGCCTGGTTCGTCCCGCGGAGCTCCTCGACCGTCTTCTCGACCCCTGCGCAACGAACAAGGAAGAGTGAGACTGCGGCGTAACAAAAAACTTCGAGACCCAAACAAGAACAAGGTGTAAGCCTCACCATCGCAATGTTGCCCCAGTACGGCGAGGTCGCTGGTCAGGCCCTCAGTGCACTGCTCGAGCCTGTGCTTCTCGGCTAGCATGAGGAGCTTCTCGGACCTAAGCTCCTCGATCAGCCTGCCCGCCTCCACGAGGGCCAGATCCTTTCGGATCACCTCCTGCCGCGCCGCCCCCTCGGCAGCTCGGGCGGTGGCGACACCACTCTCGGCGTCTTCGGCCTCCTTTCTCGCCGCCTCGGCTGCGGTTCGGGCGGTGGCGGCCTCGCCACGGGCGTCAGCGGCCTCCTGCTTCGCCGCCTCGGCTTCAGCCCGGGCGGAGGTGGCCTCGCTTCGGGCGTCCGCGGCCTCCTTCCTCGACGCCTCGAGAGCGGCGGCGGCCTCCTCCTTGGATCGAGCGACCTCACCTCGAGCCGCCCAGACCTCCGCCTCCGCCTCGTTGAGCCGGCTCGCCATTTGGGCGTTCCGGCTCAGCTCAGCGCGAAGATCTCAAAGCTCCGCCTCAGCCCTCGCGAGGGCGGCCGACACCTGTGCGGACTGGCCCGCCTCCTCGGAGCAAGACCGCTCTGCCTCTGCCATAAGCCCGGCCACCTCCAGGAAGATGGACGGCACCTCGCGCGGGGCCCCCCGCTGGGCCGGTTGCTCGACGGGGACCATGGCAAGGGGCAGGCTTGGCGCGTCGGGAAACGGCCATACTGGTCGGTCAAGCTCGATTTCGGGCAGATCCTCCTCTGCCCCAAGCTGCCCCAGTTGCGGACCGCCGCCCGACGACACGGGCCCCGGCTCCCTCCGTCCCTCTGGCGCCTTGTCAGCGCTGGCCGGCGCCTCGGGCACCTCCACCATCATCAGGCCCGTGGCGAGGGGCGGCCCCTGCTCCAGCTCGTTCAGGAGGTCCTCCACCGTCGGCTCCCCCTCCACCAACGCCTCTCCCCCCTTTCCCTCCTCCGCAGCCTGGCTCATGTCCGTCGGGACCTCGAGGGGCGCAGTCTCCTCGGCCCCAGACGCCGGCAGGGCCATGCTCGCCCCGGACGCTTCCCCCAGAACAGCCGCCGTGGTGGGGGGAAGGGTGGCGCTCTCGACTGGCGCCATCACGGGAGGAGGAGGAGGAGGGGGGGGAGGCAGCGCCTCAACGGGCGTGGCAGTGACGGGCCCGATGCCGTGAGCTGAGGCCCCTGCAATATAAGATGACAGTGATATCAGAACCCGGAGGAATGCCTCGACCCCTGTGGTCGATGGTGACGGCCTCACCAAAATTCGCGACGATCATTTGGCCACCTCGAGCCATGGCAGCTCGAGCCTTCTCCAGCCAAGTGGCTTCTCTAGCGGAGGAGGGTACCATACCTCGAGGTGCTTGTGCCTCGACGGGGCTCGAGGTCTTGGCCCGCTTGGAGGCAGCGAGGTCCACCTCCTGGTAGGAGCGCTTCCCCCTTGAGAAACCAGAGACGACATGCATCATAAAAAGTAAAGAGGTAAAACCTCACTACCGCCGAGACCCAAGAAAACTACTCACCCAAAGCGGCGGCTGGGCTTCTTCCTGGAATCGCCGGACCCACTCGGGGGCTTCGAGCCCACCCCCTGGCTCGAGCCCTGCGCCTGGGCCATCTCCGCAGGGCTGGGATGGGGGGAGGGCTCCCGACGCCTCCCGTGGCTTGACCTCGAGGGGGAGCCCTCCTTCCGCCCCGCGTCGCGGGAGGGTGACCGTACCTCCCTCGTGCTGTCGTAGTGGCGCCCGCCCCGGCGCGGGCTCCGGGACCCGCTCTGGCGCTCGCGCTGGCGGTCGCGCCCTCCCGCGTCCGCTTCTGTGTCCCGGCGGCGGTGCGGCGATGGACTCCTGGGACGCTCACGCCCCTGGTCACGAGACGCCCGGGGGCTCCCTCCCCGACGCTCGTGATGGTGCGGGCTCGACGCCACCTCCTGACGCCCGCTCTTCCGCGGGCTCGACATCGCCCTCGACGGCTCGCGGCGGTCGGGCCCAAAATCCTTCTCGACCTATCGGCCGCTTCTCGAGGCCCGGCCCTTCTCGAGACCTCCCGCCTGGGCTGGCGCGGGGGCGGCCTCCGTTGGTGCTGTGGCGGAGGCGCTCCGGGTTTGGGGTTTCCTCACCACCGGAGGCACGTCCGCCGCAGAGCTCGACGAACCTCGGGCCCCGACGAGGCAGGGATCGGCGCCGCCTTCCGCGGCTGCGTCCCGCGCGGGTCCCTTCGCCGGGGGGCCTCCAGCATACCCTCCTGCACAGAGGAGCGGTCAGCCCTGTCATCGACAACCCCCGCGCGCCTCAGGCGCGCATCCATCCCCTCGTCGTCGCTCTCCTCCTCATCACCGCTCTCCTCCTCCGAGCTCGAGGAGCTCAACTCGGGGGACCCGTCTCCAGGCTGACGGTTGCGGCGAGCCTTCGCCAGTCTCTACTCCCGAGCCAAGCGACGCAGGTTTTTGTTTTTCTCTTTCTTCTTCCTGGCATCCTTGCTCTCCTTGTCTTTCTGAGCAGAGAGGCACCTCACCTGAGTACCCGCGGCGTCCTCCCTCACCGGGGGCCTCGACGCGCGACAAGTAAACGCCCCCTGAAAAAAGAAGAAGCGTGACGAGACAAACCACAAGAAGAATGCAAAAGGTTCGAAGGAGGAGAAAGGGGGAAGGGGGCATGGAGCAGCTCAGCTCGAGGGAGGCTCACCAGGTCGAGACACCCCTCGTCGGGTGCCATGGCGACCAGGTGGGTGTACTCAGGGATGAACGGCCCCTGGATCGTGATTGACACCCGGGAGACGCCCTCGTTCCGGGACAGCCCCTCCTCGGCCATCCTCGATCGGTTAAGCACCTCGAGCTCGGCCTCCGGCCCCATCTCGTGCATAAGAAGGGGGCGGTCCGCCAGCGGGAGAACCCTTCGCTGGTGGAATGCCCAAATGACCGCTTGCACGGTCAACTTCTTCTCATCCACCAGCGTCTTCATCATCGTCATCAGCGGGGCCAGGTGGCATTGCCTGTCCGTCGCGACGCCCCAGGTCCACTTCTCCGGATGTTGAGCGAGGACCCTGCCGGTGTACTGTGGAAAGAGGCCATCTTCATTTCGCAGATAGAACCAATGGTCGTCCCACCCGGCCTGGTTGGTGGAAAGCTTGTATCGCAGGTATTCGCGGGGGACGTTGGCCGACGAGGTCCCAGCCCTCGCAGTGATGGCGAGGGGAGCCCATGCGCACGAGCCGCCTCCCGCTGGGGCTTTAGGGCCTTGATGAAGAGCTCGCCCCGGAAGAGATGAACGAACATCTCCCAGTGCGGCTCCATCTTCAGGTACCCCCTCGCACACCGCGGCGAATATGGCGGCATGCGAGATGGAGTTGGGGGAGAAGTGCTGCAGCTCCACCTCGAAGTGGTGGGCCAGCCCCCGCATGAAGCGGCTCGGCGGAACGCCGAGCCCCATACGGTGGTAGCGCGTGAAGCTCACCACGTACCCCTCCGGCGGGTGCGGGCTCCCGGTGCTCCGCCGACGGGATAACCCACCACACGGGTCCCTCCTCCGGGTTGGGGCGCAGAAGCCCCTGGGCCACCAACGAGTCCATCTCGCTCTGCGTCACCTTCGACGAGCTCCAGTCTTCGGCCGGCAGCACTTGTGTCTGGGCGGCCATGGCGGTGGCGCGGCGCGGACCCGAGCAGCGGACGGGCAGCCGGAAAATCCCCAATCAACTAGCTCGAAGGAGAGGGCGCGTGAAGGCTACGGCGGCGGTAAAAGCAAAGGCAAAGTAAAGGGTTCCTTTTCCCCTCTCTCGATATTTATAAGGGGAAACCCCGACGGGCGAGGTCTCCCACGACGTAAAAAGGTAACCGCATAGCATTTAATGCTCCCACCTAACTACGTCTCGAGCCGGATGCAGGGAACACGCGGCAGCTCACCGTTCGTTCAACTGCCGGGGCCCTCTGCGGCCGCCGCTCCGACTTCGCGCCCGCCACCCTGGCGCCACGATCTCCAATTCCTGGCGGTTTCCGCCTAAAAAGGCGCGCCCAACGGGCAGAAGGATTCCAAGTGACGAAGGCTTCTTCCGGAAGTAAAAAACGGGCCCCGGCCCTAAGTCTCGAAGCAGCGAAGGCTAGCCTTCGAAAAAGGTTTCAACAGCCGGCTTCGAGCACCCAAAAATGGGCCCCGGCCCTAAGTCTCGAAGCAGCGAAGGCTGGCCCTCGACTAAAGAGGGTTCGACAGCCGTCTTCGAGCACCCGAGTTAGGGACACCAAGGGGCACCATTCGCGGCATCACTCGAGGGCCAAGCCCTCGAGGCCCCTCACGTGTATCCAAGGCGGGGAGCTCGACATGCAGTGAGATTCCCTCGGAGGGAGGCATCGAGCCACCGGGTCCTATCGAATGGACCCGGCACTCCTGCAGACTGAGCACCCATGCTTTATGAGACCGCCTCCGGCCACAGTCGACCCCTATCGAACGGGGCACGAGCTCTCACTTGGATTCCCCGTTACCAGCTCACCGGGAACCTCGATACTCGCACACTCGGGGTAGTACGAGGCATCACCCCTCGCATCTGATCGAAAGGACTCGCGGGATGACAAGCCAGGGCAACCGGTGCGCCGGACAGCTCGAAGAGCCGGCCGGCCGGTTCAGCCTGGCACCCCTCGACGAAAGAGGGTCTAGAAATTCGGGGGCCTGACATCCCCGAACCTAAAAATCGCAACTAAAACTCGCAAAGAGCCCATGAGGGAGCTCAAACCACTCCCCCGTGGCCTCGGGGGCTACACCCACGGGTGTCGCTCGCACGACATCCACGGAACCAACACGGCCAAATCCCCGAGATCCAACACAGCCAAGCCCTCGAAACCCAAGTCAAGAGCCCCTACTCGAGTGCAAGCACTCAAACAGGGGCTTGGGGGCTACTGTCGGAGGAACGCCAAAGGGGTACCCCCAAGCAATGCAAACAAATAAGTTAAACCTAGTCCAACCCTCCGAGGCCTCCAGCGCTGGTCCTCCAAGCCAGGCCTCGGGCGAATGCTGGCCCTCCGTCTCGCCCGAGCCCTCCAAGCCAGGCCTCGGGCGAACGCATGCTTTCCGTCTCGCCCGAGCCCTCCGAGCCAGGCCTCGGGCGAACGCTCGCTCTCCGCCTCGCCTGAGCCCTCCGAGCCAGGCCTCGGGCGAGCGTTCCACCGCTCCTCAAGACCCCACGCGGGGACCTCGAGCCCCTCTAGCACGATAGCAAGCCTCTCGAGCCCAAGCACGTGGACCTCGAGTCCCCGCGGAACGACAGCCTATACCTCGAGACGCTTCGAGCCCCCCACAGCCGAACACCACACCTCGAGACCCCACGCGGGGACCTCGAGCCTCTCTGGCACAGCGGCCTATCCCTCGAGACGCGTTATGCCTCGCTCGAGCGGCGCAAACATCGGATGCCAGCCCCATACCGCGCGTTTAATACATCTACCTACTCCAGTCACGTCCTCTGTAACACAACGTGTGCCACAGTGGTCTGGGGCAAAGTCAAGTCTCGTTTTCACCACAAGTATGGGTGAAAAGGCACCAGTGAAGCACTGTTAACCCACGCCCTACACTGTGGCACGTCCAAGCCACGCCTCGAGGCCCAGATGCCTGCCGCTCGATCGATTTTCATGGGACTTGCCCATGCCTGCGGGACTCGAGCCCCCCGTAGGCGCCGCCTCGAGGCCGGCTCCGCGCCCCTCGAGCCCTAACTACTTTCATGCTATTGGAAGACAGGTACCCCAAGACCCGGAGGGACCCCGTCGCGTCCTGTACGTTCCGGGATGGGTGCTGTACGGCTTCCACCTCGCCACGCCTCCACGTCCGCGCCCAGGATGGAGGCCACGCTTCAAGGATGCTTCAACAGCAACGTCCACGTCGGCTACAATGTCTTCGACAAGACAGGGTTCCTACCCTTCTTCGCAAAGGACACAATGCACCCTGACACCTGTAATCCCCTTGTGTAACCCTGATCTCCCCTTGCTCTATAAAAGGGGACACCAGGGCCCTCATTCCGGGACGGAGTGAAAAAACACGTTAGAACGCACGTACACTCACACAATCAAGTCCGGACTCCGGTCCACGCTCACCAAGCTTGTATTCGCCCCTGTACAAGCACTTAGGTGCAAGTAATACAAGAACATCTCCCCCCCGCTGGACGTAGGGCCTTCTTTGCCCGAACCAGGATAAATCCTTGTGTCATCTTGCATCACCATCCAGGAAGAGAGCACGCGATCGTATTACTCGTTGGTGTCATACCCCCGGGTACGAAACACCGACAGTAAGACTTTATTTATTTAATATATATTATTCTTTCTTTAATTTACTTTGCATTTACTTAAGTATTTACTTTCCAAGTATTTATTTAAGTATTTACTTAGTGCAGGTCTATATTTATATAGTCTTGTTGTGTGCTTATCTTAGTTCTATAGTTGTCTTAGTTAGATTGATTTCCTTTAAATCGCTTCTTGTGTGTGCGTCATCGTCCTATCTTAGGATAGGGGCTTTAGCTATTTTGATCGATAGCTAAAGGTGTAGATAAGTGTGAGCGTGGTGCTCATACTTCATCTTATCTTTGACTACCGCTAGCTTGCACGGACAGTAGGGGCGCATGGGCAAAAGGTGACAGATTTTGCCTGGCTACCTAGATCCCCTCATGTGAACTCAGGCTAGTTTTTAAAAGGTAAGGCATCCATAAGCCAAATATCCGCTTGAGTACTGGGTTAGGTGAAAAACCTTCTATCGCTTTACTCTCTCGTTTATCCCTCTCACACAAGTAGCAAGGCGTCAATCTAGTTAAGTCATCTATTTAATTAGGATTAGTTCACAGGAGTAAAGGTAGATACATAGGAGTACTTTATACTCACTCGTTGTCCTCCCACCTAGCTAACTCTACTAAGTTATCTTTTCATATCATATACTCTTGGCTTATTTATCCTATCTATCTATCCTCCCTTATATCCACTTACCCCCTTTGCTTCTCTAATTGATAATAGAGTATAGTAAGACTAAAGGATCTATCTTTCCTCTCTCTACAACTTTCCTAGCTTGCTTTCCTTTGGGATAAAATAAATAACGATACCTTGGAATACTCCCGGGTGAAGTGCTACATCGGTATATTCTGTGCGCTTGCAGAACTATCCAATAGTCAATAGTTTTACCACCAAGTCACCTCTAGCGCCGTTGCTGGGGTTAGGCTCCATAGTCTAGTTCTAGTGGTTGTGCTAAGAAATACCAACAAGCATTTCTGGCGCTGTTGTCGGGGATAGATTAAAACTCTGTTCTTAGTAGCGACGATAAGAAGTGTCAACACACGTGTCCCCAGGTCCTCGACCCGAGCAACACCGTGCCACGCAAGTCTTCGCTCGTCGCTGTCCCAAGCTGCTAGCCACCACAGCTGATCCTCAGGCCACCAGTCCCTCAGTCCAGGCCTCACGTCCGCCCTTCACCACTCCCGGTCCATCGGCACGGCACGTCTCTACTTGACCTTCACCTTGCCCTCGATCACTGTCGCCGTGCTCGACACCTGCACAACACAAGCCAAAGAACCTGCGATCAAACCCGTTGACAATCACTCATCACTCAGAGACTCGACATACACCCATGTATCCGCAATCTCCCCCTTGATGAGTGCATTGTCAACTACACACACAAATCATAATAGAAAGAAAAAGGAAGGAAGAAGGAGAAGAGAGAACTCGACCAAATGACCCAAAAGCATAACAAAGCCGAAGAAGGTCAAGTGGAAGAAGCAAAACAACTTGGTCCCCAAAGACATGGGCAACGGCTCGACGCAACCAAGCAAAGCAAAGCTAGCCCTCAAGAAGAGGTAGAACAGGCTCAACACCTCTAGCAAAAACCGATTGGAAAAATCGAAGCAAAATGCTAGTCCCTCAAGATAGAGGCACAGAGGCTCAACACAACTAGCACAGAAGCTCGATACCAAACCTTACGGTCAACAATAAAGCTTGATACCAAAACACGCTCCGAACCAATCGACAACAAAGATCGAAATCAAATGCCCTGAAAAAAATGTTTGCTAGTCTCTCAAGACAGAGGCGAAGGCTCAACACAACTTGCAAACTCCCCCTCAAAAAGTGCAAACAACCAGAAGGACTTCCCCTTAGTTCAACTAGAAAGCACATGATTTGTCATTTTTCTCCCAAAAGGCAATTTCTCCCCCTTAGTTAAACATGTCATTTTTCTCCCAAAAGGCAATTTCTCCCCCTTAGTTACACATCTAGAGAATGCATGATTTGACAATTCTTCTCCCCCTTAGTTGAAAATGCACTTATCAAGAAAAGGCATCATCAGGCAAATGAGCAAAGATCTCCCCCTTTCAAAATGCATGAGTCAAAATGCAAGTTAGCAGCTTCAAGTGTATAATCAAAAGAGTGCAAAGATGCTCTAAATAGTATACCTCCAATGACTCAACTAAGCACTCATATAGCAAAGGCTCAAACTGATCACCGAATACGAAACATGAACATATGAGCAAAGTGAGCAGTTTTGAGTCAAAAGATAGTCACCATCAAAATAGCACTACACATGTATAGACAGGAATCCAAACAAGTGCTAAACATCTATACAAGGTGAACTACCCCTAGCAAAGTTCAATCATCATGCTTAAGAATGAAACATACACTTGTGATTTCAAATTAATATCGGAGTTGCCGCGGTGAAATTACACAAGTTCAAATTCAGCACGTGATTGCGAGAGGTTGAAAGCTTGTCTTTGCCTAACTTTTCAACCGAGCGAAGCCTATGCCAAAGCAATCAAAAGCTTAAAGCTACGGTTTTGGTCATACACTACACGGCTCAAGTTTAACTCAAAGTGCAATGAGAAACAGTCTCGATACCGTGATGTGTTGACAAGTAATCCCATCTCGATCTTTTCAATTCACTTAACACTTGGTTCAAAAATTTTAAACAGGATATGAACAGACCAAGCAAGTGAATGACTCAGAACAAGAGACATAGCAACCTAGCATATATGAAAAGCACGAATGGACTCAACACATCCTACACATGCTAGTTGCATATCTCAATGGTGAACATTTTCAGTTTTAAGTTTATTAAGCAAAATTCACCATTCCAAAATAGCTCAGCTCACAACATGTACTAGTGATCAGAAAGAGCAAAAGCTACAAGCATCATCATAAGCATCGGAACATACTACATAGAGCATAGTTACATTCCAATGATTATAAACATGAAGCTCAGAATGTAAATGCGTATGCTAAAAATGCAAAGAAAAAGAAAGACAAACGAAAAGAGTTAGTCTATCATACAAGATCCAAAATGTTTCCCCCATCTAAAAGGGGAAACACACACCAAGCTCAATCCTCAACCGATTAAAGGTTGATTCGTCTAAAGGCTTGGTGAAAATATCAGCCAGTTGATGATGAGTATCGACATGGCGAAGGTCGATATCACCCTTCTCCTGGTGGTCTCGCAAAAAATGAAAGCGCACATCAATGTGTTTGGTCTTTGAGTGAAGCACGGGGTTCTCACTACACCACAGCCCCAGAATAGCGACGCACTGAGGGTCGTTATAAGTCGATTTAGCGATGCTCCATCGGTCGGTATAGACCTATGCCGACACACATTGACTGTCGCTGCAAGTGGTGTCGGTATAGACCTATAGCGACCGACATACTTTTAGCGACCGATCGTCTGAGGAAAATTGAAAGAAATACCGACTAATCATCTAACACTATATTGTACTTTTAGCAACCAACAGTTCGCGGTTACAGGGAGTTGTACCAACCAACAATCTGAGGCATAGATCACATGACCTAAAACACGATATTAATCTCACACTGACCAAATTATACCATTCTGTGACCCAAAAACACAATATTAATCTCACATGACCAAATTATATCATACTAGCTTATATACATTAAACATACAAGCTCATATTCAATGAAACACAAAATTGACTCAGCTGGTTGATAGCATATACATCATTCATGCCAATTGGTACTTTAAACAGCCATGCTTGGTACCATGTTTCATCACAACACAAGTATGGCTTGCACACCTTACAACACAGTGTCTGGTTTGCACACAACTAACATATATTTGCCCAAGCAGTTCTTTACAAAATGTCACATCATCTAAAGTAATAACTAACAGCCATCAGTGTTTCATCTCCATCTCTCAAAATATTTGATATGCTTGCTGGCAAAACCAAAATGTCTGATCAGTGCCTTCCATGCCCCTCCTCCCTACAAGACCACCATACCACATATTAGTAAGGTCAGAAAAGTTGACAAGTGAAGTAATCTGAGAATACAACTCTATTCTAGACTAATATAAACAAGAATTACTTATCTAAAACTTAAACACAGAGAGGATGGACATTGTAACTTTATACAAACTATTTAGCTGTCATTTATGTTGTTGAGCTGGCTGCTGTAGCTGTGCTTGGACTCGCTACAATAGTGCTTTGATAGTGGTCCAACAGCAGCTGCAGCTATAGGCCACACCTATCCTCAACGACTTCAAATAACATGTGATAAACAATAATATTGAAAAACATTTGGAATTGTTTCAAAGTGCAATAGAAAAGCCATGACAGTAGTAGAAATCTGGATATACAATTTATTTTAGATATGATTAGTCATATACTCATGTCGTATTTTAGTTGGTTGTTTAATTTTTGCTAAGTGGTGTATTGCAGCCACATATTGTTGATCGTCTCATCCACATAAAAGCTCATACATATAATAGTTCTAGTCTCTGGTTTTATCAGCAATATGTGTGCCAACTAAGTAAAATTTCTCTTGTGAGAGAAAACTCTATTTAGCTGCAACTCAGGATTTAAAGTGTATTTTCAAAGTTGTTTAGTTTCTATATATAACTCTTAAGTAATTGCATTTTCCAAAACCAGCTTAGCTGCAATGGTTATCTAGCGCAAAACACTACTGCCTACAATCACTGGGAGGCTCCAAGTGATCTTTGTCAAGTTATGGCACAAATGTTGCTAGAAGTCTTGACTCAAATTGTGTAACCAGTAAGATTATGATGTTCTACTTATTAGAAAACTGCTTGGTTCTTTCTGACCTGTAGTACCTGGTCAACTATGAAGAAGAAAGGTATTCAGTACCTGGACACAGCTTTGATGAGCACTTCTTGTCGACACTGTCAAGTATGCTGCGTAGGCCTTGCGGTATGGCCTGAAATGCAATAGGAATATCCAATTAGCACCAACTAAACTAATAGTACCTAACTCAAAACTAATAGAAAGATTTGGTATATAGGCTGACACTGGAGGTTAACATATAAGATGATGAAATAGTAAGTTGATTTTGCTGACAACATTTTAAATTGAGACCTTATGTAGGATTTGGATGATGGGTTGCAAATGTGTACAAATGTAGTAGTTGGATCTTACTGTTTGGTGATAGTAAAATTAAAAAAATACATACCTACAGTAGATTGAGATGCATTTGTTGTCTTCCTAACCCTCAACTATTAGAAATATCATCGATTAGAAACTTTGTTCACTTATCACATATATGAACAAAAGAAATAAAGACAAGTCAGTTTCTTACTCTTTCATATGGCCACTGAACTGGCATTGACAAAGCATCGGCCAAAGTCTCAATGTCACCGTAAGGGCGAGGTAGCAGTGTATCCCTTTTGATCACAACCTTAACAATAACTTCTCAAAATAGCCTTCCAAGAGGTTGGCCTCCTAGTACACTGTTTGAATTTGTTGAAATAACTATTCCCTTAGCCACCGGTTCTTGTCGCACCATGCCATATAATGTGACCTCCATTCCAACCTAAAATGGTTTATGCAATTGTCAACAAAAAATGCCCCAAATGAATTTAAAATATAATAATCAGATGGTGTCTTCCTTTAACCAAAATAAACCTATACAGTAGTATTAGATTTTCATCAATAGGCAAATAAGGAATAAGAACAGCTCAATTTTAACAGTTATTTGGTAACCTCAACCTGGAAAGCAATCCCAAAGGAGTGTATTTTCCTAGAAGAAATAATATGCATGGAACAACCATACAGTCGACACAACTAAAAACAAATCAATCAACATTTTAACAGGATATTAATGAAGTCCAGTTGCAGATCTGAATAGATGCTAATGATAAATTTTCTAGCTACACTTGAGGCCAAATTTATTTCCTATCTCACTGAACTTATATTGTGTGATCCATCCAGGAAACCGCAGTCAAAAAAATGAAACCACGGACTGTGAACGATCCAGGAGATGGACTCTATAGTCTATACTAGTTGGATTTGATGGACACCAAAAGGAACTGTAGTCATCTAAAACACTACATGCCATGCCAGGATAAAACAAAAAATAGAACACTGATTCTTCAGTTTTTCCATCATGATAATCAGGGGCTGACCTACACATGGCGCTGCCATTGAGCACAACAAGGCAGGCAGGGAAGAAATTGGAAGCAACTCTAATCTTTCTTCTTCAGCTACCAGTCGTGGTCGCGGCAGCAGGCGTCAATGTTGTCGCAAGGCACCTCGCCCTCAGAGCAGCTCTAGCCCACAGTCGATGTAGTCGCAAGGCACCTCGCCCTCACAGCCGCTCCAGCCCATGCCGTGTCGCGGATCCCAACAGCTGCGACAAAGAATCGGATCAAATTGCTGGTGCAAACGCTGTTTTTTTTGACAAAAGGCACATATATATTATATAAAAGCAGCATTACAACACCTTCTTAAAAAAGGTGTAAGACGCAAATCAAGACCCGATCGGACAGGTGCAGTAAATATGTGTTCATCTATTCCTTTTTCACTGTGTGAGCCATCCGCCCAACAGTAACAGGCAGCAGCCACCGTCTGATCTATCAGTTTTCTCCCTTTTCAATTTATCTAGTTAATTTCTATTCAGATTCATTCAATATTACTTTAATTAGATTAAAAAAATAAAAATAGAAATATAGATGATTAATTTAGAGAATCTCTACGACCACAATAAGGAGATGGAAGATACAAATGCACATAGTACAATATTCTTAGGCTTGCCATTGCATGAGCTGCAAATCTGGCAGCAGGAGCACCATCGGCGGTGAGACCGGCCACCAAAATCAAAGCGACGGCAACGACAACTGAACGGCAACGACATCGAGTACGAAGAACATCCACCTGAAAGATACTGGAACTACACTGTAGAACTGAACGTTCCTAGAGATGCCGGAGGAAGGGGGCTAGAGCAGAGACTATCTGAAAGGGATCAGATCGAGAATGGAAGAAAGCAGCATATACGCCTGCTACTCACCGTGGATTGGTGCTCTCACCAAGTAGCTGTTCGATGCAGGAGCAGCAATGGATTGGACGAATAATTAAACCGGCATACGCTTGGGCGGATCCACGTACTGTGGGCAGGAGCAGGCCAAGGAGATTGAGCGGCGCTGGATTGGGCGGGCGATGGAGCGGGCGAAGGAGTTGGGCGGCGATGGATTTGTTGAGGCAGGCAGAGTCGTAGAGAGGTGGCAGTGGCGGTGATTGGAGCTGAGGGTGAAGACTGGAATGAAAAGGTAGGGTTTGCTAGATGCTATTTGGGCCAAGTTTTACCGTGAACGAGCCAATTTCGTTTTCAACTTCCCGCGGTCGAATTTTGTTAGTTCCCGCGGACAGGCCTAGGCACATGGGCCTATACCGACTAATAGTTGGTTCTCGTTATGTATCTATTCCGACCGATAGGTGGACTGTATAACTAAATATTTATACCGACCAATAGTTTGACACAAAAGGTACATTTACCAACACTTAATCTGTGGCCCAACTATACCGACCGATGGTTCAACGGTATTAGTATATCTATAACGACACACATGCGATGCTATATTAGTGTTGTGGTGTAGTGTCTTAGCAACACTAATAGCACTCGTGCTGTCACAAAGCAAAGGCACGCGAGAAAAGCTCAGACCAAAATCACGCAAAGTGGCCATCATCCAAAGCAGCTGGGAACAGCAGCTAGCCGCAGCAACATATTCAGCCTCTGTGGTAGACTGAGCGACACTAGACTACTTGCGAGAAGACCACGACACAAGAGAAGAACCAATAAATTGGCAAGTCCCAGAAGTGGACTTGCGCTTAGGACGACAACCAGCAAAATCGGCATCCGAATAACCGCAAAGGGAGAGGGTGGAGGAAGCAGAATACCAAATCCCAAACTCAGGTGTGAAACAAAGGTACTTGAAAATCCGCTTCACTGTCTGACGGTGAGAAGTGCGTGGCGACGCCTGAAAGCGCGCGCACAGACACACCGCGAACTGGATGTCCGGGCGTGTCGCCGTCAGGTAGAGCAGCGACCCGATCATGCTTCGGTACTCCTTCTGGTCCACTGCTTCTCCATCCTTGTCCACATCCAGGGCAGTCATCGTCGACATGGGTGTTGGAAGAGGCTTGGCCTCACCCATATTGAACCGCTTCAGCAAGTCCTTGGTGTACTTGCCCTGGTGCACAAACATTCCCTCTCAGGATTGCTTAATTTGCAATCCGAGAAAGAAAGTCAGCTCGCCCATCATGCTCATGTCAAACTCCCTGCTCATAGTATCTGCAAACTTGGCAACCAAAGCATGAGAAGAACCACCAAAAATGATATTATTCACGTAAATCTGGACCAAGAGAGTGTCTTTGCCGTGCTTGAGGAGAAAGAGCGTTTTATCTACACATCCCATTTTAAAACCCTTAGCAAGCAAAAAGGTTTTCAACCTATTATACCAGGCTCTAGGGGCTTGTTTCAAACCATATAAAGCATTGTGGAGTTTAAAAACATGGTTTGGAAACTTGGGATTTTCAAAACCGGGGGGTTTCTCAACATATACTTCCTCTTCTATGTAGCCATTTAAGAAGGCACTCTTGACATCCATTTGAAAGAGTTTGAAACCTTTGGATGCAGCAAAAGCCAAGAGTATCCTAATAGCCTCCAAACGAGCTACAGGAGCAAAAGTCTCCTCGTAGTCTATCCCCTCCTTCTGACTATAGCCTTTCGCTACAAGCCTTGCCTTGTTTCTAACAACGTGGCCATCCTCTCCTTGCTTGTTTTTGAAAACCCATTTTGTCCCAATGAAGACCGGATAAGCGACCAGAGGGGGGTGAATGGGAGCTTAAGAATTTCTTCTCAGAAACATTTAGCCACTGTCCCAGAAGTCACCCAAGAGGCAAGCCTAGAGCTCGAATAATGTCCAAGACCCTAGATGTAGGGTGGATGCTTCCACGAAGCACAGCGGGACACTACACGACTCGAGAACCCTAACGCAAAAGCCGAAAACCAAAACCAACAACGTACAAACGAACCGCGGATGAAACAGCGCGAAAATGCACTGACTGGACTCTGCCTGCGTCCGGTCAAAGAGCACCGGACGCGTCCGGTCACGAAAAACCTTCTCTGGAACCTTATTGTTCCTGACCGGACTCACAGGGAGAGAGCGTCCGGTCAAGGACAGTGCGTCCGATCAACTCAACCGAGCAACGGTTCGACACAACCAAGCAAGAAATCGGAGCAACAACTCATCAAGGAGCAAAACCCGATCAAGATCAGAGCACAAGACTTGGTTCCCAAAGACATGGGCAACGGCTCGACGCAACCAAGTCAAAGACAAGCTAGTCCTCAAGAAGAGGCAGAAAGGGCTCAACACCACTAGCTGAAAGCTCAAATACCAACTGAAGACTTTACAAGAAGCAGCTACTGCTAGTCCGTCAAGATAGAGGCACAGAGGCTCAACACAACCAGCAGTAGGCACGATACCAATCAAGAATCATCACAGAAAGATGAAGACAGCTAGTCCCTCAAGACAGAGGCACAGAAGCTCGACGTAACTAGCTGAAAAGATCGATACCAATTGAAGAACCTATTCAACAGCAAACAAGAATGGGCAGAAAAACTCCCCCTTACTCAAAGACTCCCCCTCAATAAGTGAAGCATAAATTGCAAATTGTCACAATAAAATAACATCCCAAAATCTCCCCCTTGGACAAACCTCTCCCCCTTGGGGGCAATTTGCAATCAAAATACACGGGAAAGAGACCTGAAGTAAGTCAAACGGAACTAAGTCGTGCCTATCAGAGTGGAGCACATGCATGTTAGCAGCTTCAGGTATATACTCGAAAGAGTGAATAATGCTCTATTGAGTGCTAATCCGACTAGATAGCAACATGTACACGTGCTAGCAAAGGCTCAAACTGATCACCGATTACAAGATAAGTATGCATAAGCCAAGTGAGTAGTTTTAAGCCATTCTGAAAGAAGTTTCACCATTAAAATAGCACTAAACATGTATAGACAGGAAGTCAAACAAGTGCTAAAACATGTATACAAGGTGAACTACCCCTAGCAAAGTTCAATCATCATGCTATAGAATGAAACATAGACTTGTGTTTTCATATTTTATCAGAGAATTTGCAGCGGTTATTTACACAAGTTTAAAATCAGCATGTGATTGCGAGAGGTTGAAAGCTTGTCAATGCCTAACTTTTCAACTGTGCTAAGCCTATGCATATGCAATCAGAAGCTTAAAGCATTGGTTTCGGTCTTACACTACACGGCTCAAGTTTAACTCAATGTGCAATGAGAAATAGTCTCGATACCGTGATGTGTTGACAAAGCAATCCCATCTCGATCTTTTCAATTCACTACAACTTGGTTCATTTTAAGAAGAATATGGACAATCCAAGCAAGTGAATGACTCAGAACTAGAGACATAGCAACCTAGCATATATGAAATAGCTCAAGTGACCTCAACACATCCTACACATGCTAGTTGCCAATTTCAATGGTGAACATATATCAAATTTTAAGTTTATTAAGCATGTTCATCATTTTGAAAAATAGCTTAGCTCACAACAAGTATCAGTGATCAAGAAGAGCCTAAGCTACAAGCATCATCATATATCATCGAAGTATACACTAATCAGAGCATAAATTCATTCTCAAGAAAATAGACATGAAGCTTGAAAATGCAAGATGTATACATGATGGTCAGAATCGGAACCAAAACAAAACTAAAAAGACTCAAGACTCAAAAACAAAAAGAATCAGAGAGTTAGTCTATGGTATATAAACAAAATGCTTCCCCCATCTAAAAGGGGAAACACACACCAAGCTCACCTCTCAACCTAGCAAAAGTTGAGAGATCCAAAGGCTTGGTGAAAATATCTGCAACCTGGTTATGGGTGTCTACATGCCTAAGATCAATGTCGCCTTTCTCGTAGTGGTCACGAAGAAAGTGAAAGCGAACATCGGAGTGAAGAACAGGATTCTTTGCTACACTAATGGCAGAGGTGCTATCGCAAAGCAAAGGGACCCGACTGAAATCTAGACCAAAATCACGCAAAGTAGCAACCATCCATAAAAGCTGCGAAGCGCAAGAGGCAGCGGCAACATACTCGGCTTCTGTAGTAGACTGGGCTACGTTCGACTGCTTGCGAGATGACCACGAAACCAAGGAAGAACCAAGAAACTGACAAGTCCCAGAAGTAGACTTGCGCTCAAGCCGACAGCCGGCAAAATCTGCATCAGAATAACCACAAAGCGAAAGATTCGAAGAAGAGGAATACCAAAGTCTGAACTCAGGAGTGTAACGGAGGTACCTCATGATGCGCTTAACCGCTTGCTTGTGGGAAGTCTGAGGGGATGCCTAAAAACGAGCGCACAGACACACAGCGAACTGTATATCCGGCCTTGTTGCCGTCAGGTACAGGAGCGAGCCAATCATGCTCCTGTACTCCTTCTGGTCAACCGGCTCTCTGTCTTGGTCCGCATCCATCGCCGCAGTCGTCGGCATGGGAGTCGTAAGAGGCTTGGCCTCGCCCATGTCGAACTTCTTCAGGATGTCCTTCGTGTATTTACCTTGATGCACGAATGTCCCATCTCAGGTTTGCTTGATTTGCAACCCGAGGAAGAAAGTCAACTCACCCATCATACTCATCTCAAACTCCTTGCTCATCATATCTGCAAACTTGGCAACAAGCGTGTTGGTATAAATTAACGCACACTCTACTTTATCCGCAAGCGCACAGATAAGATCTACCGATGTAGCACTTCACCGGAGTAACCCAGTTTAATATCAAACCCAAAGGAACGGATAGCAGTGAGTCTCAAGTGTTTAACCCCTGAGTGGCTAACAAGGACGGAGAATCTAGAAGCATAGAGGGGATCACTAAGGTTATCTAAATCCAACTTAAGAGTGATATGTTTATTATTCTTAATGGGGAAGTTGCCATAAAAGGTCACAAATAGAGTATGATTCTTTTATGCAAATGTATAATCCTATAGGGCCTACACACGGGTAGTGGACTATAGAAGAATCAACAAGGCTATAAGAGTCACCCTTGCGAACTACCACTGTTACTGGCGTTATAGGAGGCATTTATGATGAGCTATCAAGTCTAAGCACCACGCTTACACTATCCAACTACTCTAACTCTAGCGCATCTAGAATTAAAGTACTAAAAAGAGAGTCATAAACCTTAAGAATAATAAGAACAATAACTCCAACTTAAATATAGACGTTGATTACCGAAACAATCGTTGAAGTAAGTCGATGAAGAACTTGAATCCACAGGTACAAGATGAAGAAGTTGATCCGACAGGCCGGACCTTCCTCTTGATCTCTTCCTCTCTCTCTCTCTTCTAGTTCTAGTATAAGACTAGGTTCTAATCGTAATTGAGGGGTATCTAGTCTTCTACTTGATAGCTAGCTCTTGATTACAACTAGATGAACTATATCTAATTATAGATGAACTAGAAGAGATTCATCTAGAGGGACCTCTACTTCTACATTGGAACCCTAATTTCTGATGTGGAGATGAATAATGAAGAGGGAGATGCCTGGAGAGGGGGGTCTGGGTCTGGTTATATAGCCCTAGGCAATGATGCATCTAGGGAGTCGGTTGAGGTAGCTTGCAACGGAAGGAGCCAGGTGGACCCAGGGGGAGACCGACCGGTCTAAGGGTGGGACCGGTCGGTCCCACCTGGCGGCCTCTGGTGGTGATCTTCGTCGTGGTGCATTCTTGCGTCCCCTGGAGTCTTCTAGAATTATCCCGACGTGGCGGTTACGTTATCTCCCGTCGGTTTCCTTCTATGGGAAGCTATTAGTGCTGATTTCCTGGTTTAGTCCCTGCAGAATCATAACTCACCAAAACTCATGGAATATTGTCAGTTGAATCCCTAAATCTTTGTTGGTGATCATATTCTTGCCCTTTTCATATTTATTTATCACTTAATTATGATAGTTAACCAGTGTCAACAACTCCCCCAAGCTTACCTTTTGCTAGTCCCTTAACCAATATTTATTTGAAACTGTTACTATGCCTTTATAAATAAAAAATCTTTCTTGATTTAGAGTTAATTATTCTGACTTTCTCATCTTACCTTTAACCATGGAGCTTTTGCCTTTACCTGGATCTTTAAACAATTGGAAGATAGAACAATCAAGTTAAGCACCGTATCTCTAATTCTTTGATCAACCTACATTCTGGAGTTTTTGTTTATATTTTCAAAATAAAGCTCAGAGATTCCTTTGTATGACACTCTCAAATCGCTCTTTTATATTTTATGATTCCTCACTGATGTACTTTTCCTTCCTTTCATGGATATATATTGGAGCTTTAAGAAGTGAAAAGCATATCTTACTAAGTCAAAGTTCAAAGTTTAGGAAGAAAGATGTCATACTCATAGATCAAGAGTTTAGAAAATCTGAAATTTGTCATCTCTTGCTGGCATATTGTAATTAGAGGAACCATGGGCTATCATTCTTTTTCTCATACTTTTATCATAATTCTCTCTTCTTTGAGGTAGTCAGACACTTGTCCCTTTTTATTTCCTCCTTTTATATTTTTGCATAGCCCATGCCTCTAACACAATACTACTTCGGAAGAGTGAATCTTTTAATAAAACATTCTTGATCTCTAGAGCATGATAAATTTCTCAACCAAAACTTAAAACTTAGAACAAAGTAAGTAGCCTTATCTTAAAATCATATTAGTGGCTCTAGGTAGGAATTCATGTCATACAGGATCTCATCATGTGTTTTTAATCTTTTCAAAAAGTAAATCTCCAGAACTCTAGTATCTCTAAGAATTAGATAAACAGCAGCTCAAACCTTTTTATATCATATCTCACAATTATCTAGATTTTAGATCAAGCATTTGCCATCCACAGGTTTTAGGTTCAGAGTTTATTCAGAACAACTTTCTAAAACTCAAGAAAATTTAGGTTTAAACATTAAGTACTTAAAAAGGCAGAGCAAAAAGTTCATCATTTAAAATGAGCAAAATTTAGGTTCTACCTTGGTATTTTTATATAATATCTTTATTTGGTTTTATAATGATTATTTATATTTTCTATATTTATAAATTAACCTGGTCTAAAATAGAACTAATAGTAATAAAAAGCAGTGATACTTATCGTGATAACTGAGGGTGCTCTCCCCCAAGCTGGATCTTGACTTATACTTTTCCTCAGAAGTCGAGTAGACCGATAATGATTTCTTGAGCCCTTCTCTTCTTCTCTTCCTGCTGAATTCAAAGATAGACAACACAACTAGTGGAACTTGATTAAGCGTTAGTGATAAATATTCCTCCATTTGTCCGGTTGTCTCAAAGCTCTTAAAATTATCTATGTTCCTTCTTCTCCACTAAGCAGAGTTCAGCAGTGTTTCATAATATCTTTTTAGATTTTATGGTGAGCCTTCATGTGCCCACATATTTTTGTTTGCTTCTTTTTAGGGTGAGCCTTCATGTGCTCACATATTTTTGGTGTTTTGAATTTATTTATGAAAAACTTAAAAGGATAGAGATACTTATATGGATACATGGGGGTGCTTCCCCCAAGCTGAATGTTGACATAGTCGTTTGATCTTGCAATGTAGCAGACTGGCAGTGGATACGTCCTTCCTCTATCAGAGCTTTGATTATTGATGTTTGTTGAGACAGTGCTCTAGTAGTGGATGGAACATTCACTTGCTCGTCAGCTTTTCTTGGTCTTTCAAATCCTCTTAGGTGTAGACATTTTCTCCCATCTGTCTTGAGGTTTCTATCCTTTCTTTTCTGGGACAGTGTTGATAGCTTCTTCTTCATAATTAGCCTCTCTATTCTTGATAGATTGTCTTCTTTGGCGTTGAGAGCGGCGTCTTTCACTTCTGTTCTTCTTAGGTGCTTCATTGGGTATGTAGTTGATGAAGTAGCATCGTACCTTTTCCTCCAGGAAAGTGAAAATGGATTTCCTCTTGTAGATGATTGTACTTGTAGTGTAGAGGAATGGTCTTCCTAGGATGAGGTGGACATCATCTCCTTCTTATGTCGAGGATCAAGAAGTCTATGGAGACTTCATGACCTCTAATCTTGACTACGACATCTTCTATCATTCCTTCTTGTTTATGCCTCTTGATATGGTGTCACTCTTGTTCTTCGTTCACCCAGCAATTTGAAGTGAAGCATTAATTATGAAAGCTGGCAGCATCTTGCTCAGTGTGCATGTTCTTGTAGATCTAGGACCTTCACTCTGTAGAATTTGGGAGTGATAAACTTCTCCATGTTTGCTCAAGAGTGTGTCCTGTTCATAAAGACAAGGTAGAGATCAAGTGCATGGGCTCTGTTGATGGAAAAACACCAACAGAACCAAAAGTTTTGTTTATTCCTCTCTAACCTTAGGCACATTGCACAAGATAAACTTTTTGTTTATGTGTTCTATTTAATCTTAACATGAGTGATAGGATCAGTGGATGAGCATGAAAGTAGCATCTTATAATATTTAACAGATCAGATTACTTAACCCAAGGAAGGATAATCTATGCATAAAGTGTCAATCTTTTCATAATTGAGATATATCATTTTCCAAGGGTTAGATGCACAACATTTTTAGCTCATTTAGTTAAGAGAGTAAAGCTATGAACAAAGATAAAAGGACTGAACATGTTGAGTTGATTAGGTTGGATCAAGTGAGATGCAACTTAAACATGTTTAGTTCTTTATTTATGTTCATACTAGAATCAAGAAGAAACTTTTAAAGTGATGGTCACTTACCTTAAAATGTTATTGTCATTGGAAAGTAATTGTGCTGAACCATCTTGTGGAAGCTTCTCTTGTCTAGCTAGCTTGTCTTCTCTTGCTCGTCTCATAGTGTGATTGAGAGGAGGAAGATCACAGTGAAATTATCTTTATAGGTATCGACCTCCCTTCTCTAAGTGTCGACTTATCGGTGAAGGCACATTGTCCCTTAAGTATGCTGACTTGGATCCTCTCCTTTCCTTGTATTAATTCTGTACTATGAGGATGTAGGGACAGTTCCACATTCTTCTCTTGTCAACCTTTCTTGTTTTCATTTAATAATTGTGTTGGCAAGAGACTTGAATTTAGAGCTGCTACTCGAGTGCCTCCATGAGAGTCTTTTGTCTTGTAATGCCTCAACTGAGAATTGTCCTCTCAACAGTGTCTAGATGATGGAGATCTTATCGATTGTTCTTCTTGATTTTTCTAGCTCAGGTACTATCTCTCCATCTTCTAACTCTTGTGGTGCAGTGGCTTCATCCTTCATGATGCCCTCCTCAATTCTTGGCAGTTGGTTCTCCCTTTGAGGTCTTCTCTTGGTTCTCTTTGGCTGCTCATAATTGATGTAGTTGTTGAAGAATCAGCAAAAAGATCCAAAAGTTGACTTCTCCAGGTCCGGCAAAGATGATAACATTGATGGTGTTCAAGAACGACCTTCCAAGAATGAGTGGTGGATCATATTCTTCTTCTCGACTGGGACAACATCTAGTGGTTTGTACTGATCAAAGTGGTGAGTAGGAGATCTATATGTCTGGAAGCTGGTTTTCTCCTTCCTCCCCTTGATTGTGAAGCACATCTAGACAACGGAATTGTCTCCTAGACTGGCTTGTAGATGGACTCCCAACAACATGTTCATGTGTTTGATTTGTAGATCTTGCTATTGTTGTAGTGGTACCATCTTGTCTCCCAAGCTAGCTCTTGATTAGAAAAGAGGATAACTTCTCACTTCTTGTCTTGATGTCTTGGACTCTGATGGTTGCAGGCATAGGTTGTCTCATATGAGGTAAGTTGCTTCCTGTTTGTCATCAGCGTCCAAGCAAGACTCAAAGCTAGGCTAGCACCATTTGTGATCTGAGAGTAGGTTTGTGTGTCTATGGTTTGGGTTTTGGATCTTCAATGTTCACACCAAACCATGGATGAACAAAAATCTCTCTCCTGCATAACGTTAGTGGATATATATACCCGAAGGATTGCAAGAATTTGAAACATGGGTTGTTATCCATAACTTATGTATTTTGCATCTATGCTAATAAAAAGATGTTTTTAGGATTATTTTAGCATAGACTAGTATTTTATGTGTTGGCTGCACTTTAACATGATTCAAGGCAAAGGATAACTTGCAGTAGAAGACAAAATAAATAAACTTTGATACTCACAGTTCTGTCATCCATGATGAATGAGCTGAGTCTTCATTGTGCAAAGTTGTTGAAGTTCATTGTACGCCTTGCTTCATCTCCAGTGTGAGTTCATCTCTGAAGGACCGAAAATGCTAAAGCAAGGCGACCAGAGGGGGGGTGAATGGGAGCCTAAAATTTCTTCTCAGAAATTACGGCCTCTGTCCCAACAAAATCAACCCCAAGAGCAAAGCTGACACACGTGATGTCCTCGACCCAAGAGTATGGGTGGATGTTCCCTCGGAAGACAGCGGGACACCACAAAAGCTCCTTCTTCCAAATCCACGCAAGTCAACTAGTGACAGGATGGAGTTTGGGTAACCTCAACCTCCCCCGAGCAACGCGAGGGGGATTCAGGCAATCTCGCAAAGCGGGAAGCCCGGTTTCTGTAGAGCACAGAGTCGGGAATCCAACGCAAAAAGCGGATCTCAAATCGGAGCTCGAACGCGAAAGATACGGATGAAAACGCGTTCTGTCAGCACTGACCGGACTCACTGGAGCGTCCGGTCAGGATCGATCGGACGCGTCCGGTCAACAGAGACCCAATTCGGGAGCTCTCTGAGTTGGACCGGACTCTGCGTGGAGGTGCGTCAGATCAGACCTCAAGCGTCCGGTCACAAGAAAACAGGCACAATGAACAGTGCCTTCAGTGCGTCCGGTCACGCGAAACCCTAGCGTCCGGTCGCACAAAGCGCTCTCTGACAGCACTGACCGGACTCAGCCTGCGTCCGGTCAACAAGCACCGGACGCGTCCGGTCAGGCAAAGTCCAGTTTTGGACCTCTCTGAGTTGGACCGGACGCACTGTGTCCGAGCGTCCGGTCATTCCTCGAGCGTCCGGTCAAGACCAAAATGAACACAGAGCGTGTTCAACCACCGGACGCACTGCCCTACCGTCCGGTCATCCCGAGCCAGCGTCCGGTCACCCCGTAATAGCGTTGTTCGTCCACCGATTCAACTCAATCTCACCCAAAACGTATCCTCTAGGGATCAAACTTGGTGAGAGGAGTCACAAGGAGGATAGTGAGCTATCTCTAAGAGATCATGGCTCGAACCTATCTCCAAATCGATGAATCGAAGAAAATCGGGGGAAGTGAGAAAAACTTGACCCGAAACTAAATCCGCCCGATCTGTGAATTCGTGAGGTATTAGAGAAATTCCTTCGGTAGAAAGAAGACTCTCACGAAGCTACACAAGATGGTTCAAACGGATTTGTGAATCTTCCCTCGAAACAAGAATTCTCGTGAAGAACGAAAGAGGGGAAAACGTGCAAACGCGAAGAACAAAATCGCAAGACAAATTAAAGCACGAATTTGATCCTTGGATTCAGAGGAATGGATGATTCATTAAGCACTTGGTGTCGGGCTACAAGCCAATCCTAGCAACACAAAGCTTGGATGGCAAAAAGCTCAAGAACAAGAGCCAACTCTCCCTAACCCTAGCCTACTCTCACAGGAACAAAATGAGAGAGACACCACCTAGCACTCCCCAAGGATGCGGCTGCCCTAGCAGCCCCCCACATATATATAGGCGCACGTCCTAATGACCAAAATGCCCTTACATTAAGCACTCGTCCCAAATACCCCCCACGGGTAAAACCGTCCAGTCCTGACGATCTTCATCCGACGGCCACGCCCGCACATCCGGTAGCTTCGCCTCGACGCGACCTCACCTGATGCCGCCACGTGCCGCCACCGTCGACCGCCGCACCTTCTCACCGATAGCTTCGTCGCAACGCAAGCCTCTCGGTGCCGCCACGCGTCGACCGTCCTTTCGGACCAACCCCCTGGTTTTGAGGCCCAAACCAGGAAACCGTCCACCCCGAGTTTTGAGGCCCAAACTCGGAAACCGGCCACCCCAGGTTTTGAGGACCAAACCTGGAAACCGTCGATGATAGCTTTTTGAGGCTCAGCTACCGAACCCGCACCGTAGACGGGATGTGGTTCTCACACCCCGACCACCGGCACCGATGCCGATGCATGTCCAGCCTCCACGCCGGGCACAACGCCTTCGCCTTCCTTCTTGACTTGGCCGACGGCACTTGCGCCACACGCAAGCCCGTGTCCGACCTCCCGCCAAGCGACCCGACTCTAGTGCCTTCCTCCCGACTCGGCCGATGCACCGCACATCCCCATGTGCTCTCGCTCGTCGATGCCACGTGCCAGCTACCACAGCTGGTCCTCTGGCCCTCTGGTCCCTCAGTCCAAGCCTCACGTCCGCCCTTCATCGCTCGGTACCTCGGCATGGCACGTCCGCCGCACGGCACGCCCATCCTTCACCGCACCCGATCCGTCGGCACGGCACGTCTCAACTTGACCTTCACCTCGCCATAGACCACTGGCTCCGAGCTCCACACCTGCACATCAACACAGCCAAGAAACACATGTCGCACACGCACACCAACACAGAACACCACACAACTCACGCCACCGGTTAGTCATAACAATAAGCGCATAGCCAGATATGGACTAAACCGGGTAAAAGCCTCAAACCTTCCTCAACACAGTCAATCATTCATCATTTGTATTCTCAATCTCCCCCTTGATGAATGCATTGACTGACAATAAAATCAAAAAGGAAGGGTTTGAAGGCCAGTCTCACTCAAGTGCCCAAAAGCCAGGTAAAAGCAAACACAAGGCCACTTGAGAGAGGGAGGATCATGAAAACTCCAAATAAAAACTCTGGGTCCCAAAAGAAATGGGAAAAGCGGGCAAAGCCTCCACACAACCGAAGAGTCAAGAGAAGACAAGAGTTTCATGAATCCCAAAAGGTACTCGAAAACCAATCTCAAAAATTGTCAAACAATCATCACAAAAGAAACCAAGGTACTTATCCACTTGGATTCACTTGGGTCAATTTCTCCCCTTTATCTCCCCATTGATGATTAAGTCACTTGGGGGTTTCTAAATTTCTCGCCCTTGATGATTGAATTGACAAAACTAGGCACAAGAGATGGTTTGAGATACCAAAGCCGAAAACTTGGTCCCCAAAGACATGGGCAACGGCTCAACGCAACCAAGCGAAGGATCGGAGCAACAACTCAACAAAGAGCAAAAGACTTGGTTCCCAAAGACATGGGCAACGGCTCGACGCAACCAAGTCAAAGATGAGCTAGTCCTCAAGAAGAGGCAGAAAGGGGCTCAACACCGCTAGCTCAAGGCTCGACACCAAATGAGGCTGAAACAGCGCATAAGAGGCAAAAATGCTAGTCCCTCAAGATAGAGGCACAGAGGCTCAACACAACTAGCAGAAGATTTGATACCATGCAAAAACAGCCACAAATTGGTGAAAACAGCTAGTTCCTCAAGACAGAGGCAAAACGGCTCAACACAACTAGCTGACGGCTCCAAACCAATCAAAAATACCAAGCAAAAACTGCTAGTCCCTCCAGAGAGAGGCAAAACGGCTCAACACGACTAGCAGGCTCGATACCAATGCCTTACGGCCAAACATGCTCCGCACCAATGGAAAACCAATCGAAGCGTACCAATTGAAGGAACACAAGGAAGGTTCAATTCCAATTGAAAAAGCCCAAAGAAAAGGCTCAAGGCGAAATGGAGCACAAACACTCGGAGCACGCGGAGAAGCAGCAAGACAAAAGCGACTCCCCCTCAAAGCAAGCCTATATACAAAAACTATGCAATACAGCTCATGACATCAATTGCATTCCATACCGAAAGATGGATACCAATTGGAACACATAAAAGAGCTATACCGAGTGAAGAAGAACATAAAAGAACTAAAACTCCCCCTCGCTCAAAGCTCTCCCCAAAATGCATGACTCTCCCCTTTGTGCCAACACTCAAGCTCCCCCTTGAAAACAGCTTCTCCCCCTTGACAAAAGGGAACATGCTGAGGGGTTTTGACATTTTTTTTTACAAAAGTTGACACAAACACAAGACGAGTCATCCAAAAGCATATGGGGGCAAAGAAAAGCATAGAAAGTGGCCCGAAACCAATTGAAGGTGACCACAAAGAAAATCTGAGCTGGGGGTATGCACACTAAGCTAAAATGCATGAAATGCACAAAGCAACAGCTTCAAGTGTATAGCAATCAGAATGAAAAGATGCTCAATAGGGTGCTGCCCTGAAAGAGTAGCAATCAATACAAATGCTAGCAAAGGCTCAAATTGATCAAATGAAGACAAAATATGAATAATTAAGCATATGAGCAGTTTTAAGCCATTTGAAAAAGGAGTTCACCACTAAAATAGCACTTAGCATGGATAGACAGGAAATCAACCAAGTGCTAACTCAAGTATAAAAGGTGAACTACCCCTAGCAAAGTTCAATCATCATGCAATAGAATGAAGCATAAACTTGTGTCATTTTTCAAATTTTATTGGAGTTTGCAGCGGTATTAACACAAGTTCATATTAAAAGCATGTGATTGCGAGAGGTTAAAAGCATGGTCATTGCCTAACTTTTCAACCGGGCTAAGCCTATGCAAGAAAAACAATCAGAAGCATAAAGCACCGGTTTCGGTCTTACACTACACGGCTCAAGTTTAACTCAAATGTGCAATGAGAAACAGTCTCGATACCGTGATGTGTTGACACATGCAATCCCATCTCGATCTTTTCATTTCACTAATACTTGGATCAAAATTTAAGCACAATGTACATATGAACAATCCAAGCAAGTGAATGACTCAGTGCAAGAGACATAGCAACCTAGCATACAAGAGATAGCACAAGTGATCTCAACACATCCTACCCATGCTAGTTGCCAATCTCAATGGTGAACAAATTATAGGTTTCATAGTTAATTAGTCAAGTTCACCATTTGCAAAAATAGCTTAGCTCATTACATGTATCAAGTGATCAAAAAGAGCCTAAGCTACAAGCATCATTATGAATAAACAGGGCATACCAAAAAGAGCATAGTCTCATTCTCATTGCTCTATACATGAAGCTCTAAAAAGCAATATACACATGATGAAATGCATGCAAAAGCTAGCCTACAAGGAAGACCCAAAACAAAAAGGTATCGGGGAAGACCCACTAAGATACAATAAGCAAAATGCTTCCCCAACTAAAAGGGAAACACACATCCAGCTCACAAGCGAAGAGCCAGGAAATGCTCAAGCGTCAGCCAGCAAAATCCACAATGAAAAGACCACACAGCAGAAAGGGGTCGAAGAAGGAGTGTACCGAAAACCGAACTCAGAAGTGTGTCGGAGGTACCTCACGTAGCGCATGACCACCTGCTAGTGTGATGCCCGAGGGGACGCCTGATGCTGCTGAACTCCGGGGTGCCTGCCTCGCCGGAGTCGTCTCCCCCTCGCCTGATGCTGTCGCTCGCCCAGGTGCTGCTAGTGCTCACTGGAGAGCTGCTCGAATAGAACCCCAAGTCGTGGAAGATGTGGGATCGGGTCCATGAGCTGAAATGCTCTCTCCAGGCTCCTGTTCTCCTGCACACTCAAAAGCAGAAGAAACACAAGGCATTGTCTCGTCTAGTGTGACCTCAAGGTCTCCACGAAAACGGTTAGTCAAACAAGCATAAGGTGAACTCTCAACAAAAAGAGGTCTACCTATGAATGATACCGCAAGGAGATCTGAACTCAAACTAGTCTAGACTACCATGCAACAGGATGAAGCACTATGTAGCTCAATGCAGCCTAAAAACATGATCAACCCAAGCATAGCCTAAGCCTCAACATATGCTACAATGCAAGATAATGATAGCAATAGATCCAAAAGCATGTAACAAGATAAAATTGTGGAAAGGCTAGTGCTCAAGCTAATCATATCCACAGGGTACATCTAGCTAACAAAACTAGCACCTGAAAAGTGACACCTAATGAACATCATACATCTACATGTAAAGCTCATGGAGAAATATGGTAAAACATGGTACAATGTTCATGAGGATCACAAGACTAGCATGAAAAGTGGAATAGTCCACAAAAGCTGTACACAAAGCTAGCATGACATAATATACAAGATAGCACATGCTAGACTAAAGCAAAACATGATACAAAAGAAAATGTACATGTAAAAGCTATACAAGTGAGCACATGAAGAACCATCTCATACCACAAGCAATAGACCATGAATGTACAAGGTATGAGTGTATATGAAAACTCACCAAGCTATACAAACCTCTTTGGAGGCAAATCTAAGCGGGGTGTAGAGAACCATCGACTCTTGATCACATCTAAAAGATCAAGCTCCATCAGGCGCATGTTCTCCACCCCGCGTCCTCATATATACACACAAGAGGACAAAGTGACCCGAGTCTTGGATCCCGAAGGGTTAGCAAGCATGTACTTGGGAACCCAAGACTTGGTCACAGATCTCAACTTATCCTGTGGGTTAGCATGATGCACATGTTGGTTCAAATGCAATTTTGAAACACCCTTGGAAGCATTCCTCAAAAGGACAACTCGAGGAGAAGAACGAGTTGAACCACGGGAAAAGAGGCAAACATCTTCCAAGGTTTTTGTAGAAGAACCAATAGAAGCACCATGAGAAGCATGACGTGGACCAAGAGAAGAAGCAATAGAAGCATGTCCACGACCATGACCTATCCCACTAGAAAAGGAGTCATAAAACCCATCAACAAAAATGGGCTTCTTGCTAGGAGCACAAGTGTTCATGCCATGAGACAGGCTATGAATCACCACCTTCCTAGAAGAGCGAGCTTGGCACAAGCGTTTGGCACGCCGATAGCAAAAGCTTTCTTGATGCCCATCTTTCTCACAAAAAGAGCAATGGTACAAAGGCCTACTGGAAGGCACACCATTCTCCGACAAGTGAGAAGTCCCTTGGGACTTAGAGCAAGAAGCATCTACCACCAACTTGGTGCCAATGCTAGGAGCACACGTGCCATGGGAAAGGCTACGCGGCTTCCTAAAAGCCTTAGCTCGAATTCGCCGCTCGTGCTTGACACGGCGAAAACAAAAATCGAGCGAATGTCCCTCCTTCTTGCAAAAGGTGCAATGGAAAACCGGATTGGGAGGACGAGTCCCAAAAATATGAGAAGCACCCTTGTCAAGAGAAGTCCCTTGGACATCACTCGAAGAACTAGCAAGGTTAGGAGTAGCTATGAAAGAGCTATCCGAAACCTTGACACTAGTGCTATCGTCAAAAGACTCACGCGCAACACAAGAACTCAACTCCGGTCGCAAAGATGCAGACTTGGAAACATCGACATCGGAGTTGGAAGAAAAGCGTGACTCAAAAGACTTAGCACAAAGGCTCTTGCACCTTTTGGCTAAAACCTCATTTTCAAACATGAGGCGATCACAAGTACCACAAGGAGTGTTTCTCAAATTTTCCATCTCCTTTTGAATGCACTCGGCATATGTGGTACGCAAGAGCTCAATCTCCTTTTCAAGGTTGGCACTCATGTCATTGTGCTCAACCAACTTGGCGCTCATATCATCGCGCAAAAGCTTCAAAGCCAAAACTTCTTTTTCTAAATCAATGCCAGATGTGCAAATGAAATCGGTGGAAGAAACATCACCATTTACATCAAGCAAAGGATCATGAATAGCACAAGAAGTAGGGCAAGCATTTTTATTCAAAGAGCACAAGCTACAAGGCCTAGCATTTATCTCAATAATTTCAGCCCTAGCATGCTCAAGTTCATCTACACATGTCCTGTGAATCAGACTATATTCTCTAAGTCTAGCAACAAAAGATTCACAAGAATCACATGGTGAAGAAGCTTTTGACCTAAGCAAGGCTATTTCAGACTTAGCACGAACAAGATCCTTGCGCAGGTCAAAGCAAACAAGACATGGTATGGAAGCATTTGATTTCAACATTTCATTTTCAGATTTTAAGCTAGCAAGGGAAAAGCATAGCTCATCATTCTTCCTAACCATGTCACTACAAGAGGTGCAAGGTAAAGATGCACTAGACTTCCAATGAAAAAGGCCACATTTTAACCTAGTGATGGAGCAATTCAACTTCTCAATCTTTCTACGCAAGGTATCACAAAGCTCATCATATCTAATATTATCATCACAACAAGCTTCAAAGCGTCGGGACAAAGCCCCAAGACTCGCAACAAGTGTACCTTTCTTGGCCTTGCCAAGTTCACGCACAAGATCCTCTGTCGAATGTCCATCATCTCCTAGGAAGTCCAGCAAAGCCTCCACCTCATGTTCCAAAGCCTCATTCCTCCTTCTTGCCAAAGCGTCGTTCTCGGTCGCATGTCCAAGACTCAAACCTATGGACAAAGACACACCGGGAGAAAAGCTTGGTGCCATTTCTAAAAGCACCGTTAGTGTTAGCAAGACAAAAGCTTAACACCTTGGCAAACCAAAAGCCGGAAACTCAACCGCTCTCAAAAAGGTCGCCTTCATGGATCCGGAACCGGTTAAGGTAGAGAGATCCCTAACTGGCTCCGATACCAATTGAAGGACCGAAAATGCTAAAGCAAGGCGACCAGAGGGGGGGGTGAATGGGAGCCTAAAATTTCTTCTCAGAAATTACGGCCTCTGTCCCAACAAAATCAACCCCAAGAGCAAAGCTAACACACGTGATGTCCTCGACCCAAGAGTATGGGTGGATGTTCCCTAGGAACACAGCGGGACACCACAAAAGCTCCTTCCAAATCCACGCAAGTCAACTAGTGACAGGATGGAGTTTGGGTAACCGCAACCTCCCCCCGAGCAACGCGAGGGGGATTCAGGCAATCTCGCAAAGCGGGAAGCCCAGTTTCTGTAGAGCACAGAGTCGAGAATCCAACGCAAAAAGCGGATCTCAAATCGGAGCTCGAACGCGAAAGATACGGATGAAAACGCGTTCTGTCAGCACTGACCGGACTCACTGGAGCGTCCGGTCAGGATCGATCGGACGCGTCCGGTCAACAGAGACCCAATTCGGGAGCTCTTTGAGTTGGACCGGACTCTGCGTGGAGGTGCGTCCGATCAGACCTCAAGCGTCCGGTCACAAGAAAATAGGCACAATGAACAGTGCCTTCAGTGCGTCCGGTCACGCGAAACCCTAGCGTCCGGTCGCACAAAGCGCTCTCTGACAGCACTGACCGGACTCAGCCTGCGTCCGGTCAACAAGCACCGGACGCGTCCGGTCAGGCAAAGTCCAGTTTTGGACCTCTCTGAGTTGGACCGGACGCACTGTGTCCTAGCGTCCGGTCATCCCGAGCCAGCGTCCGGTCACCCCGTAACAGCGTTGTTCGTCCACCGATTCGACTCGATCTCACCCAAAACGTATCCTCTAGGGATCAAACTTGGTGAGAGGAGTCACAAGGAGGATAGTGAGCTATCTCTAAGAGATCATGGCTCGAACCTATCTCCAAATCGATGAATCGAAGAAAATCGGGGGAAGTGAGAAAAACTTGACCCGAAACTAAATCCGCCCGATCTGTGAATTCGTGAGGTATTAGAGAAATTCCTTCGGTAGAAAGAAGACTCTCACGAAGCTACACAAGATGGTTCAAACGGATTTGCGAATCTTCCCTCGAAACAAGAATTCTCGCGAAGAACGAAAGAGGGGAAAACGTGCAAACGCGAAGAACAAAATCGCAAGACAAATCAAAGCACGAATTTGATCCTTGGATTCAGAGGAATGGATGATTCATTAAGCACTTGGTGTCGGGCTACAAGCCAATCCTAGCAACACAAAGCTTGGATGGCAAAAAGCTCAAGAACAAGAGCCAACTCTCCCTAACCCTAGCCTACTCTCACAGGAACAAAATGAGAGAGACACCACCTAGCACTCCCCAAGGATGCGGCTGCCCAAGCAGCCCCCCACATATATATAGGCGCACGTCCTAAGTGAAGGACCGAGAAGCTAACCGAAAGCGACCAGAGGGGGGGGGTGATTGGGAGCTTCAAAATTTCCTTTCGGAAACTAGATGCCACTGTCCCAAAATCAACCCCAAGAGCGAACCCTGGAGCTTGCTAATGTCCACGACCCTAGATGTAGGGTGGATGCTTCCTAGAAGCACAGCGGGACACTAGACAACCCTAGAAAGCCAACGCAAAAGACGGAACTCGAATCCGATCAAGAACGAATGAACCGCGAACGAAAATGCGCGAAACTGGATCGATCGGACTCTGGCCTGCGTCCGGTCAGCAGGGACCGGACGCGTCCGGTCGCTCAAAACCTGATCTGGGAGCTCTCTGGAACTGACCGGACTCTGGCCAGGGGAGCGTCCGGTCGGTTCTCCTGCGTCCGATCACACAGAGACAAAACACGGGAACAGTAGTACCGGTGAGTCCGGTCACTCAACAATCAGAGCGTCCGGTCGAGCTGCAGGGAGACTCGCTGAGCATTCAACGACCGGACGCACTTGGTCAGCGTCCGGACGGCCTGATGCCAGCGTCCGGTCAGAGCACAGCAGTCCTGTTTGTCAACCGATTTGTCTCAATCTCACCTAAAACAATTCCTCTAGGGATCAAACTTGGTGAGATAAGTCACAAGGAGTATAGTGAGCTATCTCTAAGAGATCATGGCTCGAACCTATCTCCAAATCGGTGAATCGAAGAATTTCGGGGGAAGAGAGAAAACTTGACCCAAAACGAAAAATCGATCGATCTCCTAGACCGTGAGGTTAGAGGATGATTCCTTCGGTGGAAAGAAGTGCCTCACGATCTAGAACAACTTGGTTCAAACGGATTCGCAAAAGATGAACCGAGCAAAGAGATCAAGCGACGGGAAAATCGTGGGAAAAAGGATTCCGCGAAGAACACGAACACAACGGAAATCACAGCCACGAATTCGATGCAAAGACGCAAATCAAGCCATCGATCTGTGCTCCAAGGTGAGAATACGGCCTCACTTCCTCAAATCAACAGTACACAGAGTGGAGTCTCTCTGCGGATCTCAACTAGCTAAAGCAGGGGATGGGAGAGCAGGAAACCCTAGCAAATGAAAGCACTAACTGACATAGCTAAAACTGAGATGGGGAGGAGGGTGTCTCCCCTGGACTACTTATACTAACCTAGACTAAGCCTATTTCCTACTCTACCCCTCTCTAAACTAATTACAGAGCGATCCAGCTAAACCCTAAGGCTATTCTGGTCCAACCCGCGGTGGTAGGTAGATCCGACGGCCACGCCCGCTCGAACCGAAGCGTTGCCTCGACGCAACCTCTGGATCGCCGCCATGTGCCGCCCTCGCTCTGCACCCCCGGTTTTGTGGCCCAAACCGGGAAACCAGCCTTTTCCATCAGCCCCCGGTTTTGAGGCCCAAACCGGGAAACCAGCCTCCAGCCTGTGTTTTGTGGCCCAAACTCAGAAACCCGCAGCGCCCGAGTTTTGAGGCCCAAACTCGGAAACCGGCCCACGCCCAGGTTTTGAGGCTCAACCTGGAAACCGTCCACCCGTTGGTTTTTCTCTGGCTCAACCAACAAACCTGAGCTGTAGAGGGGATGCACCGCCCGTGCACCCCGTCCACCGACACGTGTCCCCAGGTCCTCGACCCGAGCAACACCGCGCCCCGCAAGTCTCCGCTCGTCGCTGTCCCAGGCTGCCAGCCACCACAGCTGATCCTCAGGCACTCCGGTCCCTCAGTCCAAGCCACACGTCCGCCCTTCACTGCTCGATACATCGGCATGGCACGTCCGCCGCACGGCACGCCCATCCTTCATCGCACCCAGTCCGTCGGCACGGCACGTCTCAACTTGACCTTCACCTTGCCCTCGATCACTGTCTCCGAGCTCGACACCTGCACAACACAAGCCAAAGAACATGCGCATCAAACCCGTTGACAATCACTCATCACTCAGAGACTCGGCATACACCCATGTATCCGCAATCTCCCCCTTGATGAGTGCATTGTCAACTACACACACAAATCATAAAATGAAAGAAGAAGGTAGGAGGAAGGAGAGGAAGAGAACTCAACCAAATGACCCAAAAGCATAGCAAAGCCGAAAAAGGTCAAGTGGAAGGAGCGAGAACTTGGTCCCCAAAGACATGGGCAACGGCTCGACGCGACCAAGCAAAGCAAAGCTAGCCCTCAAGAAGAGGTAGAACAGGCTCAACACCGCTAGCAAAATACCAATTGAAAATCAGAGCTAAAACTGGCAAAATGCTAGTCCCTCAAGATAGAGCCACAGAGGCTCAACACAACTAGCACGAGAACCACTCCGAACCAATTGAAAAACAAACGAAAGGTCTCCGAACCAATCAAAGTCCACTTCGAGGACAAATGAGGAAAATGTTTGCTAGTCCCTCAAGACAGAGGCAACGGCTCAACACAACTAGCAAACTCCCCCTCGACAAGTGCAAGCAACCAGGAACTCCCCCTTAGGTCCAACAAGAGAAGAGCATAAAGATCTGAAAATCTCCCCCTTAGCAAAAGCTCCCCCTTAATTGAACGCCAGGAGACATATGATTTGCAAAAACTCTCCCCCTTAGTTGAAAATTCACTTATCAAGCACAAACTCTTCTCTTGAGTCAACACAACTCCTCCTTCCAAAATGCATATGAAGTCAGAAATGCAGGTTAGCAGCTTCAGGCATATAATCAAAAGAGTGCAAAAATGCTCTAATCGGTATAGCTCCAATGGCATAACAAAGCATTCACATAGCGAAGGCTCAAACTGATCACACATACGAAATATGAAGCATATGAGCAAGTGAGCAGTTTTTAGCCAAAAAGATAGTCACCATCAAAATAGCACTACACATGTATAGATAGGAATCCAGACAAGTGCTAAACATGTATACAAGGTGAACTACCCCTAGCAAAGTTCAATCATCATGCATAGGGATGAAGCATATACTTGTGATTTCAGTGTTATATCGGAGTTGCAGTGGTAAAGAATTCACAAGTTCAATTATTTAGCATGTGATTGCGAGAGGTTGAAGGCTTGTCTTTGCCTAACTTTTCAACCGAGCGAAGCCTATGCCGAAGCAATCAGAAGCTTAAAGCTACGGTTTCGGTCATACACTACATGGCTCAAGTTTAACTCAACGTGCAATGAGAAACAGTCTCGATACCATGAGGTGTTGACAAGCAATCCCATCTCGATCTTTTCAATTCACTAAAACTTGGTTCAAATTTTATACATGATATGAACAGACCAAGCAAGTGAATGACTCATAACTAGAGACATAGCAACCCAGCATATATGAAAAGCAGGAATGGACTCAACGCACCCTACACATGCTAGTTGCATATCTCAATGGTGAACATTTTCAGATTGTAAGTTATTAAGTAAATTCACCATTCCAAAATAGCTCAGCTCATAACATGTACCAGTGATCAGGAAGAGCATAAGCTACAAGCATCCATATAAGCATCGGAGCATACTAAATAAGAGCATAATTACATTCTAGTGAATATAGACATGAAGCTCAGAATGTAAATGCGTATGCCCGACACAAAACTGAAAGAAGGAAGATACCAATTGGAAAGACTCAAGAACCTCAAAAGAAAAGAACCTCAAAATAAAAGAGTCAGTCTGTACATCTCAAAATGCTTCCCCCATCTAAAAGGGGAAACACACACCAAGCTCACCCCTCAACCTATTAAAGGTTGATTCGTCTAAAGGCTTGGTGAAAATATCAGCCAATTGGTGATGAGTATCGACATGGCGAAGGTCGATATCACCCTTCTCCTGGTGGTCTCGCAAGAAATGAAAGCGCACATCAATGTGTTTGGTTTTCGAGTGAAGCACGGGGTTCTTAGCAACGCTAATAGCACTCGTGCTGTCACAAAGCAAAGGCACGCGAGAAAAGCTCAAACCAAAATCACGCAAAGTGGCCATCATCCAGAGTAACTGGGAACAGCAGCTAGCCGCAGCAACATACTCAGCCTCCGTGGTAGACTGGGCGACACTAGACTGCTTGCGAGAAGACCACGATACAAGAGAAGAACCAATAAATTGGCAAGTCCCAGAAGTGGACTTGCGCTCAATACGGCAACCAGCAAAATCGGCATCAGAATAACCGCAAAGCGAGAGGGTGGAGAAAGCAGAATACCAAATCCCAAACTCAGGAGTGAAATGAAGGTACCTGAAGATGCGCTTCACCGCCTGACGGTGAGAAGTGCGCGGCGATGCCTGAAAGCGCGCGCACAGACACACCGCGAACTGGATGTCCGGGCGTGTCGCCGTCAGGTAGAGGAGCGACCCGATCATACTGCGGTACTCCTTCTGGTCCACTGCTTCTCCGTCCACATCCGCATCCAGGGCAGTCGTCGTCGACATGGGTGTTGGAAGAGGCTTGGCCTCACCCATATCGAACCGCTTCAGCAAGTCCTTCGTGTACTTGCCCTGGTGCACAAACGTCCCCTCTCGGGATTGCTTAATTTGCAACCCGAGAAAGAATGTTAGCTCGCCCATCATGCTCATCTCGAACTCCCTGCTCATAGTATCTGCAAACTTGGCAACCAAAGCGTGAGAAGAACCACCGAAAATGATATCATCCACGTAAATCTGGACCAAGAGCGTGTCTTTGCCTTGCCGGAGGAGAAAGAGCGTCTTATCTACACAACCCATTTTAAAACCCTTAGCTTGCAGAAAAGTTTTCAATCTATCGTACCAGGCTCTAGGGGCTTGTTTCAAACCATATAAAGCTTTGTGAAGTTTAAAGACATGGTTTGGAAACTTGGGATTTTCAAAACCGGGGGGTTGCTCAACATAAACCTCCTCCTCTATGTAGCCGTTTAAGAAGGCACTCTTGACATCCATTTGAAAAAGTTTGAAACCCCTGGATGCAGCATAAGCCAAGAGTATCCTAATAGCCTCCAAACGTGCTACAGGAGCGAAGGTTTCCTCATAATCTATCCCCTCCTTCTGACTATAGCCTTTCGCTACAAGCCGGGCCTTGTTTCTCACAACATGGCCATCCTCTCCTTGCTTGTTTTTAAATAACCATTTTGTCCCAATAGGCTTACAGTCAGGTGGAGGTGGAACTAGAACCCAAACCCGATTTCGCTCAAAGTTCTCTAACTCCTCATGCATGGCATTGACCCAATCCGGATCCATCAAAGCGTGTCCAACATCTCGGGGCTCAAAATTAGCAACAAAAGCAGAATGAGCGAAGTGAGAGATGTGCTGTGACCTGGAGTGAGTGACTCGCTCGCCGATGTCGCCGATCATCTGTTCAGGGGGGTGCTGGCGCTGGATATGTCGTGGCGCCTCCCGGGAAGAATTGACCTCCCTCTCAACAGCAGCTGGTTCCACCCCGGGTACAAAAGGTACCGCGCGAGGTGGAGGATCCCACGGCCCCCAGGAAGAAGAGGTGTCGGGGCCGTGAGTTGTCATCGATGCCGCTCTTTGCGGCGCGGCAGGTGGAGGGGGTGCTGGATCATCCATACCTTCAGCACCCTCGTCCTCATCATCAAAAAGAGGCTCACCAACCTCATGATCACCTGCACGCTCAAATCGAGAAGAAGGACAAACCATGGTCTCGTCGAAGGTGACATCGGATGTCTCCATGACTCGGTTAGTGTCAAGGTTAAGTACACGATAAGCTCGAGTGTGAGTGCCATAACCCAAAAACACACCGTCAGAAGAACGAGATTCAAATTTGTCCAAGTTGCCCTTTTTGAGTATAAAACAATGGCAACCAAAAACTCGAAAATAACTCACCTTGGGCAGTTTGCCAAAACGCAACTCATAAGAAGTCTTTTTCAAGAAAGCTCTCAGAAAAATGCGATTGGAAATATAGCATGCAGTGTTCATAGCTTCGGCCCAATAGCGCCTAGGAGTCCTATGCTCATCAAGCATCGTCCTGGCCATCTCAACAAGTGTCCGATTCTTCCTCTCTACAACACCATTTTGGGGCGGTGTGTAGGGGGAAGAAAACTGATGCTCCAAGCCAAGGTGGTTACAAAACTTCTCAAAATCCGAATTTTTGAATTCGAAACCATTATCACTTCTAATAGCTCGCATCGAGTTCAAAGGGAACTCGTTCTGAAGACGCAAAATCAGATTGCGAGCGAAGGAGAAAGTCTCAGTCTTCTCAGTCAAAAAGAAGACCCACGAATATCTCGAAAAGTCGTCAACAACAACCAAAACATACCACTTGCCACCAACCGAGCTTACCCGAGCCGGACCAACAAGGTCCATGTGTAAAAGCTCTCCGGGGTGCGAGGTCATGACCTTAGTCACTGGATGGTGGGGAGCGGCAACCATCTTCCCATGTCTGCAAGAATGGCAAACTAGATCCTTCTCCATCGAAAGCTTGGGCAATCCTCAGATTAGGCCAAGTGAGCTAAGTCTTGCAAGCAAGTCGAAGCTTAAATGACCGAGCCTCCTATGCCACTTCCAAAGATCGGAGGAAGAAGGACTAGCCAAAAGATAGCGAGAAGAACCAAACGACTCCGAGAAATTCGCGCGAAAGACTTTCCCAAAGGGCGAAATCAGACATACAAGATCGCCCTGAGGATCTAAGATGCGACTAAGGTTCGGTTTAAAACGAATCTCATAGTCATCATCAAAAAGTTGCGAAACAGAAAGAAGGTTAAAATGCAGGTTAGAAACAAGAGCAACATCGCGCAACACAAAGTGCTCATTAACCCGCACCGTCCCACGAGACAATACCTTACCTTTACTATTGTCGCCGAAGGTTATGTACTCCTTTCCGGCGACCGGGCTAAGGCTGGAGAACCACTTGGCGTTTCCGGTCATGTGCCTCGAGCAACCAGAATCCACCAACCAAATGTCCTCCAACCGTCTCACCTACATCAATAAAAAGACATAGAGTGAGCATACGGTCCAACACTGGGGTTAGTGAAGTAAGGAGAATACCAGTGTTGGGTCGGCTGCTCAAAAGATCGGTCAGTGTAAAAACTATTCCTAGCCAGTCTACGGGGGTAGCGATCACTACGCTGAGGAAAACGTGGTCCGCTAGGGAAGAAGCGCTCACCGCGGTACTCAAACTGCGGTGGGGGAAAGCGCTCAACTAAGCCTCCGCAACGGGGTCCGTTACCTGCAAAAGCAGGACCCCGTCGGGCACGCTCTCTACGATATCTACGCCTAGGAGCCTGGGGCTCAACTGCTCTAGCTTCTCTCCTCGGAGCTCTCTCCTGCCTAGGCCTAACAAACTGAGGTCCTGGACCTCTAGGCCTAGTCTCCCTCATAGGAGCTCTCTCTTCCTGCCTAGGCCTGGGAGCCTGACCTCCAGACCTAGCTGCTTTCCTCTTGCCCTTCGGAGCATGTCCACCATGAGCTGGATGGTACATGTCCGGGTTCTCCATCTCCCAAGCCCTGCGCGCCTCTCGCTTGCGCCGAAAGCAGAACTCGCTCAAGTGACCATCTCTCCCACAAAAATCACACTGGTACCTCACCGCACGCAAAGGGGGTTGTTGGTGACCAGGGCTGTGGGTGTGGCTCACTTTGCCTTTGCCCTTCTGTGGCAACTCCTCACGAATGGGTGGCATAGCGTCAAGCTTGTTTCTGAGGTGGTTTGGCTTGGGTGCCCAAACTGGGTTCTTGGGAGGAGCTCTCGGGGGTTCCTCAACCACACCATCTTTGGTGATAGGCTTGGCTGACTCTTTGAGTGGAAGCTTGGCAAGTTTGGGAGTAGTGGTGGAATTGGGCTTCTCACATGGGTTCAGACCACTAGACTCTCCAATCTTTCCAAAAGCTGAGAGATCAACACTCTGAGCAAAACCTACACCAGGGGCACCAACAGCTCGCTTGAATTGGGAGATCATCATCCCGAGCTGTGGCTCACTGCTGGAGACCCATGACAAGATGGACCGAAGGTATGTGTTTTCTTCCTCGGTTTGCATCTTGCCATGCTTCACATTTGCAATCTCCATCTCCAGGCCCTCACACAAAGCACACCTCGAGACGCAAGTGCTATCTGAGCTGGCCTTCTCTAAATACTCAAGCTTGGCATTTTTCTCTGCCAACTCAGATTGCAAGACAGGACAAGTCTTGCACGCACCCAACAGCTGCGGCCTAGCACGGAGCTCATCCACCTCTCCAACCAACGCAGCATACTTACCTCTCAGAGTGAGAAGGTCAGTCATGTGCGCTATGCACGACTCGCACTCCGCCTCCTCCGACACTACCACGGTGGACCGAGCGAACTCAAGCTCCTTCACCGTGTCCTCCCACTTCTGCCTAAACTCCTTGCGCTCTCTAGCGGCACGCCTAAGCAACTTATCTTGGCTAAGGAGAGCAGCAGTCAACTTCTCAACCTCGGAGGAAAGCTCGTCGTAGGTGAGAGATACGTGGGAGGTGTCGTCGTCGTCGTCGTCGTTCCGAGGGGTACGCTCCGGCTCGCCGTCGACCTCATCTCCGAGCGCCATGGTGCACAAGCCTCCGTCGCTGGCGAAGAAGCACAAGCCGTTGAACTTGTCTTCCAGCTTCTTCTTCACGGACTCGTCATCGCTGGAGCCAGCGGAGTCGTCATCCGAGTCGTCGACGTCGCTGAGCGTGGCGAAGAACGCACGCTGCTCAGCTTGCTGCTTCTCCAAGTACTTCTTCTTGATGTACTCTTTGTCGAAGCCGCCCCGTTTCTTGTGCCTTGGGGGGACGTGCTTCTCCTTGTACTTGGAGTCGTGCTTGCGCCCATGTTCGCCCTTGCCCGAGTGCTTGTTCTTCTTCTTGGGGCAGTCAGCGATGAAGTGGTCGGGGTCACCGCACTCGTAGCATCCCGTGCGTCCTCCTCCTCGACGACGGTTCATGCGGTTGTTGTGAAACCGCGAGAACCGGTTGGCAAGCAAAGCCAACTCGTCGTCTCCCAAAGACTCCAGCTGGTCCTCTGTCACAGAAAAGAGAGAAGAAAACGCAAAGCCAGCTGAGGGGTTAGAGGAAGAGCCGGAAACCAAAGCCATGGACGGGCGAGAAGGATTTTCAAAAGAAGCCCTCGCCATAGCATCAATCTCACTGGACTTGAGCTTACTGAAGAGCTCGTCGCAGGTGAGGGTCTCATAGTTCGGCGATTCGATGATTGCCTGAACCTTGGAGTCCCACACCGAACGGTCAAGAGTGTGCAAAAGCTTCAAAGCACGCTCATGATCGTCAAATGGCAACTGCTCTCTGTTAGCCCTCATCCTGTTGACAATCACCTGAAAGCGAGCGAATAAACTTTCTATGCTCTCGCCAGGTTGATGTCTAAAGTTCTCATACTCTCGCTTGAACGACTCGTAGAGTCGGGTTTTGACTTGAGAGGTGCCCTCATGGAAACGCATGAGGGTGTCCCAGATCTCCCGAGCCGTAGCGAGGTGAGAAACACGATCAAACTCACCCATGCTCAAACAAGAAAAGAGAGCATTACGGGCTTGGCTATTGGCATCGTGCTCATCGATCTGTTGTTGAGAGACACGAGCAGCCAAGACCACGTAATCAGCAGAGTTGCAAATATCCCAAATAGAAGCACCCAAACTCTGCAGATAGGCCGACATGCGTATCTTCCAATACGCGTAGTTCGTTCCATCGAAAAACGGCGGTTTGCCCACGCCGCGATCCATGTCGCCTTCGGTGGATCTGGAACCGGCTAAGGTGGAAGATCCTTAACCCGCTCCGATACCAATTGAAGGACCGAGAAGCTAACCGAAAGCGACCAGAGGGGGGGGGGGGTGAATGGGAGCTTCAAAATTTCCTTTCGGAAACTAGATGCCACTGTCCCAAAATCAACCCCAAGAGCGAACCCTGGAGCTTGCTAATGTCCACGACCCTAGATGTAGGGTGGATGCTTCCTAGAAGCACAACGGGACACTAGACAACCCTAGAAAGCCAACGCAAAAGACGGAACTCGAATCCGATCAAGAACGAACGAACCGCGAACGAAAATGCGTGAAACTGGATCGACCGGACTCTGGCCTGCGTCCGGTCAGCAGGGACCGGACGCGTCCGGTCGCTCAAAACCTGATCTGGGAGCTCTCTGGAACTGACCGGACTCTGGCCTGGGGAGCGTCCGGTCGGTTCTCCTGCGTCCGATCACACAGAGACAAAACACGGGAACAGTAGTACCGGTGAGTCCGGTCACTCAACAATCAGAGCGTCCGGTCGAGCTGCAGGGAGACTCGCTGAGCATTCAACGACCGGACGCACTTGGTCAGCATCCGGTCGGCCCGATGCCAGCGTCCGGTCAGAGCACAGCAGTCCTGTTTGTCAACCGATTTGTCTCAATCTCACCTAAAACAATTCCTCTAGGGATCAAACTTGGTGAGATAAGTCACAAGGAGTATAGTGAGCTATCTCTAAGAGATCATGGCTCGAACCTATCTCCAAATCGGTGAATCGAAGAATTTCGGGGGAAGAGAGAAAACTTGACCCGAAACGAAAAATCGATCGATCTCCTAGACCGTGAGGTTAGAGGATGATTCCTTCGGTGGAAAGAAGTGCCTCACGATCTAGAACAACTTGGTTCAAACGGATTCGCAAAAGATGAACCGAGCAAAGAGATCAAGCGACGGGAAAATCGTGGGAAAAAGGATTCCGCGAAGAACACGAACACAACGGAAATCACAGCCACGAATTCGATGCAAAGACGCAAATCAAGCCATCGATCTGTGCTCCAAGGTGAGGATACGGCCTCACTTCCTCAAATCAACAGTACACAGAGTGGAGTCTCTCAGCGGATCTCAACTAGCTAAAGCAGGGGATGGGAGAGCAGGAAACCCTAGCAAATGAAAGCACTAACTGAGATAGCTAAAACTGAGATGGGGAGGAGGGTGTCTCCCCTGGACTACTTATACTAACCTAGACTAAGCCTATTTCCTACTCTACCCCTCTCTAAACTAATTACAGAGCGAACCAGCTAAACCCTAAGGCTATTCTGGTCCAACCCGCGGTGGTAGGTAGATCCGACGGCCACGCCCGCTCGAACCGAAGCGTTGCCTCGACGCAACCTCTGGATCGCCGCCACGTGCCGCCCTCGCTCTGCACCCCCGGTTTTGTGGCCCAAACCGGGAAACCAGCCTTTTCCATCAGCCCCCGGTTTTGAGGCCCAAACCGGGAAACCAGCCTCCAGCCTGAGTTTTGTGGCCCAAACTCAGAAACCCGCAGCGCCCGAGTTTTGAGGCCCAAACTCGGAAACCGGCCCACGCCCAGGTTTTGAGGCTCAACCTGGAAACCGTCCACCTGTTGGTTTTTCTCTGGCTCAACCAACAAACCTGAGCTGTAGAGGGGATGCACCGCCCGTGCACCCCGTCCACCGACACGTGTCCCCAGGTCCTCGACCCGAGCAACACCGTGCCCCGCAAGTCTCCGCTCGTCGTTGTCCCAGGCTGCCAGCCACCACAGCTGATCCTCAGGCACTCCGGTCCCTCAGTCCAAGCCACACGTCCGCCCTTCACTGCTCGATACATCGGCATGGCACGTCCGCCGCACGGCACGCCCATCCTTCATCGCACCCAGTCCGTCGGCACGGCACGTCTCAACTTGACCTTCACCTTGCCCTCGATCACTGTCTCCGAGCTCGACACCTGCACAACACAAGCCAAAGAACATGCGCATCAAACCCGTTGACAATCACTCATCACTCAGAGACTCGGCATACACCCATGTATCCGCACTAATGACCAAAACGCCCTTACATTAAGCACTCGTCCCAAATACCCCCCAGGGGTAAAACCATCCAGTCCTGACGATCTTCATCCGACGGCCACGCCCCCACATCCGGTAGCTTCGCCTCGACGCGACCTCACCTGATGCCGCCACGTGCCGCCACCGTCGACCGACGCGCCTTCTCACCGATAGCTTCGTCGCAACGCAAGCCTCTCGGTGCCGCCACGCGTCGACCGTCCTTTCGGACCAACCCCCTGGTTTTGAGGCCCAAACCAGGAAACCATCCACCCCGAGTTTTGAGGCCCAAACTCAGAAACCGACCACCCCAGGTTTTGAGGCCCAAACCTGGAAACCGTCGATGGTAGCTTTTTGAGGCTCAGTTACCGAACCCGCACCATAGACGGGATGTGGTTCTCACACCCCGACCACCGGCACCGATGCCGATGCATGTCCAGCCTCCACGCCGGGCACAACGCCTTCACCTTCCTTCTTGACTTGGCCGACGGCACTTGCGCCGCACGCAAGCCCGTGTCCGACCTCCCGCCAAGCGACCCGACTCCAGCGCCTTCCTCCTGACTCGGCCGATGCACCGCACATCCCCATGTGCTCTCGCTCGTCGATGCCACGTGCCAGCTACCACAGCTGGTCCTCTGGCCCTCTGGTCCCTCAGTCCAAGCCTCACGTCCGCCCTTCATCGCTCGGTAGCTCGGCATGGCACGTCCGCCGCACGGCACGCCCATCCTTCACCGCACCCGATCCGTCGGCACGGCACGTCTCAACTTGACCTTCACGTCGCCATAGACCACTGTCTCCGAGCTCCACACCTGCACATCAACACAGCCAAGAGACACATGTCGCACACGCACACCAACACAGAACACCACACAACTCACGCCACCGGTTAGTCATAACAATAAGTGCATAGCCAGATATGGACTAAACCGGGTAAAAGCCTCAAACCTTCCTCAATACAGTCAATCATTCATCATTTGTATTCTCAATCTCCGGACTTTCCCAATTGATATTGAAAGTTTTCCTGCAGGGGTTAGTCCAAAAAAATATCCAATATCTACTATAGCATACTATCAGTTCAGAAATCAACCTAGACACCACGTCTAATTTGACTTAGGAAGGTATTCTAACCTAAGCACCATGCTCAATTTAAAAATCCTTCTGAAGCGAAATCAACACAACTCACGGTTTAAACTAAACACCAAGCCTAATTTAAAGAGATGTATGACTGTACTTCAAACCCATATATATACTATAGCAGGTAAAGGTAACATGAAAGCATTGTAGAGATTTATTCAGATGGTGATGACAGAGTATGATTAGTGTATGAGCATATCTTAAAGGTAGGGTCCACCAACATAGCAACATGGCAAGAGATATTCCTAGAAAGTCTATTCCCCAAGCTTGGATTTTGCACAAATCAAGATTGGATGAATGTAATTAAATGTTACATGATGATTGGTTGGACATACCTTGTGTTTGTTGTCCCTTCGTTCTTTTCTGCTCCAGACCTGGAAAGGTTAGTGACAAGAATACCCGAAGGAATATTTTCATAATTATATTTCTATGCTCATTACAAGGACAGTGCAGCAGAAAGGTAGGTGTTGGGGAAAAGGACCCTCGGCAAAGACGCCGCCCAGATATGGTGCCAAGAACAACCTTCGCGTGGTCTTTGTGTCCTCGCGAGGTCCCCCTCCTTTTGGGATCAATTTTCTAACCTTCGGGCGTGCGTCCGACCCTCGATGCTCCCTTTTGCACTCCCTACAGGTTAAGGCTTCGCGGCACGGCAGGCGACCCTTGCCGGGTCCCAGGGCCGCTCTACTCAGAGCGGACCAAGCATGCGGCGAAGGACACAGGCCAAGGGCGGCCGAAGTCGAAGGTAGACGAGTAAGTCGAAGGTCTGGCGAGCGGCGAAGGTCGCGGGTCCGAAGGCGAGCATGAATCAAAGGCCAACGCCTCACCGTCCCATTCCCGAAGGCGGTCCGAGTCAGGTGGCGGCACATAGGGGAAAGACTGGCTAGGGTTTCAGCCTCTACTGTGTACTTACCTTTTTACCCCTCCTCCCTACGTGGAGGCAAGGAATCTTTGTTGTACCCTTTTGTAATTTGACCAGTGCCCCTTGGTATTTACTATAAATACCAAGGGGTGAACAGTGTGAAGGAGGATTTTTTGGGGGAGGGAGCAGTGCTCTACAGCTTTAATTGAGTTCGAAACCTCCGCTTCCACCTTTGCTTCCGACGCTTGGCCACCTTAGCTGTTCCCTCCGCACAAGTGCAGGGGTTCGGCAAGTGTGTTCCCAACAGTTTGGCGCCGTCCGTGGGGACCGAAAGTTTGGCATGGCAGGAAACAGAAGAGCTCACCCAGCGAGGGACCAACGTGCAGCCAGAGAGACAGCGACGGTGGTCCCTCCTGCGGAAGAAATTGTGCAACCCTCGGGAGGAGAGAACGTCACCCCGGAACCCCAATCCCTGGCCCCCCAGGTCCGAGTGGCGACGCAGCCGCACCCACACACTTCGGGAGAAGGAGAAGGAGAAGAAGAAGAGATGGGCCTCGAGGCCCTTGAAAGGCTCGAGGCTGAGCTGCAAGAGAAGAAGAGGCGCCTGGAACAGCTTGAGAGGCATAACCAACTGCGCTCGATCAGACAAAGGGCAGACGAAGCCAGAGAGCAGCTTCGCCGAATGGAAGAATCCCTCGCTGAGGCAGAAGCCGAGGCCGAAGGCTGGAACAATGAGATGCCCCCACTGCAGGAGGGGAATGAGCAAAATCAAGACAACCTTCGCTGCCATCCACCACCCCCACCACCACCAGTTCACCCGCAACCTCATCCTCATAGACAACCAAACTTCCGCCACCTTTACCCGGATGAGAGAGAGATAAACCTTCGCAACCACCGAAGGCCCCAACAACACCAAATGCCCTACGACCCAAAGTCTCCACTCTCCCAAACACTCCAAACCCAACCCTGGCCACCATGCTACAATCCACAAAACCTACCTCGCTACGACGGACTTTTTGACCCTCGCCAATTCATCATGAGCTACGAAGCAGCAGTTGCCGCAGCAGGCGGAGATGAATCAACAATGGCAAAGTCTTTTGTCATCATCCTGCGAGACATCGCACAAACCTGGTACAGCAACCTCCGCCCCGGAACTGTAGATTCCTGGGCCAATCTCAGAGACAGGCTTTGCACAAACTTCAAAGGCATTACGCCAGCTCCATCAAACCCCATTGAGTTGTTTAACTGCAAACAAGAAGAGCGCGAACCACTTCAAGATTACTAGCGGAGGTTCATTCAGATCAGAGCAAGAACCCCGGGGATATCCGATGAGGCCGTCATCCTCGCTGCAGTCAGCGGCCTTCGCCCGGGCCTGTGCCCTTCAAAATTTGCCCGGAAGCCGGCAAATACAATTGAAGAATTGCACGAGACAATGGAAAAATACTGTAGAGCAGACATGGACTTCCGAGTGAAGTTCGATGCTCGGAGGTCACTCCAGAAGCCACAGCCGAGGCCTCAACCGAGAGAAAGCAACCTTCGCCAAGAGCAAAGCAGCGTTGGTGCAATCAACAAAGCAACAAGTTACGAGGATCAAAGACGGGACGCTCAACCTCCGAGCAACCAAGCCCCGCAGGGTTTGCCACCTCCGCTGAATCAGCAGAACCAGCAGCGAGATCCCGCCAAAATGTATTGTCACTTCTGTGGAATGGGAAAGGGACACACAACAAAGCAATGCGAATGCTTCGCCAAGGGAAAAGAATACCAGGAATCCAGGAAAGCTGCTTCGTCAGACACCCGAACCATCAACCACACCAGGAAACCAAGTTTCCACCCACCAAATCCCCCATACCACTATACCCCCATAAACTACGGCCTACCTTCACAACAACCTACTTACACTCATCACCCACTCTACAACCAAACCTCTTATCAGCCAACCACCATCCCACAACGCCAAAATCCACCTTACACAGTCACATACCCAACAACCCCCCAAAACCAAATTCCAACAACCCACCAAGCCAGCGACGCTCTGCCACCACCACCGCCAATCCCCGCGTTACTAGCACCACAGCCTGTCAAAGCCGAAGCCCCGAGCCAAACGACCATCAACAATCCAACATCAACCTTAGGTGTGATTCTAGCTATCACCGGAGGTTCAAATGAAGACCATGGTACCAAACGGCGGAGAAAGGAACATGCCAGACGAGTTCACCACGTGGCCGTCGAAGGACCCCACAGATTCAGTCGCTGGTCTCACATTCCCATAACCTTCGACTCCAGCGATATGAAGTTGAAAGATTACCCTCACACCGACACAATGGTGATCGAAACCAACCTAGCAGGGTGGACTGTCACCAAAATACTGGTCGATACAGGAAGCTCCGCGGACATCTTGTTCGCTTCAACCTTCGACAGCATGAAGCTTGATAGGAACCTTCTGCAACCTGCTGACAACCCCCTATACGGCTTCGGTGGTCAACAAGTGAGAGCCGTCGGGAAAATTTATTTGCCCGTGACCTTCGGCGACCAGATCAACTGCAGAACCGAGCACATAACCTTCGACGTAGTCGACATGTTCTACCCGTACAATGCCATATTTGGCCGAGGGGTCACCAATGCATTCAACGCAGTCATCCATCCTGCTTACCTCTACATGAAACTACCCGCTCCGAAGGGGGCGGTTGCAGTATATGGAGACCAAGACGTCGCAAGGGCAGCTGAGCGAACTGTAGCACCGGGACAACGTAACGTCCACAACTTGTCGAAGCCTCGAGCTACAAACCTCAACACCGAAAGAAGCACTGCACCATTCAATTGGGGACCTCGGCAGCAAAAAGCCTTCGAGGACTTGAAAAAATATCCACCAAGGGCTCGCGCGAGAGAGCGACATGTGTCGAGCACGAACCCGCAACGCCAGTTTGATGCTATCAGCCCACACTGCTCGAAGGTTTCCCAAGCATAAAAGCACCGGCTTCAGAGGAAGGTTTCCATCCTCCACAAGGCAAGGTACCTCTATATTGCAAATCTTTATGCTTCACTTGAGGTAATGAACTCCTACAACAAAAAACAAGCTAAAATTGACAAAAAATCTTCTCTTGGGACAACTAACCCTTCGCTAATCTCGAACTTTCACTTCTCACGTTCAAATGCGCGAAGGTCGCATATTGCAAACTGTTTTGCAGGATTCCATGTTTGCAACACTTCAAAATTGTGGTTATACAATCTATCAAAATATCCATGCAGAATGACATATATTATGTGCAACCACTCTCATCATTAATCGACATTGCAGGGACCTAATCATGTATTTTGGCACGTGCCTTAAGTAAATAGCATTTTTCGCTATAAAAATGTTCAGCTTACCTTCGCACCAATTTTATGCAAGTACTTGGCATAAATGCATCAAGCATACACATTCATCATACCATCACATCGCATTTTCATGATGCATACCAAACCTTGCTTCGAACTCCGAAAGACAAAGGAGACGGTGGGAGGTCCCAATTGAGTACCCTCGCAAAGAAACACGTGAAGGGCTCAAGTCTTACAATAACTCATTATACGGAAATAACTTTGTTTTGCAGAGCTACCCGCGTATACACAACCTTTACATTGCAAAAAACAAGTTGAATGTTTCTTTCAGAAACCTTATCGACTTCACATTAGTTAAGGAGATTCCCTCGTAGGTGTTCAACTTGTCTACAAGGGAAACCCCCAGGAAAAAAGGGGAGGTTTTTTTTTGGGCCAACTCCACCCCTCGCCCAACCCTTCGACAAGGAGCTCGCCCTCGGCGCCATCAACCCCACCCCTCGCCCCAACTCTTCGGCAAGGGGCTCGCCGTCAAATAAACGAAGCTCCTCCCATTAATAACTCACTTTGCAAGGACCAAATTATTTGTTTAGACATGTGCTCAGCTTAAGTTTGCACCAATTTTGTGTAAGTACATATCATAAACGCATCAAGCACACTCATTCATCATATCATCGCACCGCATATTCATGATGCACACCAAACCTCACTTCGTTCTCCGAAAGACAAAGGAGACGAAGAGGGAGGTCGCAAAAGCAAACTTCACCTCCGCCTAAGATAAGGGGAGGCGCGAAGTCCAAAAAAGTCGAGCACCCTGGCACAAATGATAGGGGCTCGCAAAAAAGCAAACTTCACCTCCGCCTAAGATAAGGGGAGGCGCGAAGTCCAAAAAAGTCGAGCACCCCGGCACAAACGACAGGGGCTCGCAAAAAAGCAAACTTCACCTCCGCCTAAGATAAGGGGAGGCGCGAAGTCCAAAAAAGTCAAGCACCCTGGCACAAACGACAGGGGCTCGCAAAAAAGCAAACTTCACCTCCGCCTAAGATAAGGGGAGGCGCGAAGTCCAAAAAAGTCGAGCACCCTGGCACAAACGACAGGGGCTCGCAAAAAAGCAAACTTCACCTCCGCCTAAGATAAGGGGAGGCGCGAAGTCCAAAAAAGTCGAGCACCGCGGCACAAACGACAGGGGCTCGCAAAAAAGCAAACTTCACCTCCGCCTAAGATAAGGGGAGGCGCGAAGTCCAAAAAAGTCGAGCACCCTGGCACAAACGACAGGGGCTCGCAAAGAAGCAAACTTTACCTCCGCCTAAGATAAGGGGAGGCGCGAAGTCCAAAAAAGTCGAGCACCCTGGCACAAACGACAGGGGCTCGCAAAAAAGCAAACTTCACCTCCGCCTAAGATAAGGGGAGGCGCGAAGTCCAAAAAAGTCGAGCACCCTGGCACAAACGACAGGGGCTCGCAAAAAAGCAAACTTCACCTCCGCCTAAGATAAGGGGAGGCGCGAAGTCCAAAAAAGTCGAGCACCCTGGCACAAACGACAGGGGCTCGCAAAGAAGCAAACTTCACCTCCGCCTAAGATAAGGGGAGGCGCGAAGTCCAAAAAAGTTGAGCACCCTGGCACAAACGACAAGGGCTCGCAAAAAAGCAAACTTCACCTCCGCCTAAGATAAGGGGAGGCGCGAAGTCCAAAAAGTCGAGCACCCTGGCACAAACGACAGGGGCTCGCAAAAAAGCAAACTTCACCTCCGCCTAAGATAAGGGGAGGCGCGAAGTCCAAAAAAGTCGAGCACCCTGGCACAAACGACAGGGGCTCGCAAAAAAGCAAACTTCACCTCCGCCTAAGATAAGGGGAGGCGCGAAGTCCAAAAAAGTCAAGCACCCTGGCACAAACGACAGGGGCTCGCAAAGAAGCAAACTTCACCTCCGCCTAAGATAAGGGGAGGCGGGAAGTCCAAAAAAGTCGAGCACCCTGGCACAAACGACAGGGGCTCACAAAGAAGCAAACTTCACCTCCGCCAAAGATAAGGGGAGGCGCGAAGTTCAAAAAAGTCAAGCACCCTCACAAACGCGACAGGGGCTCGCAAAGAAGCAAACTTCACCTCCGCCAAAGATAAGGGGAGGCGCGAAGTCCAAAAAAGTCAAGCACCCTCACAAACGCGCCAGGGGCTCACAAGAAGCAAACTTCGCCCCCGCCAAAGATAAGGGGAGGCGCGAAGCCCAAAAAGTCAAGCACCCCCGCAAAGCACAACAGAAGCTCATCATGAGAGCAATGCGCGAGCCTCGCTAAAAGTTAAAGGGGGCGTCGCTATTTTTTCAAAACAAGCTCACGAGAGCAAATGCCTGAGTCTCGCTAAAAGAAAAAGGGGGCGTCGCTGTTTTTTCAAAACAAGCTCGCGAGAGCAAATGCCTGAGCCTCGCAAAAAGAAAAAGGGTGCGTCGCTGTTTTTTTCAAAACAAGCTCACGAGAGCAAATGCGCGAGCCTCGCCAAAAGAAAAGGGGGCGTCGCTATTTTTTCAAAAACAAGCTCACGAGAGCAATGCGCGAGCCTCGCTAAAAGTTAAAGCGGGCGTCGCTATTTTTTCTAAACTAGCTCACGAGAGCAAAAAAGTCCAAAAAAGCCGAGCCCTCCAAGTCAGGCCTCGGGCGGGTGCACTTTCTCCCACCTCGCCCGACCAATGTAGCACCCTCGTCCAGCAGAGTCCCGGCATAGCAACTGTCGCGCCGTTTTGCAAACCGCAAACTCCGAACCATCGACCCTTGTAGCACCCTCGAAAGAATGACTATAGACGTAAAATCAGCGTGTTAAAAAGCATTGCGCGAGCCTCGCTAAAAGATAAAGGGGGCGTCGCTGTTTTTTCAAAACAAGCTCACGAGAGCAGTGCGCGAGCCTCGCTAAAAGATAAAGGGGGCGTCGCTGTTTTTTCAAAACAAGCTCACGAGAGCAGTGCGCGAGCCTCGCTAAAAGATAAAGGGGGCGTCTCTGTTTTTTCAAAACGAGCTCACGAGAGCAGTGCGCGAGCCTCGCTAAAAGTTAAAGGGGGCGTCGCTGTTTTTTCAAAACAAGCTCACGAGAGCAATGCGCGAGCCTCGCTAAAAGTTAAAGGGGGCGTCGCTGTTTTTTTCAAAAACAAGTTCACGAGAGCAGTGCGCGAGCCTCGCTAAAATTAAAAGGGGGGCATCGCTGTTAAAACAACACAAGAACGATAAATAGCGCAATAAACGAGCTCACAACAATACAGCACTCCCATCTTTTTACAAAATAGCATCACAACGATAAACATATCGGAAAAAAAAATTACAAGGAACCATCGCTCCCTTCAATCAACATCAAACCACCAGAGCCCTCGCTAACCTCCTCGAACTCCGGCTCCGCCACAACAATAGGTCCCCACAACAAAGGAGCTGCCGGAACAATTGGCAGCTCACCAGGCAAAACCCTCGCCCGAAACATATATGTACGATGTACTTCATCCACATCCGAAGGTTCCTCCTTCGGAACCACCAGCGATCCGTCGGGGCCCACTTCAAGCTTACTTCGTCCAAACAAATAATCCAACGCAGTACTATCATCAATATCATCGTCTAAAGCAACTTGCGAAGACGAAGACGAACCAAACAATTAACGAGTGGCTTGCCGATCAGTAAAGTCCGCGTCGCGCCAAAATCTGCTCGATCTACTATTCTTTAAATCATACCTCCGCACTTTTGACCACCAAAAATGCTCGAAGGACAGCGAAGGATGTTTTAACTTAGCGCGAGCCCATGACTCACCAGTTATGAAAGTATCCTGGTAATTAAGCGTCAGTGGCGTCACATCAAATACTTCTAAAACGGTTCCGTTAGGAACCTGCATTGCATAAATACCGAAAAGTATCTCAGCATCTCCAAGTTTTACAAGCATCGCAACCATTACAAAATGACCTCATCTATACAACCCTAAAAACTTCACACCTGCTCGCTTCCGTCAGGCTCGCCCGTCTCGATCTCGCCAGTTACAGCCTCCGCAACGTCAGTAGGTGCCTCCTCCGCAGCCACCTCTCGTTCGACACCTTCGCCGGCGACCGAGGCTTCCGCAGTCAACACTTCAACCTCGAGTGGCGGAGCCTCTGCAGAGCAAGGAGCATGAGCCGCTGCGGAGCTCCCGCCAATTTCAACGGCCGCAGCCGGCGAAGGCATCGCCTCCCTACGAGCCTGTAAACACCAAAAAGACAAAATGAAAACACGAGTCAATACCAAGTCCATAATCATTGAAATAACGCCAAACGTCACTCTTCAACGACACAAACCTGACGAGTTGCTTCGGCAGCCTCCTCGAAGGCAAGAGCTCGGCCGCCGCCAGCAATCCAAAACTTGCGAAGCAACCGCATTGCACAGTTCCGGACCTCGGCATCGTTAGCCTTCATTTGCCGCACTTCATCAACGGTCGGAAAAATTTGGTTGGGCTTCTTAATTTTCCGAAGGTGCTCGCAGTCCGCTTGACGGAGGGTTCCAGCCATCGCCAGCGCACCGGCATACCCACCAAAATCAGCTGCATTCCCAACCAGCGAGCTAAACACATCCAACTCGTTGTTTAACCAATTTTCAAAAGCCTCCGCATTATTTGCAGGAAGTGGCTCCCCGGCAGAACCTCCGGCTTCAGTCAAGCATGTGTCTATCTTAATCTTAACCCTCGACGTGCTTTCCCGCCAAGCCTCGGCTTGGGCAGACACCTCCGTGCATAACTCCTCTATGCGCTCCTTCGCTGACATCAAATCTCTATCTTTCTGCTGGCCAGCAGCGAAGAGCTCCGCGTTGCTATTTGCAGTCTTCCGTGCCTCCTCTCTCCATCTCTCAGCCTCCTCCAAAGCAGTTTTGAGCTCTGCATCTTTGTTTTGCAGGCTCTGACGAAGCTCCCTGTTGGCCTTCTCTGTGTCCTTCAACCGGTCATTCAAATAATGGAGATTGTAGCTTGCCCTTCAACGCGCCGACCGGCTGAGGAGCATCAGCTCGGCCACTTTGACATCAATATCATCTTGTAAGTTGTCCAAGGGCTCGCTGGCCAGCCGGAGCTCCGCTTCCGGCACACAAACACGGCTAAACACATGACCAAGGAAGCGCCTCTCCTCTGGAGCACACTGCAAGTGACATGATCGAAGGTCCGGACTCGTGTATAGTTCAGTTGCCGGGTCGGAAACTCCAAGTTCCTTCGCATAATAAGGAAGACTTGTCCATCTAGCTTCACCATATGGCCTATTTCCCGGGATCCGGTCAGATTCGAGGTCACCGGTAAACTCGGATCCCTCAACCCAAATGTGTGACCCAGCGAACTCGGGGAGCAACCCTCGTGGAGGACTATCTGCTACAACATCAATCATCAGCTCTTCAATACTTTGAGTGGCCGCAGCTTCACCACTGGACGAGGCTAGGTTTTTTCCTCGAGTGTCCTCGGTGGATACATCTTCTTCGGAGTCAGCTTCGTCACTAGTCGCATCGCTGTCCTCGCTGGATGACTCCCCTTCAACCACCCTTTCCCTTTCCTCTTCCTTCTCTTCCTTGTCAGTATCATCGGAAACGCCTTCGTCATCGGAAGTCTGAATCAAAGCTCCGATACCGCCCACGCGGGGCACCCATCCTCCAGCTCTATCACAACCCCGGCCACTCGAGGCTATGGCCGAGGACGAAGAAGTACCTAAGGCAGCAGAGCCTGCGGCGACCTTCATCGCAAGTACCTTCGCCCGGCCGCTGGCGCCGCCGCGACCACGGCCACGACCCCTCTGCGGCCGCGAAACAACATTGCTCTTCTCCGCAGAATCTCGTTTCCTCTTCTTAGGCGCATCCTCGCTCGACGGCGCAGGCCAATTGGAATACTGTATTCCAAGCATATCAAAAACCCTATTGATACGACCTCCGCTCCCCACTGAACTATGGATAGCCTTAATCTCGAGGGTGGATAATTTCCCGACAAGATTTTCAGCCCTCTGTTGAACTCGCTTATAGATAGCGTCAATTCCATCCTGACGCCTCGGAAATTTCTTGAACACCCTCTCCCAAATCTTGTTCAAGTTAAGCTTCGGTTTCTTCAATCCGCGGGCCCCGTACCTCGCATCGTCCTCTACCGGAAACCAAACTTGTCTCCGACTGAGGGGCCACGCGTCAGCACAGCAGTATTCCTCAACCAAATCACGAGCACATTGGGAACGCGCAACCACCCTCAAACAATCAACTGCGGCATGTGCCTCGGGGCCCATCTGAGCCTCGGCACTCACATCGCCAAGTGGCGGAAGCTCGCCGCAAAGCTCGGGAACTCCATCAAACTTGTAGTAAAACCAAAACTCTTGCCATCCGCTGGCCCACTTATTCTTTTGTGCCTGCACCGGTAACTCCGACCCAGCTCGGTGACAAAATGTGTACACACCAAACTGACCCAATCTAGCGTTGCCCTCGCCGTTCGTTATCTTGCGAGGCTGCATGTGCACACGGTGCGTCCGTACAAAACCCTCGACTTGTGGAGCAATACCCTACGACCGGCAAGCCCAAACATACACTGACATCTTCGTAAAGCACGAAGGTGTTAGCTGGTGGATCCTCAGATTGAACCTTCGCAGAACAGCCGTCACAAAGGGATCAACTGGGAAACGCAGCCCAGCTTCGAAGAACTCCTCAAAAACCACAATCTCGTCTGCACCAGGCTTCGGAACTGTCTCACCAGCACTGATCCTCGCTTTTCCCCCCTCGATCCACCCCCGCTTAAGGTATGCCGCCAGTTCCGAACCACTAACACGGCTCAGGCCAAACTCAAAACTAACCCCCTCGACCCCAGCGGAGGGGGAAACAGCGCGAGCGGTTTGCTTCAACCTCGCCATCTCCAACCAAGCTTCGCAGAACGCAAGCAAATCAGAGCCTTCGCAACCACACAAAGGCAACCCTCGCAGCAGCAAACGCGCAGCAGCAGGTTGGCTAGGTCAAAGGAGGGCACAAGTTTTTAACACTCACCTACCCCCGTATTTATAGGCCGAGAAACGAGCCTCCACACCTGACAAAATCGGCACGACAATCAAAAAACGCGGTGCAAAAAACAAAACGGGTTTCAACAGTACGAACTACAATACAACGATACGGCCCAAAGCAGCCGCGGGCGTCGCTGCCAAGGGTCCCTTTACGTTTTCCCATCCAAAATGCGCTGCTTGGGCCTAAAACTCTGTTTTTTAGATCCAAGGCAACGAGGGGCTACTGTTGGGGAAAAGGACCCTCGACAAAGACGCCGCCCAGATATGGTGCCAAGAACAACCTTCACGTGGTCTTTGTGTCCTCGCGAGGTCCCCCTCCTTTTGGGATCAATTTTCTAACCTTCGGGCGTGCGTCCGACTCTCGATGCTCCCTTTTGCACTCCCTGCAGGTTAAGGCTTCGCGGCACAGCAGGCGACCCTCGCCGGGTCCCAGGGTCGCTCTACTCAGAGCGGACCAAGCATGCGGCGAAGGAGACAGGCCAAGGGCGACCGAAGTCGAAGGTAGACGAGCAAGTCGAAGGTCTGGCGAGCGGCGAAGGTCGCGGGTCTTAAGGCGAGCACGAATCAAAGGCCAATGCCTCACCGTCCCATTCCCGAAGGCGGTCCGAGTCAGGTGGCGGCGCACAGGGGAAAGACTGGCTAGGGTTTCAGCCTCTACTGTGTACTTACCTTTTTACCCCTCCTCCATGCGTGGAGGCAAGGAATCTTTGTTGTACCCTTTTATAATTTGACCAGTGCCCCTTGGTATTCACTATAAATACCAAGGGGTGAATAGTGTGAAGGAGGATTTTTTGGGGGAGGGAGCAGTGCTCTACAGCTTTAATTGAGTTCGAAACCTCCGCTTCCACCTTTGCTTCCGATGCTTGGCCACCTTCGCTGTTCCCTCCGCACATGTGCGGGGGTTCGGCAAGTGTGTTCCCAACAGTAGGCATAGCTCATAACCAGGTATTATGATGGGGTATAAGGATTCTACTGGTTATAGCTTGCTCATGGGGTAGTGATAGATAAGAGTGGAATTCAAAACCAACATTCATAATAATGAAAATAATGAAAAGACTGGGACAAAAAAGGAAAAGATAAAAGTATGATTACAAGGTTAAACTTAAGACGTAAAATGATCTACCGTTCCCCGGCAACGACGCCAGAAATGCTTGTTGGTATAAATTAACGCACACTCTACTTTATCCGCAAGCGCACAGATAAGATCTACCGATGTAGCACTTCACCGGAGTAACCCAGTTTAATATCGAACCCAAAGGAACGGATAGCAGTGAGTCTCAAGTGTTTAACCCCTGAGTGGCTAACAAGGACGAAAAATCTAGAAGCATAGAGGGCATCACTAAGGTTATCTAAATCCAACTTAAGAGTGATATGTTTATTATTCTTAATGGGGAAGTTGCCATAAGAGGTCACAAATAGAGTATGATTCTTTTATGCAAATGTATAATCCTACCGGACCTACACACGGGTAGTGGACTATAGAAGAATCAACAAGGCTATAAGAGTCACCCTTGCGAACTACCACTGTTACCGGCGTTATAGGAGGCATTTATGATGAGCTATCAAGTCTAAGCACCACGCTTACACTATCCAACTACTCTAACTCTAGCGCATCTAGAACTAAAGTACTCAAAAGAGAGTCATAAACCTTAAGAATAATAAGAACAATAACTCAAACTTAAATATAGACGTTGATTACCGAAACAATCGTTGAAGCAAGTCGATGAAGAACTTGAATCCACAGGAACAAGATGAAGAAGTTGATCCGACAGGCTAGAGCTTCCTCTTGATCTCTTCCTCTCTCTCTCTCTCTTCTAGTTCTAGTATAAGACTAGGTTCTAATCCTAATTGAGGGGTATCTAGTCTTCTACTTGATAGCTGGCTCTTGATTTCAACTAGATGAACTAGATCTAATTCTAGATGAACTAGAAGAGATTCATCTAGAGGGACCTCTACTTCTACATTGGAACCCTAATTTCTGATGTGGAGATGAATAATGAAGAGGGAGATGCCTGGAGAGGGGGGTCTGGGTCTGGTTATATAGCCCTGGGCGATGAATCGTGGCCCTTGGATCAAACCGACTTGGGGTACGGTCGAGATGCATCTAGGGAGTCGGTTGAGGTAGCTTGCAACGGAAGGAGCCAGGTGGGCCCAAGGGAGACCGACCGGTCTAAGGGTGGGACCGGTCGGTCCCACCTAGGGCCTCTGGTGGTGATCTTCGTCATGGTGCATTCTTGCGTCCCCTGGAGTCTTCTAGAAGTATCCCGACATGGCGGTTACGTTATCTCCCGTCGGTTTCCTTCTATGGGAAGCTATTAGTGCTGATTTTCTGGTTTAGTCCCTGCAGAATCATAACTCACCAAAACTCATGGAATATTGTCAGTTGAATCCCTAAATCTTTGTTGGTGATCATATTCTTGCCCTTTTCATATTTATTTATCACTTAATTATGATAGTTAACCAGTGTCAACAAAGCGCATGAGAAGAGCCACCAAAGATGATGTCATCCACGTAAATCTGGACTATCAGAGTATCATTGCCTTGCTTGAGGAGAAACAGAGTCCTATCAACCCATCCCATTTTAAAACCCTTAGAGAGAAGAAAGGTTTTCAAACGATCATACCATGCTCTCGGGGCTTGTTTCAAACCATATAAAGCTTTAGACAGTTTATAAACATGGTTTGGAAACTTAGGATCCTCAAAACCTGGGTGTTGCTTAACATAAACCTCTTCTTTTATATACCCATTCACAAAAGCACTCTTAACATCCATCTGATAAAGCTTAAAACCCTTCGAAGCAGCAAATGCTAGAAGAATTCTAATAGCTTCTAAACGGGCTACAGGGGCAAAGGTTTCCTCATAGTCTATCCCCTCTTTTTGGCAGAAACCCTGGGCTACTAGCCTAGCCTTGTTCCTCACTACCATCCCATCCTCACCCTCTTTGTTCTTGAAAACCCATTTGGTACCTATAGGATGGCATTCTGGTGGTGGTGGAACTAGGGTCCAAACTCGGTTTCGCTCAAAGTTCTCTAGCTCCTCATGCATGGCATTTACCCAATTAGCATCAGAAAGTGCGTGTCCAACATCTTTGGGCTCAAAGGAAGCAACGAATGCAGAATGAGCAAAGTGTGAGATTTCATACGCTCGCGACCACGTGACTCGCTGGTCGATGCCGCCGATCATCTGCTGCGGGGGGTGAACATGCTGAACGCTTCGGGGCGCTTGCCTCGCCGAAATCGCCTCCCCCTCGCCAGATGCTGTTGCTCCCTCAGGTGCAGCGGGTGCTCGCTGGAGAGGTGGCTCAAGAGGACCCCAGGAAGAAGAAGTCGTGGGATCGGGTCCTCGAGCTGAAGTAGTCGTCGTAGGGTCGACGGGGGCAGCCAGTGGAGTTGGCTCGGGATCACCCCAATCGGCATTCTCCTGCTCCTCCTCAACAAAGATAGTCTCTCCCAGCTCCTATTCTCCTGCAACATCCAAAGCAGAGGAAACACAAGGCATAGTCTCGTCGAATGTGACCTCGCAGGTCTCCACTATCCGGTTAGTCTCAAGGTTAAGTACTCGATAAGCACGCGAATGCGAGGCATAACCAAGAAACACACCATCAGCAGAGCGAGATTCAAACTTATCCAAATTGCCTTGCTTCAGAATAAAACATTTACACCCAAACACCCAAAAATGAGACACCTTGGGTACCCGTCCAAACCGCAACTCATAAGATGTTTTCTTCATGAAAGCCCGAAGAAAAATGCGATTTGCAACATGGCAAGCGGTGTTGATCGCCTCGGCCCAAAAGCGCCTAGGAGTCCTATGCTCATCGAGCATCGTCCTGGCCATCTCAACAAGGGTCCGGTTCTTGCGCTCAACAACACCGTTTTGCTGGGGGACATAAGGAGAAGAAAATTGATGCTCGATTCCATTAGAAGAACAGAAAGAGGCAAACTGAGAGTTATCAAACTCAGTACCATTATCACTACGAATAGCTCTAATGGTATCAGGGGGAAACTCAGTTTTCAACCTCAAAATCAAGTCACGAGCAAAAGGAAAAGCCTCATCCTTACCCTCCATGAAAAATACCCAAGAGTACCTCGAAAAATCATCAACGATCACTAGAACGTACCACTTCCCACCCGCTGAGCAAACCCGAGCTGGACCAACTGTGTCCATGTGTAAGAGCTCGCCGGGTCGCTTTGTCATCACCTGATTAATAGGTGGGTGAGAAGCAGCAACCATCTTTCCGTGACAATAGGGATGGCAAACAAGGTCCTTCTGAAACTTAAGCTTGGGCAATCCTTGGATTAGGCCAAGTGAGCTAAGTTTTGCAAGGAAGTCAAAACTCAAGTGGCCAAGCCTCCTATGCCACTTCCACAAATCAGAAGAAGGACCAGCCATCAAACATCTAGCAGAGCCGAAGGAACGAGAAAAGTTAGCTCTGAAAACACGGCCAAAAGGGACAATCCAACAAACAAGATCTCCCCGAGGGTCTAAGACACGACTCAAACCCTTCTTAAAGCGCACTTCAAAATCATCCTCAAGAAGTTGCGAAACAGAAAGCAAATTATAATGCAAGCTCGAAACCAAAGCAACATCCTTGAGAACAAAGCTCTCATTGAGCCGGATAGCTCCATGAGAAACAACCTTACCTCTACTATTATCCCCAAAAGTGACGTACTCCTTGTGCATCACGGGGCTAAGGCTGGAGAACCATTCCTTCTTTCCGGTCATGTGGCGCGAACACCCGGAATCCATGAGCCACATGTTCTCCAACCGAAGTTCCTGCATCAATAGAAAGGCAGGAAGTGAGCATATGGCACAACACTGGGGTTAGTATACTGAGAAGGATACCAGTGCTGTGTCATAGGCCCAGAAAAAGTGTTAGTAGCAACACCAAAATGTCCTCGTCCCATGAGTGAATAGCGATCACCACCAACCTGAAAGGGTGGTCCGCTATGGAACGGAAAACCTCCAAACTAACCTACCTGTCCCATCTGAGCAAAGCGATCACCACCATACTGAAAAGGTGGTCCGTTATGGGACTGAGCAGCAAAGCCTCTTACACTCGGCTCCAGATCGTATTGAGGATGACCGGAACCGCGACGGGCACGACCACCACCCTGTGGTCTAGCTGCCTGGGGCCTAGCTTCCTGAGGGGGTGCTCCTCCAGGCCTAGCCCACTGTCTCTGAACTCCCCGACCTTGCACACCATGGAGAGGGTGGTGCCTAGCCTGGTTGTTCAGCTCCAACTCCTTCCTAGCGTCTCTCTTCCTCCGAAAGCAAAACTCAGCTAAGTGACCCTCACGGTGACAGTACTCGCACTTAAACCTCACCACTCTCTTGGGTTGTTGGTTTCTATGGTTGCGAGGGTTGTTCACTCTAGCCGGCTGCTTGCCCTTCGGAAGGGGATCACTTGAGACGTCAGGAAGGGTGTCAAGTGTGTTCTTAAGATGCTTAGGTTTGGGAACCCACACTTGCTTGCGAGGTGGAGCCTTGGGAGGTTCATCAAGGATGCCATCCTTGGTGATAGGCTTGGGAGGCTCAAATGGGGTGATCTTGATAAGCTTAGGGATAGTGGGTGGTTTCTCACTAGGGTTTACTCCACTAAACTCACCAATCTTGCCAAAGATACTAGCTCTCTTCCCACCTGACTCAAAGCCTACTCCCGAGCAATCAGTTCCCCTCTTGAACTGACTGATCATCATGCCCAACTGCGGCTCACTACATGACACCCAACTCAGGATGGACCGAAGGTATGTGTTTTCCTCCTCGGTTTGCATCCTGGCATGCCGACAGTTGGCAATCTCAAGCTCCATCCCCACGCATCGCTCACACTGAGCGGACAAGGTGCTAACTAAGCTGGCCTTCATGGCTTCAACAAGCTTGGCACTAACTTCTGCCAACTCAGTTTGCAAGCTTGGGCAAAGCTGCACAAACCCAAAAAAGGTCTAGCCTTCACCTCCTCAAGCTCCTACTTCAGGGAGGGACACTCTTTGCAATCACCCACCAAGTCTAGCCTACTCTTCAGCTCATCATACACCTCTATCAAAGAAGCATACTTGGTTTGCAGGGTGGCAAAGTTAGTCATGTGCATTGTGCACTCCTCACACTCCTCCTCATCATTCACCTTCACCTTGGACCTAGCGAACTCAAGCTCCTTAAGCGCCTCTTTCATTTTGGCCTTAAACTCACCACGCTCTTTGACAACTTCCATAAGCCTCTTCTCCAAGACACCAGCTAAACCCACAAATTTATCCCGCTCTTTAGTGAGACGATCGACTTCAGAAGAGTTTGATACCTCAGAAGCGCTGTCGTCGTCGTTGTCGTCGCTGTGGGCGTCATCGGGGTCCTCTACCTGGAGCTTGCAGTCCTCACCATCCAAGGCCATGGTGCATAAGCCCTTGGAGGATTTGCCGAAGAAACAGAGACCGTTGAAGCGATCCTCCATCTTGTGTTCGGACTCGTCGTCGCTGGAGTCGCCGTCGGAGGTCTTCTCGCCATCGCCGAAAGTGGCGAGGAAGGCACGCTTGCCGGCGTCGAAGGCCTTCTCCATGTCCACTCGGCGGTAGCCGCCTTCTTCTTCTCCACGGCCTTGTTCTCCGGCCTGCCCTTGCGCCTGGGGTTGCGGTTCTTGCCAGGGAAGGTCTTGTCGCGCTTGGGGCAGTTAGCGACGAAGTGATCCGGATCTCCACATCCGTAGCAGCCCTCACGTGCGCCACCACGTCAGCGATTCAGACGGTTGTTGTGAAACCGCGAGAACCGGGTGATGATGAGGGCGAGCTCGTCATCTTCCAACGCCTCCACCTGCTCCTCAGTCACTGAAAGCAAAGAAGACAAAGCAAAGAGAGGTGGTGAAACGTCAGCAGAAAGAGTCGATCCACCCTTGCCTGAGACCAAGGCCATGGAATGCGAAGATGGGTTCTTCAGCTTGGCCTGAGTCAAGTGATCGATCTCAGTGGACTTGAGCTTGCTGAATAGCTCGTGCACGGTGAGGGTGTCGTAAGCAGCAGACTCAATGATGGTCGACACCTTCACCTCCCGGCTCCCATACCCTCCGATCCAGGGCGTATAACAACTTGAGTGCCCTCTCATGATCGTCATAGGGTAGCTTGGCCCGATTTGCACGCATCTTGTTCACAATCGTTTGGAAATGAGCGAACATAGCGTCAATCGTCTCTCCCTCCAACTGAACAAAGTTCTCGTACTCTCGCTTGTACGTCTCGAAGAGTCTGGTCTTGACCTGTGCGGTCCCCTCGTGATAGCTCTGAAGCTTCACCCAGATCTCTCGTGCCGTCTCAAGCTCAGAGACACGCTCGACCTCAGGAAGAGAGAGGTTGGCCAAAAGAGCGTTACGGGACTTTGAGTTGGCCTCATGTTGGTCAGTCTGGTGCTGACCAACTCGAGCCGCAAGAACCACGTAATCGGCGTCCTCACATATCTCCCAAACAGAAGATCTGATGTTGTTGAGATAAGCACGCATCCGAATCTTCCAATAGGAATAGTTCGTCCCATCGAAGTAGGGAGCCTTGCCATTCCCTCGATCCATGTCGCCCTTAGGATCCGAAACCGATTAAGGTAGAGGAGATCCTTAACCGGCTCTGATACCAATTGAAGGACCGGATAAGCGACCAGAGGGGGGTGAATGGGAGCTTAAAAATTTCTTCTCAGAAACTTTTAGCCATTGTCCCAGAAGTCACCCAGGAGGCAAGCCTAGAGCTCGAATAATGTCCATGACCCAAGATGTAGGGTGGATGCTTCCAGGAAGCACAGCGGGACACTACACGACTCTAGAACCCTAACGCAAAAGCCGGAAACCAAAACCGACAACATACGAACGAACCGCGGATGAAACAGCGCGAAAATGCACTAACCAAACTCTGCCTGCGTCTGGTCAAAGAGCACCGGACGCGTCCGGTCACGAAAAATCTTCTCTGGAACCTTACTGTTCCTGACCGGACTCACAGGGAGAGAGCGTCCGGTCAAGGACAGTGCGTCCGATCAACTCAACCGAGCCACGTGAACAGTAGCCTCAACGCATTCGGTCACTACCCAAAGCCAGTGTCCGGTCGACTTAATCAAGAATGAGCAAGTCAACCTCTCATCGACCGGACTCTGACCAAGCGTCCGGTCATCACAATCATGAGTCCGGTAATCCCGAAAACTGCGCAGTTCTCCGATGATTCAAGCCGATCTCCTCCGAATCAAAAGCACTAGGGCTAGGATTCAATTTGAGAAGTCTCAAGGATGTTAGTGAGCTACTCCTAAGAGATCATGGCTCGAACCTAACTCCAAATCAGTGAATCAAGAAATTTCGGGGCAAGGGAGCAAGAACGTGATCCGAAACGAAAATCGTTCGATCTCCTAGACCGTGAGGTTTGAGATGAATTCTTTTGGTGGAAAGAACAGCCTCACGATCTAGAACAACTTGGTTCAAGAGAATTTGCAAAAGACGCACCAAGCTAAGAGATCAAGCGACGGGAAAAAGTGACCAAAAGCAATCCGCGAAGAACACAACAAAAACACAAATCACAAGCACGAGATTGCAACCGTGTGGCGAACACACGCTACAATCGTGAGATTACGGTCTCACTTCCTAAACTTCCCAAAAACACAGAGACATGATTAAGATTGTTCTGTGGATTCTCTACAGCCAGGTATGATTAGAACCTAAGCGGGGGCTAAGGAGAGAGAGAGTACTTAGGAGTAAATGACTGCCCAGCCCAGTGGAGAGGAGGGGTGCCTCTCTTATTTATAGCCTAAACAATAATCCCCTTCTAACCCTAGGTAGGTGAGCGAAACGGCCAACCCTAGGGGTATCCCGATCCAACTCTGCTTGATGTAGATCCGACGGCTACGCGCCTTCCTCACCCTTAGCTTCGCCTTGACGGAAGCCTCAGGATGCCGCCACGTGCCGCCCTGCCGACCACCGCGCCTTCCTCGCGGATAGCTGCGCTGCCGCGCCACCCTCTCCACGCCGCCACATGTCGACCGTTTTTTTTGCGGACCTCCCCCCGGTTTTGAGGCCGAAACCGGGAAACCTGGGTCATCCCCCGGTTTTGAGGCTGAAACCGGGAAACCTGTCTTCTGGATGAGTTTTGTGGCCCAAACTCAGAAACCCGCGCGCCCAGGTTTTGAGGCCCAAACCTGGAAATCGTCCTCCCTGAGTTTTGAGGCCCAAACTCGGAAACCGTCGATGGTAGCTTTTTGAGGCTCAGCTACTGAACCCGCGCGGTAGAAGGGATGTGGTTCGCACACCCCGAGTTCCAGCACCGATGCCAGAGCATGTCCAGCCTCCACGCCGGGCACAGTGCATTCGCCATCCTTCTCGGCCTCCCGCCAAGTGTCACGACGCCATCACCTTCCTCCCGACTCGGCCGATGCACCGCACATCCCCATGTCCTCTTGCTTGTCGACGCCATGTGCCAGCTACCACAGCTGGTCCTCAGGTTTCCCGGTCCGTCAGTCGAAGCTCCACGTTCGCCCTTCATCGCTCTCGGTCCATCGGCACGACACGTCCCCGCTTGACCCTCACCTCAGCTTCGACCACTGTCTCCGAGCTCCGCACCTGCACATCAACACAGCTAAGAGACATGTTGCCGGTTGATCGATCACTCATCACTCAGGAAGGGAACCACAAGGGCACATGTCAACCTTGTGTTCTCACCGAATAGGCTTATAGTCTGACGGAGGTGGAACTAGAACCCAAACCCGATTTCGCTCAAAATTTTCTAACTCCTCATGCATGGCTTGACCCAATCCGGATCCGTCAAAGCATGTCCAACATCTCGGGGCTCAAAATTAGCAACAAAAGCAGAATGAGCGAAGTGAGAGATGTGCTGTGACCTGGACCGAGTGACCCGTTTGTCAATGCCGCCGATCATCTGCTGAGCGGGGTGTTGGCGCTGGATGAGTCGTGGCGCCTCCCGAGAAGAAGTAACCTCGCCCTCAACAGCAGCTGGTGCCTCCTCGGGTACAAAAGGTACCGCTCGGGGTGGCGGATCCCACGGCCCCCAGGAAGAAGAGGTGCCGGGGCCGTGAGTCATCGTAGAAGCCGCTCTTTGCGGCACAGCAGGTGGAGGGGGTGTTGGATCATCCATACCTTCAGCACCCTCATCCTCGTCATCAAAAAGAGGCTCACCAACCTCATGATCACCTGCACGCTCAAAACGAGAAGAAGGACAAACCATGGTCTCGTCGAAGGTGACATCTGATGTCTCCATGTCTCGGTTAGTATCAAGGTTAAGTACACGATATGCGCGAGTATGAGTGCCATAACCCAAAAACACACCGTCAGAAGAACGAGACTCAAATTTGTCCAGGTTGCCTTTCTTCAATATAAAACAATGGTAACCGAAGACTCTAAAATAACTCACCTTGGGCTGTCTACCAAAACGCAACTCATAAGAGGTCTTCTTCATGAAAGCTCTCAAAAAAATGCGATTTGAAATGTAGCATGCAGTGTTCATAGCTTCGGCCCAATATCTCCTAGGAGTCCTATGCTCATCAAGCATCGTCCTGGCCATCTCAACAAGGGTCCGCTTTTTCCTCTCTACAACACCATTTTGGGGCGGTGTGTAGGGGGAAGAAAACTGATGCTCCAAACCCAAAGAGTTACAAAACTTCTCAAAATCCGAATTCTGAAATTCGGAGCCATTGTCACTTCTAATAGCTCGCATCGAGTTCATAGGGATCTCGTTCTGAAGACGCAAAATCAGATTGCGAGCAAAAGAGAAAGTCTCGGTCTTCTCCGACAAAAAGAAGACCCAAGAATATCTCGAAAAATCGTCAACAATGACCAAAACATACCACTTGCCACCAACCGAGCTCACCCGAGCCGGACCAATAAGGTCCATCTGTGTTGTGTCATGACCTTAGTCACTGGATGGTGGGGAGCGGCAACCATCTTTCCATGTCTATAAGAATGGCAAACGAGATCCTTCTCCATTGAACGTTTGGGCAATCCTCGGATTAGACCAAGTGTGCTAAGCCTTGCAAGCAAGTCGAAGCATAAATGACCGAGCCTCCTATGCCACTTCCAAGGATCAGAGGAGGAAGGACTAGCCAAAAGACAGCGGGAAATACCAAACGACTCCGAGAAATTCGCGTGAAAGACTTTCCCAAAGGGCAAAATCAAACATACAAGATTGCCCTGAGGATCTAAAATACGACTGAGATTCGGATTAAAACGAATCTCATAGTCACCACCAAAAAGTTGTGAAACAGAAAGCAAATTAAAATGCAGGTTAGAAACAAGAGCAACATCGCGCAACACAAAGTGCTCATTAACCCGCACCGACCCACGAGACAACACCTTACCTTTACTATTGTCGCCGAAGGTGATAAATTCCTTTCCGGCAACAGGGCTAAGGCTGGAGAACCACTTGGCGTTTCCGGTCATATGCCTCGAGCAACCGAAATCCACCAACCAAATGTCCTCCAACCATCTTACCTACATCAATAAAAAGACATAGGGTGAGCATACGGTCCAACACTGGGGTTAGTGAAGTAAGAAGAATACCAGTGTTTGGTCGGCTGCTCAAAAGAATGGTTAGTGAAAAAACCATTCCTAGCCAATCTACGGATGAAGCGATTACCACGTTTAGAAGGACGTAGTCCACTAAGGAAGGAGCGTCCATCGCTATACTCAAAACACGGTGGGGAAAAACGCTCAACAAAGCCTCCGCCACGGGGTCCATAACCTACAACTGCAGGCTCCCGCCGGGCACGCTCTCTGCGAGGCCTAGGCCTAGGAACTTGAGGTTTAGGACCTCTAGGCTTAGCCTCTCTCCTCAGAGCTCTCCTCTGCCTAGGTCTGGGAACTTGAGGTTCTGGACCTCTGGGCCTAGCAGCTCTCCTCGGTGCTCTCTTCTGGACGTTCGGCACATGCACATCATGGAAAAGATGGTACATGTCCGGGTTGTCCATCTCCCGAGCACGGCGTGCCTCTCTCTTGCGCCGAAAGCAGAACTCACTCAAGTGACCATCTCTCCCACAGAAGTCACAATGGTACCTCACCGCACGCAAAGGGGGTTGTTGGTACGCATGGCTGTGGGTATGGTTCACTTTGCCCTTCTGTGGCAAACACTCCTCCTGGATGGGTGGCATTATGTCCAGCTTGTTTTTGAGGTGGTTGGGTTTAGGAGCCCACTGCAGGATCTTGGGCGGAGCCCGTGGAGGTTCTTCAAACACCCCATCCTTGGTGGCAGGCTTGGCAGGCTCTTTGGGTGGAAGCTTAGTTAGTTTGGGAGTAGTGGTGGAGTTGGGCTTCTCACAAGGGTTCAGACCACTCGACTCTCCAATCTTCCCAAAAGCAGAAAGATCAACACCCTAAGCAAAACGTACCTGGACCTCCAACAGCTCGCTTGAATTGGGAGATCATCATCCCGAGCTGCGGCTCACTACAAGAAACCCATGACAAGAAGGTCCGAAGGTATGTGTTTTCCTCCTCGGTTTGCATCTTGCCATGCTTCACATTGGCAATCTCCATTTCCAAACCCTCACACAAGGCGCACCTCATGACACAAGTGCTATCCGAGCTGGCCTTCTCAAGAGACTCAATCTTGGCATTCTTCTCTGCCAACTCGGATTGCAAGACAGGACAAGTCTTGCACGCACCCAACAGCTGAGGCCTAGCCCGGAGCTCATCCACATCTCCAATCAAGGCAGCATACTTACTTCTCAAAGGGAGAAGGTCAGTCATGTGCTTGGTGCATGACTCACACTTAGCCTCCTCCGACACGACCACGGTGGATTTTGCAAACTCCAACTCCTTCACCGTGTCCTCCCACTTCTGCCTAAACTCCTTGTGCTCTCTAGCAGCACGCCTAAGCAGTTTATCTTGGCTAAGGAGCGCGGCAGTAAGCTTCTCAACCTCAGCAAAAAGCTCGTCGTGGGTGAGAGATACCTGGGAGGTGTCGTCGTCGTCGTCGTTCTAAGGAGTGTGCTCCAGCTTGCCATCGACCTCATCACCAAGCGCCATGGTGCAGAAACCCTCATCGTCGGCGAAGAAGCAAAGTCCATTCAGCTCGTCCTCGATCCGCTTCTTCTTCCCGGACTCGTCATCGCTTGAGCAAGCGGAGTCGTCATCCGAGCCGTCGACATCGCTGAGCGTGGCGAAGAACGCACGCTGCTCAGCCTGGGCCTTCTCCAAGTACTTCTTCTTGATGTACTCCTTGTCGAAGCCGCCCCTCTGCTTGTGCCTCGGGGGGACGTGCTTGTCCTTGCGCTTGGAGTCATACTTGTGCCCATGATCGCCCTTCCCCGAATGCTTGTTCTTCTTGGGGCAGTTGGCGATGAAGTGGTCGGGGTCACCGCACTCGTAACAGCCCGAGCGTCCTCCTCCGCGGCGACGGTTCATGCGGTTGTTGTGGAACCGCGAGAACCGGTTGGCAAGCAAAGCCAACTCGTCATCCCCCAAAGACTCTAGCTGATCCTCTATGATAGAAAAGAGTGAAGAGAGTGCAAAGCCACCAGAGGGGTTAGCAGAAGAGCCAGAAACCAAAGCCATTGTCGGGCCAGAAGGATTCTCATAAGAAGCCCTCAACATGGCGTCAATCTCACTAGACTTGAGCTTACTAAAGAGCTCGTCGCAAGTGAGGGTCTCATAGTTAGACGATTCGATGATCGCCTGGACCTTTGAGTCCCACACCGACCGATCGAGAGTGCGCAAAAGCTTCAAAGCCCTCTCATGATCGTCGAAAGGCAACAACTCCTTGTTAGCTCGCATCTTATTGACAATCACCTGAAAGCGAGCGAATAAACTTTCTATGCTCTCGCCAGGCTGATGTCGAAAGTTCTCGTACTCCCGCTTGTGTGACTCGTAGAGACGGCATTTGACTTGAGTGGTGCCCTCATGAAAGCGCATGAGGGTAGCCCAAATCTCACGAGCCGTGGGGAGGTGAGAAACGCGATCAAACTCAGACATGCTCAGACAGGAGAACAAGGCATTACGTGCTCGGCTATTGGCCTCGTGCTCATCGATCTGGAGCTGAGTGACACGGGCAGCCAAGACAACGTAATCGGCCTTGTTGCAAATCTCCCAAACAGAAGAGCCCATGCTCTGGAGATAGGCCGACATGCATATCTTCTAATACGCATAGTTGGTCCCATCGAAAAACGATGGTTTGCCCACGCCGCGATCCATGTCGCCTTCGGTGGATCTGGAACCGGCTAAGGTGGAAGATCCTTAACCCGCTCCGATACAAATTGAAGGACCGAGAAAGCACTAGCAAGGCGACCAGAGGGGGGTGAATGGGAGCCAACAAAATTTTTCTCAAAACTTTGGCCAAATGTCCCAAAATCAACCCCGTGAAACGGCGACCGAAACCGTGATGCTCACGACCCTTGGAAGAGGGTGTATGATCCCTAGGATCACAGCGGAGCACCACAAAGAAGAAGCAAACCAAACTCCAAAAGTTCTGGCTCGAACACAACCCCAAAAACCAAGTCCCAAATGTAGATTGACGGCTACGTCGAGAAACTCCTAAATACCTATGCTAACAAGTAGCAAAGATACCTAGAGAGGTTCCTTGGTGAACTATAGGGCCAAACGAGAAGTCCGGAAACCAATCGAATAAGCCGGGAGAGCAAACGCACTAAACTGGAGGAAACAGTCAATTCGCGGACTGTCTGCCCCGTGGCGGACTGTCCGGGCTCAGGTCGCGGACTGTCCGCCGGCCAAATGAGCAAAACCGAAGTGCTGCTGCAAGTCCCCTGGACAGTCCCAGACTGTCCGCGGCTTTGAACTACGGACTGTCCGCCATTCAACCAAAAGCCAAATCAGCCGAAGGATAGTGCCACTGCTCTGGCTCATACCCGATGCGCGGACTGTCCGCGCCCTGAGTGGCGGACTGTCCGCGGTCACTCAGGGAGGGCGATTTTGATCGCCTCTCTCCTAAATCCTCTCAAATCCGTTCCAAATCAAAATCCCACATTCCCAAACTTGGAGAAGATGATCATGGAGTAGTTGGGAGACTATCCCCAAGAAATCATCCGCTCAAATCGACTAAATCAACGGGAAATCGAAAGGGGAGGTGATTGAACCGAAAAAGCGCCACGAAAACGAAATCGTTCTGATCTATTCGATCATGAGGAGTTAGATGAATTCCTTTGGTCGAAATGACCTTCTCAATGATACGAACAAAATGATTCAAACGGATTTCGCAAAGACGCACTAGAGAGGGAGATCGAGAGATGAGAAATCACGGAGAAATGAAGAACGTGAAGAACACGAACCAAAACGCGAATCAAGACACCGATCTGCAGCCGTAGCGCAAACACACGCTACAATGGTCAGGTTACGGCCTCACTTCCTCAAAATCAACAGTACACAGAGACAAGTCTCTCTGCGGATCTCAGCTAGCTACAGCAGGGGATTGGGACAGCAGGAAACCCTAGAAAGCAAGAGCAAATGACTGAGATAAAATGGGAGGAGGGTGTCTCCCTCTACTTATCCTAATTCTAACCTAACTGTAATTCCTACTCTACGCCTCTCTGGCCCTATTTGGATGTCTCTAACTCAGCTAGAGCTAGAGCTATTTTCTAACTCTAAACTAACCTTGAACTAACTCTAGCTCTTATGGTGTTTGGATAAAAGGGTTAGATTGACAATAAATGTACTTTTTCAATTATTTGGTAGGATGGAGGTGGAGAGAAAAATCACTTTTGTAGTGGTCCCAACTAGAACTAGCCCAAATAATCACCTCTTGGTGGGGATAGTGTTTTTGGATAGGTTAGATGCAATAAGCTCAAACTAGCCCTCATGTTTGGATACTTTAGGGCTAGTTGAGCTCCAAATAGCTCAAACTAGCTCTAACCCTGGGATCCAAACAGGGCATCTATTCTAATTACAGAGCGAACTAGCTAAACCCTAAGGTTATTCTGGACCAACTCGGTAGTAGGTGTATCCGACGGCCACGCCCGCACAACCTGTAGCGTCGCCTCAACGCGACCTCCCGATTGCTGCCACGTGCCGCCCTCGCTCTGCACCCCGGTTTTGTGGCCCAAATCGGGAAACCAGCCTTTTCCAGCCAACCCCCGGTTTTGAGGCCCAAACCGGGAAACCAGCCTCCAAGTCCATCGCCTGAGTTTTGTGGCCCAAACTCAGAAACCCGCATCGCCTGAGTTTTGAGGCCCAAACTCGGAAACCTGCCCGCACCCAGGTTTTGAGGCAAAAACCTGGAAACCGTCCACCGGTGGTTTTTCCCTGGCTCAACCACCAAACCGGAGTTGTAGAAGGGATGCACCGCCCGTGCACCCCGTCCACCGACACGTGTCCCCAGGTCCTCGACCCGAGCAACACCGTGCCCCGCAAGTCTTCGCTCGTCGCTGTCCTAGGCTGCCAGCCACCACAGCTGATCCTCAGGCCACCAGTCCCACAGTCCAAGCCTCACGTCCACCCTTCACCACTCCCGGTCCATCGGCACGACACGTCTCTACTTGACCTTCACCTTGCCCTCGATCACTGTCTCCGTGCTCGACACCTGCCAACACAAGCCAAAGAACCTGCGATCAAACCCGTTGACAATCACTCATCACTCAGAGACTCGGCATACACCCATGTATCTGCACCGCCTTCCGTGGGTCGCCTTCTCGTGTCTTCTGGAATGTTCTGGGATGTTCTTGAATCTTCCAAGTCGTATCCATCGAGGACTCTCGCTCTGGGACTCTAAATATAGCAAATCATATGTCTGTTTCGATCATCTCGACAACGTCTTCGCAATGGTGTGCTCTGTTTCATCACTTGAGTTACTTTTATATGGTAAAAACATGGATGTCCTACAAAACAAGTGAGAGCACCAAAACTCATGGAACTTGTTAGTTTCAAACCCTACAACTATACTTTCTGATTCATTTAGTGTCATTTCATGCAATAGTTGATGGTTAATTATGAGCATTAGTGAGCGTCAACACCTGGGCCTTCTCCAAGTACTTCTTCTTGATGTATTCCTTGTCGAAGCCGCCCCTCCGCTTGTGCCTCGCGGGGACGTACTTCTCCTTGCGCTTGCCGGAGTCGTACTTGTGCCCTTGATTGCCTTTCTCAGATGTGTGCTTCTTCTTGGGACAGTTGGCGATGAAGTGGTCGGGGTTGCCGCACTCAAAGCATCCTGAGCATCCTCCTCCGCAGCGACGGTTCATGCGGTTGTTGTGAAACCACGAGAACCGGTTGACAAGCAAAGCCAACTCATCGTCTCCCATGAACTCCAACTGCTCCTCTATGATAGAAAGAAGAGAAGACAAAGCAAAGCCTCCAGAGGGGTTAGTAGAAGAGCCAGAAACCAAAGCCATAGTCGAGCCAGAAGGATTTTCATAAGAAGCCCTCGACATGGCGTCAATCTGACTAGACTTGAGCTTACTAAAGAGCTCGTCGCAAGTGAGGGTTTCATAGTTAGACAATTTGATGATCGCCTGGACCTTTGTGTCCGACACCGACCAATCGAGAGTGTGCAAAAGCTTCAAAGCCCTCTCATGATCGTCGAAAGGCAACAGCTCCTTGTTAGCTCGCATCTTGTTGACAATGACCTGAAAGCGAGCGAATAAACTCTCTATGCTCTCGCCAGGCATATGTCTAAAGTTCTCATACTCCCGCTTGTGTGACTTGTAGAGACGGGATTTGACTTGAGTGGTTCCCTCATGGAAGCGCATGAGGGTCGCCTAAATCTCACGAGCCGTGGGGAGGTTGAAGGACCGAGAATGCAATAGCAAGGTGACCAGAGGGGGGGTGAATGGGAGCCAATCAAATTTCTCTCGAAACTTGGGCCGAGTGTCCCAAAATCAACCCCAAGAAGCAACGACCGAAACCGTGATGCTCACGACCCTTGGAAGAGGGTGGATGATCCCTAAGATCACAGCGGAGCACCACAAAGCTCAAGCAAACCAAAGACCAAAAGCTCCGGCTCAAGTTCCCCCTTTGAAAACCGAGTCCCAAACGTAGATTGGGGGCTACGTCGAGAAATATCCAAATACCAATGCTAACAAGTAGCAAAGATACTTAGAAATGTTTCTTGGTTAACTCTAGGGCCAAGCGAGAAGTCCCAAAACCAAGCGGAAAAGCCGGGACGGCAAATGCACTGAAAAAATCCCTTCAGCAGGGTCCCGGACTGTCGAGACCTGGAGTCCCGGACTGTCCGCCCAAGGCCGGACTGTCCGCGGTTCACTGGCGGACTGTCCGCTGGCAGAAAACCCAAAACAGCAGAGCTGCTGCAAGTCCCGTGGACGTTCTCGGACTGTCTGCAAACTCCAACGGCGGACTGTTCGCTGGTCAAACAAAAACCAAACAGCCGAAGAATAGTGCCACTGGCCTGGCTCGTCCCCGACACGCGGACTGTCCACACCCTGAGTGGCGGACTGTCCACGGTCACTCAGGGAGGGCGATTTCGGTTGCCCTTCACCCAATCCTTCCCAAATTCGAATCAAATCACAATCCCAAGTTCCCAAATCCTCACCACTGTAGCGTGTGGTAGCCACACAGTTGCAGATCGATGTGTTGATTCGCGTTTTGGTTTGTGTTATTCGCGTTCTTTGTTTCTCCGCGATTTTCCCGTCACTCGATCTCTCTCTCTAGCGCGTCTTTGCGAAATCCGTTTGAATCATTTTGTTCGTATCATTGAGGAGGTTATTTCGACTAAAGGAATTCATCTATCTCCTCATGATCGAATAGATCGGGACAATTTCGTTTTTGTGGTGCTTTTTCGGTTCATCGACCTTCCCTTTTGATTTCCCAGAGATTTAGTCGATTTGAGCAAATGATTTCTTGGGGATAGTCTCCTAACGACACCGTGATCATCTTCTCCAAGTTTGGGAACGTGGGATTTTGATTTGGATCGAATTTGGAGAGATTTGGGGAGAAGGCGACTGAAATCGCCCTCTCTGTGCACTCGCGGACAGTCCGCGCGTCGGGCTCCAACCGAGCAGTGGTCACGTGGCCTTGACTGTTTCTACCTCTGGTGACCGGCGGACAGTCCGCCGTTGTCAGGCGCGGACAGTCCGGGCCCGAGCACGGAGTCTTCAGCAGCAGTGCGTTTTTGCACTTTTGACCGGCGCACAGTCCGCCACCAGACCACGGACAGTCCAGCCTTGGGCGGACAGTCCGGGACTCCTAGTCCGAACAGTCCGGGAATCGCCCGAAGCTTCCGGTTTAGTGCGTTTGCTCTCCCGGCTTTTCCGCTTGGTTTTCGGACATCTCGTTTGGCCCTAGAGTTGACCAAGGAACCTGTTGACACTGGTTAACTATCATAATTAGGAGATAAATAAATATGAAAAGGGCAAGAATATGATCACCAACAAAGATTTAGGGTTTCAACTGACAATATTCCATGAGTTTTGGTGAGTTATGATTCTGCAGGGACTAAACCAGGAAATCAGCATCGATAGCTTCCCATAGAAGGAAACCAACGGGAGATAACGCAACCGCCACGTCGGGATACTTCTAGAAGACTCCAGGGGACGTAAGAGGACACCACGACAAAGATCACCACCAGGGGCCGACTGGTGGGACCGACCGGTCCCACCAGGTGACCGACCGGTTGCCCCCTGGGCCCGCTGGGTTCCGTCTTCTGCAAGCTACTTCCATCGCCTTTGAGGATCAATCTTAGCCCTACGTGAAGTCGGTTTGATCCAAGGGCCACGATTCATCACCCAGGGCTATATAAACAGCCCCTGACCCCCCTCTCCAGAGCAATCAGAGAATAGGTTTTCAAGCAATTCATTCATCAGAGTTAGACCAACCAGAAGGAGATCAATCGGAGGCTTTAGAACTACATCCACCTAGATTAGTACATAGAATAGGATTAGAGGAGGCAAGCTTTGCTTGGATTCCTGATCTAGTCACGAGAAGGCTCGGTAAACCCAAGATCTTCTCTATTGTATTAACATTATGGATCTATTTCATAATTGCTCTTCTAGTTCATCAATGTTCTTCATTGTTTATGTTCTAGTTCATCGTCTAGTTCATGTTCATCATCTAGTTCATAATCTTGTTCTAGTTCATGTTCTAGTTCGTACTTTAGTTCTTATCGTTGATCTAATTCACCTTATTGTTCATTATTGTATTCTAGATAGCAATACAATTGATATGATTAAGACATCAATGATTGTATTATTAGTTATAATGCTTATAGTTTGCTTTGATTATATATTTGGCATAGATAGTTCATCTTTATGTCTATACTCATGTTCGTATAACGCTCATCTTAAAGTACAATGGGTGGGTGATGAATGTTGTGTAGGCGTGGTGCCTATACACTATTTATCTGTGAATACGTCCTATGTTCTGGATAGAGTGGTAGATCGTGGGTGTCACAGACCTGTTGAGTCCTCTGTATTCCACCTCCCGAATATAGTGTTCAGTATGGCTCAGTTAACTCATGGTTTAGGGGTTACTATGCTTGACAACTTAACTATGGAGTTGCCTCTTGATTACAAATATGATGTGACCTAGCCAATGATTGCTAAATATGGTTGCACTTATCAATGTATACTATGACTTGTAACTAGAGTAACTTAGGAATGTTCCTTGTTTATACCTGTTCTAATCATCATCTTGCTAGGCAGTACTGTTCTGAGTTTATCCTTGATTGATCTGATCTCTGTTATCCTTTATCAATTATCTATTATATCATCTACTCTGTACCTGATTCCTGTCCATAGTAGTCAGTGTGCTATCAGTCTTATTAAAGTGTGTGCCATGATTAATGCTGTTAAGTTCTTTCAATACTATCATACCTTGAATTGATTAGTCTCTAGGCTAAATATAAATAACGATACCTGAGACTAGCTTGGGTGAAATGCTCTACAATGGGTATGTTTATCTGTGCGGTTGCAGGTAAATATATATCTTTTAATCCAGTGCTCTGATATAATTACATTACTTGCTTCATGTTGGGGATGACAACTTGACGTTGAGTGGAGTTAGTAGTGTCCCGTACACTCTTTTGTGCTTTCACTAGTTTATTATTTTATGTGACTTATTCTTAGAGTGAATTCATTAAGGAGTGTCAACAAGCATTTCTGGTACCATTGCCGGGGACCACATCAATTCAACTAGGGATGATACCTAGGGTTTTTTATAATCTTTATAAACATTGATAGGACATTGCATTAACAACATTTAGAACGGTAGCTAGAACATATCATATCATTTACACACATGTGATAATGCACTAACTACTTACTTTTATAGACTTACCCTGGCCTTGTTTATGTTTATTATTTTATGCAGGGTAATGTATGACTGGTTTCCAACTTCCGAACAACTACACTGAGGATCCTGAAGCTTTACTAAGGAAAACTAGACGCAAACTTAAGAGGCCCTCAGTACCACTACCAGAAGTTAGCCAGATAAGAAGAAGCCTGACACCAGTGTTAGACACTATGGCCGACAAGACACTCCGCGAGTTCTCTGCACCAACCACTGCCAACATTAGAACTGGACCAACAGTCAATGTGGGGGACAACGGATTTGAACTCAAGAGAGCTTTGATCAACATGGTGCAAGCTAATCAGTTTTGCGGAAAGGCACATGAAGACGCAAGCGCTCATCTCTAACACTTTCTGGAGATTTGCAGCACTTTCACCATCAGAGGAGTCGAGAGGGACACCATTCTACTTCGCTTATTCCCTTTCTCACTCTTGGGAAAAGCAAAACAATGGTTCTACGCCAACAAAGACAAAAACACCTCGTGGGCGATCTGTTCAACCGCCTTCCTAGCAAAGTTCTTTGCAGTGGGCAAGACGAATGCCCTCCGTGCCAAGATTTCAACTTTCCAACAACAACATGAACAATCAATCCCAGAAGCTTGGGAACGCTTTCAAGACTACATATCAGAATGCCCTCACCATGGGATGGAGAATTGGCTACTCATGTAGACCTTCTACCACGGGCTCACTTCATGTACCTGTGAAAATGTAGATGCCGCTGCTGGAGGATCATTCTTATCACTCACAATCACCAACGCAACTACACTCATAGAGAAGATGGCCTCGAACCAAGGATGGAATGAGGAACGCTCTCAACCACGCAAGAGGGGAGGAATGCATCAACTAAAGGAAGTATACATGTTGTCTGCTAAATTTGACCTACTCATGAAGAAGATCGATGAACATACTCCCAAGAGAGAAGATGTCAAGCAAATCTACGAATCTCACATGACATGTGAAGAGTGTGGAAGCACTGGTCATTCAGGGAGCAACTGCCCTGAGATTCAAGAGGATGCAAAGTACATCAACAATAACACCAACTATCATCCTCAACAAGCTCAAGGATGGAACCAACAATCAAGGCCTAATTACTCAGGTAACTACCAAGGTAATACTTTTAACCAACCACCTTTGAGAGAGATGATATCTAATCAAAATAAAATCATTGATAACATGTCTAACAAGATAGCTTCCAATGATAAACTACTCAAAAATATTAATACTAGAATGGATAGCTTTACTTCTGCCATGAAGAATCAGCATAGCTTTAATAAAATGATAGAATCTCAGTTATCTCAGCTAGCAGCTTCAGTCCTTGTGACTGAAAACGGTAAGATTCCAGGAAATCCAAAAGAGTTAGAAACTGCAAATCTTGTAGACATCTTTGATGCAGGACACCTCATACCTAGACCTTCGAGGGAATGGATGGATGACTCCATTGCCCCAAAGAAAGGAGATCCAGGAAGACCTGTGATTCCAATTCATATTGGACCTCACAGTTTTAAAGAAGCAGTCTGTGACCTTGGAGCAAGCGTCAACATTATGCCGAAGGTAATATATGAACAAATACATGGTGCACCTCTATACAACCATGTGTTTGCAGCTTGCAGATCAGACACTGTGCTACCCATTGCGAATTCTAGAAGACATCTGTATACGAGTGGGACGCTCATATGTGTGTGTAGACTTTATGATCATTGAAACAGGTGGAGACAAAAGAGCACCAATCATTCTTGGACGCCCGTTCCTAAGCTCAACCAAAGCCATCATTTACACGGACAGTGCCAACATCTGTTTCACAATCGCAGGCAACAAAGAGAGATTCAGCTTCAAGAACCGTACACTTACTACCAAAGTCCACCCTCAGATGCCCTACGTATATGCAAACATCACATCATCAAAGAAGAAGAATAGAAACAGAAGAAGGAAGAACACGACTACACAACCACATCAAGAAACAGTATGGATGGTCAACTCTGCCCAAACAGAATACGACCACCTTCTTGCATCACCATTCCTCGCCAAGAGAGATGACCCAGGTGTACCCACCATCGATTGCAAGATCGAAGGAAGTACATTTCATAAGACGTTCTGCGACATTGGCTCAAGTGTCAATATAATGTCTAAGGTAACTTATGAACATTTATATAAGAATAGACCTATGTATTCGACATATGTACAGCTGCAGATGGCGGACCAAACCTATCAATTCCCGGAGGGAGTAGTGAAGGACGTAATGATCCAAATTAAAGATCACTATGTTCCCACTGACTTCTTAGTGCTAGACATGGGAAAAGAAGATGACGTTCACATCATACTAGGAAGACCCTTCCTCAACACCACTGGCGCCATCATCTACATGAGATCCGGAGAGATCCACTTCTAGTTCTTCAGAGAAAAGGTACGCTGTTACTTCAATAGTTATGCCACTAATGTACAGGGAAAGAAAAATCACTCAAGGAGGAGACGCCGCACATCCCAACACAATAAGAGACAACAAATCAAGGATGGATGGGCTGACTATGAAGGAGAAGTTACCAGAAGTGAAGATATCCCATTGGAAGAAACGAAGGACGAAGGAGTAAAGGAGACAAGTCCACCAGACAAGCAAGTATGAAGAAAGAAAGAGAGTTCTGCTGACATGCAATCATCAATGTCCTCCTCAGGATCTGCTGATGCACCCAAGGAAGAATAAAAGAGCATACAAGGAGTCTTGTTCGATGGACTATAAACGTCGAATCCTCGTCGAAAGGTAACTCGGTATTTATCCATAAATCATTAGCATTAAATTTATCACTGCATCAACATGATCATTTACTATTAGCATCATATTTACTTTTTAAACAATTATATTTGCATCAGAAAACAAAATAAAAATATGGAAACTCTATGCCCCATGAGAGTATACACTTTCTGTGGAGGCATAATAATAAAAAAAATGCATATTTACTTCTGCATTATATCCTGTAGCATTTTCTCTTGCATTATAAAAATATATAAAAATATAAAAATATTGAGAAGAGATCTTACTGAAATTATGGACATCTAAGGCTTGAGTGTCCAACCGCTAATGCTTAATCTGTTCCACAAGTTTTTGCTGTCTATTTGAGTTTCACAGGATTTGAAAGACCAAGAAAAGCTAACGAACAAGTGAATGCTCCATCAACATCAATCAAAGCTTTAATAGAAGAAGGACATGTTGACTGCCAGTCTGTTACATTACAAAGAGACTACGTCAATATTCAGCTTGGGGGAAGGCACCCCCATGTATCCACGTAAGCATCTTTATCCGCTTTTCATTCTATAAATAAATTTAAAAAACCAAAAATGTGTGAGCACATGAAGGCTCACCCTAAAAAGAAAAAGACAAAAATATGTGGGCACATGAAGGCTCACCTTTAAACCTGAAAATATGCTGAACTCTGCTTAGTGGAATGAAAGAACATAGATAATCTTAAGAGCTTTAAGACAACCGAACAAATAGAGGAACATTTATCACTAACGCTTAATCAAGTTCCACTAGTTATGTTGTCTATCTTTGAATTCAGCAGGAAGAGAAGAAGAGAAGGACTCAAGAAATCATTATCGGTCTACTCGACTTCTGGAGAAAAAGAATGAGTCAAGATTCAGCTTGGGGAGAGCACCCGCAATTATTATGATAAGTATCGTTGCTTTTTATCTATTACTATTAGTTCTATCTAGTTAGATCAGGTTAATAAATAAATATATAAGAAATTCCTAAAAAGATAAATAACTATTATAAAACCAAATAAAGATATTATTTAATAAATAAATGTCTAGGTGGATAGGAGCCTAATTTTGCTCGTATTAAATGATGAACATTTGCTCTGCCTTTTTAATACTTAAATGTTTAAACCTGAATAAACTCTAAATCTAAAACCTGTGGATGGCAAATGCTTGATCTAAAAGTCTAGATAATTGTGAGATATGATATAAAAGGGTCTGAGCTGCTGTTTATCTAATTTCTAGAGATACTAGAGTTCTGGAGATTTACATTTTGAAAAGATTAAAAACACATGATGAGATCCTGTATGATATAACATGAATTCCTACCCAGAGCCATTAATATGATTTTAAGATAAGGCTACTTGCTTTGTTCTAAGTTTTTAGTTATGGTTGAGAAATTTATCATGCTCTAGAGATCAAGAATGTTTTATTAAAAAGATTCACTCTTCTGAAGTAGTATTGTGTTAGAGGCATGGGCTATGCAAAAATATAAAAGCAGGAAATAAAAAGGGACAAGTGTCCGACTACCTCAAAGAAAAAAAAGAAAGAATTATGATAAAAGTATGAGAAAAAGAATGATAGTCCATGGTTCCTCTAATTGCAATATGCCAGCAAGAGATGACAAATTTCAAATGTTCTAAAGTCTTGATCTATGAGTATGACATCTTTCTTCCTAAACTTTGAACTTTGACTTAGTAAGATATGCTTTTCACTTCTTAAAGCTCCAGATATATATCCATAGAAGGAAAATTGCATCAGTGAGGAATCATAAAATATAAAAGAGCGATTTGAAAGTATCATACAAAGGAATCTCTGATTTTTATTTTGAAAATATAAAAAAAAACTCCAGAATGAAGGTTGATCAAAGAGTTAGAGATACAGTGCTTAACTTGATTGTTCTATCTTTCAATTGTTTAAAGACCCAGGTAAAGGCAAAAGCTCCATGGCTAAAGGTAAGATGAGAAAGTCAGAATAATTAACTCTAAACCAAGGAAGATTTTTTTATATGGAGGCATAGTAACAGTATCAAATAAATATTTGCTAAGGGACTAGCAAAAGGTAAGCTTGGGGGAGTTGTTGACACTGGTTAACTATCATAATTAGGAGATAAATAAATATGAAAAGGGCAAGAATATGATCACCAACAAAGCTTTAGGGTTTCAACTGACAATATTCCATGAGTTTTGATGAGTTATGATTCTGCAGGGACTAAACCAGGAAATCAGCATCGATAGCTTCCCATAGAAGGAAACCGACGGGAGATAACGCAACTGCCACGTCGGGATACATCTAGAAGACTCCAGGGGACGTAAGAGGACACCACGACAAAGATCACCACCAGGGAACGACTGGTGGGACCGACCGGTCCCACCAGATGACCGACCGGTCGCCCCCTGGGCCCGCTGGGTTCCATCTTCTGCAAGCTACTTCCACCGCCTTTGAGGATCAATCTCAGCCCTACGTGAAGTCGGTTTGATCCAACGGCCACGATTCATCGCCTAGGGCAATATAAACAGCCCCTGACCCCCCCTCTCCAGAGCAATCAGAGAATAGGTTTTCAAGCAATTCATTCATCAGAGTTAGACCAACCAGAAGGAGATCAATCGGAGGCTTTAGAACTACATCCACCTAGATTAGTAGATAGAATAGGATTAGAGGAGGCAAGCTTCACTTGGATTCCTGATCTAGTCACGAGAAGGCTCGGTAAACCCAAGATCTTCTCTCTTGTATTAACATTATGGATCTATTTCATAATTGCTCTTCTAGTTCATCATTGTTCTTCATTGTTTATGTTCCAGTTCATCGTCTAGTTCATGTTCATCATCTAGTTCATAATCTTGTTCTAGTTCATGTTCTAGTTCGTACTTTAGTTCTTATCAATGATCTAATTCACCTTATTGTTCATTATTTTGTTCTAGATAGCAATACAATTGATATGATTAAGACATCAATGATTATATTCTTAGTTATAATGCTTATAGTTTGCTTTGATTATATATTTGGCATAGATAGTTCATCTTTATGTCTGTACTCATGTTCGTATAAAGCTCATCTTAAAGTACAATGGGTGGGTGATGAATGTTGTGTAGGCGTGGTGCCTATACACTATTTATCTGTGAATACGTCCTATGTTCTGGATAGAGTGGTAGATCGCGGGTGTGATAGACCTGTTGAGTCCTCTGTATTCCACCTCCCGAATATAGTGTTCAGTATGGCTCAGTTAACTCATGGTTTAGGGGTTACTATGCTTTACACCTTAACTATGGAGTTGCCTTTTGATTATAAATATGATGTGACCTAGCCAATGATTGCTAAATATAATTGCACTAATCAATGTATGCTATGACTTGTAACTAGAGTAACTTAGGAATGTTCCTTGTTTATACCTGTTCTAATCATCATCTTGCTAGGCAGTACTGTTCTGAGTTTATCCTTGATTTATCTGATCTCTGTTATCCTTTATCAATTATCTATTATATCATCTACTCTGTACCTGATTCCTGTCCATAGTAGTCAGTGTGTTATCAGTCTTATTAAAGTGTGTGCCATGATTAATGTTGTTAAGTTCTTTCAATACTATCATACCTTGAATTGATTAGTCTCTAGGCTAAATATAAATAACAATACCTGAGACTAGCTTGGGTGAAATGCTCTACAACGGGTATGTTTATCTGTGCGCTTGCGGGTAAATATATATCTTTTAATCCAGTGCTCTGATATAATTACATTACTAGCTTCATGTTGGGGATGACAACTTGACGTTGAGTGGAGTTAGTAGTGTCCCATACACTCTTTTGTGCTTTCACTAGTTTATTATTTTATGTGACTTATTCTTAGAGTGAATTCATTAAGGAGTGTCAACAGAACCTCTCTAGGTATCTTTGCTGAAGGACCGAGAATGTACTAGCAAGGAGACCAGAGGGGCGGTGAATGGGAGCCTATCAAATTTCCTTCAAAACTTTGGCCAAGTGTCCCAAAATCAACCCTGAAGAGCACGGACCCAAACCGTGATGCTCACGACCCATGGAAGAGGGTGGATGATCCCTAGGATCACAGCGGAGCACCACCAAACACAAGCCGAGCAAAGACCAAAAGCTCCGGCTCAAGTTTGCCTTGAGAAAACCGACTCCCGAACGTAGATTGGAGGCTACGTCGAGAAATCTCCAAATACCTATGCATACAAGTTGCAAAGATACCTAGAAATGTTTCTTGGTTAACTCTAGGAACAAACGAGAAGTCCGAAAACCAAGCGGAAAAGCCGGGGCGAAGATTGCACTGAAAACAAGTCTTCAGCAGGGTCCCGGACAGTCCGCCAGTACGGGACCGGACTGTCCGCGACTACTGCGGACTGTCCGCGAGTCGAGCCCGGACTGTCCGCCGGCAAAAACACCAAAACAGCAAGGTTGCTGAACCCCTGCTGGACGAGTCCCAGACTGTCCGCCAAACACAACGGCGAACTGTCCGCCGGTCAAATCGGACTTGTCCGAACAGGCACCGCAGCCACTGACCAGGCTGGAGCCCGATGCGCGGACTGTCCGCGGTTGCAGGCGCGGACTGTCCGCGGTCCTGCAGAGAGGGCGATTTTGATCGCCCCTCTCCCAAATCTCTCCAAATCCGATCCAAATCAAAATCTCAGGTTCCCAAACTTGGAGAAGATGATCACAGGGTAGTTAGGAGACTATCCCCAAGAAATCATCCGCTCGAATCGATTCAATCACCGGGAAATCAAAGGGGCAGGTGTATGAACCGAAAAAGCGCCACGAAAACGAAATCGACCTGATCTATTCGATCACGAGGAGTTAGATGAATTCCTTTTGTCGAAATGACCTCCTCAATGATACGAACAAATTGGTTCAAACGGATTTCGCAAAGACGCACCAGAGAGGGAGATCGATTGATGGGAAAATCACGGAGAAACGAAGAACGCGAAGAACAAAACGAACTCGAATCAAAACGAGAATTGACACATCGATCTTGCAGCCGAAGCGTAAACACGCGCTACGACAAGGAGGTAACGGCCTCCTTTCCTCAAAATCAACACTACACAGAGTCAAGTCCCTCTGCGGATCTTAGCTAGCTACAACATGGAATGGGAGAGCAGGAAGCCTAAGGATGAAAGAGCAAATGACTGAGATAAGGGAGGAGGGTGTCTCCCCTGACTACTTATCCTATTCTAGACTAAGTCTATTTCCTACTCTACCCCTCTCTAAACTAATTACAGAGCGAACCAGCTAAACCCTAGGGTTATTCTGGACCAACTCGGTGGTAGGTGTATCCGACGGCCACGCCCGCACAACTCGTCCGCGTTGCCTCCACGCAACCTTCCGATTGCCGCCACGTGCCGCCCTCGCTCTGCACCCCCAGTTTTGTGGCCCACACCGGGAAACCAGCCTTTTCCAGCAGCCTGCGGTTTTGAGGCCCAAACCGGGAAACCAGCCCACCAGCCTGAGTTTTGAGGCCAAACTCAGCAAACCATCCGCGCCCAGGTTTTGAGGCCCAAACCTGGAAACCGTCCTCAGCCAGAGTTTTGAGGCCAAACTCGGAAACCCTCAGCCCGAGTTTTGTGGCCAATCTCGGAAACCGTCCACGCCCAGGTTTTGAGGCCCAAACCTGGAAACCGTCCACCAGTGGTTTTTCGCTGGCTCAGCCACCAAACCGATGTCGTAGAGGGGATGCACCTCCGTGCACCCCATCCACCGACACGTGTCCCCGAGTCCACGACTCAGGCAACACATGATCGCATTTCTTCACTTGTAGTCACCACAGGCGGCCAGCCACCACAGCTGATCCTCCGGCCTCTGGTCCCTTAGTCCAAGCCTCACGTCCACCCTTCGTCGCTCGATACATCAGCATGGCACGTCCGCCGCACGGCACGCCCATCCTTCATCGCACCCGGTCCATCGGCACAGCACGTCTCAACTTGACCTTCACCTGCCTTCGATCACTGCATCTGTGCTCAACACCTGCACAACACAAGCCATAGAACATGCACATCATCCCAGTTGACAATCACTCATCACTCAGAGACTCGGCATACACCCATGTATCCGCAATCTCCCCCTTGATGAGTGCATTGTCAACTACACACACAAATCATAATGAAAAGAAAGAAGAAAGAAGAAGGAGAAAAGAGAACTCGACCAAATGACCCAAAAGCATAGCAAAGCCGAAGAAGGTCAAGTGGAAGAAGCGATAACTTGGTCCCCAAAGACATGGGCAACGGCTCGACGCGACCAAGCAAAACAAAGCTAGCCCTCAAGAAGAGGTAGAACAGGCTCAACACCGCTAGCAAAAGCCAATCGAAAATCGGAGCATAAAATGGCAAAATGCTAGTCCCTCAAGATAGAGGCACAGAGGCTCAACACAACTAGCACGAAAACCACTCCGAACCAATCGAAATCAAAATCGACACCAATTGAGGAAAATGTTTGCTAGTCCCTCAAGACAGAGGCAAAAGGCTCAACACGACTAGCGAACTCCCTCTTGACAAGTGCAAGCAACTAGGAAAAAACTCCCCCTTAGTTGAACATCCGGGAAACAAAAGATTTGCAAGAAAAATTTCTCCCCCTTAGTCAACTGAACGGAGCACATGATTTATCATTTCTCCCCCTTAGTTGAAAATGCACCAATCAAGAAAAGGTTCTCCCCCTTCAAACATGCACATGAAGTCAGAAATGCAAGTTAGCAGCTTCAGGCATATAATCAAAAGAGTGCAAAAATGCTCTAGTCGGTAAAGCTCCAATGACACAACTAAGCACTCAAATAGCAAAGGCTCAAACTGATCACACAAATGAAATATGAAGCATATGAGCAAGTGAGCAGTTTTTAGCCAAAAAGATAGTCACCATCAACATAGCACTACACATGTATAGATAGGAATCCAAACAAGTGCTAAACATATATACAAGGTGATCTACCCCTAACAAAGTTCAATCATCATGCATAGGAATGAAACATACACTTGTGATTCCAGTTTTATATCGGAGTTGCAGCGGTGAAATTACACAAGTTTAAATTCAGCATGTGATTGCGAGAGGTTGAAAACTTGTCATTGCCTAACTTTTCAACCGAGCGAAGCCTATGCCGAAGCAATCAGAAGCTTAAAGCTACGGTTTCGGTCATACACTACACGGCTCAAGTTTAACTCAAAGTGCAATGAGAAACAGTCTCGATACCGTGAGGTGTTGACAAGCAATCCCATCTCGATCTTTTCAATTCACTAAAACTTGGTTCAAATTTTAAACATGATATGAACAGACCAAGCAAGTGAATGTCTCAGAACTAGAGACATAGCAACCGAGCATATATGAAAAGCAGGAATGGACTCAACACACCCTACACATGCTAGTTGCATATCTCAATGGTGAACATTTTCAGATTTATATACATTAAGCAAAATTCACCATTTCCAAAATAGCTCAGCTCATAACGTGTACTAGTGATCAGAAGGATCATAAGCTACAAGCATCAACATAAGCATCGGAGCACACTAAACAGAGCATAGCTACATTCTAGTGATTATAAACATGAAGCTCAGAATGTAAATGCGTATGCTAAAATGCAAGAGAAAAGAAAAGAAAGACAAACGAAAAGAGTTAGTCTATCATACAAGAGGCAAAATGTTTCCCTCATCTAAAAGGGGAAACACACACCAAGCTCACCCCTGAACCTATTAAAGGTTGATTCGTCTAAAGGCTTGGTGAAGATATCAGCCAGTTGGTGATGAGTATCGACATGGCGAAGGTCGATATCACCCTTCTCCTGGTGGTCTCGCAAGAAATGAAAGCGCACATCAATGTGTTTGGTTTTCGAGTGAAGCACGGGGTTCTTAGCAACGCTAATAGCACTCGTGCTGTCACAAAGCAAAGGCACACGAGAAAAGCTCAAACCAAAATCACGCAAAGTGGCCATCATCCAGAGTAGCTGGGAACAGCAGCTAGCCGCAGCAACATACTCAGCCCCCGTGGTAGACTGGGCGACACTAGACTGCTTGCGAGAAGACCACGATACAAGAGAAGATCCAATAAACTGGCAAGTCCCAGAAGTGGACATGCGCTCAATGCGACAACCAGCAAAATCGGCATCGGAATAACCGCAAAGCGAGAGGGTGGAGGAAGCAGAATACCAAATCCCACACTCAGGTGTGAAACGAAGGTACCTGAAGATGCGCTTCACCGCCTGACGGTGAGAAGTGCGCGGCGATGACTGAAAGCGCGCGCATAGACACACCGCGAACTGAATGTCCGGGCGTGTCGCCGTCAGGTAGAGCAGCGACCCGATCATGCTGTGGTACTCCTTCTAGTCCACAGCTTCTCCATCCTTGTCCGCATCCAGGGCAGTCGTCGTCGACATGGGTGTTGGAAGAGGCTTGGCCTCACCCATATCGAACCACTTCAGCAAGTCCTTCGTGTACTTTCCCTGGTGCACAAATGTCCCCTCTCGGGATTGCTTAATTTGCAACCCGGGAAAGAATGTCAGCTCGCCCATCATGCTCCTCTCGAACTCCTTGCTCATAACATCTGCAAACTTGGTAACCAAAGCGTGAGAAGAACCACCGAAAATGATATCATCCATGTAAATCTGGACCAAGAGTGTGTCTTTGCCTTGCCTGAGGAGAAAGAGCGTCTTATCTACACATCCCATTTTAAAACCCTTAGCTAGCAGAAAAGTTTTCAATCTATCATACCAGGCTCTAGGGGCTTGTTTCAAACCATATAAGGCTTTGTCGAGTTTAAAAACATGGTTAGGAAACTTGGGATTTTCAAAACCGGGGGGTTGCTCAACATAAACCTCCTCCTCTATGTAGCTGTTTAAGAAGGCACTCTTGGCATCCATTTGAAAAAGTTTAAAACCTCTGGATGCAGCATAAGCCAAGAGTATCCTAGTAGCCTCCAAACGAGCTACAGGAGCAAAAGTCTCCTCATAGTCTATCCCCTCCTTCTGACTATAACCCTTCGCTACAAGCCTGGCCTTGTTTCTCACAACGTGGCCATCCTCTCCTTGCTTGTTTTTGAAAATCCATTTTGTCCCAATAGGCTTACAGTCAGGTGGAGGTCGAACTAGAACCCAAACCCGATTTCGCTCAAAGTTCTCTAACTCCTCATGCATGGCATTGACCCAATACGGATCCGTCAAAGCGTGTCGAACATCTCGGGGCTCAAAAGTAGCAACAAAAGCAGAGTGAGCGAAGTGAGAGATGTGCTATGACCTGGAGCGAGTGACTCGCTCGCCGATGTCGCCGATCATCTGCTGAGGGGGGTGCTGGCGCTGGATGTGTCGTGGCGCCTCCCGGGAAGAAGTGATCTCCCCCTCAATAGCAGCTGGTTCCACCCCAGGTACAAAAGGTACCGCGCGAGGTGGAGGATCCCACGGCCCCCAGGAAGAAGAGGTGTCGGGGCCGTGAGTCATCGTCGAGGCCGCTCTTGGCGGCGCGGCAGGTGGAGGGGGTGCTGGATCATCCATACCTTCAGCACCCTCATCCTCGTCATCGAAAAGAGGCTCTCCAACCTCATGATCACCTGCACGCTCAAAACGAGAAGAAGGACATACAAGAGTCTCGTCGAAGGTGACATCTGATGTCTCCATGACTCGGTTAGTATCAAGGTTAAGTACATGATATGCTCTAGTGTGAGTGCCATAACCCAAAAATACGCTGTCAGAAGAACGAGACTCAAATTTGTCCAGGTTGCCTTTCTTCAATATAAAACAATGGCAACCGAAGACTCTGAAATAACTCACCTTAGGCTGTCTACAAAAACACAACTCATAAGAGGTCTTCTTCATGAAAGCTCTCAGAAAAATGCGATTTGAAATGTAGCATGCAGTGTTCATAGCTTCGGCCCAATAGCGCCTAGGAGTCCTATGCTCATCGAGCATCGTCCTGGCCATCTCAACAAGGGTCCGATTCTTCCTCTCTACAACACCATTTTGGGGCGGTGTGTAGGGGGAAGAAAACTGATGCTCCAAACCAAGGCGGTAACAAAACTTCTCAAAATCCGAATTTTTGAATTCGGAACCATTATCACTTCTAATAGCTCGCATCGAGTTCAAAGGGAACTCATTCTGAAGATGCAAAATCAGATTGCGAGCAGATGAGAAAGTCTCAGTTTTTCGGTCAAAAAGAAGACCCACGAATATCTCGAAAAATCGTCGACAATAACCAAAACATACCACTTGCCACCAACCGAGCTCACCCGAGCCGAACCAACAAGGTCCATGTGTAAAAGCTCTCCGGGGTGCGAGGTCATGACCTTAGTCACTGGACGGTGGGGAGCGGCAACCATCTTCCCATGTCTGCAAGAATGGCATACTAGATCCTTCTCCATCGAAAGCTTGGGCAATCCTCGGATTAGGCCAAGTGAGCTAAGTCTTGCAAGCAAGTCGAAGCTTAAGTGACCGAGCCTCCTATGCCACTTCCAAAGATCGGAGGAAGAAGGACTAGCCAAAAGACAGCGGGAAATACCAAATGACTCTGAGAAATTCGCGCGAAAGACTTTCCCAAAGGGCGAAATCAAACATACAAGATTGCCCTGAGGATCTAAGACGCGACTAAGGTTCGGTTTAAAACGAATCTCATAGTCATCATTAAAAGGTTGCGAAACAGAAAGCAAGTTAAAATGCAGGTTAGAAACAGGAGCAACATCGCGCAACACAAAGTGCTCATTAACCCGCACTGACCACGAGATAACACCTTACCTTTACTATTGTCGCCGAAGGTAATGTACTCCTTTCCGGCGACCGGGCTAAAGCTGGAGAACCACTTGGCATTTCCGGTCATGTGCCTCGAACAACCGGAATCCACCAACCAAATGTCCTCCAACTGTCTTACCTACATCCATAAAAAGACATAGGGTGAGCATACGGTCCAACACTGGGGTTAGTGAAGTAGGAAGAATACCAGTGTTGGGTCGGGTGCTCAAAAGAACGGTTAGCGAAAAAACCATTCCTAGCCAACCTACGGATTAAGCGATCACCATGTTTAGAGGGACGTGGTCCGCTAGGGAAGGAGCGCTCACCGCGATACTCAAAACGCAGTGGGGGAAAGCGCTCAACTACAAAGCCACCGCCACGGGGTCCAAAACCTGCAACTGCAGGCTCCCGCCGGGCACGCTGTCTACGAGGCCTACGCCTAGGCACTTGAGGTTCTGGACCTCTAGGCCTAGCCTCTCTCCTCGGAGCTCTTCTCTCCTGCCTAGGCCTGGGAACTTGACCTTCGGGCCTAGCAGCTCTCCTTTGGACATTCGGCACATGCCCACCATGGAAAGGGTGGTACATGTCCGGGTTGTCCATCTCCCGAGCACGGCGCGCCTCTCGCTTGCGCCGAAAGCAGAACTCACTCAAGTGACCATCCCTCCCACAGAAGTTACACTGGTACCTCACCGCACGCAAAGGGGGTTGTTGGTACGCTGGGTTGTGGGTATGGCTCACTTTGCCCTTCTGTGGCAAACACTTCTGCTGGATGGGTGGCATTGTGTCCAGCTTGTTCTTGAGGTGGTTTGGCTTGGGTGCCCACACTTGGTTCTTGGGCAGAGCTCTCGGGGGTTCCTCAAACACCCCATCCTTGGTGGTAGGCTTAGGTGGCTCCTTGGGTGAAAGCTTGGACAGTTTGGGAGTAGTGGTGGAGTTGGGCTTGTCACTCGGGTTCAGACCACTAGACTCACCAATCTTCCCAAAAGTGGAAAGATCAACACCCGGAGCAAAACCTACAACAGGGCCACCAGCAGCTCGCTTGAATTGGGAGATCATAATCCCGAGCTGCGGCTCACTACAGGAGACCCATGACAAGATGGTCCGAAGGTATGTGTTTTCCTCCTCGGTTTGCATCTTGCCATGCTTCACATTGGCAATCTCCATCTCCAAGCCCTCACACAAAGCACACCTCGTGACACAAGTGCTATCCGAGCTGGCCTTCTCTAAATACTCAAGCTTGGCATTCTTCTCTGCCAACTCGGATTGCAAGACAGGACAAGTCTTGCACGCTCCCAACAGCTGCGGCCTAGCACGGAGCTCATCCACCTCTCCTACCCACGCAGCATACTTACCTCTCAGAGTGAGAAGGTCAGTCATGTGCGTGGTACACGACTCACACTCAACCTCCTCCGACACGACCACGGTGGACCGAGCGAACTCAAGCTCCTTCACCGTGTCCTCCCACTTCTGCCTAAACTCCTTGCGCTCTCTAGCAGCACGCCTAAGCAACTTATCTTGGCTAAGGAGGGCAGCAGTAAGTTTCTCAACCTCGGAAGAAAGCTCGTCGTAGGTGAGAGATACCTGGGAGGTGTCGTCGTCGTCGTCGTTCCGAGGGGTGTGCTCCAGCCCGCCTCCGACCTCATCTCCGAGCGCCATGGTACAGAGGCCTCCGTCGTCGGCGAAGAAGCAGAGACCATTGAACTTGTCCTCGATCTTCTTCATCTTCTCGGACTCGTCATCGCTTGAGCAAGCAGAGTCGTCATCCGAGCTGCCGACGTCGCTGAGCGTGGCGAAGAACGCACGCTGCTCAGCTTGGGCCTTCTCCAAGTACTTCTTCTTGATGTACTCTTTGTCGAAGCCGTCCCGCTTCTTGTGCCTTGGGGGAACGTGCTTCTCCTTGTGCTTGGAGTCGTACTTGCGCCCATGATCGCCCTTCCCCGAATGCTTGTTCTTCTTGGGGCAGTTGGCGATGAAGTGGTCGGGGTCGCCGCACTCGTAGCAACCCGAGCGTCCTCCTCCACCGCGACGGTTCATGCGGTTGTTGTGGAACCGCGTGAACCGGTTGGCAAGCAAAGCCAACTCCTCGTCTCCCAAAGACTCTAGCTGATCCTCTATGACTGAAAAGAGAGAAGAAAGTGCAAAGTTACCAAAGGGGTTAGCGGAAGAGCCAGAAACCAAAGCCATAGTCGGGCCAGAAGGATTCGCATAAGAAGCCCTTGACATGGCATCAATCTCACTGGACTTGAGCTTACTAAAGAGCTCGTCGCACGTGAGGGTCTCATAGTTAGACGATTCGATGATCGCCTGAACCTTGGAATCCCACACCGACCGATCAAGAGTGTGCAAAAGCTTCAAAGCTCTCTCATGATCGTCGAAAGGCAACTTCTCCTTGTTAGCCCTCATCCTGTTGACAATCACCTGAAAGCGAGCGAATAAAGAGCAGTTGCCTTTCGACGATCATGAGAGAGCCTTGAAGCTTTTGCATACTCTCGATCGATCGGTGTGAGATTCCAAGGTTGAGGCGATCATCGAATCGCCTAACTATGAGACCTTCACGTGCGACGAGCTCTTTAGTAAGCTCAAGTCCAGTGAGATTGACGCCATGGCGAGGGCTTCTTATGAAAATCCATCTCGCCCGTCCATGGCTTTGGTTTCTGGCTCTTCCTCTAATCCCTCAGCTGGCTTTGCACTTTCTTCTCTTTTCTTTGTTACAGAGGACCAGCTGGAGTCTTTGGGAGACGACGAGTTGGCTTTGCTTGCCAACCGGTTCTCGCGGTTCCACAACAACCGGATGAACCGTCGTCGCGGAGGAGGACGCTCGGGCTGCTACGAGTGCGGTGACCCCGACCACTTCATCGCCAACTGCCCCAAGAAGAACAAGCACTCGGGGAAGGGAGATCATGGGCGCAAGTACGACTCCAAGCACAAGGAGAAGCACGTCCCCCCAAGGCACAAGAAGCGGGGCGGCTTCGACAAAGAGTACATCAAGAAGAAGTACTTGGAGAAGGCCCAAGCTGAGCAGCGTGCGTTCTTCGCCACACTCAGCGACGTCGACGGCTCGGATGACGACTCCACTTGCTCAAGCGATGACGAGTCCGAGAAGATGAAGAAGATCGAGGACAAGTTCAACGGTCTTTGCTTCTTCGCCGACGACGGAGGCCTCTGCACCATGGCGCTCGTAGAAGAGGTCAGAGGCGAGCTGGAGCACACGCCTCGGAACGACGACGACGACGACACCTCCCAGGTATCACTCACCTACGACGAGCTCTCTACCGAGGTTGAGAAGCTTACTGCTGCCCTCCTTAGCCAAGATAAACTGCTTAGGCGTGCTGCTAGAGAGCGCAAGGAGTTTAGGCAGAAGTGGGAGGACACGGTGAAGGAGCTTGAGTTCGCTCGGTCCACCATGGTTGTGTCGGAGGAGGTCGAGTGTGAGTCGTGCACCACGCACATGACTGACCTACTCACTTTGAGAGGGAAGTATGCTGCGTTGGTAGGAGAGGTGGATGAGCTCCGTGCTAGGCCGCAGCTGTTGGGTGCGTGCAAGACTTGTCCTGTCTTGGAATCCGAGTTGGCAGAGAAGAATGCCAAGCTTGAGTCTTTAGAGAAGGCCGGCTCAGATAGCACTTGTGTCACGAGATGTGCTTTGTGTGAGGGCCTGGAGATGGAGATTGCCAATGTGAAGCATGGCAAGATGCAAACCGAGGAAGAAAACACATACCATCGGACCATCTTGTCATGGGTGTCTTATGGGGAGCCGCAGCTCGGGCTGATGATCTCCCAATTCAAGCGAGCTGCTGGAGGTCCAGGTGTAGGTTTTGCTCCGGGTGTTGATCTTTCCGCTTTTGGGAAGATTGGAGAGTCGAGTGGTCTGAACCCTAGTGAGAAGCCCAACTCCACCACTACTCCCAAACTAACCAAGCTTCCACCCAAAGAGCCTACCACCAAGGATGGGGTGTTTGAGGAACCCCCGAGAGCTCCACCCAAGAACCAAGTCTGGGCACCCAAGCCAAACCACCTCAAGAACAAGCTGGACACAATGCCACCCATCCAGCAGGAGTGCTTGCCACAGAAGGGCAAAGTGAGCCATACCCACAGTCCTGCGTACCAACAACCCCCTGTGACTTCTGTGGGAGGGATGGTCACTTGAGTGAGTTCTGCTTTCGGCGCAAGCGAGAGGCGCGCCGTGCTCTAGAGATGGACAACCCGGACTTGTACCATCCTTCTCATGGTGGGCAAGTGCCGAAAGTCCAGAGGAGAGTTGCCAGGCCCGGAGGTCAGATTCCCAGGGCAATCTTGTATGTTTGATTTCGCCCTTTGGGAAAGTCTTTCGCGCGAATTTCTCGGAGTCATTTGGTATTTCCCGCTGTCTTTTGGCTAGTCCTTCTTCCTCCGATCTTTGGAAGTGGCATAGGAGGCTCGGTCACTTAAGCTTCGACTTGCTTGCAAGACATAGCTCACTTGGCCTAATCCGAGGATTGCCCAAGCTTTCGATGGAAAAGGATCTAGTTTGTCACTCTTGCAGACATGGGAAGATGGTTGCCGCTCCCCACCATCCTGTGACCAAGGTTATGACCTCGCACCCCGGAGAGCTTTTGCACATGGATCTTGTTGGTCCGGCTCGGGTGAGCTCGGTTGGTGGCAAGTGGTATGTTTTAGTTGTTGTTGACAACTTTTCGAGGTATTCGTGGGTCTTCTTTTTGACTGAGAAGACCGAGACTTTCTCCTCCGCTTGCAATCTAATTTTGCGTCGTCAGAACGAGTTCCCTTTGAACTCGATGCGAGCTATTAGAAGTGATAATGGTTCTGAATTCAAAAATTCAGATTTTGAGATGTTTTGTAACCGCCTTGGTTTGGAGCATCAGTTTTCTTCCCCCTACACACCGCCCCAAAATGGTGTTGTAGAGAGGAAGAATCGGACCCTTGTTGAGATGGCCAGGACGATGCTCGATGAGCATAGGACTCCTAGGCGCTATTGGGCCGAAGCTATGAACACTGCATGCTATATTTCAAATCGCATTTTTCTGAGAGCGTTCTTGAAAAAGACTTCTTATGAATTGCGTTTTGGTCGCCAGCCCAAGTTGAGTTATTTTAGAGTCTTCGGTTGCCACTGTTTTATGTTGAAGAAAGAAAACCTGGACAAGTTTGAGTCTCGATCTTCTGACGGAGTATTTTTGGGTTATGGCACTCACACTAGAGCTTATCGTGTACTTAACCTTGATACTAACCGAGTCATGGAGACATCAGATGTCACCTTCGATGAGACTCTTGTTTCTCCTTCTTCTCGTTTTGAGCGTGCAGGTGATCATGAGGTTGGAGAGCCTCTTTTCGATGACGAGGATGGGGGTGCTGAAGGCATGGATGATCCGGCACCCCCTCCACCTGCCGCGCCGCCACGAGCGGCTTCGACGACGACCCACGGCCCCGAGACGTCTTCTTCCTAGGGGCCATGGGATCCTCCACCTCGCGCGGTACCTTTTGTACCCGGGGTGGAACCAGCTGCTGTTGAGGGGGAGGTCACTTCTTCCCGAGAGGCGCCACGACATATCCAGCGCCAGCACCCCCCTCGGCAGATGATCAGCGACATCGGCGAGCGAGTCACTCGCTCTAGGTCACAGCACATCTCCGATTTCGCTCACTCTATTTTTGTTGCTAATTTTGAGCCCCGAGATGTTGGACACGCATTGATGGATCCAGATTGGGTTAATGCCATGCATGAGGAGTTAGAAAACTTTGAGCGAAATCGGGTTTGGGTTCTAGTTCCACCTCCACCAGACTGTAAGCCTATTGGGACAAAATGGGTTTTCAAAAACAAGCAAGGAGAGGACGGCCATATTGTTAGAAACAAGGCCCGGCTTGTAGCGAAAGGCTATAGTCAGAAGGAGGGGATAGACTATGAGGAGACGTTTGCTCCTGTAGCACGTTTGGAGGCTATTAGGATACTCTTGGCTTATGCTGCATCCAGGGGTTTCAAGCTTTTTCAAATGGATGTCAAGAGTGCCTTTTTAAACGGCTACATAGAGGAGGAGGTTTATGTTGAGCAACCCCCCGGTTTTGAAAATCCCAAGTTTCCAAACCATGTCTTTAAACTCCACAAAGCTTTGTATGGTTTGAAACAAGCCCCTAGAGCCTGGTATGATAGGTTGAAAACTTTTCTGCTAGCTAAGGGTTTTAAAATGGGATGTGTAGATAAGACGCCTTTTCTCCTCAGACAAGGCAAAGACACACTCTTGGTCCAAATTTACGTGGATGATATCATTTTCGGTGGTTCTTCTCACGCTTTGGTTGCCAAGTTTGCAGATACTATGAGCAAGGAGTTCGAGATGAGCATGATGGGTGAGCTGACATTCTTTCTCGGATTGCAAATTAAGCAATCCCGAGAAGGGACGTTTGTGCACCAGGGCAAGTACACGAAGGACTTGCTGAAGCGGTTCGATATGGGTGAGGCCAAGCCTCTTCCAACACCCATGTCGACGACGACTGCCCTGGATGCGGATGTGGAGGGAGAAGCAGTGGACCAGAAGGAGTACCGCAGCATGATTGGATCGCTCCTCTACCTGACGGTGACACGCCCGGACATCCAGTTCGCGGTGTGTCTGTGCGCGCGCTTTCAGGCATCGCCGCGCACTTCTCACCGTCAGGCAGTGAAGCGCATCTTCAGGTACCTTCGTTTCACACCTGAGTTCGGGATTTGGTATTCTGCTTCCTCCACCCTCTCGCTTTGCGGTTATTCCGATGCCGATTTTGCTGGTTGTCGCATTGAGCGCAAGTCCACTTCTGGGACTTGCCAGTTTATTGGATCTTCTTTTGTGTCGTGGTCTTCTCGCAAGCAGTCTAGTGTCGCCCAGTCTACTACGGAGGCTGAATATGTTGCTGCGGCTAGCTGCTGTTCCCAGTTACTCTGGATGATGGCCACTTTGCGTGATTTTGGTTTGAGCTTTTCAAGAGTGCCTTTACTTTGTGACAGTACGAGTGCTATTAGCGTTGCTAAGAACCCTGTGCTTCACTCGAAAACCAAACACATTGATGTGCGCTTTCATTTCTTGCGAGACCACCAGGAGAAGGGTGATATCGACCTTCGCCATGTCGATACTCGTCACCAACTGGCTGATATTTTCACCAAGCCTTTAGACGAATCCACCTTTAATCGGTTGAGGGGTGAGCTTGGTGTGTGTTTCCCCTTTTAGATGGGGGAAACATTTTGGATCTTGTACAGACTGACTTTTTATTTTGAACTTCTTTTCTCTTCGCTTTTTAGCATACGCAAATTACATTCTGAGCTTCATGTTTATAATCACTAGAATGTAACTATGCTCTGTTTAGTATGCTCCGATGCTTATATGGATACTTGTAGCTTATGCTCCTTCTGATCACTAGTACATGTTATGAGCTGAGCTATTTTGGTATGATGAATTTTTCCTTGATGTATATAAATCTGAAAATGTTCACCATTGAGATATGCAACTAGCATGTGTAGGGTATGTTGAGTCCATTCCTGCTTTACATATATGCTAGGTTGCTATGTCTCTAGTTCTGAGTTCTTCACTTGCTTGGTTTATTCATATCATGTTTAAAAATTGAACCAAGTGTTAAGTGACTTAAAAAGATCGAGATGGGATTGCTTGTCAACACCTCATGGTATTGAGACTGTTTCTCATTGCACCTTGAGTTAAACTTGAGTCGTGTAGTGTATGACCGAAACTGTAGCTTTAAGCTTCTGATTGCTTCGGCATAGGCTTCGCTCGGTTGAAAAGTTAGGCAATGTCAAGCTTTCAACCTCTCGCAATCACATGCTGAAATTGAACTTGTGTAATTTCACCGCTGCAAACTCCGATATAAAACTGAAATCACAAGTATATGCTTCATTCTTATGCATGATGATTGAACTTTGCTAGGGGTAGTTCACCTTGTATACATGTTTAGCACTTGTCTGGATTCCTATCTATACATGTGTAGTGCTATTTTGATGGTGACCATCTCTTTGCCTAAAAACTGCTCACTTGCTCATATGCTTCATATTTCGTATGTGTGATCAGTTTGAGCCTTTGCTATTTGAGTGCTTAGTTGTGCCATTGGAGCTATACCGATTAGAGCATTTTTGCACTCTTTTGATTATATGCCTGAAGCCCCTAACTTGCATTTGTGACTTCATATGCATTTTGAAAGGGGGAGATTTCGCTGAGGGGGAGAACTTTGCTCGGTTCCTGTTTCTTGATTAGTGCATTTTCAACTAAGGGGGAGAAATAGAAATGACAAATCATGTGTACTCCGTTCGGTTGACAAAAGGGGGAGATTTTCTTGCAATTCCTTTGTTTCCGGATGTTCAACTAAGGGGGAGTTTTTCCTAGTTGCTTGCACTTGTCGAGGGGGAGTTTGCTAGTTGTGTTGAGCCGTTGCCTCTGTCTTGAGGGACTAGCAAACATTTTTCCCAATTGGTTCGGAGAGGTTTTCGTGCTAGTTGTGTTGAGCCTCTGTGCCTCTATCTTGAGGGACTAGCACTTTGCCGGTTTGTGCTCCGATTCTCGATTGATTTCTGCTAGCGGTGTTGAGCCTGTTCTACCTCTTCTTGAGGGCTAGCTGTGCTTTGCTTGGTTGCGTCGAGCCGTTGCCCTTGTCTTAGGGAACCAAGTTGTTTCGCTTCTTCCACTTGACCTTCTTCGGCTTTGCTATGCTTTTGGGTCATTTGGTCGAGTTCTCTCTTCTCCTTCCTCCTACCTTCTTCTTTCATTATGATTTGTGTGTGTAGTTGACAATGCACTCATCAAGGGGGAGATTGCGGATACATGGGTGTATGCCGAGTCTCTAAGTGATGAGTGATTGTCAACGGGTTTGATCGCATGTTCTTTGGCTTGTGTTGTGCAGGTGTCGAGCACGGAGACAGTGATCGAGGGCAGGTGAAGGTCATGTTGAGACGTGTCATGCCGATGGACTGGGTGCGATGAAGGATGGGCGTGCGGTGTGGCGGACGTGCCATGCCGATGTATCGAGCAGTGAAGGGCGGACGTGAGGCTTGGACTGAGGGACCGGAGTGTCTGAGGATCAGCTGTGGTGGCTGGCAGCCTGGGACAGCGACGAGCGGAGACCTGCGGGGCATGGTGTTGCTCGTGTCGAGGACTTGGGGACACATGTCGGTGGACGGGGTGCACGGGCGGTGCATCCCCTCTATAGCTTCGGTTTGTTGGTTGAGCCAGAGAAAAACCAACGGATGGACGGTTTCCAGGTTTGGGCCTCAAAACCTAGGCGTGGATGGTTTCCGAGTTTGGCCACAAAACGCGGGCTGAGGGTTTCCGAGTTTGGCCACAAAACTCGGGCGCTGTGGGTTTGCTGAGTTTGGGCCTCAAAACTCAGGCTGGAGGCTGGTTTCCCGGTTTGGGCCTCAAAACCGGGGGCTGATGGAAAAGGCTGGTATCCCGGTTTGGGCCTCAAAACCGGGGGTGCAGAGCGAGGGCGGCACGTGGCGGCAATCGGAAGGTTGCGTGGAGGCAACGCGGACGACTTGTGCGGGCATGGCCGTCGGATCTACCTACCACTTGAGTTGGTCTAGAATAACCCTAGGGTTTAGCTGGTTCGCTCTGTAATTAGAATAGAGAGGGGTAGAGTAGGAAATAGACTTAGTCTAGAATAGGATAAGTTGTCAGGGGAGACACCCTCCTCCCCAATCTCAGTTTTAGCCATCTCATTTGCTTCCTGCACTTAGGGTTTCCTGCTCTCCCATCCCCTGCTGTAGCTGAGATCCACAGAGAGAAACTTGAACTCTGTGTACTGTTGATTTCGAGGAAAGGAGGCCGTAACCTCCTTTTCGTAGCGTGTGTTTGCGCTTCGGCTTGCAGATCGTGGTTGTGATTCGCGTTTTGTTCGTGTTCTTCGAAGAATCCTTTTGCCCCATGACTTCCCGTCGCTTGATCTTTTTGCTCGGTTCATCTTTTGCAAATCCGTTTGAACTAAGTTGTTCTAGATCGTGAGGCACTTCTTTCCACCGAAGGAATTCGTCTCTAACCTCACGGTCTAGGAGATCGAGCGATTTTAGTTTTGGATCGGTTTTCGCTCCCTTGTCCTGATTTCTTCCAATCCGTCGATTAGGAGTTAGTTGAGAGCCATGATTCCAGTTGGATAGCTCACTAACTTCCTAGGAACTCCTCATACCAAGTCTAAGCCCTAGTGCTTTTGATTCGGAGGAGATCGAATGGATTTTGCGGAAGAACTGCACTGAATCGGGAGCATCAGACGCTCAAGTTCGTTGCATCGGACGCTGACCTGCTTTCCATCGGAGCGTCCGGTGACACATGTCGTCTGACAGGTGTTTTCAAGGAGCATCGGACACAGGCCATCGGAGCGTCCGTTGCCATCGGACGCGCCGGAGGTCTGCCATCGGACGCTACTGAGTCACTGTAGCAGCGTCCGATGTCCATGCAGTAAGGTTCTGTTTTTGCTGATTTCGCATCGGACGCGTCCGTTGGGTTGGCATCGGACGTTGCCAGTGTCCGATGCAGTAGAGTCTGCGCAGTTTCGTTCGCTGTTTGTTCGTGCGATCTTGGATTTGGTTTTGGACTTTTGCATTGGGTTCTGGAGTTCGTGTTCTACTGCAATCGGGCTTCCCGCTTTGCAAAATAGCCTGAATCCCCCTCGTGTTGCTCGGGGGAGGTTGAGGTTACCCAAAACCCATCCTGTCACTAGTTGACTTGCGTGGACTTGGGATCGGAAGTTTTTGTGGTGCCTCGCTGTGATCCTAGGGATCATCCACCCTCTTCCAAGGGTCGTGGGCATCACAGTTTCGATAGTATCTTTTGGGGGTTGATTTTGGGACACTTGGCCAAAGTTTCGAGAGAAATTTTTATTGGCTCCCATTCACCCCCCCTCTGGTCGCCTTGCTTTTGCATTCTCGGTCCTTCAGTTTGCTTGAATCATCATATATTTCAATTGCCTTCTTTGGCTAGGCTTAGAAAATTCATGCATATCATTCATTTAAATTGATTATATTTTCTTTCTAAAACCATAACATGTTTGTTTAATTGCATTCATCCATCTCATTTGCATTTTTGCATACAAAATATGAAAAAAAAGAAAAAAATGATCCTATGTTTCACCTTTTATGCTCGCATGTCCTTTTTGAATAAATCTTGTGTAGTCCTTCTTGTTTCCTTTTTCTATTTTATGTATGCTTTGGTTTGGGATTACTTCGCGAGTATACTCCCAAAGGCTTTTAAATTAAGAATGGTGCTTAGGTTAAATCACCTTCCTTAATCAAATAAGACATGGTGTCAAATTTGATTATTGAACTAAAAATTACTTGTATAGAATTTGGATGTACATTTGGACTAACCCCTGCAGGAAAACTTCATAATTTCGATGGGTAAGTCATGAGATCATTCTTGGGACAAAGCAAGGATTGAGCAACGAGGCAAACAATGGAGAAAAAGATCTGCCATGCTTGACAAAGGAAGGGCAAGTGAAATCTTCCAAATCCTGATCTCTCGGGCTGGAATCAATGGAGAAAGCCCTACTTGTTGGCTCTCAAAACTAAGAGCCCTCGCCAATAAGTAATTCGAATCATGATATACTCAAGAAGGTGCAACAAGTGGAAGCAAAAGCCCATCAAGATGTACGAAGAGTGTCTCACAAGGCTCATAAATTGACCATCAACTCATGACACCAAGGCATGATGCTTGAGCCCAACCACAATCAATGCAAATGAAGGTTCTGCTACGTGGACTCACCTACATGTGTCATGATTTGAACCCTCTACACAAGCCAGGTATGGATAATGACTTTGAAAATGGATTAAGAATCTTTCTATCATGCTAAAACTGGATAACTTAATTATGAATATCACCACTCCATTGACATTTATAATCCTACCATATATCTCATGCTTTGTTGGGTGCTCATGATCTATGCCTAAAGTTGTGTGAGCACCTTAAAAATGATGAACTAATAATGTTTTATCCTTTGCTAAAAAGAATATGTGTCTTGCCTTTAGCTTGCATGATAAATCTATGACAAGATGTCTCCCATGAAATAGGCTCTTCGGAGCAGTCTTTCCTTGTCTCTAGAGCTTCTTGTTCTCTATTCTTGCAAGTTATGCTTTTATGCTCTATGTACCTACACTTAGAAGGTTGATAATATAAAGACACTTTATTCACACATGCTTAAAATGGACCAAACTAGTCTTTGTTTATGCTTCACCATGATTGTATAACCAAACAACCACTCCCATGTGAGAGGTATTGGTTGGATAAATCATGGGGACTAACCATTGACTTGGATCGTGTGGAAAGGTGTACAAGTGTTTCAAGTGTAGGTATGGTGACAGAAGTAAGGCCATGGTGCAATCCAAGTCAAAACATCAACACCATGTCACATTGAAAAGAGCAAGCTTGGGGGAGGAGCCCCTCCCCCACTAATTATGGCAACGCAAAAGCATTGACGAGAACAAGATTGGGGGAGGAGCCCCTCCCTGCCAAGGTAAGTATTCTTATCCCTTTAGTTTTGTTTTATTACAACTAACAAAAAATTTGAATAAAAGAATAAATAGACCTCCTGTTGATATTGCTTCATGAACATCCCATTCCTCCTATCTTGAAAATGATGAATAGTTGCTATGCTCATCCTTCCTAATGAAGAAACCAACCAAGCTTAACAAACTTTCATGTAGCTCTGATGTAATAATTGTGCCTAAACATAATAATGTTTCTGGTCCTGCTGGTGTGTTGCCACCAGTAGAGCCCCTGCACTTGATGCTTTCTCTGTCTCAGTTTTCAGAACACCCCAGAAGTTAAGTCTAGGGTCGATCGACCCTCAACTTAAACTTCTGAAGCTTCTAAACCTGCCATGGTGATGGTCATTACAAAGCAAGGCTACACGTCAAATCTGATCCTTAACGACCACATTTGAGCATCGGGCGACAGCCCCATGAGCACACAACCAAAAATGCACTAGTGCAGAAGGCGTCTTCGGAGGTGGGAACACACACAACAGGCACCAATGTGGCTAGAGGCTCCAAAGTGGGGTCGGCCGACCCCACTTTGGACCTCTGGGCCCACCAGCCAGCCTCCACTGCACTCTACACACATGCTGACTGGTTTGCAACATTCCTTCCCTCTCTTGTTACATTTTTTTATCATCTTCATGATTCATCTTGCAGAATGATAACAAGAAGAGCCACATCAAAATAAAATAAAATTTGAAAAGTGACATGATTTATGACATTTTGAAAGGTAGAAGCGTCATAAAGTTTATTTCTTGCATATACTTATGCTTGTGGGAAACATATCTTGATAGGAAAATCATATTGACTAAGTTATTCAAAATGTGATATAGTTCTTGGCTCATGATTCATACCTTTTCTAGTCAAGGTGCTTGGAGATTAATTTTTGAAAATGACATAAAACCATAGTGTCACTTACTCCTCAATAGTGAGAAATTCCTACCAAAGCCATATGATGATCTTAAATGTCCAAACCCTTCTAAATATGCTACTTGTACCGGTGCTGAGTTTGGTCAAACCTTGTTGACCCTTGTTGAGAAATTTATCATGTTCCCAAGATCAAGATCACGTACACTCCACATATAAATGCTACTTCTACACTGGAAGTATGCAGAAACATGTCTTTCATTTCCACCAAATAAATACTCCAAAGTTCTATAGTGTGATCTCTCTCTAAAGTCCTATGAGCTATGCCAAGAAAAAAAAAGAAGAAAAAAAATGAATAATGGACTTGTGAAAGTCCAGGCAAAAAAAATGAATGGGCAAAAGTCCATGCATTGAAAAAAGAGAAATTAGAAAAAGATAGCCATGTCTCGTAATAATCACAAGTTAGAGAGAGAGAAAGAGATCATACATGCTAAGGAGTGCAATAGAGTTTATCATCATGTTCTACACACATGCACATCTTGATCTAGGGGTATGACATCTTTCTTCTTGGATCCTTGTTTTGACTTTACAATATATACAATACAAGTAAGCTATCATGTTTATCCCTACCTGAGCTCCACATAAGCTTGTTAGAAGTAGGATAAAAAAAGGTGATGTGTGTCATGGTAAGGAATCATATGCCGTAGAGTGAGATGAGAGTACTATTTGAGGAGTAAGTTTGACCTATGTGCTTTCCTTTGAAAAGTTTATAAAACACTCCAAGTACTAAGATGTGAGAATGGTAAGATGACTTTGCTTTGAGAGTTGTTCCATTTTTCAACATCTGAAGGATATATGCTAGACAATGCCACATAACCCACTAGTATAAGGTATGTCTTGATTTAAACTTTATGGTTGCTATATATCTTGAAAGTTGTTATGATCATGTCTACTTTTATCTCTAAACTTTACTCGAGGATGAGCAAAGATTTAAGCTTGGGGGATCTTGTTGACGGTAGATATGACACAAATTTACACCTTCAAAACACTGTCAACAGCCTCGGTTTGGAAGGAACATAGGCACATAATAAATATATTTTATCCAATAACAAGCTCCACATGTCCATGAAGTATTTGATGCAGACATACATGAAATAGGGATAAATGGGTTAGTGGGACCCACCTAGTGGGGTCGCTCGACCCCCTATGTGGCTCACCAGCCTCCCAAACAAGCCATGATCCATGAGAAACACTCCAAAGTTGTTCTCCACCCTTGGATGAAGTGTGTGTTTTCTCTCAATGGCTCATATTCAGCTCACATGGATCCATGGGCCCACAAAGGAAGCAAACCGACCAACCCAAGGCCAAACCGAGCTCCAACACACTCTATGACAGGTGGGTCATGCTTCTAGAAGAAGGAGGGAGTCCCCACCTGCCATAGGGGGGTCGGCCGACCCCTACATGGTGGCCTAGGGGCGTCCTCCCCCCTCCACCACCATTTGCATGCCGCCATGCAAAGAAGCACATGTTGAATTAAATAAGCACATGCTCAATTCTTCTCCACCATTGATCTGAAGGAGGTTACGATCCAAGGGCTCTCATCCATCATCACGCGGATCGATGACATGGCACATTGAGTGGTTCTCATTCATCCCCTAGGACTATAAATACCCCCTCACCCCTCTCATTCTAGACACACCACAAGGAGGAGCTCTCCACTCTCTCTCAAGATGTAGTACTAGTAGTAGTGCTTGGAGTTAGAGTGAGTCTCTGGTCTTCAGCTCTAGTCTTCCGGGAGGTCTGGTATGGTTCTAGTATTCCTTTCTTTCCTTGTAAGACTTGAGTTATTTTATATAGTTATCTTCTCTACTTTGCCTTAGTACTTTTCTTTATTGCAACATGCTAGTTATGTTGTAGTGGTTGTTAGCATAGTCATAGTTATGTGATAGCGAGATAATGGTAGTATACTTTTGCGCTGGTTCACCGCCCTTAACCCGGTGCTCTAATCAGTTCCACCGGATGTCGGATTAGAGTAGTGAGATGTAGTGTAGACGTGGTGTTTAGACTATACGCTTGCCTGTGTCTGCGGCTTACTCCACGGTTTGTTTGTGGTACCTAGTAGGGGTGACAGACCTATCTAGGCTTTGATTCCACCACGTGCGGGCAAGTTATTAAAACGTAGGTCTTCTTGTGCTAGGCGGCTTAGCACTCTTCTCATCCCTTTCTGTTGCTAAGTGGCTTAGTGACCCGAAGTGCAATTATGTATGAACATTGATCTTGCTTGATATACCTTGTCTTGCTAAGTTAGAACCATGCAAGTAGATATAGATCTCTGGAAACCTTAGGCTCACTCATTGTTCTCCAAGCTCGCTAGACTACTCTTTTATCTTTGGGACCTCTCCTGTGTGTGTCACTGCTCTTATCATATACATCACTTACGCAATCATATAGCGAGCGAGGAGAACAACGAGTGAGCCTAAGGTTTCTAGAGATCTATCTCTACTTGCATGGTTCTAACTTAGCAAGACAAGGTATATCAAGCAAGATCAATGTTCATACATAATTGCACTTCGGGTCACTAAGCCACTTAGCAACAGAAAGGGATGAGAAGGGTGCTAAGCCGCCTAGCACAAGAAGACCTACGTTTTAATAACTTGCCCACACGTGGTGGAATCAAAGCCTAGATAGGTCTGTCACCCCTACTAGGTACCACAAACAAACCATGGAGTAAGCCGCAGACATAGGCAAGCGTATAGTCTAGACACCACGTCTACACTACATCTCACTACTCTAATCCGACATCCGGTGGAACTGATTAGAGCACCGGGTTAAGGGCGGCGAACCAGCACAAAAGTATACTACCATTATCTCGCTATCACATAACTATGACTATGCTAACAACCACTACAACATAACTAGCATATTGCAATAAAGAAAAGTACTAAGGCAAAGTAGAGAAGATAACTATATAAAATAACTCAAGTCTTACAAGGAAAGAAAGGAATACTACAATCATACCAGACCTCCCGGAAGACTAGAGCTGAAGACCAGAGACTCACTCTAACTCCAAGCACTACTACTAGTACTACATCTTGAGAGAGAGTGGAGAGCTCCTCCTTGTGGTGTGTCTAGAATGAGAGGGGTGAGGGGGTATTTATAGTCCTAGGGGATGAATGAGAACCACTCAATGTGCCATGTCATCGATCCGCGTGATGATGGATGAGAGCCCTTGGAACGTAACCTCCTTCAGATCAATGGTGGAGAAGAATTGAGCATGTGCTTCTTTAATTCAACATGTGCTTCTTTGCATGGCGGCATGCAAATGGTGGTGGAGGGGGAGGACGCCCCTAGGCCACCATGTAGGGGTCGGCCGACCCCCCTATGGCAGGTGGGGACTCCCTCCTTCTTCTAGAAGCATGACCCACCTGTCATAGAGTGTGTTGGAGCTCGGTTTGGCCTTGGGTTGGTCGGTTTGCTTCCTTTGTGGGCCCATGGATCCATGTGAGCTGAATATGAGCCATTGAGAGAAAACACACACTTCATCCAAGGGTGGAGAACAACTTTGGAGTGTTTCTCATGGATCATGGCTTGTTTGGGAGGCTGGTGAGCCACATATGGGGTCGAGCGACCCCACTAGGTGGGTCCCACTAACCCATTTATCCCTATTTCATGTATGTCTGCATCAAATACATCATGGACATGTGGAGCTTGTTATTAGATAAAATATATTTATTATGTGCCTATGTTCCTTCCAAACTGAGGCTGTTGACGGTGTTTCGAAAGTGTAAATTTGTGTCATATCTACCGTCAACATTAGCATCGGTATTTGGGAACTTCTCGACGTAGCCGTCTATCTACGTTCGGGACTTGATTTTTAGGGGCAAACTTGTGCCGGTGGTTTTGGCGTTTGGTTTGCTATCACTTTGTGGTGCTCCGCTGTGATCTTAGGGATCATCCACCCTCTTCCAAGGGTCGTGAGCATCACGGATTCGGTCGTAGCTTCTTGGGGATGATTTTGGGACATTTGGCCAAAGTTTAGAGAGAAATTTGATTGGCTCCCATTCACCCCCCCCCTCTGGTCGCCTTGCTAGTGCTTTCTCAGTCCTTCAATTAGTATCAAAGCCAGGTTAAGGATCTTCCACCTTAGCCGGTTCCAGATCCACCAAAGGCGACATGGATCGCGGCGTGGGCAAACCGCCATTTTTCGATGGGACCAACTATACGTATTGGAACATACGCATGTCGGCCTATCTCCAGAGCATGGGCTCTTCTTTTTGGGAGATTTGCAACAAGGCCGATTACGTTGTCTTGGCTACTCGTGTCACTTAGCTCCAGATCGATGAGCACGAGGCCAATAGCCGAGCATGTAACGCCTTGTTCTCCTGTCTGAGCATGTCTGAGTTTGATCGCCTTTCTCACCTCCCCATGGCTCGTGAGATTTGGGCTACCCTCATGCGCTTTCATGAGGGCACCACTCAAGTCAAATCTCATCTCTACGAGTCGCACAAGTGGGAGTATGAGAACTTTCGACATCAGCCTGGCGAGAGCATAGAGAGTTTATTCGCTCGCTTTCAGGTGATTGTCAACAAGATGCGAGCTAACAAGGAGCTGTTGCCTTTCGACGATCATGAGAGGGCTTTGAAGCTTTTGCACACTCTCGATCGGCCGGTGTGGGACTCAAAGGTCTACTCGATCATCGAATCGTCTAACTATGAGACCCTCACTTGCGACGAGCTCTTTAGTAAGCTCAAGTCTAGTGAGATTGATGCCATGTCGAGGGCTTCTTATGAGAATCCTTCTGGCTCGACTATGGCTTTGGTTTCTGGCTCTTCTGCTAACCCCGCTGGTGGCTTTGCTCTTTCATCTCTCTTTTCTATCATAGAGGATCAGCTGGAGTCTTTAGGGGATGACGAGTTGGCTTTGCTTGCCAACCGGTTCTCGCGGTTCCACAACAACCGCATGAACCGTCGCCGCGGAGGAGGACGCTCGGGCTGTTACGAGTGCGGCGACCCCGACCACTTCATCGCCAACTGCCCCAAGAAGAACAAGCATTCGGGGAAGGGCGACCATGGGCACAAGTAGGACTCCGGCAAGCGCAAGGACAAGCATGTCCCCTGAGGCACAAGCGGAGCGGCGGCTTCGACAAGGAGTACATCGAGAAGAAGTACTTGGAGAAGGCCCAAGCTGAGCAGTGTGCGTTCTTCGCCACGCTCAGCGATGTCGACGGCTCGGATGACGACTCCGCTTGCTCAAGCGACGACGAGTCTAGAAAGAAGAAGCAGATCGAGGACGAGTTCAACGGACTTTGCTTCTTCGCCGACGATGAGGGCTTCTGCACCATGGTGCTTGGTGATGAGGTCGACGGCAAGCTAGAAAACACCCCCACCTCCCAGGTATCTCTCACCCACGATGAGCTTTCTGCTGAGGTTGAGAAGCTTACTGCCACGCTCCTTAGTCAAGATAAGCTGCTTAGGCGTGCTGCTAGAGAGCGCAAGGAGTTTAGGCAGACGTGGGAGGACACGGTGAATGAGTTGGAGTTTGCTAAATCCACCATGGTCATGTCGGAGGAGGCTGAGTGTGAGTGGTGCACCAAGCACATGACTGACCTTCTCACTTTGAGAAGTAAGTATGTTGCTTTGGTTGGAGAGGTTGATGAGCTCCGGGCTAGGCCCCAGTTGTTGGTTGCGTGCAAGACTTGTCCTGTCTTGCAATCTGAGTTGGCAAAGAAGAATGCCAAGATTGAGTCTCTTGAGAAGGCCAGCTCAGATAGCACTTGTGTCATGAGGTGTGCTTTGTGTGAGGGTTTGGAGATGGAGATTGCCAATGTGAAGCATGGCAAGATGCAAACCGAGGAGGAAAACACATACCTTCGGACCATCTTGTCATGGGTCTCTTGTAGTGAGCCGCAGCTCGGGATGATGATCTCCCAATTCAAGCGAGCTGCTGGAGGTCCAGGTGTAGGTTTTGCTCAGGGTGTTGACCTTTCTGCTTTTGGGAAGATTGGAGAGTCGAGTGGTCTGAACCCAAGTGAGAAGCCAAACTCCACCTTTACTCCCAAACTAACCAAGCTTCCACCCAAAGAGCCTGTCAAGCCTACCACCAAGGATGGGGTATTTGAAGAACCTCCACGAGCTCCACCCAAGAACCAGCAGTGGGCACCCAAACCCAACCACCTCAAAAACAAGCTGGACACGATGCCACCCATCCAGGAGGAGTGTTTGCCACAGAATGGCAAAGTGAACCATACCCACAGCCATGTGTACCAACAACCCCCATGCGTGCGGTGAGGTACCATTGTGACTTCTGTGGGAGAGATGGTCACTTGAGTGAGTTCTGCTTTCGGCGCAAGAGAGAGGCGCGCCATGCCCGAGAGATGGACAACCCGGACATGTACCATCCTTTCCATGATGTGCATGTGCCGAACGTCCAAAAGAGAGCACCGAGGAGAGCTGCTAGGCCTAGAGGTCCAGAACCTCAAGTTCCTAGGCTTAGGCAGAGGAGAGCTCCGAGGAGAGAGGCTAGGCCTAGAGGTCCTGAACCTCAAATTCCTAGGCGTAGGCCTCATAGAGAGCGTGCCCGGCGGGAGCCTGCAGCTGTAGGCTATGGACCCCGTGGCGGTGGCTTTGTAGTTGAGCGTTTTGCCCACCGCGTTTTGAGTATCGCGGTGAGCGCTCCTTGTTGACGGTGCTTAAAGCATCATTTTACCGTCAACATTTCACCCAAAACCAAGGTAAAACAACATAAAAAGTAGAAGATTTGGTTTATAACTAACCTATTTCCACATGTGCATAGTTTCTTATCTTAATGCAAGAAATAATGGATTTTGGGCCAAATAAGAGCACCAGGAGCAATGCCAAGCCACTCTGGCCCAAATGGGCCTAAGAGCGGTGGCACCCGCCACCCCTAGGTGGCGCCCGCCAGCTCAGAGTGGCGCCCGCCACTTGGGTTGGCCCAACCTTCAACCCTGCCACGTCACCGATCCGTGTGACCTCCCCAGGGCCCAATCTTGGCCCTTGGTCACTAGGTCAGTGGCATCGGACGACTCAGGATGAAGTGGCGCAGATCAAGGCTGATGGGCGGTTACTCGGACATGCACCCAAGCTCCAAACCGCCTCGGACCACCCCCTGGATGCCGTTGGATCAAGGGCGGTTCATCCAACGGCATGGGCACTGGCGGCCACCAGTTACGTGTGGCGCCCGCCACCTGACCTAACCCTAGGTCGGGTGGGCTGCCCCTATAAATACCCCCCTAGCTCCCTAGGACTATATATACCCCCCTTGGGTCACCATTTCATTTGTACCTCACCTCACCACTACACCATTTGGTTAGAGTAGCATACTTGCTATGCTAGAGAGATTAGAGAGAGTGTGAGAGCCTCAGTAGAAGAGGAGCTAGAGAGGAGAAGAGTAGAAGTCTGGAGAGCTCCGGAGTTGTCGGAGACCCCTGCTTCGCTCTGCTCTGCGCTTCAATTTCAGTAACTTAGTATCTATTTTATCTTTCAGTATTTACTTTCAGTACTTGTGTGTTTGTTTCATTGCTTGATTTTACTTTCAAGTGCTCTAGTTCTAGTACGGGGCTAGTAGTAGTTATATATAGATTAAGTGTGGTACTTAGGCTATATATTGCCAGTGAATACGGCTAGGCCCCCGGATAGCTGTGGTAGCAAGCAGGTGGTGACAGCCCTGTGCGCCTTGAATTCCACCACGTAGTTGGTCTAGTTTAACAGTAGGGCTCGTTGTGCTAGCGTGTAACCTAAGTCAGTGGTAAAGGCTAGTACGCCCACAATACACTAGCAACGAACTTAAATCACTAGAAGTCCAATAGAACTAGGATCTACCCTAGTAGATAGTGCCCGTTCCCTTCAACTATCCTAGATATCCTTACCCCTTTAGTTTTCTCAAAATCACTTCACGTTCCTCGTGGATTCGATACCCCGGAATAATCTGAGGTGAAAAGCTACAACTGACAGCCGTGCGCTTGCGGTTTCTTCTACGTGCCACCCTTCTTCTGGCGCCGTTGCCTGGGATAGATTCACAGTCTATTCCAAGTAATGACGTTAGCAAGAGTCAACAAGCTTTTCTGGCGCCGTTGCCGGGGATAGATTCACAGTCTATTCCCAGTAACGACGTTAGCAAGAGTCAACACTCCTTCCCCAGCGAACCACGTATTTCTAGACGTGGTGATCGTTTCCTCCGTAAGTGTGCTAGGAATGGTTTTTACCCTAACCGTTCTTTTGAGCAGTCGGCCCAACACTGGTATTATTCTTACTTCACTAACCCCAGTGTTGGACCGTATGCTCACCCTATGTCTTTGTATTGATGTAGGTAAAGCGGTTGGAGGATATTTGGTTGGTGGATTCCGGTTGTTCGAGGCACATGACCGGAAATGCCAAGTGGTTCTCTAGCCTTAGCCCTGTTGCCGGAAAGGAGTTTATCACCTTCGGCGACAATAGTAAAGGTAAGGTGTTGTCTCGCGGGTTGGTGCGGGTTAATGAGCACTTTGTGTTGCGCGTTGTTGCTCTTGTTTCTAACGTGCATTTTAACTTGCTTTTTGTTTCGCAACTTTTTGATGATGACTATGAGATTCGTTTTAAACTGAATCTCAGTCGTATTTTAGATCCTCAGGGCAATCTTGTATGTTTGATTTCGCCCTTTGGGAAAGTCTTTCGCGTGAATTTCTCGGAGTCGTTTGGTATTTCCCGCTGTCTTTTGGCTAGTCTTTCCTCCTCTGATCTTTGGAAGTGGCATAGGAGGCTCGGTCATTTAAGCTTCGACTTGCTTGCAAGGTTTAGCTCACTTGGCCTAATCCGAGGATTGCCCAAGCTGTCGATGGAGAAGGATCTCATCTGCCATTCTTGTGGACATGGAAAGATGGTTGCCGCTCCCCACCATCCAGTGACTAAGGTCATAACACAGCGCCCTGGAGAGCTTTTGCACATGGACCTTATTGGTCCAGCTCGGGTGAGCTCGGTTGGTGGCAAGTGGTATGTTTTGGTCGTTGTTGATGATTTTTTAGATATTCGTGGGTCTTCTTTTTGTCGGAGAAGACTGAGACTTTCTCTTTTGATCGCAATCTGATTTTGCTTCTTCAGAACGAGTTCCCTATGAACTCGATGCGAGCTATTAGAAGTGATAATGGTTCCGAATTTCAGAATTCGGATTTTGAGAAGTTTTGTAACTCCTTGGGTTTGGAGCATCAGTTTTCTTCCCCCTACACACCGCCCCAAAATGTTGTTGTAGGGAGGAAGAATCGGACCCTTGTTGAGATGGCCAGGACGATGCTCGATGAGCATAGGACTCCTAGGCGATATTGGGCCGAAGCTATGAACACTGCATGCTACATTTCAAATCGCATTTTTTTGAGAGCTTTCATGAAGAAGCCCTCTTATGAGTTGTGTTTTGGTAGACAGCCTAAGGTGAGTTATTTCAGAGTCTTCGGTTGCCATTGTTTTATATTGAAGAAAGGCAACCTGGACAAATTTGAGTCTCGTTCTTCTGACGGCGTATTTTTGGGTTATGGCACTCACACTAGAGCATATCATGTACTTAACCTTGATACTAACCGAGTCATGGAGACATCTGATGTCACCTTCGACGAGACCATGGTTTGTCCTTCTTCTTGTTTTGAGCGTGCAGGTGATCATTGTCACACCCGGTTTTAAGAACAAAACCAGGTATACACCATATGTGAGCCCAGGAAGTCAAATCTCACATATAGTCACAAATAAAGGGTAATATCGAAAGACAATGCTCTTATATAACGTATATAAAACAAAAGAACATAACCTTAAAGAGCAGACAGCGGAAAGACACTCCGATCTTCAGATGGAGACACCAACTTCACAGGGACAACTGACTGGTTGATCACAAGCCAAACTTCTCCAACTCTTGCAGTCTGGTACCCATCCGGGATTTTTCCAAAGTGTTGAAAAGTAAAACAAGCATAAGTACATCTCGTACTTAACAAATATAACATGGGGTTCATGAGGCTCAAAAGGCTGACACTGGTTTAACTGCATTAGCTTTTAGTTGGCATAATTTTAGCATTAAGTAGCATCAAAGTATAACCATCCCAATTTAAACATATGATCAAGTAAACATGTATCCATTAAATAAATATCATCATCATCATTACCATTATTTATAGCAACAACTATACCACAAGAATTCCAGGCCGCTCGTAACCGTGAGCACGGCTGATATATCAGTTTTACACTCTGCAGAGGTTGTACACTTTACCCGATGAGTAGTGATTCCCATATGCCGGGGTTTGCAAGGCCCACGTTACACTCCCAAGGAGCACGGCAGGGTTCACTGCACAGCCTTTCACAGGTTCGTCTAACAAGTTAGGGCCGCTAGGTTTCCCCATCAATAAGCATGAATCTCCCCTCCAAGCGGTGACTAACAAAAGACAAAATGCACCAACTTGGTCGGTCGAGTCCATACAGATCGGAGCCCCTCTTGCGCCTTTCGGTAACCTCTAACAAGCTAGAAAAGGTCCTCATACTGAGCTAAGGTCAGAGCCATATAACTCCCATGGTTGCACTGTTGTCCCGGGTGATCCCCTATAGTAGTTCCTAAACCATGTTGCTATAAAAGCCAAATTTTAACATGTCACATATACCATTTAAAACAAATTTACAAGATCATAGTTTGAGTTGAGCACTAGCATCAAGCTATCCAATGCATGCCCACGCTTATCAAGGTATAAGATCAAACATCTAGGATAAGTCTATATAGGCATCAAGGTAGACATATGCAATATGAAAGTTATGATGAATTAAGGTTATTAGGACATCAAGGAGGATCCCATGCTATACTTGCCTTAAACTCAAGATCCTTCTTCTGTTGACTCGTAGACTTCCAAAGGTTGACTCTTGATCACGATCTCTTCCTCTTGATCACCAACGTAAACTCATAGACTGGACATACGATCACAGGATACCACACAAGCATCCAAAGGCAGTCATGCAAAGCAAACATAGCCTATGATTAGAACAATACACCAATAAATAAATAAATAAATAAATAAAGAGTTTTGAAAACTGATCTATGATTCGCTAGGAACATAAAGACGCGAAGATCACGCTAATCGGAGCTATAACGGAAAAGATATGAACTAAACAAGACTAAAGACACTAATTACAAGATTAGTTTTAACTCAATTTTTAATTATCAAAGACAGTAGATAAAGTTATTTGTTTTGAAAAATCTTTTCGAAACGAATCTAACGTAATTTGAACGGATTAAAATAGGTTTAAAACGAATAAACGGTGACTAATTTCGTTCGGTAGCAGACCTGCAATTAACTTTATCTACCTTGATCTTTTGCCTACACGTGAACAGCCGCGGTAGCTGATGGTGCTGCTTACGCTGAGCTCGAAAGGAGAAGCTTCGGCGGGCTGCTACTGGTGCCGGCAGGGACGCAGCCGGCAAAGCCCGAGGCCACAGAGCGCTGGCGCCTGGCTGCTCCTGCTGCCTTCGATCGGCCGAGCAGGGCCAGCCGGCCAGGAGACCACGAACAGAAGAGAGGCGTGGAAACTCTTCGCCAAAAGAACGGCCGGTGATGGATTTGTACAAAGGAAGAGTTAACGGTATAGAAAATTATGAGAGGAGCCTTCGGAGGTTGGTGCGGATATATATGGAGAGAAAAACTCTTCATCCCCACATCAACTAGCAATACGGTACTAATTGATGTTGTAACTCTCACCTTTACTAATGGGCCTAAATAAATATAAAAGCTCATTAGTAAATAAAGACGTTGATATTTGGAATTTAATAGAATTATTGCACATGGGCTTTGTGGGAGGAAGAAAAAAAACAGATTTTATATTTTCGAAATTATTTAATTTCTGGATTAAAATAATTCTAGAAAAGTCTAGAATTGGTATTTAAGCCAGGAAAAATACTTCAGTGGCTCCGAAAATTCAGGGAAAATTCTCAGAGACATTTGGAGACATGAGGAACTCAAATAAAATATTTGGAGCTCATGAAAAGATATTTTGGGACATCTAAGAATTAGATTATACTCCCAGAAAAATAGGAAAAATTGTCGGAAAAAGCTGGAAAACTTCTCGAGAAGATTTTGGAGATATGATGATGAATGATGAGCACCAAGGAATAATTTAGAGCAGGCGAAAAAGATTTTTGGGAGACTCCAACAGAAAGGTTAAGCTAGAAAACAAAGAATTTGATTTTAGGAGAAGATATGGATAAGGCAGAGAAAGATTAACGACTTAGTAAACGAGTTTTTGGAAAACTTTACTCACTCGCAAAACAAGATGAAACAACAAGTTTTTGAATCTTTAACTTTTCCAAACTTTTTGAAAAACAAAATGTCTTTATTTTCAAAACCCTTTCTATGAAATTTATTTTAAAATTGTTTTCGAGCCATTTTGAACTCAATTTGAATTTTAGCCAAAACCACACAACATAAAAACTCAAATGCTCCAACATGAATGCACAAACACGTTGCTAAACCCTAGGATGAATTTTAACTTAGAGAAAAATTTTATTTCCCTATATTTTATGAGCACAAAAATTCATAAATAAATCATTTTAACTCTAATTCAAGAAATGCAAAATTTCAGGGTGTGACAAATCTACCTCCCTTAAGAGAATCTCGTCCCGAGATTCGGAAGAGACTCAGAGCACAGGAGAGAAACGAGAAAAGATCTTGATAACACTTTCACTTCACACTTGTATACCAAGCTTATCAAACCACTGATGTTTCATGATCATAATCTTGTGAACAAAGATTCCATGAAAAGATTATTACACTTGTTTATCCCAAACTTATCTTGATCGCTAAGTTGATTGGCTTACAACTCAAAGAGATATGGAAACTTGATCTGCAGTCGTTCCTCGGTTTCCCACATTGCTTCTTCTTCACTTACGTTACTCCACTGAACCTTACACACTTTAAACATTCTTCCATTAAAAGTTCTCCAGACTGTTTCTAGAATCTTGACCGGATATCCTGCATTTGCCAGATGGTCTGGTGTATCGACTTCCACTGAAGATGTTTGCCCATCTGTGTTCTTAGCTATATACTCATCATTATCCATGATAGCATCTTTAGTCTACACTCCATTGTACAAGTCATCAGCTTTCTCAGATTGAAGTTGACAACCGCAATACGCAATTCTTTCACCTGACGGTGTTGTTATGTAACACCCTAAAAATTTCTCCAAAGCAAAATAGGTGAAAATGATTTAATAATGAATTTGTGAGCATTTAACCTAGGGTTAAATAAATTTTTGTTGAATTAAAATAATGGTGACAACATGTTTATGCATTCATGCTGATGCACTAGATTTATTGAAGTGACTGGTTTTTGCCAAATTTCAAAATGAATTCAAACTTCATTTGAAAAGGTTTTGAAATGTGTGAAAATAAAATGGAAAAGAGTTCTTTTTCTTTCTCTTCTCCCTCCCTTGCATCCGGCCCAAGCGGCATGGCGGCCCAGTCCGCCGGCGCCCCCCCCCCCGCGCTGGGCCTCCCTCCCTCCTTCTCTTCTCTCCTCCGCACGGCCCAGCAGGCCGGCCCGCCCGCGCCAGCGTGCGCCGCCGCACCTCCTCTCTTTCTCTCACTGACGTCGCGGCCCCGCCCGTCAGCGCCCGTCTTCTCCTTCCCCTTCGCGCTCGCCCGAGCGCAACCGCCGCACTCCGGGTCTTGCGCGCGTCGTGCGGCGCCCGCTCCCACGATCTCGCCCTCGTTCTCGTGCATATAGCGGACGCGCCCGCGCCCCGCTCCTCCTTTCCCCACTCCCACTCCCGCAGAGCCTCGCATCGGAGCACCCGAGCAACCGCGCGCCGGAGCTTCCCCGCCGACATTGCCGCCGCCGTCGATCCGTTGATTCGGCGCCGTCCCGGCCAATTGCAGTCTTCCCCAAGCTTCGCCGCGCCACGGTGAATCTGCCAAACCGTCTCTCCCTCTCTCTTTCGCCGGATTTGGCCCTAACCGCCGCTGCATTTTCAAAGTCTCGCCGCCGTTCGCCGTTCGCCGCCGTCCGAGCCTCCTCGCCGCCTCCTTAGCCGCGGTGAGAACCCCCTTGAGCTCCGCTCTCTCTCCCTTCTCTTGGTTTGTCTCGGGGCGCCTCCTTCGGCCGGGTCCGCAAGCGCCCGCGCGCCATCCATGGCGGGTGCGCGCACGCCGTCGCGCCACCCCGCGACGTCGCGGCCAGAGCCCGCACGCGGCGCGCCGTCGGCCTGCCCGTGTGCACACTCCCCCTGGATCTAATCTGTGCCGTCTGCGATCAATCCGACGGCCGTGAGTGACCCATACCCCTTCGGGGTTAGTTTTGCATAAGAGCCCCTGGGGTTTTGCGGGAATCAACCCGCGCTCCCCTCCCTACTGTTGCCTGAGTCTATGCAAACTCCCATCCAGGCCCCTGCGTTTCTGAGAATTTGAGGCGCAGTCCAGCCGGCAGAGAATTTGATTTAAAATTCAGTTTAAATTTCCGATTTAAATTCAAATTGATTTCAGTCTATTTACAGATATGCCACTACCTTGTTTTGCTTATAAAATTCACGTTTTAGCTCCGATTTGACCCGTTCAAATTGCGTTAGCTTCGTAATTTAGTGCTCTACCCGTTTATACCCCTGTTAGCCTGTTTTGGATAGTTTAGCTTTAGAGTCTAAGTCAATCTTGTTTAGGGCTTTGTATACACCGTTTCGGCCGTATCTTTCACGCCGTAACTCCGTTTTCGATGAACCAAAACTTGTTGTGATCGTAGAGATGCGTACTTCAGTTTTATCAAAGCTTTATTTCAGTTTATTACTGTTTGGTGTAATGTTCTAATAATAGCTCTGTTTGCATCGTGTATGTTTGCACCTGGGATGCGTGGTGATGTTGTGTGTTTGGATAGACGGTGAGTCGGTGTGGTGCGATCAGGACCCCTCGTTCAGTGACCAGCAGGAGGATCAATCTTTCGACAACCAAGGCAAGTTAGCATGGGATCTCCTTGTTTACCTATACACTTTACTTTAATCACTCATTTATGCATGTGTCCAACTGAGCAACCTTAGAAAACCCACTTAGCTTTGTGATCTGTGATGTTCTTGTTCCCGTGGGATATATGCATGTGGGTAGCTTTGCTAGTGCTAACTGACTTATAATCGATCCAGTCCAATGATGAATTTGTTTCCCATGATGATATGTTTTTAAACGATTAATAAAACTTGCTGTTAGCAAAAGCTGGGATTGACAGTGCTACCATGAGTGCTATATGGCTCTGGTTTTAGCTCAGTAAACTGGACCTTGTCTAATATGGCAGCGGTGACCCGAAAGGGCGCAAAAGGGGCTTGCCACTTTGGGTGTAGGGCTGCTCCTGTTTCTATGTGTATAGCTGCGATGGCCTTGTGCCATGGAAAAGGGGGGTTGCTACATCTGCCTGCCAAGGAAACCTAGCGGCCCTGACCAGTTAGACGAACCAGCGAAAGGCTTCATAGTGTGCCCTGCCGATCTACCTCGGAAGTGGATCAAGAGGTTGGCCGCCTCGGGCACAAGGGTAACACGGCTTGTGGGTAAAGATGCACCACCTCTGCAGAGTGTAAAACTGTTATAATAGCCGTGCTCACGGTCACGAGCGGCCCGGAAAACTAGCGGAATTATAAAACTTAACAATTGTTACTTTATGTTGTTGGTACATTATGATGTCATATCTTACCTTTGTTGGACAAATGGATCATGGGTTAAGGGTTAAGCACAATATTCGTTTACCTTAATGTTAAAACTTTACCAACTTAAAAGCTAACTGCAGTCAGACAGTGTCAGCCTTTTTGAGCCTCATGAACCCTATGTTAGCTTGCTAAGTACGTGGAGTACTTACGCTTGTTGTTTATCTTCTTTTTGGGCAAAATCCCGGATGGGTAACAGATGAAGGTGCGGTTGGCGACTTTCCTGAAGACTTCTAGGCTAGCTGCTCCCCCAGTCGACGTTTCCCTGTGGCTTAGTTTGTGTACCAGTTCAGCGATATGTGTTTCAGTATGATGTAAGACTTTGTTTTGAGTTCTATCGGGATGTAATAAACAATGTGATGATGCCACTCTTGTAATTTGTCTACTTATGTGTGTGATTTTTCCTGGGCACACATGAGTATTCCGCCTCGGTTTTATCCTTAAAATTGGGGTGTGACAAATTGGTATCAAAGCTTTGTTGACTGTAGGACGCAAGCCTAGCTAGGAAATGGCCGTCTAACACCTTTTTGCTACCTGTTCATGCTTATTTTATTAACTTGTTACTTTATTAAAATTATATGCTCCTTATTCTTATTCTATTACATAAAACTAATTGTTTCCGCTTATCTTATCTTGTTTTATAACGTCAGGATGCCTCGCATGAACGCCCGTGCCTACCGTGCTCTTTTCACCAGCCAGCCTGCTCCCCCTGTGGTTCACATCCCCGACAGTGACGGTTCCTCCAGCTCCTCCAACACCGCCTTCATCGTGGAGGATGAAGAGTTGACCTCTACCCCGTCTGTCTCTGAGGAGTTAGCAGCGCCATCACCGCCCCCTGCAGCAGTTCCTGAGTCTCCAGCTCCGGAGGTGCCAGTACCCGTGGAGCCCGTGCCTGAGGCGCCAGCGCCTGAGGTTCCTACTCCAGAGGCACCCGCTCCTGCAGCACCTGTCGCTCCACCAGCTCCTGCGGCACCAGCCTTCGTGCCAGTGTACCCGATGGTACACTCTCCCGCTGCCTCGTCAGCTTCGGCACCAGCACCCCCTGCCGTCCCAGCAGCGCAGGTGGTGGAAGACCTTGGTTGGGATCGTCGCTTCATGTTCAAGAAGCCCGACGAGACAGCATACTACCATAGTATGCTGGTTCGTCTGCTGGAGGAGTACTACCCTGAAATGGAGGCTAAGCTCCAGTACCACTGCGGCGAGTATACCCACCCTTTGGAGGCTACGTACTGGAAGTCCGACCTGATGGTTACAGGTTGGAAAGCTGCGGATCAAGCCCATGTCATAGAGTCGGCTCACAGGACTACCACTAAGCGTGGTGATGCCCTCGCAAGTATGGAGGACGCGGCGCAGGATGCTTACCTGCACTACCATGGCCTTCGCTTCCCGATGATGAGGAATGATCGCTACCGCTACCTGCCCCAAAGTGACATGGAGGGCTCGTGGCGAACCCTGCTACCACCTGTGGAGTACCCGGTTCTGGTCTCTACTGCTTAGCATGCCTATGAGGTGCATAGGAAGGCCGACAAGGTGCAAGATGACCTGCGTGCGGCTCAGAAGGTGATAAGGCGTTTGGAGCGCGAAGTGGATTACCTTCGCGGTGAACTAGACTATGCAGCTGTTTACAAGAAGAAGTACAGAGCCAACGATGCCCCCGGTGGAGCCGAGTAGCTTGCCTACCATGATCAGTTATCTCGTTTAGACACGTTGTTATAATTTCAGTTTGTGTTATGTGAACCTGTGGTGTTTGTGTTACTATTGTTGGTGAACTATGTTTGTTTGGATCTTTGCTTGTGTGAGGTGAAGTATGGGTTATGTCCGTGCTTCTCCAAGTTAAACATCTTCTTGTGGTGAATAAAGTTGTTTATCCCCTATCTGTGTTGCTGTTTTCTGGAGCAGCCTGTGTTTAAATCTGTATATCTCTTTACCCGTGTCCCCAAAAATTGTGAAAATTTTGTGGGAGTATCTAGACTGATGTACCTTTCAAACGAATCTGGAACCAAGTCTTTATCTGTTCGGATCTGGGAGATATGCTTGTTTTAAGTTGATGTTCCTGCGCAGTCTGTCATCCAGAACAGGTTCTGTTCAATGCTGTTTTCGGCCCAGAATCTGGTCGAATCTGAAAAAGTGTTCTATATGAAAGTTGTAGCTGGTTTCTTAAGCTTTCCAACGATGTCTGGTTCATCCCCGTTGGATTTCTGTAGCTCGAGTTATGCCCGTTTTAGCGAGCTGCTGTTGACAAGAATGTGCACAGAAAATTTCAGCAATGTTCATTTATGTTCATATATACTTTCTATGTTGGATATAAAGGTCTAACTCTTGCGCATTTGTTGGTGAACAGATGGCAGCAAGGGGTGGACGCGGGAGAGGCCGTGGCCGTGGGCGTGGTGCTCCTATGGACCCGCCACCGCCACCGCCGCCAGTGACCATCGAGCAGTTGATGGCCACGCAAAATCAGCTTATGCATGCCATGATGAACCGCCTGGATCAGGCGCCCGCTGCCGCACCTCAACCTCTTCATGTCAGGGACCGTCGAGGAGAGTTCCTGAAGGGCCATCCACCAGTGTTCTCTCACGCCTCTGAACCACTGGAGGCGGATGACTGGCTCCGTGCAGTGGAAAAACAGCTGAACATCGCCCAGTGCACCGATTATGAGAAGGTGCTCTACGCTTCTGGGCAACTGCAGGGAGCTGCACAGGACTGGTGGGATGCGTTCATGTTCGGCCGTCCCCAAGATGCCCCAGTTGTTACGTGGCAGGAGTTCAAGGAGAACTTCCGATCCTATCACATCCCAGATGGTCTCGTGGAACTGAAGCAAGAGGAGTTCCGCTCTCTGAAGCAAGGGTCCATGTCAGTGGCGCAGTACCGTGACAAGTTTGCTCAGCTATCGCGTTATGCCCCTCAGGATGTGGCTAATGACAAGGACAAACAACGCCGTTTCTTGAATGGTCTTTATGATGGGTTGCAGCTCCAGTTGATGTCCAACACCTACCCGAACTACCAGGCCCTGGTCAATAGGGCGATAGTTATTGACAACAAGAGGAAGGAAATGGAGGCAAAGAAAAGAAGCTTCCAAGGCCAGTCATCGGGGAGCAACACTCGTCCCCAAACCAACCCTCAGCAAGGTTACCCCCAGAGGAGTCAAGGCAACCAGTGGAACAGGGGACAGTACCCCCAGGGCAACCAGAACCAGCAGCGCCTCCCATACCAACAACAGTCAGGTGGTCAGCGCTTCCAGCAGCAGCCAGGAGGACAGAGGTTCCAACAGCAGAGCAGTCAAGCCTCACGCCAGGGAGCACCCAATTCCGCTCCCATGAAGAATGCAGCTCAGCAGAACCCCAACGCTTGCTACCGTTGCGGGGAGCCAGGACACTACGCTCACCAGTGCCCCAAGAAGCAGAACCCCCAGGCCCCACAGAACCAGGCAGGAGCTCAGAAGCAGAATGCTCGCCCACCTCATACTGGACGGGTGAATCATGTAGCTGCCGAGAGTGCCCTGGATGCACCGGATGTTATGATGGGTACGTTCAGCATCAACTCAATCCCAGCAACCATACTTTTTGATTCTGGTGCTTCGCATTCTTTCATTTCACAGTCGTTTGTTAGAATGCACGGTGTGCCTTTATGTGCAATGAAAGAAACAATCATAGTAAACTCACCAGGGGGTAGTATGCCTGCAAATTTCTGGAGCCCCACCTCTAGTGTCAACCTAAGGGGGGTAGACTTTAAAGTAAAGCCTATAGTGCTAAGAACAGCAGGTATAGATCTCATCTTGGGTATGGACTGGATGAAGCAACATGGGGCTGTCATTCAGTGTCAAGAAAGGTCAGTTGTTGTAACTACACCTAAGGGAGACAGAATCTGTGTGCAAGTGGTGTTAAAAGAGCAGCCAACTGCCACGGTCAACCAGATGGATGCTAGTGGTGCAGAGCAAGATCGGGTGGTGGACGAGTTCCCTGATGTCTTTCCGGATGATTTGCCAGGTATGCCACCTGATCGCGATGTTGAGTTCATTATTGAATTACTGCCTGGAACTGCACCAATAGCTAAAAGACCGTATAGAATGGGGGTAAATGAATTAGAAGAACTTAAGAAACAGCTTAAGGAGTTGTTAGAGAAAGGGTATATACGTCCTAGTGCTTCTCCTTGGGGAGCACCTGTGATTTTTGTGGATAAGAAAGATGGTAGCCAAAGGATGTGCGTGGACTATAGGTCTTTAAATGAGGTTACCATTAAAAACAAATACCCTCTACCCCGGATAGACGATCTTTTTGACCAGCTTAGAGGAGCATGTGTGTTCTCTAAAATAGATCTCAGATCTGGGTATCACCAGTTGAAAATCCGGAACTCAGACATTCCTAAGACCGCCTTCACCACGCGGTATGGACTGTATGAGTATACAGTGATGTCTTTTGGTCTGACCAATGCCCCAGCTTACTTCATGTATCTGATGAATAAAGTGTTCATGGAATACCTAGACAAGTTCGTGGTGGTATTCATAGATGATATTCTAGTGTTCTCTAAAACAGAGGAGGAACACGCGGAACATCTGAGGATGGTTCTGCAGAAGTTAAGAGAGCATCAGCTCTATGCCAAGAGGAGCAAGTGTGAATTTTGGCTGAAAGAAGTCTCTTTCTTAGGGCATGTTGTCTCTAACGGAGGTATATCCGTTGATCCTAGCAAGGTGCAAGATGTGTTGGATTGGAACCCGCCAACTAATGCTAGTGAAATCCGAAGTTTCCTGGGTTTGGCCGGGTATTATAGGAGGTTCATTGAAGGATTCTCCAAGCTCGCAAAGCCTATGACTGCCTTGTTAGAGAAGAACGCTAAGTTTGTGTGGTCTGATAAATGCCAGGCAAACTTCGAAGAGTTAAAGAAGAGATTGACCTCAGCACCAGTCCTAGTTCTGCCAGACTTGAACAAAAGCTTCTCCATCTTTTGTGATGCATCTCGTCTTGGACTTGGATGTGTTCTAATGCAAGAAGGAAGAGTAGTGGCCTACGCGTCTAGACAGCTGAGGAAGCACGAGGTGAACTATCCAACTCATGATTTGGAGTTAGCAGCTGTGGTCCATGCTCTGAAAATATGGAGACATTATCTAGTTGGGCATAAGTGTGACGTGTATACGGATCATAAAAGTCTGAAGTATATATTTACTCAGTCAGATCTGAACTTGAGGCAACGCCGTTGGCTAGAATTGATCAAGGACTATGACTTGGAGGTACATTATCACCCAGGAAAGGCCAATGTCGTGGCCGATGCCTTGAGCAGAAAAACCTATGCAAACGGTCTGCAAGTGGAATACATGTCAGCAGAGTTGAGAGCTGAAATGGCATACCTTAATCTATGTTTTGCCAACAATGTGGTGGAAATGTCAGTTGAACCTACCTTGGAGAAAGAAATCCGTGAGGGTCAGTTGAAAGATGAGAAATTGAAAGAGATAGCAGAGAACATAGTGCTTGGAAAGGCACCAGGATTCAGGATGGATGATAATGGGACTCTTTGGTTTGGAAAGAGGATTTGTGTGCCCGAAGTGAAAGCTATCCGTGATGCCATCTTGCGGGATGCTCATGAATCTGCCTACTCCATTCACCCCGGCAGCACCAAAATGTACTTGGATCTGAAAGAAAAATACTGGTGGTATGGTATGAAACGAGATGTAGCAGAATATGTGGCTCTATGTGACACATGTCAGAAGGTCAAAGCTGAACATCAAAGACCAGCAGGATTGTTACAGCCTATGCAGATACCCGAGTGGAAATGGGAAGAAGTGGGAATGGACTTTATCACTGGATTACCCCGTACACAGAAAGGCTATGACTCAATATGGGTAATAGTTGACCGTCTCACCAAGGTCGCTCACTTCCTACCGGTTAAGACCACTTATAGTGGAGCAAGGTTAGCAGAACTGTATATGGAAAGAATTGTGTCTCTGCATGGTGTTCCAAAGAAAATAGTGTCTGACAGAGGGACACAGTTCACTTCTCACTTTTGGCATCAGGTACATCAATCCTTGGGAACTGAGCTGGCTTTCAGTTCTGCATATCACCCACAGACAGATGGGCAGACTGAAAGGATAAACCAGATCTTGGAGGACATGTTGAGAGCATGTGCACTTCAGCATGGGGCTAGTTGGGATAAAAGCCTGCCATATGCTGAATTCTCCTACAACAACAGTCACCAGAAGAGTCTGAAAATGGCTCCTTTCGAAGCTTTGTATGGGCGAAAGTGTAGAACTCCCTTGTTCTGGAATCAGACAGGAGAAACTCAAGTGTTTGGACCGGATGTCCTTAGAAATGCTGAAGAACAAGTAAGGATGATCCGAGATAACCTAAGGATAGCTCAATCCCGGCAGAAGAGTTATGCAGATACTCGCAGGAGGGATTTAGTTTTCAAAGTGGGAGACTATGTGTATTTGAAAGTGTCACCCATGAGAAGCGTAAAGAGGTTTAACATGAAAGGAAAGTTGGCACCCAGATACATAGGTCCTTTCCGGATCATGGCCAGACGTGGAGAAGTGGCCTATCAGCTTGAGTTACCGAAGAGACTGTCAGGTGTGCATGATGTGTTCCATGTTTCTCAGCTAAAGAAATGCCTGAGAGTACCAGAAGATCAAGTTCCCCTAGAAGAGATCAAGATAGGAGAGGATCTCACTTACGAAGAGTACCCTGTCAAGATCTTGGAGACAGCAGAAAGAGTTACCAGGAGCCGAGTTATCAAGATGTGCAAGGTTCAGTGGAACCGATATACAGAAGAAGAAGCTACCTGGGAAAGAGAAGAAGATCTTCGGAAATCTTATCCCCAGTTGTTTGAGTGAGCTCCAGTCGAATCTCGAGGACGAGATTCATCTTAAGGGGGGTAGAGTTGTAACACCCTAAAAATTTCTCCAAAGCAAAATAGGTGAAAATGATTTAATAATGAATTTGTGAGCATTTAACCTAGGGTTAAATAAATTTTTGTTGAATTAAAATAATGGTGACAACATGTTTATGCATTCATGCTGATGCACTGGATTTATTGAAGTGACTGGTTTTTGCCAAATTTCAAAATGAATTCAAACTTCATTTGAAAAGGTTTTGAAATGTGTGAAAATAAAATGGAAAAGAGTTCTTTTTCTTTCTCTTCTCCCTCCCTTGCATCCGGCCCAAGCGGCATGGCGGCCCAGTCCGCCGGCGCCCCCCCCCCCCCCCCCGCGCTGGGCCTCCCTCCCTCCTTCTCTTCTCTCCTCCGCACGGCCCAGCAGGCCGGCCCGCCCGCGCCAGCGTGCGCCGCCGCACCTCCTCTCTTTCTCTCACTGACGTCGCGGCCCCGCCCGTCAGCGCCCGTCTTCTCCTTCCCCTTCGCGCTCGCCCGAGCGCAACCGCCGCACTCCGGGTCTTGCGCGCGTCGTGCGGCGCCCGCTCCCACGATCTCGCCCTCGTTCTCGTGCATATAGCGGACGCGCCCGCGCCCCGCTCCTCCTTTCCCCACTCCCACTCCCGCAGAGCCTCGCATCGGAGCACCCGAGCAACCGCGCGCCGGAGCTTCCCCGCCGACATTGCCGCCGCCGTCGATCCGTTGATTCGGCGCCGTCCCGGCCAATTGCAGTCTTCCCCAAGCTTCGCCGCGCCACGGTGAATCTGCCAAACCGTCTCTCCCTCTCTCTTTCGCCGGATTTGGCCCTAACCGCCGCTGCATTTTCACAGTCTCGCCGCCGTTCGCCGTTCGCCGCCGTCCGAGCCTCCTCGCCGCCTCCTTAGCCGCGGTGAGAACCCCCTTGAGCTCCGCTCTCTCTCCCTTCTCTTGGTTTGTCTCGGGGCGCCTCCTTCGGCCGGGTCCGCAAGCGCCCGCGCGCCATCCATGGCGGGTGCGCGCACGCCGTCGCGCCACCCCGCGACGTCGCGGCCAGAGCCCGCACGCGGCGCGCCGTCGGCCTGCCCGTGTGCACACTCCCCCTGGATCTAATCTGTGCCGTCTGCGATCAATCCGACGGCCGTGAGTGACCCATACCCCTTCGGGGTTAGTTTTGCATAAGAGCCCCTGGGGTTTTGCGGGAATCAACCCGCGCTCCCCTCCCTACTGTTGCCTGAGTCTATGCAAACTCCCATCCAGGCCCCTGCGTTTCTGAGAATTTGAGGCGCAGTCCAGCCGGCAGAGAATTTGATTTAAAATTCAGTTTAAATTTCCGATTTAAATTCAAATTGATTTCAGTCTATTTACAGATATGCCACTACCTTGTTTTGCTTATAAAATTCACGTTTTAGCTCCGATTTGACCCGTTCAAATTGCGTTAGCTTCGTAATTTAGTGCTCTACCCGTTTATACCCCTGTTAGCCTGTTTTGGATAGTTTAGCTTTAGAGTCTAAGTCAATCTTGTTTAGGGCTTTGTATACACCGTTTCGGCCGTATCTTTCACGCCGTAACTCCGTTTTCGATGAACCAAAACTTGTTGTGATCGTAGAGATGCGTACTTCAGTTTTATCAAAGCTTTATTTCAGTTTATTACTGTTTGGTGTAATGTTCTAATAATAGCTCTGTTTGCATCGTGTATGTTTGCACCTGGGATGCGTGGTGATGTTGTGTGTTTGGATAGACGGTGAGTCGGTGTGGTGCGATCAGGACCCCTCGTTCAGTGACCAGCAGGAGGATCAATCTTTCGACAACCAAGGCAAGTTAGCATGGGATCTCCTTGTTTACCTATACACTTTACTTTAATCACTCATTTATGCATGTGTCCAACTGAGCAACCTTAGAAAACCCACTTAGCTTTGTGATCTGTGATGTTCTTGTTCCCGTGGGATATATGCATGTGGGTAGCTTTGCTAGTGCTAACTGACTTATAATCGATCCAGTCCAATGATGAATTTGTTTCCCATGATGATATGTTTTTAAACGATTAATAAAACTTGCTGTTAGCAAAAGCTGGGATTGACAGTGCTACCATGAGTGCTATATGGCTCTGGTTTTAGCTCAGTAAACTGGACCTTGTCTAATATGGCAGCGGTGACCCGAAAGGGCGCAAAAGGGGCTTGCCACTTTGGGTGTAGGGCTGCTCCTGTTTCTATGTGTATAGCTGCGATGGCCTTGTGCCATGGAAAAGGGGGGTTGCTACATCTGCCTGCCAAGGAAACCTAGCGGCCCTGACCAGTTAGACGAACCAGCGAAAGGCTTCATAGTGTGCCCTGCCGATCTACCTCGGAAGTGGATCAAGAGGTTGGCCGCCTCGGGCACAAGGGTAACACGGCTTGTGGGTAAAGATGCACCACCTCTGCAGAGTGTAAAACTGTTATAACAGCCGTGCTCACGGTCACGAGCGGCCCGGAAAACTAGCGGAATTATAAAACTTAACAATTGTTACTTTATGTTGTTGGTACATTATGATGTCATATCTTACCTTTGTTGGACAAATGGATCATGGGTTAAGGGTTAAGCACAATATTCGTTTACCTTAATGTTAAAACTTTACCAACTTAAAAGCTAACTGCAGTCAGACAGTGTCAGCCTTTTTGAGCCTCATGAACCCTATGTTAGCTTGCTAAGTACGTGGAGTACTTACGCTTGTTGTTTATCTTCTTTTTGGGCAAAATCCCGGATGGGTAACAGATGAAGGTGCGGTTGGCGACTTTCCTGAAGACTTCTAGGCTAGCTGCTCCCCCAGTCGACGTTTCCCTGTGGCTTAGTTTGTGTACCAGTTCAGCGATCTGTGTTTCAGTATGATGTAAGACTTTGTTTTGAGTTCTATCGGGATGTAATAAACAATGTGATGATGCCACTCTTGTAATTTGTCTACTTATGTGTGTGATTTTTCCTGGGCACACATGAGTATTCCGCCTCGGTTTTATCCTTAAAATTGGGGTGTGACATGTTAGAAGCACCAAACCTTGGGCATACTTAACCACTCCTTTACAAGCAGATAACCAACCCTTTCCAAGGATAACATCCATTTCCATTAACTTCAAAACAGTAAGGTTCGCCTCAAAGTTTACTCCCTTTATGTCAAGGCTAACTTTTGGGCATTTGCGGTTTGCTTTCATTTCGCCTCCTAGAGAGTTAACTATCACTGGTTTCCTCATTGGAAGCATAGTCATCCTATGTTCTTGTACATATAGGCTAGAGATGATCGAGTGTGAAGCTCTAGGATCAAACATCACAATGGCAGGAGCAGAGTTTACTTGAATGAAACCATACACGACTTCCTTAGCCCCACGTTTGTTAATCATATACACATGATTTAACATTCCTTGGATGTAGTTTCTTTTTACTTTACTTCCTTGCTCTTGCTTCTCCTCTTCTTGTATTTGATGTGGTTCGTCCTGACTTTTATTGCTCTCCATAAACTTCTTATGACAGTCATTCTCATAGTGATTAACCTCATCATAATTGTTACAACCCTCACTAGTGGGAGTATTAATCCTCGTCAAGGTGTCACTAGGAGGTGACAAACATGGCTCTTGAGAATTGGAGTGAAGTACTTCATCATTGGATTGCTGATACTGACGGAGTTCATGAGGAGGTTCAAGATTCCACTGATCACTTGATTCCTGGTTCCATTGTTGGAATTCTGGTGCATGAGCGTAGGGGTGGTGTATGTTGCTACCTACAGATTGGCTTTCTCTTTTCCTTTTTTGCTTCACCATCTCCCGACGCTTGTTCTCAATCACAATTGCTCTGTCCACCAATGTTCGATAGTTGGCATATTCAACAGTCATCAGTTGTAATTGCAGACCATCATTGAGTCCTTTCAAAAAGCGTTTCTGCTTCTTAGCATCACTATTCACTTCTTCCAGAGCATAGCGTGACAACTGGGTGAACATGTCATGATACTCACACACTGACATAAATCCTTGCTTCAAGTTGAGGAACTGCTCTTCCTTAATCGCCACTATTCCAGCTGGAACATGGTAAGATCTAAAAGCATTCTTGAATTCTTCCCAACCAATTTGATTCTTATCCGGATGTTCAAACTGGAATGATTCCCACCAATCTAATGCAGTTCCTTGAAGTTGGCCTGAAGCATAAAGCACCTTCTCATGGTCATCACACTGTGCTATGTCAAGTTGTCGTTCCACAGCTCTAAGCCAGTCATCAGCTTCTATTGGGTTGCTAGTATGAGAGAATGTCGGTGGGTGTCCTTTCATAAATTCACCACGCTTGTCAATAGGTAGTTCTTGATACTGATTATGTAACACATTTTGAGCAATGGTTTGTAATAGTTGAGTCTGCATTATCAGAACCTGCTCTATAGCTGAAGGATTTGATGGCGGTGGATTAGAGTTGTGAGCATTCCCTGTAGCATCATCGTAGTCATTTCTCCTGGTAGCAACCATCTGTTTTTCAACATGTATGTGTTAGAATTCAGCTCTTCATAACACACTTAACCGTAGCTTCATGAGATGACAAGACAAGGTTGATATAGCAAGAGAGACAAGAGAAGACTCATCCATGACTGATTCTTCCCAATAAAGCACTAGATGGTAAGAAACTTCATCTTGAAAACGGTTCAAAGTTAACTTCATCATGGCTACCCCCCTTAAGAAAAGATCAACTAGGAGAAACAATAAAAGGATAGCATTCCACCTTTTTCTAGTTAAGCTAACTAGCATAAAGACCTTCTAACATCCCAAAGAAACTCATGTGCAAAAGTATGAACAATCATCCTGTATCTCCTCGTGAGCAGGAAAACAACTGTGCACAAAAACAGTCATAACTCAAGTTCTGTTTATCCAATGAAGTTGCAGTTTATCTTTCTGGAAAGCTTATGAAATCCTCTACAACTTTCATATAGAACACTTTTCCAGATTCTGTATTTAAGGTCATCGAAAACAGCAGAGAACAGAAACTATTCCAGATTTCAGACAGCACAGATGCATCAACTTGTGAATTTCATAACTCCAAAACCATAACAGCTATCAGGGTGGCTCTTGTGCTCAAAGAAAGATCATGAAGTCTACTTGTGTCCAGAATTGTTCCATGATTTTTGAACATCCATAAACAGAGATATAAGCTGACAAAGACAGACTGCTCTGAAAAGACAGGATAGGGAAGACAAGAGAAGAGCAAAAACCCAACTTATCTATGCATAAAACCTATCAACTAAACCTAAATGAGATTGTGAGGAAACCCACAAAATCATTTGCACTCATTACAAAGATGCAAAACAAACATTATCATAAGGACAAACAACAAACATCACAGGTTCACAAGCCACACATGAGCCAAGGACTTGACTTAACTTCGTTACTAACGTTTTATTACATAAGGGCTCAAGAACTACTAGAACACGATACATCTGTAAGAACATCGGGGCAGCTTTTCTTGTACAATCTTCATTTGTCATTTGTTATCAGGGACTTCCTTTGCATCAGGCACTGACATCACATGTTGATGGCTACTCTGTAGTGACTAGGCTGTGGCTACTTTCTTGAGTCGGTTGTTGACCTTTTTGGGGCAAGATCTGACGTAATGTCCTTCCTGTTGGCAAAGATAACATCTTCCTTTGGCTGGATCTGCTGCGGTAGAAGTGTTGTTTGATGTGCTGCCATCTTGCTGACTCAGAGGATTGACTTTTACCAGTTTATTCTGCTTCTTAACTCGCTTCCGTGGTTGGAATTCTTTGTAGGTGATTGTCCATCCATCTATGCAAACCTCATGTGGAATGTTCTTAATTGGAGGAGCTTCTAAATGCTGCTGATCTAGGCTGGTCTGAACAAGAGTTGAAACCGGATGTGATACTGGGGTAGAACTCAATTGTCGGTGACGTATCAACGGTGGCTCGAATGAATTTGCTTTCCTTTTCTTATCTTCCTTGACTTCACCACTTGGGTTCGCTTTGACCTCATCCTTGGTTGACTTCTCTTGAAGACAAGAATTCTCATAATGCTTGCAACATGGACATTGATCCTGAACCTCTTGCATCTTACTGCTGCTATCTTCCAATAGACTTGCTTCACATTCATTGGGTGATAATGGCATACCTCGATATTCAAACCTTTCGCCTGATGGTGTTCTTAAAAACACTGAACGTCGGGAATAATTGACCTCACTTTTACGACCCCTTAGCCATCCATGTCCAAGGATAACATCGATTCCTGAGAGTTCAAAACATTCAGCTTCACTATGAACTCACTCTCTTTTATCTGGACTCTAACATCTCGGCATTCATGGTTTGACTCAATTTCTCCAGTTGGTGTGCGAACTACTATGAGCTTCTTTGTTGGCCATTCCCTTATCTTCAGGCGAGCTACAAACTTGGCAGAGATAAACGAGTGCGAAGCACTAGGGTCAAAAAGAACCATGGCAGTTACTGAATTGACTGGGATCATGCCATACACTGCTTTCTTTGCTCCATAAATAGTGGTCATATCCACATGCCTCAATTTTCCATGGATGTAATCTTGCTGTAACTGTTCTTTATGGCTTCCTTCCATGTTGGTTGGTCCTTGTGTTGCGTCTTGCCGTTGCGTCATTCTTCCCAGGTCTTGACTTTGCATAGAGATCAACTTATGTTTGTTAACTGCGGTCAGAGACGGCATAGCTTGGTTAACGATCCATCTACTTAGACGAAGGGAAGTTTTCAAAAGTAATTCAAGGCAAGGAGTGAAGGTGAGAGCAAAATTTAAAATTTAAGCCACAAGGAGGAGATAAATAACAAGGGTAGAAGATACAATACGGAAAAAAAATATCAAGGTTGATAGAACAAGAGTTCTATAGCAATTTTCAAAACTTTAAAACGACCAGTTTCTAACTAGGCTTGCATCCTACAGTCAGCATTGCTCCGATACCACTTTGTCACACCCGGTTTTAAGAACAAAACCAGGTATACACCATATGTGAGCCCAGGAAGTCAAATCTCACATATAGTCACAAATAAAGGGTAATATCGAAAGACAATGCTCTTATATAACGTATATAAAACAAAAGAACATAACCTTAAAGAGCAGACAGCGGAAAGACACTCCGATCTTCAGATGGAGACACCAACTTCACAGGGACAACTGACTGGTTGATCACAAGCCAAACTTCTCCAACTCTTGCAGTCTGGTACCCATCCGAGATTTTTCCAAAGTGTTGAAAAGTAAAACAAGCATAAGTACATCTCGTACTTAACAAATATAACATGGGGTTCATGAGGCTCAAAAGGCTGACACTGGTTTAACTGCATTAGCTTTTAGTTGGCATAATTTTAGCATTAAGTAGCATCAAAGTATAACCATCCCAATTTAAACATATGATCAAGTAAACATGTATCCATTAAATAAATATCATCATCATCATTACCATTATTTATAGCAACAACTATACCACAAGAATTCCAGGCCGCTCGTAACCGTGAGCACGGCTGATATATCAGTTTTACACTCTGCAGAGCTTGTACACTTTACCCGATGAGTAGTGATTCCCATATGCCGGGGTTTGCAAGGCCCACGTTACACTCCCAAGGTGCACGGCAGGGTTCACTACGCAGCCTTTCACAGGTTCGTCTAACAAGTTAGGGCCGCTAGGTTTCCCCATCAATAAGCATGAATCTCCCCTCCAAGCGGTGACTAACAAAAGACAAAATGCACCAACTTGGTCGGCCGAGTCCATACAGATCGGAGCCCCTCTTGCGCCTTTCGGTAACCTCTAACAAGCTAGAAAAGGTCCTCATACTGAGCTAAGGTCAGAGCCATATAACTCCCATGGTTGCACTGTTGTCCCGGGTGATCCCCTATAGTAGTTCCTAAACCATGTTGCTATAAAAGCCAAATTTTAACATGTCACATATACCATTTAAAACAAATTTACAAAATCATAGTTTGAGTTGAGCACTAGCATCAAGCTATCCAATGCATGCCCACGGTTATCAAGGTATAAGATCAAACATCTAGGATAAGTCTATATAGGCATCAAGGTAGACATATGCAATATGAAAGTTATGATGAATTAAGGTTATTAGGACATCAAGGAGGATCCCATGCTATACTTGCCTTAAACTCAAGATCCTTCTTCTGTTGACTCGTAGACTTCCAAAGGTTGACTCTTGATCACGATCTCTTCCTCTTGATCACCAACGTAAACTCACAGACTGGACATACGATCACAGGACACCACACAAGCATCCAAAGGCAGTCATGCAAAGCAAACATAGCCTGTGATTAGAACAATACACCAATAAATAAATAAATAAATAAATAAATAAATAAAGAGTTTTGAAAACTGATCTATGATTCGCTACGAACATACAGACGCGAAGATCACGCTAATCGGAGCTATAACGGAAAAGATATGAACTAAACAAGACTAAAGACACTAATTACTAGATTAGTTTTAACTCAATTTTTAATTATAAAAGACAGTAGATAAAGTTATTTGTTTTGAAAAATCTTTTCGAAACAAATCTAACGTAATTTGAACGGATTAAAATAGGTTTAAAACGAATAAACGGTGACTAATTTCGTTCGGTAGCAAACCTGCAATTAACTTTATCTACCTTGATCTTTTGCCTGCACGTGAACAGCCGCGGTAGCTGATGGTGCTGCTTACGCTGAGCTGGAAAGGAGAAGCTTCGGCGGGCTGCTACTGGTGCCGGCAGGGACGCAGCCGGCAAAGCCCGAGGCCACAGAGCGCCGGCGCCTGGCTGCTCCTGCTGCCTTCGATCGGCCGAGCAGGGCCAGCCGGCCAGGAGACCACGAACAAAAGAGAGGCGTGGAAACTCTTCGCCAAAAGAACGGCCGGTGATGGATTTGTACAAAGGAAGAGTTAACGGTATAGAAAATTATGAGAGGAGCCTTCGGAGGTTGGTGCGGATATATATGGAGAGAAAAACTCTTCATCCCCACATCAACTAGCAATACGGTACTAATTGATGTTGTAACTCTCACCTTTACTAATGGGCCTAAATAAATATAAAAGCCCATTAGTAAATAAAGACGTTGATATTTGGAATTTAATAGAATTATTGCACATGGGCTTTGTGGGAGGAAGAAAAAAAAAACAGATTTTATATTTTCGAAATTATTTAATTTCTGGATTAAAATAATTCTAGAAAAGTCTAGAATTGGTATTTAAGCCAGGAAAAATACTTCAGTGGCTCCGAAAATTCAGGGAAAATTCTCAGAGACATTTGGAGACATGAGGAACTCAAATAAAATATTTGGAGCTCATGAAAAGATATTTTGGGACATCTAAGAATTAGATTATACTCCCAGAAAAATAGGAAAAAGTGTCGGAAAAAGCTGGAAAACTTCTCGAGAAGATTTTGGAGATATGATGATGAATGATGAGCACCAAGGAATAATTTAGAGCAGGCGAAAAAGATTTTTGGGAGACTCCAACAGAAAGGTTAAGCTAGAAAACAAAGAATTTGATTTTAGGAGAAGATATGGATAAGGCGGAGAAAGATTAACGACTTAGTAAACGAGTTTTTGGAAAACTTTACTCACTCGCAAAACAAGATGAAACAACAAGTTTTTGAAACTTTAACTTTTCCAAACTTTTTGAAAAACAAAATGTCTTTATTTTCAAAACCCTTTCTATGAAATTTATTTTAAAATTGTTTTCGAACCATTTTGAACTCAATTTGAATTTTAGCCAAAACCACACAACATAAAAACTCAAATGCTCCAACATGAATGCACAAACACGTTGCTAAACCCTAGGATGAATTTTAACTTAGAGAAAAATTTTATTTCCCTATATTTTATGAGCACAAAAATTCATAAATAAATCATTTTAACTCTAATTCAAGAAATGCAAAATTTCAGGGTGTGACAAATCTACCTCCCTTAAGAGAATCTCGTCCCGAGATTCGGAAGAGACTCAGAGCACAGGAGAGAAACGAGAAAAGATTTTGATAACACTTTCACTTCACACTTGTATACCAAGCTTATCAAACCAATGATGTTTCATGATCATAATCTTGTGAACAAAGATTCCATGAAAAGATTATTACACTTGTTTATCCCAAACTTATCTTGATCGCTAAGTTGATTGGCTTACAACTCAAAGAGATATGGAAACTTGATCTGCAGTCGTTCCTCGGTTTCCCACATTGCTTCTTCTTCACTTACGTTACTCCACTGAACCTTACACACTTTAAACATTCTTCCATTAAAAGTTCTCCAGACTGTTTCTATAATCTTGACCGGATATCCTGCATTTGCCAGATGGTCTGGTGTATCGACTTCCACTGAAGATGTTTGCCCATCTGTGTTCTTAGCTATATACTCATCATTATCCATGATAGCATCTTTAGTCTGCACTCCATTGTACAAGTCATCAGCTTTCTCAGATTGAAGTTGACAACCGCAATACGCAATTCTTTCACCTGACGGTGTTGTTAGAAGCACCAAACCTTGGGCATACTTAACCACTCCTTTACAAGCAGATAACCAACCCTTTCCAAGGATAACATCCATTTCCATTAACTTCAAAACAGTAAGGTTCGCCTCAAAGTTTACTCCCTTTATGTCAAGGCTAACTTTTGGGCATTTGCGGTTTGCTTTCATTTCGCCTCCTAGAGAGTTAACTATCACTGGTTTCCTCATTGGAAGCATAGTCATCCTATGTTCTTGTACATATAGGCTAGAGATGATCGAGTGTGAAGCTCTAGGATCAAACATCACAATGGCAGGAGCAGAGTTTACTTGAATGAAACCATACACGACTTCCTTAGCCCCACGTTTGTTAATCATATACACATGATTTAACATTCCTTGGATGTAGTTTCTTTTTACTTTACTTCCTTGCTCTTGCTTCTCCTCTTCTTGTATTTGATGTGGTTCGTCCTGACTTTTATTGCTCTCCATAAACTTCTTATGACAGTCATTCTCATAGTGATTAACCTCATCATAATTGTTACAACCCTCACTAGTGGGAGTATTAATCCTCGTCAAGGTGTCACTAGGAGGTGACAAACATGGCTCTTGAGAATTGGAGTGAAGTACTTCATCATTGGATTGCTGATACTGACGGAGTTCATGAGGAGGTTCAAGATTCCACTGATCACTTGATTCCTGGTTCCATTGTTGGAATTCTGGTGCATGAGCGTAGGGGTGGTGTATGTTGCTACCTACAGATTGGCTTTCTCTTTTCCTTTTTTGCTTCACCATCTCCCGACGCTTGTTCTCAATCACAATTGCTCTGTCCACCAATGTTCGATAGTTGGCATATTCAACAGTCATCAGTTGTAATTGCAGACCATCATTGAGTCCTTTCAAAAAGCGTTTCTGCTTCTTAGCATCACTATTCACTTCTTCCAGAGCATAGCGTGACAACTGGGTGAACATGTCATGATACTCACACACTGACATAAATCCTTGCTTCAAGTTGAGGAACTGCTCTTCCTTAATCGCCACTATTCCAGCTGGAACATGGTAAGATCTAAAAGCATTCTTGAATTCTTCCCAACCAATTTGATTCTTATCCAGATGTTCAAACTGGAATGATTCCCACCAATCTAATGCAGTTCCTTGAAGTTGGCCTGAAGCATAAAGCACCTTCTCATGGTCATCACACTGTGCTATGTCAAGTTGTCGTTCCACAGCTCTAAGCCAGTCATCAGCTTCTATTGGGTTGCTAGTATGAGAGAATGTCGGTGGGTGTCCTTTCATAAATTCACCACGCTTGTCAATAGGTAGTTCTTGATACTGATTATGTAACACATTTTGAGCAATGGTTTGTAATAGTTGAGTCTGCATTATCAAAAGCTGCTCTATAGCTGAAGGATTTGATGGCGGTGGATTAGAGTTGTGAGCATTCCCTGTAGCATCATCATAGTCATTTCTCCTGGTAGCAACCATCTGTTTTTCAACATGTATGTGTTAGAATTCAGCTCTTCATAACACACTTAACCGTAGCTTCATGAGATGACAAGACAAGGTTGATATAGCAAGAGAGACAAGAGAAGACTCATCCATGACTGATTCTTCCCAATAAAGCACTAGATGGTAAGAAACTTCATCTTGAAAACGGTTCAAAGTTAACTTCATCATGGCTACCCCCCTTAAGAAAAGATCAACTAGGAGAAACAATAAAAGGATAGCATTCCACCTTTTTCTAGTTAAGCTAACTAGCATAAAGACCTTCTAACATCCCAAAGAAACTCATGTGCAAAAGTATGAACAATCATCCTGTATCTCCTCGTGAGCAGGAAAACAACTGTGCACAAAAACAGTCATAACTCAAGTTCTGTTTATCCAATGAAGTTGCAGTTTACCTTTCTGGAAAGCTTATGAAATCCTCTACAACTTTCATATAGAACACTTTTCCAGATTCTGTATTTAAGGTCGTCGAAAACAGCAGAGAACAGAAACTATTCCAGATTTCAGACAGCACAGATGCATCAACTTGTGAATTTCATAACTCCAAAACCATAACAGCTATCAGGGTGGCTCTTGTGCTCAAAGAAAGATCATGAAGTCTACTTGTGTCCAGAATTGTTCCATGATTTTTGAACATCCATAAACAGAGATATAAGCTGACAAAGACAGACTGCTCCGAAAAGACAGGATAGGGAAGACAAGAGAAGAGCAAAAACCCAACTTATCTATGCATAAAACCTATCAACTAAACCTAAATGAGATTGTGAGGAAACCCACAAAATCATTTGCACTCATTACAAAGATGCAAAACAAACATTATCATAAGGACAAACAACAAACATCACAGGTTCACAAGCCACACATGAGCCAAGGACTTGACTTAACTTTGTTACTAACGTTTTATTACATAAGGGCTCAAGAACTACTAGAACACGATACATCTGTAAGAACATCGGGGCAGCTTTTCTTGTACAATCTTCATTTGTCATTTGTTATCAGGGACTTCCTTTGCATCAGGCACTGACATCACATGTTGATGGCTACTCTGTAGTGACTGGGCTGTGGCTACTTTCTTGAGTCGGTTGTTGACCTTTTTGGGGCAAGATCTGACGTAATGTCCTTCCTGTTGGCAAAGATAACATCTTCCTTTGGCTGGATCTGCTGCGGTAGAAGTGTTGTTTGATGTGCTGCCATCTTGCTGACTCAGAGGATTGACTTTTACCAGTTTATTCTGCTTCTTAACTCGCTTCCGTGGTTGGAATTCTTTGTAGGTGATTGTCCATCCATCTATGCAAACCTCATGTGGAAAGTTCTTAATTGGAGGAGCTTCTAAATGCTGCTGATCTAGGCTGGTCTGAACAAGAGTTGAAACCGGATGTGATACTGGGGTAGAACTCAATTGTCAGTGACGTATCAACGGTGGCTCGAATGAATTTGCTTTCCTTTTCTTATCTTCCTTGACTTCACCACTTGGGTTCGCTTTGACCTCATCCTTGGTTGACTTCTCTTGAAGACAAGAATTCCCATAATGCTTGCAACATGGACATTGATCCTGAACCTCTTGCATCTTACTGCTGCTATCTTCGAATAGACTTGCTTCACATTCATTGGGTGATAATGGCATACCTCGATATTCAAACCTTTCGCCTGATGGTGTTCTTAAAAACACTGAACGTCGGGAATAATTGACCTCACTTTTACGACCCCTTAGCCATCCATGTCCATGGATAACATCGATTCCTGAGAGTTCCAAAACATTCAGCTTCACTATGAACTCACTCTCTTTTATCTGGACTCTAACATCTCGGCATTCATGGTTTGTCTCAATTTCTCCAGTTGGTGTGCGAACTACTATGAGCTTCTTTGTTGGCCATTCCCTTATCTTCAGGCGAGCTACAAACTTGGCAGAGATAAATGAGTGCGAAGCACTAGGGTCAAAAAGAACCATGGCAGTTACTGAATTGACTGGGATCATGCCATACACTGCTTTCTTTGCTCCATAAATAGTGGTCATATCCACATGACTCAATTTTCCATGGATGTAATCTTGCTGTAACTGTTCTTTATGGCTTCCTTCCATGTTGGTTGGTCCTTGTGTTGCGTCTTGCCGTTGCGTCATTCTTCCCAGGTCTTGACTTTGCATAGAGATCAACTTATGTTTGTTAACTGCGGTCAGAGACGGCATAGCTTGGTTAACGATCCATCTACTCAGACGAAGGGAAGTTTTCAAAAGTAATTCAAGGCAAGGAGTGAAGGTGAGAGCAAAATTTAAAATTTAAGCCACAAGGAGGAGATAAATAACAAGGGTAGAAGATACAATACGGAAAAAAAATCAAGGTTGATAGAACAAGAGTTCTATAGCAATTTTCAAAACTTTAAAACGACCAGTTTCTAACTAGGCTTGCGTCCTACAGTCAACATTGCTCCGATACCACTTTGTCACACCCGGTTTTAAGAACAAAACCAGGTATACACCATATGTGAGCCCAGGAAGTCAAATCTCACATATAGTCACAAATAAAGGGTAATATCGAAAGACAATGCTCTTATATAACGTATATAAAACAAAAGAACATAACCTTAAAGAGCAGACAGCGGAAAGACACTCCGATCTTCAGATGGAGACACCAACTTCACAGGGACAACTGACTGGTTGATCACAAGCCAAACTTCTCCAACTCTTGCAGTCTGGTACCCATCCGGGATTTTTCCAAAGTGTTGAAAAGTAAAACAAGCATAAGTACATCTCGTACTTAACAAATATAACATGGGGTTCATGAGGCTCAAAAGGCTGACACTGGTTTAACTGCATTAGCTTTTAGATGGCATAATTTTAGCATTAAGTAGCATCAAAGTATAACCATCCCAATTTAAACATATGATCAAGTAAACATGTATCCATTAAATAAATATCATCATCATCATTACCATTATTTATAGCAACAACTATACCATAAGAATTCCAAGCCGCTCGTAACCGTGAGCACGGCTGATATATCAGTTTTACACTCTGCAGAGGTTGTACACTTTACCCGATGAGTAGTGATTCCCATATGTCGGGGTTTGCAAGGCCCACGTTACACTCCCAAGGTGCACGGCAGGGTTCACTGCGCAGCCTTTCACAGGTTCGTCTAACAAGTTAGGGCCGCTAGGTTTCCCCATCAATAAGCATGAATCTCCCCTCCAAGCGGTGACTAACAAAAGACAAAATGCACCAACTTGGTCGGCCGAGTCCATACAGATCGGAGCCCCTCTTGCGCCTTTCGGTAACCTCTAACAAGCTAGAAAAGGTCCTCATACTGAGCTAAGGTCAGAGCCATATAACTCCCATGGTTGCACTGTTGTCCCGGGTGATCCCTTATAGCAGTTCGTAAACCATGTTGCTATAAAAGCCAAATTTTAACATGTCACATATACCATTTAAAACAAATTTACAAGATCATAGTTTGAGTTGAGCACTAGCATCAGGCTATCCAATGCATGCCCACGGTTATCAAGGTATAAGATCAAACATCTAGGATAAGTCTATATAGGCATCAAGGTAGACATATGCAATATGAAAGTTATGATGAATTAAGGTTATTAGGACATCAAGGAGGATACCATGCTATACTTGCCTTAAACTCAAGATCCTTCTTCTGTTGACTCGTAGACTTCCAAAGGTTGACTCTTGATCACGATCTCTTCCTCTTGATCACCAACGTAAACTCACAGACTGGACATACGATCACAGGACACCACACAAGCATCCAAAGGCAGTCATGCAAAGCAAACATAGCCTGTGATTAGAACAATACACCAATAAATAAATAAATAAATAAATAAATAAATAAAGAGTTTTGAAAACTGATCTATGATTCGCTACGAACATACAGACGCGAAGATCACGCTAATCGGAGCTATAACGGAAAAGATATGAACTAAACAAGACTAAAGACACTAATTACTAGATTAGTTTTAACTCAATTTTTAATTATAAAAGACAGTAGATAAAGTTATTTGTTTTGAAAAATCTTTTCGAAACAAATCTAACGTAATTTGAACGGATTAAAATAGGTTTAAAACGAATAAACGGTGACTAATTTCGTTCGGTAGCAAACCTGCAATTAACTTTATCTACCTTGATCTTTTGCCTGCACGTGAACAGCCGCGGTAGCTGATGGTGCTGCTTACGCTGAGCTGGAAAGGAGAAGCTTCGGCGGGCTGCTACTGGTGCCGGCAGGGACGCAGCCGGCAAAGCCCGAGGCCACAGAGCGCCGGCGCCTGGCTGCTCCTGCTGCCTTCGATCGGCCGAGCAGGGCCAGCCGGCCAGGAGACCACGAACAAAAGAGAGGCGTGGAAACTCTTCGCCAAAAGAACGGCCGGTGATGGATTTGTACAAAGGAAGAGTTAACGGTATAGAAAATTATGAGAGGAGCCTTCGGAGGTTGGTGCGGATATATATGGAGAGAAAAACTCTTCATCCCCACATCAACTAGCAATACGGTACTAATTGATGTTGTAACTCTCACCTTTACTAATGGGCCTAAATAAATATAAAAGCCCATTAGTAAATAAAGACGTTGATATTTGGAATTTAATAGAATTATTGCACATGGGCTTTGTGGGAGGTAGAAAAAAAAACAGATTTTATATTTTCGAAATTATTTAATTTCTGGATTAAAATAATTCTAGAAAAGTCTAGAATTGGTATTTAAGCCAGGAAAAATACTTCAGTGGCTCCGAAAATTCAGGGAAAATTCTCAGAGACATTTGGAGACATGAGGAACTCAAATAAAATATTTGGAGCTCATGAAAAGATATTTTCGGACATCTAAAAATTAGATTATACTATCATAAAAATAGAAAAAAGTGTCGGAAAAAGCTGGAAAACTTCTTGAGAAGATTTTGGAGATATGATGATGAATGATGAGCACCAAGGAATAATTTAGAGCAGGCGAAAAAGATTTTTGGGAGACTCCAACAGAAAGGTTAAGCTAGAAAACAAAGAATTTGATTTTAGGAGAAGAAATGGATAAGGCGGAGAAAGATTAACGACTTAGTAAACGAGTTTTTGGAAAACTTTACTCACTCGCAAAACAAGACGAAACAACAAGTTTCTGAAACTTTAACTTTTCCAAACTTTTTGAAAAACAAAATGTCTTTATTTTCAAAACCCTTTCTATGAAATTTATTTTAAAATTGTTTTCGAACCATTTTGAACTCAATTTGAATTTTAGCCAAAACCACACAACATAAAAACTCAAATGCTCCAACATGAATGCACAAACACGTTGCTAAACCCTAGGATGAATTTTAACTTAGAGAAAAATTTTATTTCCCTATATTTTATGAGCACAAAAATTCATAAATAAATCATTTTAACTCTAATTCAAGAAATGCAAAATTTCAGGGTGTGACAATCATGAGGTTGGTGAGCCTCTTTTCAATGACGAGGACGAGGGTGCTGAAGATATGGATGATCCAGCACCCCCTCCACCTGCTGTGCCGCACGGAGCGGCTTCTACGATGACTCACGGCCCCGACACCTCTTCTACCTAGGGGTCGTGGGATCCGCCACCCCGAGCGGTACCTTTTGTACCTGGGGAGGCACCAGCTGCTGTTGAGGGGGAGATTACTTCTTCTCGGGAGGCGCCACGACACATCCAGTGCCAACACCCCCCTCAGCAGATGATTGGCGGCATCGATGAATGTGTCACTCGGTCTAGGTCATAGCACATCTCTCACTTTGCTCATTCTGCTTTTGTTGCTAATTTTGAGCCCCGAGATGTTGGACACGCTTTGACGGATCCGGATTGGGTCAATGCCATGCATGTGGAGTTAAAAAACTTTGAGCGAAATCGGGTTTGGGTTCTAGTTCCACCTCCTCAAGACTGTAAACCTATTGGGACAAAATGGGTTTTCAAAAACAAGAAAGGAGAGGATGGCCACATTGTTAGAAACAAGGCCAGGCTTGTAGTGAAGGGTTATAGTCAGAAGGAGGGGATAGACTATGAGGAGACTTTTGCTCCTGTAGCTCGTTTGGAGGCTATTAGGATACTCTTGGCTTTTGCTGCATCCAAAGGTTTCAAACTTTTTCAAATGGATGTCAAGAGTGCCTTCTTAAACGACTACATAGAAGAGGAAGTATATGTTGAGCAACCCCCGGTTTTGAAAATCCCAAGTTTCCAAACCATGTTTTTAAACTCCACAAAGCTTTATATGGTTTGAAACAAGCCCCTAGAGCCTGGTATGATAGGTTGAAAACCTTTTTGCTTGCTAAGGGTTGTAAAATGGGATGTGGAGATAAAACGCTCTTTCTCCTCAAGCATGGCAAAGACACACTCTTGGTCCAGATTTACGTGGATGATATCATTTTCGGTGGTTCTTCTCACGCTTTGGTTGCCAAGTTTGCAGATACTATGAGCAGGGAGATAGAAATGAGCATGATGGGCGAGCTGACTTTCTTTCTCGGATTGCAAATTAAGCAATCCCGAGAGGGAACGTTTGTGCACCAGGGCAAGTACACCAAGGACTTGCTGAAGCGGTTCGATATGGGTGAGGCCAAGCCTCTTCCAACACCCATGTCGACGATGACTGCCCTGGACACGGACAAGGATGGAGAAGCAGTGGACCAGAAGGAGTACCGAAGCATGATCGGGTCGCTGCTCTACCTGACGGCGACACGCCCGGACATCCAGTTTGCGGTGTGTCTATGCGCACGCTTTTAGGCGTCGCCGCGCACTTCTCACCGTCAGGCGGTGAAGCGCATATTCAGGTACCTTCGTTTCACACCTGAGTTTGAGATTTGATATTCTGCTTCCTCCACCCTCTCTCTTTGCGGTTATTTGGATGCCGATTTTGCCGGTTGCCGTCTTGAGCGCAAGTCCACTTCTGGGACTTGCCAATTTATTGGTTCTTCTCTTGTATCGTGGTCTTCTCGCAAGCAGTCTAATGTCGCTCAGTCTACCACAGAGGCTGAATATGTTGCTGAGGCTAGCTGCTGTTCCCAGTTGCTTTGGATGATGGCCACTTTGCGTGATTTTGGTCTGAGCTTTTCTCATGTTCCTTTGCTTTGTGACAGCACGAGTGCTATTAGCATTGCTAAGAACCCCGTGCTTCACTCGAAGACCAAACACATTGATGTGCGCTTTCATTTTTTGCGTGAACACCAGGAGAAGGGTGATATCGACCTTCGCCATGTCCATACTCATCATCAACTGGCTGATATTTCACCAAGCCTTTAGACAAATCAACCTTTAATCGGTTGAGGGTTGAGCTTGGTGTGTGTTTCCCCTTTTAGATGGGGGAAACATTTTGGTTCTTGTATGATAGACTAACACTTTTCGTTTGTCTTTCTTTTCCTTTGCATTTTTTAGCATACGCATTTACATTCTGAGCTTCATGTTTATAATCCACTAGAATGTAACTATGCTCCATGTAGTATGCTCCGATGCTTATGATGATGCTTGTAGCTTTTGCTCTTTCTGATCACTAGTACATGTTGTGAGCTGAGCTATTTTGGAATGGTGAATTTTGCTTAATAAACTTATAACTGAAAATGTTCACCATTGAGATATGCAACTAGCATGTGTAGGATGTGTTGAGTCCATTCGTGCTTTTCATATATGCTAGGTTGCTATGTCTCTAGTTCTGAGTCATTCACTTGCTTGGTCTGTTCATATCCTGTTTAAAATTTGAACCAAGTATTAAGGGAATTGAAAAGATCGAGATGGGATTGTTTGTCAACACATCACGGTATCGAGACTGTTTCTCATTGCACTTTGAGTAAAAACTTGAGTCGTGTAGTGAATGACCGAAACCGTAGCTTTAAGCTTCTGATTGCTTCGGCATAGGCTTCGCTCGGTTGAAAAGTTAGGCAATGACAAGCTTTCAACCTCTCGCAATCACATGCTGAATTTAAACTTGTGAAATTTCACCGCTGCAACTCCGATCTAAAATTGAAATCACAAGTGTATGTTTCATTCTTAAGCATGATGATTGAACTTTGCTAGGGGTAGTTCACCTTGTATACATGTTTAGCACTTGTTTGGATTCCTGTCTATACATGTGTAGTGCTATTTTGATGGTGACTATCTTTTTGGCTAAAAACTGCTCACTTGCTCATATGTTCATATTTTGTATTTGGTGATCAGTTTGAGCCTTTGCTAGCTTGCGGTGCTGTTGTTGAGTCATCGGATCAGAACTATTTAGAGCATCTTTTTACTCTTTTGAATATATGCCTGAAGCTCCTAACTTGCATTTTGACTCATATGCATGTTGGAAGGGGGAGATCCTTGCTCATTTGCCTGTTGATGCCTTTTCTTGATCAGTGCATTTTCAACTAATGGGGAGAATGACAAATCATGTGCTTCCCGTGTGTTCAGCTAAGGGGGAGTATTCCGAGTATTCCTAGTTGCTTGCACTTTTTGAGGGGAGTTTGCTAGTTGTGTTGAGCCTTCGCCTCTGTCTTGAGGGACTAGCAAACATTTTTTAGGGCATTTGATTTCGATCTTTGTTTTCGATTGGGTCAAAGCGTGTTTTGGTATCGAGCTTTATTGTTGGTCGTAAGGCTTTGGTATCGAGCTTCTGTGCTAGTTGTGTTGAGCCTCTGTGCCTCTATCTTGAGGGACTAGCATTTTGCTTCGATTTTCCAATCGGTTTTTGCTAGCGGTGTTGAGCCTGTTCTACCTCTTCTTGAGGGCTAGCTTTGCTTTGCTTGGTTGCGTCGAGCCGTTGCCCATGTCTTTGGGGACCAAGTTGTTTCGCTTCTTCCACTTGACCTTCTTCGGCTTTGCTATGCTTTTGGGTCATTTGGTCGAGTTCTCTCTTCTCCTTCTTCCTTCCTTCTTCTTTCTATTATGATTTGTGTGTGTAGTTGATAATGCACTCATCAAGGGGGAGATTGCGGATACATGGGTGTATGCCGAGTCTCTGAGTGATGAGTGATTGTCAACGGGTTTGATCGCAGGTTCTTTGGCTTGTGTTGTGCAGGTGTCGAGCACGGAGACAGTGATCGAGGGCAAGGTGAAGGTCAAGTAGAGACGTGCCGTGTTGACGGACCGGGAGTGGTGAAGGGCGGACGTGAGGCTTGGACTGAGGGACCGGAGTTCCTGAGGATCAGCTATGGTGGCTGGCAGCCTGGGACAGCGATGAGCGAAGACTTGCGGGGCATGGTGTTGCTCGGGTCGAGGACTTGGGGACACGTGTCGATGGACGGGGTGCACGGGCGGTGCATCCCTTCTACAGCTCCGGTTTGGTGGTTGAGCCAGGGATAAACCACCGGTGGATGGTTTCCAGGTTTGGGCCTCAAAACCTGGGTGCGGGCAGGTTTTCGAGTTTAGGCCTCAAAACTTGGGCGCTGCGGGTTTCTGAGTTTGGGCCACAAAACTCAGGCGATGGACTTGGAGGCTGGTTTCCCGGTTTAGGCCTCAAAACTGGGGGTTGGCTGGAAAAGGCTGGTTTCACGGTTTGGGCCACAAAACTGGGGGTGCAGAGCGAGGGCGGCACGTGGCGGCAATCGGGAGGTCGCGTCGAGGCGACGCTATGAGTTGTGCAGGCGTGGCCGTCAGATCACCACCTACCTTGAGTTGGTCCAGAATAACCCTAGGGTTTAGCTGGTTCGCTTTGTAATTCGAATAGAGAGGGGTAGAGTAGGAATTAGGCTAGGTTAGAATTAGAATTAGGATAAGTAGAGGGAGACACCCTCCTCCTCTTCTATCTCAGTCATTTGCTATTTGCCTTCTAGGGTTTCCTGCTCTCCCAATCCCCTGCTGTAGCTAGCTGAGATCCACTGAGAGACTTGCCTCTGTGTACTGTTGATTCTGAGGAAGTGAGGCCATAACCTCACCATTGTAGCGTGTGCTTGCGCTACAGCTGCAGATCGATGTGTTGATTCGCGTTTTGGTTTGTGTTCTTTGCGTTCTTCGTTTCTCCGCGATTTTCCCGTCACTCGATCTCTTTCTCTAGTGCGTCTTTGCGAAATCGTTTGAATCATTTTGTTCGTATCATTGAGGAGGTTATTTTGACCAAAGGAATTCATCTAACTCCTCATGATCGAATAGATCGGGACGATTTCATTTTTGTGGCGCTTTTTCGGTTCATCCACCTTCCCTTTTGATTTCCCAGAGATTTAGTCGATTTGAGCGAATGATTTCTTGGGGATAGTCTCCTAACTACCCCGTGATCATCTTCTCCAAGTTTGGGAACGTGGGATTTTGATTTGGATCAAATTTGGAGAGATATGGGGAGAAGGCGACTGAAATCGCCCTCTCTGTGCACTCGCGGACAGTCCGCGGCTTGACCGGCGGACAGTCCGCGCGTCGGGCTCCGACCGAGCAGTGGTCGCGTGGCCTTGACTGTTTCTGCCTCGGGTGACCGGCGGACAGTCCGCCGTTGTCAGGCGCGGACAGTCCAGGCCCGAGCAGGGAGTCTTCAGCATTTGTGCGTTTTTGCACTTTTGACCGGCGGACAGTCCGCCACCAGAACGCGGACAGTCCGGCCTTGGGCGGACAGTCCGGGACTCCTGGTCCGGACAGTCCGGGAATTGCTTGAAGCTCCCGGTTTAGTGCGTTTGCTCTCTCGGCTTTTCCGCTTGGTTTCCGGACTTCTCGTTTGGCCCTAGAGTTGACCAAGGAACCTCTCTAGGTATCTTTGCTACTTGTTAGCATCGGTATTTGGGGACTTCTCGACGTAGCCGTCTATCTACGCTCGGGACTTGGTTTTTAGGGGCAAACTTGTGCCGGTGGTTTTGGCGTTTGGTTTGCTATCACTTTGTGGTGCTCCGCTGTGATCTTAGGGATCATCCACCCTCTTCCAAGGGTCGTGAGCATCACGGTTTCGGTCGTAGCTTCTTGGGGATGATTTTGGGACATTTGGCCAAAGTTTAGAGAGAAATTTGATTGGCTCCCATTCACCCCCCTTATGGTCGCCTTGCTAGTGCTTTCTTGGTCCTTCAAAAAGTCGTCAACAACAACCCAGACATACCACTTCCCCCCAACCGAGCTCACCCGAGCCGGACCAACAAGATCCATGTGTAAAAGCTCTCCAGGGTGCGAAGTCATGACCTGAGTCACAGGATGGTGTTCAGCAGCGACCATCTTTCCATGTCTACAAGAATGGCAAACAAGATCCTTCTCCATCGACAACTTGGGCAATCCTCGGATTAGGCCAAGTGAGCTAAGTCTTGCAAGCAAGTCGAAGCTCAAGTGACCGAGCCTCCTATGCCACTTCCAATGATCAGAGGAGGAAGGACTAGCCAAAAGACAACTGGAAATACCAAACGACTCCGAGAAATTCACACGAAAGACTTTCCCAAAGGGCAAAATCAAACATACAAGATTGCCCTGAGGATCTAAAATGCGACTGAGATTTAGTTTAAAACGAATCTCATAGTCATCATCAAAAAGTTGCGAGACAGAAAGCAAGTTAAAATGCACGTTAGAAACAATATCAACATCGCGCAACACAAAGTGCTCATTAACCCGCACGGACCCACGAGACAACAGCTTACCTTTGCTGTTGTCGCCGAAGGTGATAAACTCCTTTTCGGCAACAGGACTAAGGCTGGAGAACCACTTGGCGTTTCCAGTCATAGGCCTCGAGCAAACGGAATCAACCAACCAAATGTCCTCCAACCGTTTTACCTACATCAATAAAAAGACATAGGGTGAGCATACGGTCAAACACTGGGGTTAGTGAAGTAGGAAGAATACCAGTGTTGGGCCGGCTGCTCAAAAGAACGGTTAGTATAAAAACCATTCCTAGCCTGCCTATGGGGATAGCGATCACCACGCACAGGAAAACATGGTCCGCTAAGGAAAGAGCGTCCATCGCGATAGTCAAAATGCGGTGGAGGGAAACGCTCAACAAAGCTCTCCTCTGAACATTCGGCACATGTACATCATGGAAAGGATGGTACATGTCCGGATTGATCATCTCCCTGGCACGACGCTCCTCTCTCTTGCGCCGATAACAAAACTCACCCAAGTGACCGTCCCTCCCACAGTACTCACAGTGGTACCTCAGCGCACGCAAAGGGGGTTGTTGGTACTCACGGTTGTGGGCTTGGATCACTTTGCCCTTCTGTGGCAACATCTCCTCCTGGATAGGTGGCATCGTATCAAGCTTGTTCTTTAAGTGGTTGGGTTTGGGATGCCACACTTGGTTCTTGGGTGGAGCTCTCGGAGGTTCCTCAACCACTCCGTCCTTGGTGATAGGCTTGACAAGCTCTTTGGGTGGAAGCTTGGTAAGTTTGGGAGTAGTGGTGGAGTTAGGCTTCTCACATGGGTTTAGGCCACTCGACTCTCCAATCTTCCCAAAAGCAGAAACATCGACGCCCGGAGCAAAACCTACACTAGGACCTGCAGCAGCACGCTTGAACTGGGAGATCATCATCCCAAGCTGCGGCTCACCACAAGATACCCATGACAAGACGGTCTGAAGGTATGTGTTTTCTTCCTCGGTTTGCATCTTGTCATGCTTGACATTCGCAATCTCCATCTCCAGACTCTCGCACAAAGTGCACCTAGACACACAAGTGCTACCCGAGCTGGCCTTCTCAAGACACACAATCTTGGCATTCTTCTCTGCCAACTCGGATTGCAAGCCTGGATAGGTCTTGCATGCACCTAACAACATGGGCCTAGCCCGGAGCTCATCCGCCTCTCCAACCAAAGCAGCATACTTACCTCTCAAAGTGAGAAGGTCAGTCATGTGCTTGGTGCACATCTTGCACTCACTCGCCTCAGACACGACCACGGTGGACTTAGCAAACTCCAACTCCTTCACCGTGTCCTCCCACTTCTGCCTAAACTCCTTGCGCTCTCTAGCGGCATGCCTAAGCAGCTTATCCTGACTAAGCAAGGCAGCAGTAAGCTTCTCAACCTCAGCAGAAAGCTCGTCGTGGGTGAGAGATACCTGGGAGGTGTCATCGTCGTCGTCGTCCCGAGGGGTGTGCTCCAGCTTGCCATCGACCTCGTCACCAAGCGCCATGGTGCAGAAGCCCTCATCATCGGCAAAGAAGCAAAGTCTGTTCAACTCGTCCTCGATCTTCTTCTTCTTCTCGGACTCATCATCACTTGAGCAAGCGGAGTCGTCATCCGAGTCATGGGCGTTGCTGAGCATGGCGAAGAATGCACGCTGCTCAACCTGGGCCTTCTCCATGTACTTCTTCTTGATGTACTCTTTGTCAAAGCCGCCCCTCCGCTTGTGCCTCGGGGGAACGTGCTTGTCCTTGCGCTTGGAGTCGTACTTGTGCCCATGATCGCCCTTCCCCGAATGCTTGTTCTCCTTGGGGCAGTTGGCGATGAAATGGTCGGGGTCGCCGCACTCGAAACAGCCCGAGCGTCCTCCTCCGCAGTGACGGTTCATGCAGTTGTTGTGGAACCGTGTGAACCGGTTGGCAAGCAAAGCCAACTCCTCGTCTCCCAAAGACTCCAGCTAGTCCTCTGTGACAGAAAAGAGAGGAGCAAAGCCACATGAGGGGTTAGCGGAAGAGCCAGAAACCAAAGCCATAGTTGTTGGCATTTCTTAACGTTATTACTAAGAATAGACCTTACGATCCATCCCTGACAACAGCGCCAGAAATGCGCGTCGACACTTACTAACGTCGTCACTAAGAATGGACTTTGTAATCCATCCATGGCAACGGCGCCAGATATTGGCATAGAAATGGACCCGAAGATCTGTTCCCAGCAACAGCGCTAGAAGTGTCTGTTCGATGTCTCTTAACAAGTTGCTTAGAATGGCGCGTTTCCAGCAACAGTGTTAAGCATGCATCTATACGATAGTTCGTAGGTTTGGAGTTTAGGTCCGCAAGCGCACGGAATTATCGTGTAGCATTTCACCCGGAGATATACCGAGTATCGTGATTTATTGGTTCGCTCGAGGAAGGCTTTGTATGTATCAAGTTCTAGGATAAATATAGTACCAAATACCATGATAGCAATAATGGATCAATTGTCATAGCAGGTGATAAACAATGATAATTTTGAATAGTGGAGAAACACAATCATGAGCACAGCAAGAGGGCAAAGAGTAAAAAGAGACTAAAAGAATAAATGAATAAAAGAATAATTGAATAACCTAATAGAGCAGGCATGGTCTGGATACAGGTCATACACAGAACAAGTTAATCATGCAGTCATATGACATAGAACTAATCTCATGCTTCGGATGGTTCGGGAGATTACGCGAGTACTGGTCTGCCAGCAACCTCTCATAACAATTTAGACTCCTACACCCTAGCCGAACGTGGGGGAATGCCAAGGACGGACAGGGCTGTCACCACCTACCGCCATCCCCACTACCGTGGACTAAGCCATGCAATTACCCGGCCTCTACATCCAAGCACCATGCTTGCATGCACAGAACCTACTCAGACTCCCCCGGGTCCCCGACCCTACGGATCGACAAGTAAGAAGCCTGAGCCTACTCAGCAGAGCATGATAAACCGCCACCCTTGTCAAGAGCTTATTTCTAATCATATAACAAGCATGAAACAATTAGACTAATGTTCTATGTGAGAATAATACAATACACACTTAGCTCTAGTTCATATAACACATCACTAACCCTAGGGCAGCAATAGATTATAAGAACTATACACTAGAATGTATATTATACTAATTCCACAAGAACTATTCCTAAGTTCATATACTAGCAACATGATACAAGACCTATGATCTAAGTCATATACCAAAATACTAGAACAAGAACTATACTCTAGTTCATATGAAGAACTGTATCGAAAGAATGAGGACAGGGCTTTGGAGATCGGATCTTTCTTATTCATACCCAATATCTCTCCAAGGAGCCAAGCCCTCCTTGCTAGCTTTGCCTAACTCTCTCTCTAAGCACAAGAACAAAGAAGAACTAAGAAGAGGTAGTGCCCAAATGTGTAGCTCAAGAGTGGTTGTGTTCTACTTTGGCCTCCCCTCCCCCTCTCCTTAAATAGGTGTTTGAGGTCGGTTTGGTAGGGGTGTTGCTGCAAAATTCAACCGGAACCGCCTTCAAGGCATTGAGTGCACCGCCTCTGCAAAGGCGGTGGCCACGTGGCAGCACCAGGGGGGCGTCGCCCCTGGGGGCGGCCGCCCCGGGCTGGGCCCGTCTAGCCCAGTCCAAAGCCTGGGCTTGCTCTTTTGGGTTTCTGAGTTCGTTCCCGGTTGAATTTTGCTGCACTTCTATATGGGCTTTTTGTGTCCTTGTTCATTTTGCGCATTTTGACGTGTTGGATTGCGCCTTTTTGGTTGTTATCCACCGGTATGCATGTTTATGATCTGCAAAACATAACTTTGCACTACATGTGGAACTTGGTTAGTAATAAAAGTATATATGAGTAAAATACATGCTTTTCTCCTTTTATATGGACTATGTTGGCGGGATAAATATGTCGATAAGAACCGCCAACAAACTCTCCCAAGCTTACCCTTTGCTCGTCCCCGAGCAAAAGCTAAGGTTTTGGTTGTTGATCAGGAGTTGCTTCAATGCCGATTATTATTCACAAGTGCCAGGTCTATACCAAAGTGTCTACCATGGTTTGAATAAATTGGTCCATTACTCACCCTAGTACCTCGTCACCCATGGGGCTTGTTAGCCTCCTCAAATCTTTAGTCACTGCATGTTAGATCGGCTTTCACAGAGGTGCTTAACTTTTGTTCCTTGAGCAACTTTATAATCCGGAGTTTTTGGGAGTTTTGAAAATTAAAGCAAGTTCCTCAAATGATTCACTCATTCGCTCAAGATGTGTATGATCCTCTCCAAAGGCTTTTGCCTTTCTTTTCATTCTACCAACTAAAGCTTTATCTGGAGTTGTGGGTAGAAAGAAGTAGGCATACTTGTATTGTAGATATTGCAAAGTCAAAGAATTGGACCTTAGGAGACTTCAGTCATACACTTAGATCAAGAAGTGCAAGTGTGTGGAATATTTTCTTTTTGATTACTCCTTTTCTCATGTCTTTCTCCCTTTGGAAGATTGGGAACTATGGGCTATCTTTATTCATCGAGAGAGGCGGGTATCGGAGTACCCATTGTTTTCATTTGGACACTTGTCCATTTTTTACTCCCTCATTTTTTTTAGAGAGAGGCGGGCATCGGAGTACCCATTGTTTTCATTTGGACACTTGTCCATTTTTTTTACTCTCTCATCATTTTTTTTAGATAGCCCATAATTCTTTTTGGAGAGAAAGATCATGATCAATAGAGGAGCATTTAGTTTTGTGGTGAATGTATGGCATGTCTTGCGTAACTCTTAATGCAAGAGTTAGCTTTATTTGGTGGGTGTACGTGAATCTTGATCTTGAATGCATGAAAGAAGTCTACACATAGGTCACAACTATTTGAATAAGCTCAATACAAATACAAGTAGCATATGAGTATATGGTTTGAAAAGTTTTTCGTCATATGGCTCTGGTTGGATATATCATCATCGAGGAACTTTTGAATATTGAGTTTTTAAATAAATTCTCCGGATGTTAAGTCTTTCTTAGAACAATGTCATAGCAATTATCTGCTTATACCAGATCATGACTAGCAATAACCTTGGACTTGAGTAAGCATATGCATCCCACAAGTTTCAAGTTCTTAAGTGAGCCATTTACCAATAAACTTAAATCTTAGTAGAAACTAAGTTATAAACTAGGCACAGGTGAATTATAAGACAGAGCAACTATTCATCATTTTAACAAGGAACTTTTGAATTTGAGTATATGGTTTGAAAAGTTTTTCGTCATATGGCTCTGGTTGGATATATCATCATCGAGGAACTTTTGAATTTTGAGTTTTTAAATAAATTCTCCGGATGTCAAGTCTTTCTTAGAACAATGTCATAGCAATTATCTGCTTATACCAGATCATGACTAGCAATAACCTTGGACTTGAGTAAGCATATGCATCCCACAAGTTTCAAGTTCTTAAGTGAGCCATTTACCAATAAACTCAAATCTTAGTAGAAACTAAGTTATAAACTAGGCACAGGTGAATTATAAGACAGAGCAACTATTCATCATTTTAACAAGGAAGAAGCACATATCTTACATCACATATAAGAGTGGAATTCATATTTTTGGTCTTTTTAGCATTTTTTTAATTAGATTAAGTAAACATGCTAATGGAAAAATAATAATGCATGGAATTAAATATGCAATGCAACTACATACCTCGGAAGTGGGGGTCCTCCCCCAAGCTAGCTTTTGGCCTACTGATCGGGGTTGTACCCCATGAACTGCCAGAAACCCTGAGACTGCCTCAGCATCTCCTCCTGGCGTGCCCTTAATTCGGCCTGCTGTTGCTGGTACAGGGCCTGCTGCTGCTGGTACATAGCTTGTTGCTGTTGGTGATGCAGTAGCTCCTGTTGGTGCCACTCTATGGTGTGCTGGTGGTGTGCATTAGTCGTCTGAATGTGCTGCTCGAGGGTCTCCTGGATCTCATCTGTGCGCACCACCAATCCCCCAAGCTGGGCTTGGAGGCTATCAAAGTTGATCTGGTCACCTGTGGGAGCCTGTGAGTGCTCCTCTGGTGTCTCAATCCTCCAGCGTGCTTGTTGCTCCCAGGCACTAGAGTCTGCCTCAGGCCACCCCTCAACACTTGGTGAGGGCATGGGTATGTCCCATCCTGGCTGGTACTCGGGTACTGGCTCAGGAACAAACCCATGCCCGAAAGTCGGTGGTATGTAAGAGGGTGGTGGCTGAGAGCTAGACTCTCCCATGCCTCTGCTAGATACACTGCGCCTGCGTGAAGACTCCACTGTCTGCAAGTCAAAGGTTAGCCTCTCACAACTATACAAGTGTAAGTCCGGGTTAGGTAACCGGATTACAGTTGTATACCCAGGGAAACAAAACACAAGGTCTCCTGCAGCGTCTCTTTTTAGGTGATGACCACGTAACAGATAATATTCATTTACAATGGTACGTTGGATAGGAATAAAATTAATTTCTTGCCCTTCCAAAGCACCAATACTTGTGGCCACTCATGTTATAAGAGAAGTCATGGTAACAGCAGTGGTAGTCTTAATTGAATCTAACCAATGATTAACAATTTCTCGTACAGGTGCAACTTTTATTTTCATTTTAGCAGCATAGAGAAGCTTCATTTCAACAATTCGCACAACACGGGGATCTTGATTGGGGAACAAAGTCATGGAAATCTAAAGATGCAAGAATCTTAAAGTTGGGTGCTGAATCTGAGCATTCCTTGGATAATACTTTTTAGTATGAACTTGCCCCGAAATTTCTTCCCAAAGTCTATCTTTACTAAACCCTCTAGTGGCATAGTCTAAATCATGAGAGCATCTTTGATGAAAGCCATGACATTGGCTTAACTTGGACCATAAGATAAAATATTCTTTGCCAAATAAACGAACGGAAATGCCTTCATCTAATTCCCTTAATGTGCATAAGAATTGAATAGTAAGGGAATAGGAGCCATACTCGGGGATTGGGTAAATGTTTTCCCAACCTCCGGCCTTCCAAATGGAGTGGAACTCGGTGTCCATACCGATGTCGGAGAGGAGCGATTCGTCAAAGACCGGTGTGTGGATGAGGAGCCGTTCTTTGAGCATGTTGTAGGCTTGAATTTCCCGGTCGTCCACTAAGTCGAATTGGTGGACTCCTCCTTCCCCCGTTGGGGCTGCATGTTGCTCCTCCGCTTGTCCCTCCTCCGCTTGGACTTCCTCTGCTTCCTCAACCTCCGGGGATCCCTCATTGCGAGGAGGGCTTCCCAGAGGTTCAGTGTAGTATGAGGAGGTACTCTCATACTGACGCCTCGAGGATGACCTTGTGGCTCTCTTGAGTGCACCGGAAACCTTTCTCCCGAACTTTCTCATGATACAAAGTTTTGCACCGGCGAAACCTCGGGTGAGTGGGGGCTAGGGAAATTTTCCTTGCACCCAAGGGACTTTTTGGCTAGCTTGTGATGGGTGTTTTTATGAGGTCTTTCTGCTGTTGGTTGGTTGGAAATGGCAAGAGAGTGGGGGTGGTGTTTGGAGAAGTGAGATGGGGGTGGAGAAGTGTTGTGGAAATGGATGGAGAGGGTCACACCCGAACCCCTGCTACGTATAGTCGCAAACTGCAGGTGGTTTTGGTTTGAGCTCAACAGATAGGAGCCTCCCCTAGCTGGCCGTTGGCCAGAGCCGTTGGGGCTGGGGCGGCCGACCCTAGGGGCGACCGCCCCCTGGTGGGCCCAGCTCTGCCTCCCCTTTTGGCAGCTTCTCCCAACGGCTATGTCCTGTCTAAATTATCCTTTTTGCAATTTCCAACATTTATTTGATAAAAAATTATTTCCGAAAAATGTCGAAAAAAATATTTTTTTATGATTATAAACTATTCCCTATCAGAAAATGATTTTTAAATATTTTGATTTGGAAATTTTGAAATATATATATATTTTTTTTGAATACATACCGATTACCTTCGGTGGAGGCTCAAATTGTTTTGAGTCCTTTGAGTGGGACTTCCTTCCGTTTTCCAGTTTCACCCTGCATGGTTAGTGGGAGAACTCTCGGGTTGTCCCGGGAGTCATCCCGCACTTTCGGTAGGAATAGCAGCGGCGATTTGAGCTAATTGGGATTCTATCATTTTGTTGAAGCTCAGTTGATTTTGAACGGAGGATGTTAGGTTTTCTATTTTTGTTTTTATATTTTCAAAAATTTTATCATTGGACAACAACTTTTTAGTCAAATTTTCATTAATTTTAGCCTGTCCAAGAACTAAGTCTTTTAAAGAAGGTTGATTCGAATTAGAGTTCGAATTACCTTGGAATGATGGCCGTGACTGGTTATTCCAACCATTGTTCTGGTTGGTGCCTCCTTGTTGGCGGAACCCGTTGTTGATGTAGGCGGCGTCTTCACGGGTTTCGGGGCAGTCGGTCCCCGAATGGCCAACATCACCACAGACTTCACACATCATGTGTGAATCTATGGCTTTCACCGTATTTGTTTGGTTTTCTTGGTTTTTCTCGGCTAGGTGTTTTATAAGGAGGTCTATTTTTGCGGCAAGCATATCCGTCTCCTTCACGGTATGCATGCCTTTTTGTGCTTTGGCTGGTGTTTGTGTTTGGGTCCTCTCGTCACTCCAGCCTTGGTGTTCAGCCATCTTCTCGATCAGGGCCTTAGGCCCGGCGGTGGTGAGCGATAAGAATGCTCCACCAGCGGCTGCATCTAGGTGCCCTTTTGACATGGGCGTGAGCCCGTTGTAAAAGTTTTGGAGCACCATCCAAGTTTCCATGCCATGGTGGGGGCAGTTCAGGATATACTCCTGAAGCCTTTCCCACGCGTCGGGGATCGGTTCAGTGGCATCTTGCTTGAAATTGGAAATTCTTCCCCGCAAAGCATTGGTTTTGCTTATGGGAAAGAATTTAGCAAGGAATGCAGCTGAGCATTTCACCCAAGTGTTGACAGCTTCCTTGTCCTGGTAGAACCACCTTTTCGCTTTCCCCACAAGGGAGAAAGGGAAAAGACGGAGCCGAATGACATCTGGGGTGATGTCCTTGATGACAATGGTGTCACATAGCTCCAGGAAGTGTTGTAGATGCGCATTCGCATCCTCGCTAGGCAAACCACAGAACGGGCTTGCCTGCACCATGGTGATCAGGCCTGTACGGAGTTCGAAGTTCTTTCCGGCCGTGTCCACAGCGGGGCCGGTAGCCACGTTGGTGACAGCAGGCACGGAGAACTCGCGAAGTGTCTTCTCGGCCATGACCTCAATTGGGGTTGGTGCGGAACCGGCTGGTTGCTCTGTCGGTGGAGTAGCAGAAGACGAAACGGAACGAGTCCGCTTAGCCCTTAGGAGTGCCTCGGGATTGTTAATGAAGTTTTCCGGCAGACAAAAACCAGACATACACTATTCCTGTTTCATCCACAACAGGAGGAAAACAGGCAGAGTTAGCCTGCATAACAATGATTCACTATGCATATCAGATATTGGTTTATGTTTATCTAGAACTTTTTACATTAGCCTTCCCCGGCAACGGCGCCAGAAATGCTTGTTGGCATTTCTTAACGTTATTACTAAGAATAGACCTTACGATCCATCCCTGGCAACAGCGCCAGAAATGCGCGTCGACACTTACTAACGTCGTCACTAAGAATGGACTTTGTAATCCATCCATGGCAACGGCGCCGGATATTGGCATAGAAATGGACCCGAAGATCTATTCCCAGCAACAGCGCTAGAAGTGTCTGTTCGATGTCTCTTAACAAGTTGCTTAGAATGGCGCGTTTCCAGCAACAGTGTTAAGCGTGCATCTATACGATAGTTCGTAGGTTTGGAGTTTAGGTCCGCAAGCGCACGGAATTATCGTGTAGCATTTCACCCGGAGATATACCGAGTATCGTGATTTATTGGTTCGCTCGAGGAAGGCTTTGTATGTATCAAGTTCTAGGATAAATATAGTACCAAATATCATGATAGCAATAATGGATCAATTGTCATAGCAGGTGATAAACAGTGATAATTTTGAATAGTGGAGAAACACAATCATGAGCACGGCAAGAGGGCAAAGAGTAAAAAGAGACCAAAAGAATAAATGAATAAAAGAATAATCGAATAACCTAATAGAGCAGGCATGGTCTGGATACAGGTCATACACAGAACAAGTTAATCATGCAGTCATATGACATAGAAGTAATCTCACGCTTCGGATGGTTCGGGAGATTACGTGAGTACTGGTCTGCCAGCAACCTCTCGTAACAATTTAGACTCCTACACCATAGCCGAACGTGGGGGAATGCCAAGGACGGACAGGGCTGTCACCACCTGCCGCCATCCCCACTACCGTGGACTAAGCCATGCAATTACCCGGCCTCTACATCCAAGCACCATGCTTGCATGCACAGAACCTACTCAGACTCCCCCGGGTCCCCGACCCTACGGATCGTCAGGTAAGAAGCCTGAGCCTACTCAGCAGAGCATGATAAACCACCACCCTTGTCAAGAGCTTATTTCTAATCATATAACAAGCATGAAACAATTAGACTAATGTTCTATGTGAGAATAATACAATACACACTTAGCTCTAGTTCATATAACACATCACTAACCCTAGGGCAGCAATAGATTATAAGAACTATACACTAGAATGTATATTATACTAATTCCACAATAACTATTCCTAAGTTCATATACTAGCAACATGATATAAGACCTATGATCTAAGTCATATACCAAAATACTAGAACAAGAACTATACTCTAGTTCATATGAAGAACTGTATCGAAAGAATGAGGACATGGCTTTGTAGATCGGATCTTTCTTATTCATACCCAATATCTCTCCAAGGATCCAAGCCCTCCTTGCTAGCTTTGCCTAACTCTCTCTCTAAGCACAAGAACAAAGAAGAACTAAGAAGAGGTAGTGCCCAAATGTGTAGCTCAAGAGTGGTTGTGTTCTACTTTGGCCTCCCCTCCCCCTCTCCTTAAATAGGTGTTTGAGGTCGGTTTGGTAGGGGTGTTGCTGCAAAATTCAACCGGAACCGCCTTCAAGGCATTAAGTGCACCGCCTCTGCAAAGGCGGTGGCCACGTGGCAGCACCAGGGGGGCGGTCGCCCCTGGAGGCGGCCGCCCCTGGGCTGGGCCCGTCTAGCCCAGTCCAAAGCCTGGGCTTGCTCTTTTGGGCTTCTGAGTTCGTTCCCTGTTGAATTTTGCTGCACTTCTATATGGGCTTTTTGTGTCCTTGTTCATTTTGCGCATTTTGACGTGTTGGATTGCGCCTTTTTGGTTGTTATCCACCTGTATGCATGTTTATGATCTGCAAAACATAACTTTGCACTACATGTGGAACTTGGTTAGTAATAAAAGTATATATGAGTAAAATACATGCTTTTCTCCTTTTATATGGACTATGTTGGCGGGATAATATGTCGATAAGAACCGCCAACAATAGTCAGGCTGGAAGGATTCTCATAAGAAGCCCTTGCCATGGCGTCAATCTCACTGGACTTGAGCTTACTAAAGAGCTCGTCGCACGTGAGGGTCTCATAGTTAGGCGATTTGATGATCGCCTGAACCTTGGAATCCCACACCGATCGATCAAGAGTATGCAAAAGCTTCAAAGCTCTCTCATGATCGTCGAAAGGCAACAGCTCCTTGTTAGCCCTCATCCTGTTGACAATCACCTGAAAGCGAGCGAATAAACTTTCTATGCTCTCGCCAGGCATGTGTCGAAAGTTCTCATACTCTCGCTTGAACGACTCGTAGAGACGGGTTTTGACTTGAGAGGTTCCCTCATGGAAACGCATGAGGGTAACCCAAATCTCACAACCCTTGGAAGAGGGTGATGATCCCTAAGATCACAGCGGAGCACCACAAAGCTCAAGCAAACGAAAGACCAAAAGCTCCGGCTCAAGTTCCCCCTTTGAAAACCGAGTCCCAAACGTAGATTGGAGGCTACGCCGAGAAATCTCCAAATACCAATGCTAACAAGTAGCAAAGATACTTAGAAATATTTCTTAGTTAACTCTAGGGCCAAGCGAGAAGTCCGAAAACCAAGCGGAAAAGCCAGGACGGCAAACGCACTGAAAAACTCCCTTCAGCAGGGTCCCGGACTGTCCGGACCTGGAGTCCTGGACTGTCCGCCCAAGGCCGGACTGTCCGCGGTTCATTGGCGGACTGTCTGCTCGCAGAAAACCCAAAACAGCAGAGCTGCTGCAAGTCCCCTGGACATTCCCGGACTATCCGTGAACTCCAACGGCGGACTGTCCGCCAGTCAAACAAAAACCAAACAGCCGAAGAACAGTGCCACTGGTCTGGCTCGTCCCCGACACGCGGACTGTCCGTGCCCTGAGTGGCGGACTGTCTGCGGTCACTCAGGGAGGGCGATTTCGGTCGCCCTTCACCCAATCCTTCCCAAATTCGAATCAAATCACAATCCCAAGTTCCCAAACTTGGAGAAGATGATCACGGGGTAGTTAGGAGACTATCCCCAAGAAATCATCCGCTCAAATCAACTAAATCACCGGGAAATCAAAAGGGAAGGTGGATGAACCAAAAAAGCGCCACGAAAACGAAATCGTCCCGATCTATTCGTTCATGAGGAGTTAGATGAATTCCTTTGGTCGAAATGACCTCATCGATGAAACGAACAAAATGATTCAAACGGATTTCGCAAAGACACAATAGAGAGGGAGATCGAGTGACGGGAAAATCACGGAGAAACGAAGAACATGAAGAACACGAATAAAAACGCGAATCAACACATCGATCTACAACCGTGTTGCTACCACACGCTACAATGGTGAGGTTACGGCCTCACTTCCTCAAAATCACCAGTACACAGAGGCAAGGTTCTCTGTGGATCTCAGCAAACTACAACAGGGGATTGGGAGAGCAGGAAACCCTAGAAGCAAAGAGCAAATGGCTGAGATACATGGGGAGGTGGGTGTCTCCCCCTACTTATCCTAATTCTAACTATTTCTAATTCCCACTCTACCCCTAACTAATTACAGAGCGAACCAGCTAAACCCTAGGGTTATTCTGGACCAACTCGAAGATAGTCGTGATCCGACGGCCACGCCCGCACAACTCGAAGCGTTGCCTCAACGCAACCTCCCGATTGCCGCCACGTGCCGCCCTCGCTCTGCACCCCTAGTTTTGTGGCCGAAACCGGTAAACCTGGCTTTTACGCCAACCCCTGGTTTTGAGGCCCAAACCGGGAAACCAGCCTCCAAGTCCATCCCCTGGTTTTGAGGCCGAAACCAGGAGACCCTCAGCGCCCAGGTTTTGAGGCCCAAACCTGGAAACCGTCCTCAGCCCGAGTTTTGTGGCCCAAACTCGGAAACCCGCCTCACGCCCAGGTTCTGTGGCCTAAACCTGGAAACTGTCCGCCCGGTGGTTTTTCTGTGGCTCAACCACCAAACCGAAGCTGAAGAGGGGATGCACCGCCCGTGCACCTCGTCCACCGACACGTGTCCTCAGGTCCTCGACCCGAGCAACACCATGCCCCGCAAGTCTCCGCTCACCGCTGTCCCAGGCTGCCAACCACCACAGCTGATCCTCAGGCCACCGTTCCCTCAGTCCAAGCCTCACGTCCGCCCTTCACCGCTCCCGGTCCATCGGCATGGCACGTCTCTACTTGACCTTCACCTTGCCCTCGATCACTGTCTCCGTGCTCGACACCTGCACAACACAAGCCAAAGAACCTGTGATCAAACCCGTTGACAATCACTCATCACTCAGAGACTCGGCATACACCCATGGATCTGCAGATGTGAGAAACGCGATCAAACTCGGACATGCTCAAACAGAAGAAAAGAGCGTTACGCGCTTGGCTATTGGCATCATGCTCATCCATCTGAAGCTGAGTAACACGAGCAGCCAAGACAATGTAATCATCCTTGTTGCAAATCTCCCAAACAGAAGAGCCCATGCTCTGGAGATAGGCCGACATGCGTATCTTCCAATACGCATAGTTCATCCCATCAAAAAATGGCAGTTTGCCCATGCCGTGATCCATGTCGCCTTCGGTGGATCTGGAACCGGCTAAGGTGGAAGATCCTTAACCCGCTCCGATACCAATTGAAGGACCGAGAATGCAATAGCAAGGCGACCAGAAGGGGGTGAATGGGAGCCACAAAAATTTCTCTAAAAACTTTGGCCAAATGTCCCAAAATCAACCCTCAGAAGCTACGACCAAAAACGTGATGCCCACGACCCTTGGAAGAGGGTGGATGATCCCTAGGATCACAGCGAGGCACCACAAAGCGATAGCAAACCAAACGCCAAAAGCACCGGCACAAGTTCAACCCTTGAAAACCGAGTCCGAAACGTAGATTGAGGGCTATGTCGAGAAATCCCCAAATACCGATGCTAACAAGTAGCAAAGATACCTAGAAATGTTTCTTGGTTAACTATAGGGCCAAACGAGAAGTCCAAAAACCAAGCGGGAAAGCCGGGAGACCAAATGCACTGAAAAGCACAAGTCTGCGAGTTCCTGGACTATCTGCGGGTACGGTCCCGGACTGTCCGGCTCAACCACGGACTGTCCGCGAGGGGATGGCAGACTGTCCGCCGGCAGAAACCCCGAAACAGCACTGCTGCTGAAGACCCCTGGACACTTCCCGGATTGTCCGTGACTTTGAACTGCAGACTGTCCGCCGGTCAACCAAAAGCAAATCAGCCGAAGAACACAGCCACTGATCCGGCTAATCCCCGGCACCCGGACTGTCCGCCGGCGAAAACCGCGGACTGTCCGCGACCACCTAGTGAGGGCGATTTTGGTAGCCCTCAACTCAAATCTTCTCCAAATCGATCCAAACCAAAATCCCTTGATCCCAAACTTGGAGAGGATGATCACGAGGTAGTTAGGAGACTATCCCCAAGAAATCATCCACTCAAATCAACTCAATCAACGGGAAATAGAAGGCCAAGGTGTATGAACCGAAAAAGCGCCACGAAAACGAAATCGACCCGATCTACTTGTTCGTGAGGAGTTAGATGAATTCCTTCGGTGGAAATGATCTCCTCATAATAAAGAACAAGTTGATTCAAGTGGAATTCGAAAAGACGCGGTATTGTTGACGCAAAACGTGACGTCTCACGACAGGCACACAGCAAGTCGAACGAGGCTGGCTTCAATCGGGTGCCCGGAGCGTTCTGGTTCCGGAAACGTGCTAGTCGGTTTGACCTGAAAACCAACAAGGGATAAAAGTGTGAGAATACCTTGGAACGTGTCGGGTGTGACCAGACAGTTCCATATGTACGGCTTTGAAAGCCAATCACGACGGCACACAACTATGAAAGCTGTTTGTCGAAACAAGTTTATAATGTCATTCGGCAAGTATAAAGATAAATCATAAACATGTTGAGTGCCGAACGCATATGTAGCGATAAGATATAAAAGGGCAACTCGCAAATATAAATCTATCCAGATAACACATGCATAGGCCAATCCAGCTGATCTGCCGCACGTCCAGCCTTCATAAACCCGTCAGGTATAAATTCAAGCAAAGCTAATCCGCCGCATGATACCACTCGCTATAAATCTATACCACTCCTTATAATTAGATTAATCCACTGCATGATACGATCTAACTATAAGAAGCTAAAAGCATATGTATATCTGAACAGATCTATATGCACTCATTACTCGTGTAAGCTTAACCAGAATCGGCAAAACAGCCAAACTGGGGTCCATGAAGAAGAAACATGCAAGCAAAGCATGATTAAACTAATCTAAAACCTGCACCTGCCGCACGACACCCAGTTCTATCAAAGCCCAAACATGATCAGCATGCATGAACCCGCAACATGTAACAATCTAGATTGAAAGTCAATTCGGCCATTGTGATCTTATGATTAGCAAAGCATAAGTAAACTCATGCAACAAGGCCGAACGAGAATCAATCTAGATTGGTCAAAAAGCGTTATACGAATTAAGTAAATAAAACATACGACACATGATAACTTAATGAATCTATTAGATCTGCCAAATCTAACAGAGCCGATAACTATTTTTACTCATGACTCAATCCACCGCACGATACAAGGCATAAGCAAAAACTTCCCGTCATAAGCTTAAATCCACCGCACGATACTAAGCTTAACGTACGAGACTACTTGCACCATATCTAAATCCACCGCACGATACTAGACATGATAACAAGGTTGCCGGTACTTACGGAGGTCGACGGATCGATGATTCCCCTCGAAGAACTCGACGACACGACTAAGGACTCGAATAGGTGGCGCTGAGGCCGGTTTGTATTGATTTGGTTGTGAACCATTTTACAATGGTCGAGGGTTCATATTTATACCCTGGACGAGATATGAATCCTAGATGATTACGATTTACAAAAAGATACGGAAAGATATAAACTCTATATTTTTAGTGCCTTCCATCACCACACGTCTTCTTGTGCAAGCCAGCTTCAGTTGTCATATGCATTACCCGAATGGAATCGTGGCTTCGTGGAATAGCCGACCGCACAGATAAACGCCGGAACCTCAAGAGTCAACTAGTCGTTGATCACTTGTCGAATCCTTCTCCTTCTGCAGGCTGGGCCCATCTGTCATATCCTCACTTGTGCGAAAATCTGGTATTAACAAGTATAGAGAGAGATCGAGTGACGGAAAAAACATGGAGAAATGAAGAACGCGAAGAACACGAACCAAAACGTGAATCAACACATCGATCTGCAACCGTGTGGCTACCACACGCTACAATAGTGAGATTACGGTCTCACTTCCTCAAAATCTCTAGTACACAGAGGTATGATTCTCTGCGGATCTCATTAGCTACAACAGGGAATTGGGAGAGCAGGAAAACCCTAAGTGCAAAGAGCAAATGATTGAGATAATTTGGGAGGTGGGTGTCTCCCCCTACTTATCCTTATTCTAATTCCCACTCTACCCCTACTTAATTACAGAGCGAACCAGCTAAACCCTAAGGTTATTCTGGACCAACTTGAAGATAGTGGTGATCCGACGGCCATGCCCGCACAACTGGTAGTGTTGCCTCGACGCAACCTCACCGATTGCCGCCACGTGCCGCCATCGCTCTGCTCGTCCTTTTCCCGGATTCTGCCCCCGGTTTTGTGGCCAAAACCGGGAAACCAGGCCTTCACGATCAGCCCCCGGTTTTGAGGCCCAAACCGGGAAACTAGCCTCCAAGTCCATCCCCTGGTTTTGAGGCCGAAACAGGGAAACCTGACGTCCGTCGCCTGAGTTTTGTGGCCCAAACTCAGAAACCCACCAGCGCCCAAGTTTTGAGGCCCAAACCTAGAAACCGTCCTCAGCCCGAGTTTTGTGGCCCAAACTCGGCAAACCCGAAGCACCCAGGTTTTGTGGCCCAAACCTGGAAACCGTCCAACCAATGGTTTTTCTCTGGCTCTACCACCAAACCGACGCTGTAGAGGGGATGCACCGCTCGTGCACCCCGTCCACCAACACGTGTCCCCAGGTCCTCGACCCGAGCAACACCATGCCCCGCAAGTCTCCTCTCGTTGCTGTCCCAGGCTGTCAGCCACCACAGCTGATCCTCAGGCCACCGGTCCCTCAGTCCAAGCCTCATGTCCACCCTTCACCGCTCCCGGTCCGTCGGCACGACACGTCTCTACTTGATCTCCACCTTGCCCTCGATCACTGTCTCCGTGCTCGACACCTGCACAACACAAGCCAAAGAACATGCGATCAAATCCGTTGACAATCACTCATCACTCGAGACTCGGCATACACCCATGTATCCGCAAGCTATAGAGAGGATGCACCGCCCGTGCACCCCGTCCACCGACACGTGTCCCCAGGTCCTCGACCCGAGCAACACCATGTCCCGCAAGTATCTTCTCGTCGCTGTCCCAGGCTGTCAGCCACCACAGCTGATCCTCAGGCCACCAGTCCCTCTGTCCAAGCCTCACATCTGCCCTTCACCACTCCCGGTCCGTCGGCACGACACGTCTCTACTTGACCTTCACCTTGCCTTCGATCACTGTCTCCGTGCTTGACACCTGCACAACACCAGCCAAAGAACATGCACATCAATCCCGTTGACAATCACTCATCACTCGAGACTCGGCATACACCCATGTATCCGCAAGTTGGTTTGATCTAACGGTCGTGGTTGATCCCTCAGGGCTATATATACAAGCCCCTAGGCCCCAGGGAAGATCAAGTCTCTCTTCAGAAAAGTCTACGCCTCATTTAGAAACCCTAGAAGAGGACTTCAAGAGCCAGCTTTCAAGTAGAAGACTAGATACCCCTCTAGTTTAGGTTTAGAACCTAGTCTTATACTAGAACTAGAAGAGAGAGAGAGAGAGAGGAAGAGATCAAGAAGGAGCTCCGGCCTGTCGGATCAACTTCTTCATCTTGTACCTGCGGATTCAAGTTTATCTTCAACTTGCTTTAGCGATTGTTTCGGTAATCAACGTCTATATTTAAGTTTGAGCCATTATTCTTATTATTCTTAAGGTTTATGACACTCTTTTGAGTACTTTGATTCTAGTTACGCTAGAGTTAGAGTAGTTGGATAGTGTAAGCATGGTGCTTAGACTTGATAGCTCATAAATGCCTCCTATAACGCCGGTAGTAGTGGTTGTTCGCAAGGGTGACTCTTATAGCCATGTTGATTCTTCTATAGTCCACTTACCCGTGTGTAGGCTCGGTAGGATTGTACATTTGCATAAAAGACTCATTCTTTGTTTGTGACCTTTTATGGCAACTTCCCCACTAAGAATAAAAAAAACATATCACTCTTGAATTGGAATTAGATAGCCTTAGTGTTGACGCTGGTTATCTATCAAAATTAAAGGATAAATAAATATGAAAAGGGGCACGAATTCAATCACCAACAAAGGTTTAGGGTTTCAACTGACAATATTCCACGAGTTTTGGTGAATTATGATTATGCAGGGACTAAACCAGGAAACCAGCGCTGATTGCTTCTCCTAGAAGGAAACTGACGCGAGATAACGCAACCGGCACGTCAGGAATATTCTAGAAGACTCCAGGGGACGCAGGAAGACACCAGGAGGTCGACCAACGCGAGAGGCCACCAGGTGGGACCGACCGGTCCCACCCTTAGACCGGTCGGTCTCCCTCCGGGCCCGCTGGCTTCCTTCCTTTGCAAGCTACCTCAACCGACTCCCTAGATGCATCTCGACCGTACCCCAAAGTCAGTTTGATCCAAGGGCTCACGTTCCACGCTCTGGGCTATAAAACAGACCCAGACCCCCCTCTCCAGGCATCTCCCTCTTCATTATTCATCTCCACATCAGAAATTAGGGTTCCAATGTAGAAGTAGAGGTCCCTCTAGATGAATCTCTTCTAGTTCATCTAGAATTAGATCTAGTTCATCTAGTTGTAATCAGGAGCCAGCTATCAAGTAGAAGACTAGATAACCCTCAATTAGGATTAGAACCTAGTCTTATAAAAGATCTAGAAGAGAGAGAGAGAGAGGAAGAGATCAAGAGGAAGCTCCGGCCTGTCGGATCAACTTCTTCATCTTGTACCTGTGGATTCAAGTTCTTCATCGACTTGCTTCAACGATTGTTTCGGTAATTGACATCTATATTTAAGGTTGAGCTATTGTTCTTATTATTCTTAAGGTTTGTGACTCTTTTGAGTGCTTTAATTCTAGATGCGCTAGAGTTAGAGTAGTTGGATAGTGTAAGCGTGGTGCTTAGACTTGATAGCTTATCATAAATGCCTCCTATAACGCCGGTAACAGTGGTAGATCGCAAGGGTGACTCTTATAGCCTTGTTGATTCTTCTATAGTCCACTACCCGTGTGTAGGCCCGGTAGGATTATACATTTGCATAAAAGACTCATACTCTGTTTGTGACCTTTTATGGCAACTTCCCCATTGAGAATAATAAACATATCACTCTTAAGTTGGATTTAGATAACCTTAGTGATCCCCTCCATGCTTCTAGATTCTCCGTCCTTGTTAGCCACTCAGGGGTTATACACTTGAGACTGTTGGTGGTCCTTAACTCATATTTTATACCACCAACTTCATTATAAAAATATATAAAAATATTCCCAAGACTAGTGAATAGGGCTTTACACTAATGCATTCCACGAGTTTTGGTGATTATTCGCTTACAGGCATACATCGATGGAAATGCATATAAAGGCAAGGAAAATAATGCATAAAACATCGTTATGCAACACAAATACCAAGTGGCCCACCTACCATGCAATCCAGGCCTCAGACACAGGCCAAAATACCCAACAGAGAACCCAAGTAGTGGAGGCCCAAAACTGAATCCCAATCTGCCATGGGCTGCATGACCCTACTTTAGTAAAATGGAGGCCCAGGATGCATCTGAAGTCAAAATCGCAAACTTCAGGCCATTTTGGAAAGCTAAGACCAAGACGGACGCACCCCAGAAAGGCCGACCCTGTTTGGGCCCACCAGGGGGCGGCCGACCAAGGGGGCGGCCGACCCCCCAGAACGTCAGTTTCAGCCCAATTTTATTGAGGCGGTGCATTAACTCCTCCCTAAGGCGGTTCTCGGTGAATTTTGTAGCGAAGTCCCTCCTAAACCGACCTAAAGCACCTATATAAGGGGAGGAGGAGGGGAGGCCAAAGACAACAACACACAAAGGAATAGAAGAGCACCTCTCTCTTGAGTAGATCCCCACTCCTTAGGGCTATGCCCTAGTAGCTTTCTAGAGTTGGAGATTGAGATGTGAGGGAAGAGAGCGGGGAAGTGCCGGGCTTGTCGGTCTCTCCCCGAACTTGCACCTCGACGAGCCCTTACCTTGTACCCACATCGGGATCCATACATAGTAAGTGTTCGTGTTTTCTATAGTATTATTGTTCTTTTGATTAGATAAGCTTTTTCTCTTCTTGTTTGCGGGTTCGTCGTCCGTTCTCGTAGCGGATACTCTAGTAGAGGAACCTCTGAATCATTTGGAGGGGTTCCTGGCCAACACTAGAGTAGTGATCAATAGCGTAGACGTGGTGTCTAGGCTAGGGTTCACCGTTGTTTGCCTCGTATCCCACGGGTGAGGGGTCGGCGGCAGGTGGTGACAGCCCTGTTTGCCCTTAGTTTCCCCCACGTTCGGATACGGCGTAGAGCTACAGGCCGGAGTTACTTGGCAGACCAGGTATAAGCCGGTGCCCGAAGTAAACAAGTAGAAGTAACGTTTATCTATCATTAGACAATAAAGCTATAGGGATCCATCTCTATTCCCTTCTCCTTCTCTACCCTTGTGTTGTCCTTGGACGAACTAGATAGAAGAAATACCTCTGTTCCTCGTGGAAATACGATACCCTGAATACCACCAGGTGAAGTGCTACAACGGTAATTCCGTGCGCTTGCGGATTCTTCTGCTTACGCTAAGAAATAACAACAAGCATTTCTGGCGCCGTTGCCGGGGATGGATCGTAAGGTCCATTCTTAGTAACGACGTTAGTAAGTGTCAACAAGCATTTCTGGCGCCGTTGCCGGGGAACGGTTGCTATTTTCTTCGAACCTAGTTCATCCTCGTATCTGTATCCTTTTTTATAAAAACCAAAAATATTTTCTTTTTACCTTTTCTATCATGAAGCCAACCACTCAACTTCAAAATCTGTCTGCTTCAAAGGGGGAGTTCGTCGAGCCAAAACCTTCTCCAAAACTTTCATCCAATGATGGACTCCACCCTTATTTGACATCCATAGTTCGGGCGCTACACTTCTCTGGTTTTCATAATGAAGATTCTTTTAACCACTTACGAGATCTGGAGGAAATTTGCTCATGCCTACGCATCCCACGCATGACAAAAGAAACGATTATGTGGAAATTGTTTTCGTCTTCCCTCAATGGGGAGGCGAAACAATGGTATGCTAATGTTGTAGAAAGTGTGAATGGGGATTGGGAAGAACTTAAAAACAAGTTTTATCTTGCATTCTTCCCTAGATCCCGTATCACCTCTATACCAAAGGAAATCCTCCATTTCGAGCAAGATGAGGAGTCTATAGGTGCAGCCTGGGCCAGATATTTGACGATACTACACGCTAGCCCAGACATGTCTTTACCCGAGAGCGTGCAATTGCATCTCTTTTCTATGGGTCTAGATGAAGATGCTGCCCCAGTCCTTGACAGGGCCGCTGGAGGGTCATTTTCAAGCAAAACTACGACGCAACAGAGAAAAATCCTTGATAACTTCCTAGAGAAGCACACTTCTCCCGTTGTAGAACCAAAACCTCTCCAAAACAAGGGCATGTCAAGTTTTGAGGAGCCCTCATCAGCCGAATCTACAACTTTGCCATACATAGATTCGACTTTTGAGCCCTCACCTGAGCTGCAAACACCGATGATAGGAATGCTTTATCCTTCGGAGTTTGCGATTGAATTCGAGGATTATGACAGAATCACGAACCTTACTAGGTACGGAAAACGCTCGACATATGAAGTGTCCCCTAAAATAGAGCCATCAAAAGAATTGTTAGTGGAGGTGAAACGTTATTCTGATGTAATTCGGATTCTTTCACCCTCCACAACCTTTTCTTGCACATTTAGGGGAAGAATTGTCGATGCTCTTCACAACCCATCGGTCGGGACAAATATCATGTCAAAATCCTTAGCGGAATCTCTTTTGGGTAACACTCCTCTAATCCCGACCGATAAACTCTTTGAAGGTCCGCCAGGACTGCTCTGGGAGTGTTGTGGGATTGCTAGGGCCGTGCCTTTTGAAATAAACGAAAACGTGGTTCACCTAGATTTTCATATCTACGACATCGTCGAATTCAAACTTCTGTTAGGCCACCCTTTCGAAAAACTTTCCATAGAGAAACCATTCCATGGGAGCCTTGATGAAAAGTTGGGAACAACCACTTCCGCCGAGTCTATCGCTAGTTCCGAAAATCCAAAGGCGAAGGAGCAGCCCAACGCTAACTCATGCGAGGTGGTAAAATGCATAGCTCCGTGCATTTCGTTTGAGTTTCCCTCTCATCCTTGTGAAACGATACGTCCACTACCATCCTTACTCGAGCTTACTCCATGTCCCTCTGGCCATCATAACGTTGTTCTTGACATCAGTCAAGATTCAACGTTCGTCCTTCATGATATATCTTTCCAGTGCAAAAACATTCATGTCATGGACATGTGTGAAGCAACAACTCTAGAAACCAAGCAAGAATCTGTTAATGAGCATGATAACTTCTCTTTTGAGATCCCTCACGTCAGGTGCTCACTTTTAGGTTCTCTAGAGTTCGTTTTGCTTCAAACCACATGCTTCTACGAGGATCACAACCTTCTCTTGATTCTCGTTGTCAAACTCTTTAAGAGAATGGTTGTGGATGCTTATTTTATCACAAATATTGCAAATCCCGTAAGTGCATGGTGGTGCTAACCTTGCAGCTTGAGTATTAATGTCAAATACTTGGTGGTGAACTGGGAATTTCACCACCACTGTAGGCTGCAAGATGAAGTTCCCAAGGTCGAGCTTAAGACTATAACTTAAGCACTGCCGGGAGATACCCCGGATTATCCTAAAAAAAAGAAAAAAAATATTTATTTAATGATTTAAAAAAAATAGCTTTATATTTCTTTTATTACTATCATTAAAAAAATTCTTTTAATAAAAATAAGATCATGCTATCTAGTTAGTGTGCACCTTCGGGTATTCTTGGTTGTTAACCCTTTTCAGGACATGATCAAGAAGAACAAGGGTACATACGATGTAAGAGAGCATGAAGAGCTTCAAAAAAAAATCATCAAATGCCTTACTCATATTTATCTCCATAAGTTTACTAGACCATACAAATTCATGCTTCTTATTGTTTATGACGGCTGCTCTAGTTTGGGTATACTGGATCCGGTACATCCATTGGTATTTTTAAATTAAGCATGGTGCTTAGGTTAAAATGACCTTCTTTAATCAAAATTTGACATGGCATTAGATTTTGATTAATGAACCTAAGTTGTTTGCATAAACAAAAGAAGTAATCTTTAATGGAGATGAACCAAGGCTAGCACTTTATAGCAAAACTTATCTTAGCCTTATTTGAGTTCTGCTTAAAAAAAGAGTTTTCCTAAATGATAAAAATAAAAAAAGAGGTTTTTCATAATAAAATTGAGCCTTCCCAGTTTTCAAACTGGTAGAGCCTTTCTTTTTGTTTCTTTTGTTTTGTTTCAATAAACAGGTACAAGAATAAGTGTGGGGGAGATCTCCCAAGTATAACCTTTCACACAATTGAGATCTCCCCAACACTTTGCACAACATCGAGAAACCTAACATGGAGAAGGACAAGGTAAAAGGTTTTAGAATGGATTGATTTAACTTCCGGGTTGGTCAAATCATTTCTAACTCATCGTAAACTCCTTCATCTTCAAACGATGGTTTGTGCAAAACTCTATCCTCACATCTCCCATGTTTTGAAGATTAAAACTAAACCGATTAAAAAGACAAAATTTTTGACATGTCATCTCCAAGTTATCCTTTGATAAAATTTGCATACTCTTTATTCCTAGCTAATATTCCTATAACTTGTGAACACATTTCATAGGGACCCCATGCTATCTAAGTAATTGAAATATGAGATATAGTAGGATGAAAATGAACCTTGCTCTTTCATGTGAAGAACTTAGGATTTATTTTACAAAAACAAAGTTCAAATAGCATGCTCCTCAATGATATGAAAAATTCCTACCAAAGCCATATCTAGTGTTAGATTTTAAAACCTCCAAATACTTGCAACTTACTACTGCATTGAGTTTTGTCAAGTCTTGTTGATGCCTTGTTGAGAAACTTATCATGCCCCTAAGATCAAGATTCACGTACACCCACATAAAAAAAATGCTAACTCTTGCACTAAGAGTTACGCAAAAACATGTCTTTCCATTCCACCAAAATAAAAACTCCACCACTTGTGTTATGAACCTCTCTTCCCAAAATTCCTTTTTACTTTTGCAAAATATGGGCTATGAAAAAAATAATCCCATGCCAAAAAGCATGAAGAAAAGAGAAAAGATTGAAGGACCGAGAAAGCACAAACAGGCGACCAGAGGGGGGTGAATGGGAGCCAATCAAAACTCTTTCGAACTTTTAGCCAAGTGTCCCAAATTCAACCCCAACAAGCTCGAACCCAAAGTGTGATGCTCACGACCCTTGGAAGAGGGTGGATGATCCCTAGGATCACAGCGGAGCACCACGGAACACAAGTGAAGCAAAGACCCAAAAGCTCCGGCACAAGTTTGCCCCGCAAAAACCAAGTCCTGAACGTAGATAGACGGCTACATCGAGAAATCCCTAAATACCAATGCTAACGAGTAGCAAAGATACCTAGAGAGGTTCCTTGGTGAACTCTAGGGTCAAACGGGAAGTCCGAAAATCAAGCGAGCAAGTCGGGAGAGCAAACGCACTGAAAAGCACAAGTCTGCGGGATCCCGGACAGTCCGCGGGTACGGTCCCGGACTGTCCGCGGTAACCCCGGACTGTCCGCGGTTCATTGGCGGACTGTCCGCCGGCAGAAAACGCAAAACAGCAACCTTGCTGAAACCTCCCTGGACGGTCCCGGACTGTCCGCGGACCACAACGGAGGACTGTCCGCCCATCACGTGAACAGTTCCCGGCTGAAGAACACAGCCACTGCTCTGGTTGTTCCCCGACGCCCGGACAGTCCGCGGGCCAAGTGCCGGACTGTCCGCGGTTCACCAGGGAGGGCGATTTGAATCGCCTCTCTCCCAAATCTCTCCAAATCCGATCCAAAACCAAATCCCAGGTTCCCAAACTTGGAGAAGATGATCACGGGGTAGTTAGGAGACTATCCCCAAGAAATCATCCGCTCAAATCAATCCAATCAACGGGAAATCAAAAGGGAAGGTGGATGAACGGAAAAAGCAATCCGAAAATGAAATCAACCCGATCTACTTGTTCGTAAGGAGTTAGATAAATTCCTTTGGTGGAAATGATCTCCTTTCAAATACGAACAAGATGATTCAAACGGATTTTGCAATGACGCACTAGAGAGGGAGATCGAGTGACAGGAAAATCGCGGAGAAACGAAGAACGTGTTGAACACGAAGAACACGAATCAAAACGCGAATCAACACATCGATCTTGCAGCCGAAGCGCAAACACACGCTACAACAAGGAGGATACGGCCTCCTTTCCTCAAAATCAACAGTACACAGAGGTGAGTCTCTCTGCGGATCTCAGCTAGCTACAGCAGGGAATAGGGAGAGCAGGAAGCCTAAGGATGAAAGAGCAAATGACTTAGATAGGGGAGGAGGGTGTCTCCCCTGGACTACTTATCCTATTCTAGACTGGGTCTAATTCCTACTCTACCCCTCTCTAATCTAATTACAGAGCGAACCAGCTAAACCCTAGGGTTATTCTGGACCAACTCAAGTGGTAGATAGATCCGACGGCCATGCCCGCACAACTCGTCCGCGTTGCCTCCACGCAACCTTCCGATTGCCACCACGTGCCGCCCTCGCTCTGCACCCCCGGTTTTGTGGCCTAAACCGGGAAACCAGCCTTTTCCAGCAACCCTCGGTTTTGAGGCCCAAACCGGGAAACCAGCCTCCAGCTTGAGTTTTGTGGCCCAAACTCAGAAACCCGCAGCGCCCAGGTTTTGAGGCCCAAACCTGGAAACCGTCCTCAGCCCGAGTTTTGTGGCCAAACTCGGAAACCCTCAGCCCGAGTTTTGTGGCCAAACTCGGAAATCGTCCACGCCTAGGTTTTGAGGCCCAAACCTGGAAACCGTCCACCCGTTGGTTTTTCCCTGGCTCAACCAACAAACCGAAGCTGTAGAGGGGATGCACCGCCCGTGCACCCCGTCCACCGACACGTGTCCCCAGGTTCTCGACCCGAGCAACACCGTGCCCCGCAAGTCTCCGCTCGTCGCTGTCCCAGGCTGCCAGCCACCACAGCTGATCCTCAGGCACTCCGGTCCCTCAGTCCAAGCCTCACGTCCGCCCTTCACTGCTCGATACATCGGCATGGCACGTCCGCCGCACGGCACGCCCATCCTTCATCGCATCCAGTCCGTCGGCACGGCACGTCTCAACGTGACCTTCACCTGCCCTCGATCACTGTCTCCGTGCTCGACACCTGCACAACACAAGCCAAAGAACATGCGATCAAACCCGTTGACAATCACTCGTCACTCAGAGACTCGGCATACACCCATGTATCCGCAATCTCCCCCTTGATGAGTGCATTGTCAACTACACACACAAATCATAATGAAAGAAGAAGGTAGGAGGAAGGAGAAGAGAGAACCCAACCAAATGACCCAAAAGCATAGCAAAGCCGAAGAAGGTCAAGTGGAAGAAGCGAAACAACTTGGTCCCCTAAGACAAGGGCAACGGCTCGATGCAACCAAGCAAAGCAAAGCTAGCCCCCAAGAAGAGGTAGAACAGGCTCAACACCGCTAGCATAGGTCAATTGGAAATCGGAGCTAAAAATGGCAAAGTGCTAGTCCCTCAAGATAGAGGCACAGAGGCTCAACACAACTAGCAAGAAAACCACTCCGAACCAACTAAAAAACAATCAAAAGGTCTCTGAACCAATCGAAATCAAACTCGACACCAAATGAGGAAAATGTTTGCTAGTCCCTCAAGACAGAGGCAACGGCTCAACACAACTAGCAAACTCCCCCTCGACAAGTGCAAGCAACCAGGGCATATGATTTGCAAATTCTCCCCCTTAGTTGAGAATGCACTTATCAAGAAACTGGAACTGAGCAAAGGTCTCCCCCTCAATGAAATCTCCCCATTTCAAAGTGCATATGAAGTCAGAAATGCAAGTTAGGGGCTTCAGGCTTATATTCAAAAGAGTGCAAAAATGCTCTAATCGGTATAGCTCCAATGGCACAACTAAGCACTCAACTAGCAAAGGCTCAAACTGATCACACATACGAAATATGAAGCATATGAGCAAGTGAGCAGTTTTTAGCCAAAAAGATAGTCACCATCAAAATAGCACTACACATGTATAGATAGGAATCCAAACAAGTGCTAAACATGTATGCAAGGTGAACTACCCCTAGCAAAGTTCAATCATCATGCATAAAAATGAAGCATATACTTGTGATTTCAGTTTTATATCAGAGTTTGCAGCGGTGAAATTGCACAAGTTCAAATTCAGCATGTGATTGCGAGAGCTTGAAAGCTTGTCATTGCCTAACTTTTCAACCGAGCGAAGCCTATGCCGAAGCAATCAGAAGCTTAAAGCTACGGTTTCGGTCATACACTACATGGCTCAAGTTTAACTCAAAGTGCAATGAGAAATAGTCTCGATACCGTGAGGTGTTGACAAGCAATCCCATATCGATCTTTTCGATTCACTAAAACTTGGTTTAAATTTTAAAGATGATATGTACAGACCAAGCAAGTGAATGACTCAGAACTAGAGACATAGCAACCTAGCATATATGAAAAGCAGGAATGGACTCAACACACCCTACACATGCTAGTTGCATATCTCAATGGTGAACATTTTCAGATTTATATACATTAAGCAAAATTCACCATTCCAAAATAGCTCAGCTCATAACATGTACTAGTGATCAGAAGGAGCATAAGCTACAAGCAGCAACATAAGCATTGGAGCATACTAAACAGAGCATAGTTACATTCTAGTGATTATAGACATGAAGCTCAGAATGTAAATGCATATGCTAAAATGCAAATAAAAGAAACTCAAAATAAAAGAGTCAGTCTGTACAAGATCCAAAATGTTTCCCCCATCTAAAAGGGGAAACACACACCAAGCTCACCCCTCAACCGATTAAAAGATGATTCGTCTAAAGGCTTGGTGAAAATATCAGCTAGTTGGTGATGAGTATCGACATGGCGAAGGTCGATATCACCCTTCTCCTGGTGGTCTCGCAAGAAATGAAGCGCACATCAATGTGTTTGGTTTTCGAGTGAAGCACGGGGTTCTTAGCAACGCTAATAGCACTCGTGCTGTCACAAAGCAAAGGTACTCGAGAAAAGCTCAAACCAAAATCACGCAAAGTGGCCATCATCCAGAGTAACTGGGAACAGCAGCTAGCCGCAGCAACATACTCAGCCTCCGTGGTAGACTGGGCGACACTAGACTGCTTGCTAGAAGACCACGATACAAGAGAAGATCCAATAAACTGGCAAGTCCTAGAAGTGGACTTGCGCTCGATGCGACAACCAGCAAAATCGGCATCGGAATAACCGCAAAGCGAGAGGGTGGAGGAAGCAGAATACCAAATCCCGAACTCAGGTGTGAAACGAAGGTACCTGAAAATGCGCTTCACCGCCTGACGGTGAGAAGTGCGCGGTGACGCCTGAAAGCACGCGCACAGACACACCGCGAACTGGATGTCCGGGCGTGTCGCCGTCAGGTAGAGGAGCGATCTAATCATGCTGCGGTACTCCTTCTGGTCCACTGCTTCTCCCTCCACATCCGCATCCAGGGCAGTCGTCGTCGACATGGGTGTTGGAAGAGGCTTGGCCTCACCCATATCGAACCGCTTCAGCAAGTCCTTGGTATACTTGCCCTGGTGCACAAATGTCCCCTCTCGGGATTGCTAAATTTGCAACCCAAGAAAGAATGTCAGCTCGCCCGTCATGCTCATCTCGAACTCCCTGCTCATAGTCTCTGCAAACTTGGCAACCAAAGCGTGAGAAGAACCACCAAAAATGATATCATCCACGTAAATTTGGACCAAGAGTGTGTCTTTGCCTTGCCTGAGGAGAAAGAGCGTCTTATTTACACATCCCATTTTAAAACCCTTAGCTAGAAGAAAAGTTTTCAATCTATCATACCAGGCTCTAGGGGCTTGTTTCAAACCATACAAAGCTTTGTGAAGTTTAAAAACATGGTTTGGAAACTTGGGATTTTCAAAACCGGGGGGTTGTTCAACATAAACCTCCTCCTCTATGTAGCCGTTTAAGAAGGCACTCTTGACATCCATTTGAAAAAGTTTGAAACCTTTGGATGCAGCAAAAGCCAAGAGTATCCTAATAGCCTCCAAACGAGCTACAGGAGCAAAAGTCTCCTCAAAGTCTATCCCCTCCTTCTGACTATAACCCTTCGCTACAAGCCGGGCCTTGTTTCTCACAACGTGGCCATCCTCTCCTTGCTTGTTTTTGAAAACCCATTTTGTCCCAATAGGCTTACAGTGAGGTGGAAGTGGAACTAGAACCCAAACCCGATTTCGCTCAAAGTTCTCTAACTCCTCATGCATGGCATTAACCCAATCCAGATCCGTCAATGCGTGTCCAACATCTCGGGGCTCAAAATTGGCAACAAAGGCAGAGTGAGAGAAGTGGGAGATGTGCTGTGGGGGGTGCTGGCGCTGGATGTGTCGTGGCGCCTCCCGGGAAGAAGTGACCTCCCCCTCAACAGCAGCTGGTTCCACCCCGGGTACAAAAGGTACCGCGTGAGGTGGAGGATCCCATGGCCCCAAGGAAGAAGACGTCTCGGGGCCGTGGGTCGTCGTCGAAGCCGCTCTTGGCGGCATGGCAGGTGGAGGGGGTGCTGGATCATCCATACCTTCAGCACCCTCCTCCTCATCATCGAAAAGAGGCTCTCCAACCTCATGATCACCTGCACGCTCAAAACGAGAAGAAGGAGAAACAAGAGTCTCGTCGAAGGTGACATCTGATGTCTCCATGACTCGGTTAGTATCAAGGTTAAGTACACGATATGCTCTAGTGTGAGTGCCATAACCCAAAAATACCACGTCAGAAGATCGAGACTCAAATTTGTCCAGGTTGCCCTTCTTCAATATAAAACAGTGGCAACCAAAGACTCTAAAATAACTCACCTTTGGCTGGCGACCAAAACGCAACTCATAAGAGGTCTTCTTCAAAAATGCTCTCAGAAAAATGTGATTCGAAATGTAGCATGCAGTGTTCATAGCTTCGGCCCAATAGCGCCTAGGAGTCCTATGCTCATCGAGCATCGTCCTGGCCATCTCAACAAGGGTCCGATTCTTCCTCTCTACAACACCATTTTGGGGCGGTGTGTAGGGGGAAGAAAACTGATGCTCCAAACCAAGGCAGTTACAAAACTTCTCGAAATCTGAATTTTTGAACTCGGAACCATTATCACTTCTAATAGCTCGCATCAAGTTCAAAGGGAACTCATTCTGAAGACGCAAAACCAGATTGCGAGCGAAGGAGAAAGTCTCGGTCTTCTCAGTCAAAACGAAGACCCACGAATACCTCAAAAAGCCGTCAACAACAACCAAAACATACCACTTGCCACCAACCGAGCTCACCCGAGCCAGACCAACAAGGTCCATATGTAAAAGCTCTCCAGGGTGCGAGGTCATGACCTTAGTCACTGGATGGTGGGGAGCGGCAACCATCTTCCCATGTCTGCAAGAATGGCAAACTAGATCCTTCTCCATCGAAAGCTTGGGCAATCCTCGGATTAGGCCAAGTGAGCTAAGTCTTGCAAGCAAGTCGAAGCTTAAATGACCGAGCCTCCTATGCCACTTCCAAAGATCGGAGGAAGAAGGACTAGCCAAAAGGCAGCGAGAAGAACCAAACGACTCCGAGAAATTCGGACGAAAGACTTTCCCAAAGGGCAAAATCAGACATACAAGATCGCCCTGAGGATCTAAGATGCGACTAAGGTTCGGTTTAAAACGAATCTCATAGTCATCATCAAAAAGTTGCGAAACAGAAAGCAAATTAAAATGCAGGTTAGAAACAAGAGCAACATCGCACAACACAAAGTGCTCATTAACCCGCACAGTCCCACGAGACAACACCTTACCTTTACTCCTTTCCAGCGACCGGGCAAAGGCTGGAGAACCACTTGGCGTTTCCGGTCATGTGCCTCGAACAACCGGAATCCACCAACCAAATGTCCTCCAACCGTCTTACCTACATCAATAAAAAGACAAAGGGTGAGCATACGGTCCAACACTGGGGTTAGTGAAGTAAGGGGAATACTAGTGTTGGGCCGGCTGCTCAAAAGAACGGTCAGTGCAAAAACCATTCCTAGCCTGTCTACGAGGGTAGCGATCACAACGCATAGGAAAACGTGTTCCGCTAGGGAAGAAGCGACAACGCATAGGAAAACATGTTCCGCTAGGGAAGAAGCGCTCACCGCGATACTCAACCTGCGGTGGGGGAAAGCGCTCGACTACAAAGCCTCCGCCACGGGGTCCAAATCCTGCAACTGCAGGCTCCTGCCGGGCATGCTCTCTACGAGGCCTACACCTAGGCACTTGAGGTTCTGGACCTCTAGGCCTGACATCTCTCCTCGGAGTTCTCCTCTCCTGCCTAGGCCTGGGAACCTCACCTCCGGGCCTAGCAGCTCTCCTCTGGACGTTCGGCACTTGCCCACCATGAGAAGGGTGGTACAAGTCCGGGTTGTCCATCTCCCGAGCACGGCGCGCCTCTCGCTTACGCCGAAAGCAGAACTCACTCAAGTGACCTTCCCTCCCACAGAAGTCACACTGGTACCTCACCGCGCGCAAAGGGGGTTGTTGGTACGCAGGACTGTGGGTATGGCTCACTTTGCCCTTCTGCGGCAAACACTCCTGCTGGATGGGTGGCATCGTGTCAAGCTTGTTCTTGAGGTGGTTTGGCTTGGGTGCCCAGACTTGGTTCTTGGGTGGAGCTCTCGGGGGTTCCTCAAACACCCCGTCCTTGGTGGTAGGCTTGGCAGGCTCTTTGGGTGGAAGCTTGGTTAGTTTGGGAGTAGTGGTGGAGTTGGGCTTCTCCCTAGGGTTCAGACCACTCAACTCTCCAATCTTCCCAAAAGCGGAAAGATCAACACCCAGAGCAAAACCTACACTTGGACCTCCAGCAGCTCGCTTGAGTTGGGAGATCATCATCCCGAGCTGCGGCTCCCCACAAGACACCCAAGACAAGATGGTCCGAACGTATGTGTTTTCCTCCTCGGTTTGCATCTTGCCATGCTTCACATTGGCAATCTCCATCTCCAGGCCCTCACACAAAGCACACTGTTGACACTTCTTAATGCAATTGCTCATAATAAACTTTAATGAACTGATTCTAGCAAAAGCCTTCAGAAATGTACAGGACACTCCTAGCATCACTTAATGTCAAGTTGTCATCCCCAACATGATACTAGAAATGTAAATTATATGTGACACTAGCTCAAAAGATAAAAATAAATATTTATCCGCAAGCGCACAGATAAATATACCTGTTGTAGCAGCATTTCACCCAGGATATCTAGGTATCGTTATTTATATTTTACCAAGGAATAGTAACAAAGCTGGGAACCAGTAATTTAATATGATTCTGAGATAGCAGAGATTATTATTCATTCATTCATTCATCACTCATATGTCTAAACAGGGGTAAGACAAAGTAAAGATAAATAATGATAGTAATGATAACAATTATGTCGGGAATTCTAGAGATAGAGCGAACTTCATAGATCAAGCAGAGAGTCTTGTGATTAATTAAGAGATTAGATTCCTAAGTTACTTCATATCTACTAAGCCTAGTGATTACTCTAGTTAATATATAATCATTTATAGCCAATTAATCTATCATCCATGATCAAGGGACATTACTAAATTAGAATCAAGAACAAAGTAATGAATTCTAACTTGCAACCGTGTCCTACTAAGGTCTACACTCGGGGGGAGGACTACAAAGGACTCAACAGGACTGTCACTCCTGCGATCTACCTCTCGACCCGGAGCATAGGATGTATTCGCAGGTAAACTTAGCCTAAACACCATGTTTACACCAGTTTGACCACTTAACTCTATCCAGAATAAAGCTAAGTACTTTACGAACATGATCATAAACTCTATCATAATTAGATCTATATTAAACATAGAACTAGAATAAACTCTGAAACTGAATAAACTGAAATATATTAAAATAGCATAAAGTCAAATAATAAAGATACAAATTACCAAGTCTTCGACAATGATCCGGAGACTCAGACGAAGCTTCAAGCCGGATATGCCGACGAAGTCACCTGCCTCTACTTGAATCTAACTAGACTAACTCTAATCTTGATGTAGAGCTCTAACTCTTCTCTCTAGAAACCCTAATTCTATCTTGATCTGTCTCTGATTGAATGCCTTCAATGAGGATTACCCTGGAGAGGGGGGTCAGGGGTCTGTATATATAGCCCTGGGCGACGAATCGTGATCGTTGGATCAAACCGACGTGAGGTACGGTCGAGATGCATCTAGAGAGTCAGTTGAGGTAGCATGCAAAGGAAGGAGCCGAGTGGGCCCAGGGGGAGACCGACCGGTCTCCTGGTGGGACCGGTCGGTCCCACCAGTCATCCTCTGGTGGTGAGCCTCGTCGTGGTGTCTTGTGTTGTCTCATAGAGTCCTCTCCCGATAACCCAACGTGGCAGTGAAGAAATCTGCTTCGGGTTCCTTCTTGGGGAAGCAATAGGGTTGGTTTTCCTGTTTAATCCCTGGAAAATATAGAATCACCAAAACTTGTGGAATTTGTTAGTTTAAACCTCCTATTTCTAAGTTGGTAATCCTTTTTGATATTTATTCAAGTCTTGTTGACCATAAATAATGATACTTAACAAGTGTCAACAAACTCCCCCAAGCTAAACTTTTGCTAGTCCCTTAGCAAACATCGGGTTTTGAGATAATAATAAACCTTCAACTGTAATCTTTCTTAAAAAGAGTTTTAGAGAAAATTTTGTTTCACATGTCCCTTTCCATTAATCTTTTACCTTAGCTTAGAATAATTGAAAGTTTAGAGGTAATCAAGCCAAGCACTATGTCTCAAGTTCCTCATCCCAACTTACTCCGGAGTTTTGCAAGGTTTATAATAAAAGCTCAGAGAACTCCTGTATGACATTCTTTCAGATTGTATATTAAGATTAAAACAATACTTTACTAAATCAAAGTTCTAAGCTTAGGGAGAGAAATGTCATACTCCTAGATCAAACATTTTAACCTTTGGAATTGTCATCTCTTACTGGCTATTGTAATTAGAGGGACCATGGGCTATCATTCTTCTTTTCATATCATATTTTTGTCACATAATCTTCTTTTATTTGCTGAGGTAATCGGACACTTGTCATTTTTCTTTCCTCAAATTTCTTACTTTGCATAGCCCATGCCTCTAACACAATACTGCTTCGGAAGAGTGAATCTTTCTTTATATTTATAGATGCTTGATCTTTTTAGAGCATGATAAACCTCTCTACCAAAGCTAAAAACTAAGACAGAGCAGGTAGCTCAAAGTATGAATCATTTATTATTAGGCTTTAGTTATTATGTCATACAGGCTCTCATCATATGTTTGAAGTTTCAAGATTAAAAATTCCGGAGATCTGTGAGACTAAGAACAAGATAAATAGAAGCTTAAACTTTTTCATCTTTAATTCTCATATCCAAACTTTGGTTAAAATCAATGTTTTGAGATTTTTCCATTAAGAATTTGAAAGACATTGTTATGCAGTGAGGCTATGTAAACAGTTCTTTATATATAGATATTCTACATCATGATCATTTTATTTGAATGCTAGACAAAACTAATTAACAGTACTAAAAAAAACAAGAGGGGTAAAGCATACTTACCTCAGGAATAGGGGTCCTCCCCAAGCTAGCTTATTCGTACGGTGGTGGTTGAGGTGGATCAAATCCATCTGCCGAAGAGGGTAGCACAGAAATTTGGTTTGTCTGGGCGCCCTTGATGATGTATTTCTTCAAGAGTGTGGCACATGTCTTTTTGCTTGTCCCGACTCAAGGTTGGTAAGACGAGTGTTGATACCTTGAAAGTAAGGGTCTCTTTGGTACGGGAATTGATGGTGTGGCTAGTATTCTGGGTAACCATGGGTGGCGTGGTAAGAGTATGGATGATGAGTGGCGTCATGAACACCTCTCCCAGAGAAAGACATAAGTCCTCCCTGGAAGTCATACATCGTATCCTCTTCAAGATGCGGTGGAGGTGTAGTTGTGAAAGCGAAGTTTCCTTGTCCCATGAATCTTGTGGTGTATGTGGCTCGTAAGCAGTAGTATTTTCCCAGGCTGGATGGTGTGATGAAGAATGTCCAGCTTGTTCGAATCCTTGATAGTGAGTATAGGCTGGTCCGGATGGTGCCACGTCTTCTCCTTGATATCTTGGGGCATCGTTTCTAGTCAATCTTGTGGAAGGGCTTCTTCCTACTCCCAAGCCAGGTCTCTGCAAGTCAAGCAAAAAGGTTTCCACGACATACAGACCAAGTGATCTGTTTAGCAATTCATATCATTTGTAATATCCTTTGTATTGCATATAAAGTTTTTGTTGTTTTTTTCTTGATAAGATGTGCTTGACTAAGAAGTACAAACCTACAACTGGCCGTGGGGTGGAGATGCACATAATATTCCCATTTAAGTTTAGATTTCTAGCAAGACGAGTAACCCAAGAAGTGATGGATACAGGGCCTTGCAAATGTGAATATAAGGCCAGTATTCTACCAGGAGTTTTACAGGTGAAATTTTGTTTTCTTAACCATAGCATACATAACTTTCAACTCCTCGGTTCTAACAATACGACCTTCTTGTCTGGGAAAGAGAGTAAAGCCTAGCCACTTGTGCATCACCCTTAAAGTGGGGTTGTGTTATCATGGTGCAAGGGTGACGATCTGTTCTCTTACCGGTGATGTCTTCAAAAGCTATTTCTATCAAAGTTTCTTAAAGCGACATCTAAGTCTACAGTGGCAGACTTCGGAAAACCCAAATTTAGGCTGAACTGTTTCCAAGTGAAGTGAAGGTTCATTGTACAGCCTAAAGTAAACATATGTGTCATTCGAAGAAGGGTGCAAAGAAATTCTAAAGTGAGCATCTACAGCCTTCTTCGGAGAGCTCCCCAGTGTTCTCCCACCCAATGTTATGAAAACTAGATCGAACTCAGAGTCCATACCTGTATCTCGAAGAAATTGTGAATCGAAAGTGGGGGTGTGAGTGTACTCTTTATCGCGGTAATGCCTGAATAGGTCCTTCTCGTGGGCTGTTTGGAGCTTGATGTGCCTATCATGAAGAAGATCACGTGGCTCAGACCGGCTTGTTGTAGTGGATCGGGGCAGGTATGATGTATCCATGTCCGAGCCTCCTTGTGATGAGCCAGCCCGCGAACGGCTTCTTGTTGATCGGAAGGTGAGCGTGTTCTTCGCCTTCTTCAGGAAGTTTGCTCATCTTTGCTGCAAAAACAGGAGAACACACAAACAAAACTCGTGGAACAGTGAGGGTTAGAACAAATAATGTTAGAGAGTTGAAGCGGTCCAAGAGTTAGTAGTCCAGGAGTCAGTCGTTCAAGTGATAATTTTAATTTCAACTTCTCCTAGTTTATTAACTAATTGGGCAGCACTTCCCCTCTCTTGATGATTTCTCTTGCTTGCTCTCACTCTCCCTTCCTTCTTGCTACTAGCTCAAAGCTTCTTCCTCTCTACTCTTCTCACTCTTCTCACTCAGAAACTACCCACAAAGAAGAGCTAAGCAAACTCGAAATTGGAACTCTGAATTTTGAAGTGAGGTTGGTGTTTCTGAAGAGTGGAGTGTGTGAAGAGTGTGAAGGATGCTTGCCATTTATAGAGGAGGGAGTAGGTGGGCCGGTCGGTCTAGTGGTGGGACCGACCGTCCCCTGTGGGGCCCACTTGTGTCCTCCTTGCTCCTTACCTACCAAGCTCAAGTTCTATGCTTTGGACTATATGCCGACGGTTGATGGTGGTGGTAGGTGGGATGAGTGGTTGTGAGTGCATGTGATGATATAAAATGATGTGAGAGTGGTCCCAGGTGTTTGTGGGTCTGTAAGTCTCCGTTTTGTATGATGCAAGTATAAAGAAATTGTTCTTATGAAACTATAGAAAATGAGGATTCTAATGATGAATCTTATAAGATTTTGTTGCCGTAGTAAATAATACTTACGGGGTCCATAAATAGTAATTACCTGGGGCTAGATTTTATGATGTAAAATAAATTTTTATTTTATTATTATTGTATGTATGCAATAATTATAAAGGTGGCAGAAAGTAAATACTGATAACACCGAGTTACCTCCGGCGAAGGTTCGGGTTTAAAGTCCACCGAATTGGACCTTCCAGTCTTCTTCATTCTTCTTGATGGGTCTCCACTTCTGGAGATGGTAGTTTTGATTCTTGGACTTTATGGTCTTCCAGAGTTGAGCATTGTTCAGGTCGTGGTTTGAATGAGAACCTTTCTCCACTCCTTTCCATTTATGGTGAATTTGATTTCTCCAGCTCCGACATCAATGTGGGCCTTAGCGGTGCTAAAAAAATGGTCTTCCGAGGATGAGTGATACTTTTGAATCTGGTTGCATTCTCTAGTACCACAAAGTCTACTGGTATGAAGAACTCTCTTATCTTGACTGGGATGTTCTCAGCAATGCCTATGGGGTATCTGAGTGATTGATCAGCTAGCTGAAGACATATTGGTGTTGACACAAGTGCTTGAATGGTTGAGCTTGTAGTAGACTTGATGCGGGCATCACACTAACACTAGCTCCAAGATCGCACAATGCGTTGCTAAACGTTGATTTCCAATTGAAACATTCATAGTTGGGCATCCTGGGTCCTTCCTTTTTTTTGGTATTTGATGAGGATAGCCGCACTACATTCTTCTGTCAGCTCGATTACTTCAGTGGTTGGCAGTGGTCGCTTGTTGTTGAGTATATATCCCTCACATACTTAGCATAGGTAGGTACCTGTAAATCACTAGCAGAGGAATATTGATATAAGGCTTCTGAATTACTTCAACCAACTTACTGAACTGAGCATCTAGCTTTGCTTTTGATTCCTGCGTGGGAATGGTAGAATGTTGGTGTCTTGAAAGTCTATTGGTCTTTCTTCTTCTTGCACTTGAGTTTCTTGAACTTTGTTATCTTTTTTCTTCTGCTCTTGGAGGTGGTATTGGTGCTGTCTGTCTTCTTTGTGTTCCTGCGGGGTATGGCGGATCTCGAGTGGTTCTCCCATGTCTAGTGGTGATTCCTTTGATCTGCTCATGGTTAGTGGTAACAGGCAATACGCAACCAATTGTGATATTTGGGATTCTATCCTTTATTATAATTGTATTGATCTTAATGGCAGAAGAAAATTCATCCATCTTAGCATTTATGTTTTCAAAAGTCTTATCATTTAAAGCAAGCTTTCTAATCATATTATCATTTATCCTGGCTTGTTCTAAAAAATCTCTTAAAGTAGGTTGCTTAGAATTGAAGAACTGAAATTACTGATATACTTATCTGGTTTGGAAGGTTGTTGATGACGTAATCTTTGCTTGTCGAGCGCGGTAGAGTTATTGATGATGTTGCTTCTTCTTGATCTTTGGGAAATTCTATTCCAAATACTCTCCACTTCTAGTTTGGGCATCAAATGCAGTCTTGAATAGCTTGACGTTCCTTCTTGTAGTTGGCTCTGTGAACGAGTCGATCCATAAGTACATCCATCTTTGCTGATAGTGCACACTTCTCTTCTGAAACTTCTTCAATTTGGTGACAGCGTTGAGTAGTAACTTGTTTCCCAGCTTTGATTCTCAGCTATCTTATCCATTAGACATTCTGCTTTCCAAAAGTGAGTGACATAAATGATCCTTCAGCAGTGGCATCAAGTTGCTCTCTTGCTCTTGGTAATAATCCATGATAAAACAGTTGCATGAGCCAATTTGTCCCTATTCCTAGATGTGGGCATCTTAAGATTTGTTCTTGAAAACGCTCCCAAGTTTCTGGAATGGTTTCCTCCTTGTTTCTGTTGCTGAAAGTTGTAAATCTTTCCCCTTCAGATATGACTTTACTGATTGGGAAAAATCTTGATAGAAAGGTCTCTGAACACTTCTCCCATGTCTTGATGTTGTCCATGTTTGAATAGAACCACTGCTTCGCTTTTCCTTTCAGTGAGAAGGGAAAAAGACGAAGAAGTATGATGTCCTGGGGAATGTCCTTGATGATGATGGTGCTTCCAATCTCCAAGAAATCTTGCAGATGAGCAGTTGCATCTTCTTCTTCCTTTCCACTAAATGTAGTAGCTTGTACCATGTTGATAAGACTTGGCTGAGTTCAACTCGAGGTTGTTCGTCTGGAGTGTAGGTCCGGTGCGAATGTTCCTGACACTTGGAGTAGAGAACCTCGAGCAAAGTCTTGTTGGCCATGGTTTGACTTCTGATGTAGTTCCTTCACACGATCAAGTTGATTTCTGATTTGAATGTGATATATTGCAACTAAATCCTGTGTTACCCTGTATATGATATAACAAAGAAAGGCAAGGGTAAGCCTGCCAAGACAGAGTTATAATGAATGAATAAATAATCTCTTTTGGTTTATTAAGTTCCCGGTGGCTTCCGTTACTTAGATAGATGTCCCCGGCAACGGCGCCAGAAATGCTTGTTGACACTTCTTTAATGCAATTGCTCATAATAAACTTTAATGAACTTATTCCAGCAAAAGCCTTCAGAAATGTACAGGACACTCCTAGCATCACTTAATGTCAGTTGTCATCCCCAACATGATACTAGAAATGTAAATTATATGTGACACTAGCTCAAAAGATATAAATAAATATTTATCCGCAAGCGCACAGATAAATATACCTGTTGTAGCAGCATTTCACCCAGGTTATTAGGTATCGTTATTTTATATTTACCAAGGAATAGTAACAAAGCTGGGAACCAGTAATTTAATATGATTCTGAGATAGCAGAGATTATTATTCATTCATTCATTCATCACTCATATGTCTAAACAGGGGTAAGACAAAGTAAAGATAAATAATGATAGTAATGATAAACATTATGTCGGGAATTCTAGAGATAGAGCGAACTTCATAGATCAAGCAGAGAGTCTTGTGATTAATTAAGAGATTAGATTCCTAAGTTACTTCATATCTACTAAGCCTAGTGATTACTCTAGTTTTATATAATCATTTATAGCCAATTAATCTATCATCCATGATCAAGGGACATTACTAAATTAGAATCAAGAACAAAGTAATGAATTCTAACTTGCAACCGCGTTCTACTAAGGTCTACACTCGGGGGGAGGACTACAAAGGACTCAACAGGACTGTCACTCCTGCGATCTACCTCTCGACCCGGAGCATAGGATGTATTCGCAGGTAAACTTAGCCTAAACACCATGTTTACACCAGTATGACCACTTAACTCTATCCGGAATAAAGCTAAGTACTTTGCAGATAGGCCGACATGCGTATCTTCAAATACACATAGTTCGTCCCATCGAAAAACGGCGGTTTGCCCACGCCGCGATCCATGTCGCCTTCGGTGGATCTGGAACCGGCTAAGGTGGAAGATCCTTAACCCTCTCCGATACAATTGAAGGACCGAGAAAGCACAAACAGGCGACCAGAGGGGGGGTGAATGGGAGCCAATCAAAACTCTTTCGAACTTTTAGCCAAGTGTCCCAAATTCAACCCAACAAGCTCGAACCAAAGTGTGATGCTCATGACCCTTGGAAGAGGGTGGATGATCCCTAGGATCACAGCGGAGCACCACAGAACACAAGCGAAGCAAAGACCCAAGAGCTCCGGCACAAGTTTGCCCCCCAAAAACCAAGTCCCGAACATAGATAGACGGCTACGTCGAGAAATCCCTAAATACCAATGCTAACGAGTAGCAAAGATACCTAGAGAGGTTCCTTGGTGAACTCTAGGGTCAAACGGGAAGTCCAAAAATCAAGCGAGCAAGCCGGGAGAGCAGACGCACTGAAAAGCACAAGTCTGCGGGATCCCGGACAGTCCGCGGGTACGGTCCCGGACTGTCCGCGGTAACCCTGGACTATCCGCGGTTCACTGGCGGACTGTCCGCCGGCAGAAAACGCAAAACAGCAACCTTGCCGAAACCTCCCTGGACGGTCCCGGACTGTCCGCGGACCACAACGGCGGACTGTTCGCCGGTCACGTGAACAGTTCCCGGCCGAAGAACACAGCCACTGCTCTGGCTGTTCCCCGACGCCCGGACAGTCCGCGGGCCATGTGCCAGACTGTCCGCGGATCACCAGGGAGGGCGATTTGAATCGCCTCTCTCCCAAATCTCTCAAATCTGATCCAAAACCAATTCCCAGGTTCCCAAACTTGGAGAAGATGATCACAGGGTAGTTAGGAGACTATCCCCAAGAAACCATCCGCTCAAATCAATCCAATCAACGGGAAATCAGAAGGGAAGGTGGATGAACGGAAAAAGCAATCCGAAAAGAAAATCAACCTGATCTAATTGTTCGTATGGAGTTAGATAAATTCCTTTGGTGGAAATGATCTGCTTTCAAATACGAACAAGATGATTCAACGGATTTCGCAAAGACGCACTAGAGAGGGAGATCGAGTGACGGGAAAATCGGGAGAAACGAAGAACGTGATGAACACGAAGAACACGAATCAAAACGCGAATCAACACATCGATCTTGCAGCCGAAGCGCAAACACGCTACGACAAGGAGGATTACGGCCCCCTTTCCTCAAAATCAACAGTACACAGAGGTGAGTCTCTCTGCGGATCTCAGCTAGCTACAGCAGGGAATAGGGAGAGCAGGAAGCCTAAGGATGAAAGAGCAAATGACTGAGATAGGGGAGGAGGGTGAATCCCTTGGACTACTTATCCTATTCTAGACTAGGTCTAATTCCTACTCTACCCCTCTCTAATCTAATTACAGAGCGAACCAGCTAAACCCTAGGGTTATTCTGGACCAACTCAAGTGGCCACGCCCGCACAACTCGTCCGCGTTGCCTCCACGCAACCTTTCGATTTTGTGGCCACGTCCCGCCCTCGCTCTGCACCCCCGGTTTTGTGGCCCAAACCGGGAAACCAGCCTTTTCTAGCAACCCCCGTTTTGAGGCCCAAACGGGAAACCAGCCTCCAGCCTGAGTTTTGTGGCCCAAACTCAGAAACCCGCAGCGCCCAGGTTTTGAGGCCCAAACCTGGAAACCGTCCTCAGCCCGATTTTGTGGCCAAACTCGGAAACCCTCAGCCCGAGTTTTGTGGCCAAACTCGGAAACCGTCCACGCCCAGGTTTTGAGGCCCAAACCTGGAAACCGTCCACCCGTTGGTTTTTCCCTAGCTCAACCAACAAACCGAAGCTGTAGAGGGGATGCACCGCCCGTGCACCCCGTCCACCGACACGTGTCCCCAGGTCCTCGACCCGAGCAACACCGTGCCCCGCAAGTCTCCGCTCGTCGTTGTCCCAGGCTGCCAGCCACCACAGCTGATCCTTAGGCACTCCGGTCCCTCAGTCCAAGCCTCACGTCCGCCCTTCACTGCTCGATACATCGGCATGGCACGTCCGCCGCACGGCACGCCCATCCTTCATCGCATCCAGTCCGTCGGCACGACACGTCTCAACTTGACCTTCACCTGCCCTCGATCACTGTCTCCGTGCTCGACACCTGCACAACACAAGCCAAAGAACATGCGATCAAACCCGTTGACAATCACTCATCACTAAGAGACTCGACATACACCCATGTATCCGCAAAGATGCCATGCCAAAGAAGCATGTGCCGAAAAATGAGAGAGCAGAAAAAAATGGACAAGTGTCCAAATGAGAAAACAATGGGTACTTCGATGCCCGCCTCTCTCTAAAAAATAATAATAAAGATAGCCCTATTTTTCATAAGTTTTCTAAAAAAGGGAGAGAGAAGCATGACAAAGGAGTTCAAAAGAAAAAATACGAGTTTAAAAGAAAAAAAATATATATACATATATATTCCCCACACTTGCACTTCTTGAACTAAGGGTATGGCATCTTTCTCCTCGGATTCGAGATTTGACTTAGCAAATATGCAGAGTAAGTATGCCTTCATATCTTTACCTACCCAAACTCCACAAAAGCTTTTTAGGAATAGGAAAGAAAGAAGGCAACTTTGGTATGCCTTGGTGAGGAACCAAACACATAAATGAGCGATTTGAGAGAATCATTTGAGGAGCTAAGCTATGGTTTACATTTTCAAAATGAAAACCCAAGTTTCTGAATTGATTGATGCAAGGGGATTTGAATCCATGTTGTTCCATTTTTCAATCACCCAAGATATCATGGTAGACACTTCAGAGTTCATAAGTGCAGGTGAAGCTTGGAATAACTTGTATGCAGGTTACATATCAGAGAGATGACCCATCTTAGTCCTAATCTTTACTCGAGGACGAGCAAAGGGCTAAGTGTGGGGAGTTTGTTGGTGGTCCTTAACTCATATTTTATACCACCAACTTCATTATAAAAATATATAAAAATATTCCCAAGACTAGTGAATAGGGCTTTACACTAATGCTTCCACGAGTTTTGGTGATTATTCGTCGCTTACAGGCATACATCGATGGAAATGCATATAAAGGCAAGGAAAATAATGCATAAAACATCGTTATGCAACACAAATACCAAGTGGCCCACCTACCATGCAATCCAGGCCTCAGACACAGGCAAAATACCCAACAGAGAACCCAAGTAGTGGAGGCCCAAAACTGAATCCCAATCTGCCATGGGCTGCATGACCTACTTTAGTAAAATTGGGCCCAGGATGCATCCGAAGTCAAATCGCAAACTTCAGGCCATTTCGGAAAGCTAAGACCAAGACGGACGCACCCCAGAAAGGCCGACCCTGTTTGGGCCCACCAGGGGGGCGGCCGACCCCCCAGAACATCGGTTTCAGCCCAATTTTGTTGAGGCGGTGCATTAACTCCTCCCTAAGGCGGTTCCGGGTGAATTTTGCAGCGAAGTCCCTCCTAAACCGACCTAAAGCACCTATATAAGGAGAGGAGGAGGGGAGGCCAAAGACAACAACACACAAAGGAATAGAAGAGCACCTCTCTCTTGAGTAGATCCCCACTCCTTAGGGCTATGCCCTAGTAGCTTTCTAGAGTTGGCGATTGAGATGTGAGGTAAGAGAGCGGGGAAGTGCCGGGCTTGTCGGTCTCTCCCCGAGCTTGTACCTCAACGAGCCCTTACCTTGTACCCACATCGGGATCCATACATAGTAAGTGTTCGTGTTTTCTATAGTATTATTGTTCTTTTGATTAGATAAGCTTTTTCTCTTCTTGTTGTGGTTCGTCGTCCGTTCTCGTAGCGGATACTCTAGTAGAGGAACTCTGAATCATTTGGAGGGGTTCCTGGCCAACGCTAGAGTAGTGATCAATAGCGTAGACGTGGTGTCTAGGCTAGGGTTCACCTTCGTTTGCCTCGTATCCCACGGGTGAGGGGTCGGCGGCAGGTGGTGACAGCCCTGTTTGCCCTTAGTTTCCCCCCACGTTCGGATACGGCGTAGAGCTACAGGCCGGAGTTACTTGGCAGACCAGGTATACCGGTGCCGAAGTAAACAAGTAGAAGTAACGTTTATCTATCATTAGACAATAAAGCTATAGGGATCCATCTCTATTCCCTTCTCCTTCTCTACCCTTGTGTTGTCCTTGGACGAACTAGATAGAAGAAATACCTTTGTTCCTCGTGGAAATACGATACCCTGAATACCACTGGGTGAAGTGCTACAACGGTAATTCCGTGCGCTTGCGGATTCTTCTGCTTACGCTAAGAAATACCAACAAGCATTTCTGGCGCCGTTGCCGGGGATGGATCGTAAGGTCCATTCTTAGTAACGACTTTAGTAAGTGTCAACAGAGACTCACTGCTATCCGTTCCTTTGGGTTCGATATTAAAACTGGGTTACATCCGGTGAAGTGTTACATCGGTAGATCTTATTTGTGCGCTTGTGGATAAAGTAGAGTGTGCATTAATTTATACCAACAAGCATTTCTGGCGCCGTTGCCGGGGATAGAGTTTATCTCTACTCTTGGTAGCGACGTTAGTAAGTGTCAACAAGCATTTCTGGCGCCGTTGTCGGGGAACGATAGATCATTTCATGTCTTAAGTTTAACCTTGTAATCATACTTTTATCTTTTCCTGTTTTGTCCCAGTCTTTTCATTATTTTTGTTTTCATTCTTATGAATGTTGTTTTTGAATTCCACTCTTATCTATCACTACCCTATGAGCAAGCTATAACCAGTAGAATCCTTATACCCATCATAATCCTGGTTATGAGCTATGCCTACCTTTTTGCTGCACTGTCCTTGTAATGAGTACAGAAATATAATTATAAAATTTCCTTCGGGTATTCTTGTCACTAACATACCTCCAGGTCTGGAGCAGAAAAGAATGAAGGAACAACAAATACAAGGTATGTCCCACCAATCATCATGCAACATTGAATTACATTCATCCAATCTTGATTTGTGCAAAATCCAAGCTTGGGAATATAGGCTTTCTAAGAATATTTCTTGCCATGTTGCTATGTTGGTTGTCCCTACCTTGATATGCTCATCATACTCTTTCATCACCATATGAATAAATCTCTATAATGCTTTCATGTCATCTTTATTTGCTATAGTATATTCTTTGGTTTTGAAGTATTATCATACACCTTTTAAATTAGGCATGGAGCTTAGTTTAACTGTTTTCATGAATTAAAGTAAGACATGGTCTCTGGTTTGATTCTTGAGCTAAAGATGTGCTGATTTTACCTCTAAAGGCTTTTAAATTAAGTATGGTGCTTAGGTTAAAATGCCTTCCTAGATCAAATTAGACGTGGTGTCTAGGTTGATTTCTGAACTGATAGTATGCTATAGTAGATTTGGATATTTTGTTGGACTAACCCTGTAGGGAAACTTTCAATATCAATTTGGGAAAGTCCTGAGATGAACTCACACCGGAGATGAAGCAAGGCATACAATGAACTTCAACAACTTTGCACAATGAAGACTCAGCTCATTCATCATGGATGAAAGAACTGTGAGTATCAAAGTCATTTATTCTTCTACTGCAAGTTATCTTTTGCCTTGAATCATGTTAAAGTGCAGCCAACACATATAATACTAGTCTATGCTAAAACAATCCTAAAACATCTTTTATTAGCATAGATGCAAAATACATAAGTTATGGATAATAACCCATGCTTCAAATTCTTGCAATCCTTCGGGTATATATCCACTAACATTATGCAGGAGAGAGATTTTGTTTATCCATGGTTTGGTCTAAACATTGAAGATCCAAAATCCAAACCGTAGACACACAAACCTACTCTCAGATCACAAATGGTGCTAGCCTAGCTTTGAGTCTTGCTTGGGCGCTAATGATAAACAGGATGCAACTTACCTCGTATGAGACAACCTATGCCTGCAACCATCATTGTCCAAGAAATCAAGACAAGAAGTGGGAAGTTATCCTCTTTTCTAATCAAGAGCTAGCTTGGGAGACAAGATGGTACCACTACAACAATAGCAAGATCTACAAGTCAAACACATGAACATGCTGTTGGGAGACCATCTACATCACAAGCCAGCCTGGGAGAGACAATTCCTTTGTCTAGATGTGTTTCACAATCAAAGGGAGGAAGGATAAAACCAACTTCCAACATATTGATCTCCTACCACACACTTTGATCAATACAAACCACTAGATGTTGTCCCAGTCAAGAAGAAGAATATGATCCACCACTCATTCTTGGAAGATCGTTCTTGAACACCATCAATGTTATCATCTATGTCGAACCTAGAGAAGTCAACTCTTGGATCTTTTGCTGATTCTTCAACAACTGCATCACTTATGAGCAGCCAAAGAGAACCAAGAGAAGACGTCGAAGGGAGAACCAACTGCCAAGAATGGAGGAAGGCATCATGAAGGATGACCACTGCACCACATGAGTTAGAAGATGGAGAGATAGTACCTGAGCCAACAATCAAAAGAAAAAACCGATAAGATCTCCATCATCTAGACACTATTGAGAGGACAAAGCCTCAGTTGTGACATTACAAGACCAAAGACTATCATAGAGGCACTCGAGTAGCAGCTCTAATTTCAAGTCTCTCATCAACCAATAATAAAGGAAAACAAGAAAGGTTGACAGGAGAAGAATGCGAAACTGTCCCTACATCCTCATAATATAGAATTAATACAAGAAAGAGAGAGGATCTTGTCAGCATACTTGAGGAACAATGCGCGTTCACTAATAAGTCGACACAAGAGAAGGAAGGTCAATACCTCTAAAGATGATTCCACTGTGATCTTCCTCCTCTCAATCACACTGTGACAAATAAAGAAGACAAGCTAGCTAGACAAGAGAAGCTTCCACAAGGTGGTTCGACACATCGCTCTTCAATAACAAAGTAATATTTCAAGTTAAGTAACCATCACTTTTAAAGATTCTCCTTGGTTCTAGTATGAACATAGATAAGAACTAAACATGTTTAAGTTGCACCTCACTTGATCCAACCTAATCAACTCAACATGTTCAGTCCTTTGATCTTTGTTTCTAGCTTTACTCTTTTGTATCTCACTGTCTTAACTAAATAAGCTAAAATGTTGTGCATCCAACCTTTGGAAGATGATATATCTCAATTATGAAAAGATTGACACTTTATTCATAGATTATCCTTCTTGGGTAAGTAATCTGATCTGTTAAATATTTTAAGATGCTACTTTTATGCTCATCCTCTGATCCTATCACTCATGTTAAGATTGAATAGAACATATATACAATAAGTTTGCCTTATGCAATGTGCCTAAGGTTAGAGGAGAATAAACAAAACTTTTGGTTTTGTTGGTGTTTTTCCACAACAGAGCCTATGCACTTGATCTCTACTTATCTTTATGAGCAGGACACACTCTTGAGCAAACATGGAGAAGTTTATCACTTCCAAATTCTACAGAGTGAAGGTCCTAGATCTAAAAGAACATGCACACTGAGCAAGATGCTTCCAGCTTCCACAATTAACGCTTCACTTAACTACTGGGAATGAAAGAACATGAGTGACACCATATCAAGAGGCATAAACAAGAAGCAATGATGGAAGACGTCGTAGTCAGAATTAGAGGTCATGAAGTCCCCACAGACTTCTTGATCCTCGACATGGGAGAAGATGATGATGTCCACCTCATCCTTAAAAGACCATTCCTCTACGCTACAAGTGCAATCATCTACAAGAAGAAATCCATTTTCACTTTCCTGGAGAAAAGGCATGATGCAACTTCATCAACTACATACCCAATGAAGCACCCAAGAAGAACAAAAGTGAAAGACGCCGCTCTCAACGTCAAATAAGACAAACTATCAAGAATAGAGAGGCCAATCATGATGAAGAAGCTATCGCCACTGTCCCAGAAAAGAAACAAGAGAAACCTCAAGACAGTGGGCCACAGGAAGTGAAGACTCAGACCAAGAAAGTATGAAAGAAAAAGACTGCACCTCAGAGGTACAATCAATAACAACTTTCCAAACGTCTAACATACCTTGGGAGGTCCGAACCAAGGGAAGGTCCGGTTCGTCGGACCTAAAAATCCGAACCTTCGCCAAAGGTAAAATCGGTAGTTATCCTCATATTTACTTTTCTGCATATTTCTCATATTTAATTTTTAGTCATTTATTGCATCATCATAATTAATCATTGCATTATCATTCACAAACATTTTAATTCTGATTGCATTAGAAAAGAAAATAAAAATATTGCATTTGTTATGCTACATCATAAACCATGAAGCCCATGTGAATAATTCTATGGTGTGTAAAAACCCACAGGAGTGCTCACCGTGGTGGCATAAAAATATAATAATAATAATAAAAATAAATATGCATACATTCATCCTGTTGCATTTTCTCTTGCATCATAAAATATAAAAATACAAAAATTTGAGAAACGGATCTTACTGAAATTCTAGACAACTAAGGCTTGAATGGCCAACCGCTAATGCTTAATCTGTTCCACAAGTTTTGCTGTCTATTTGAGTTTCAAAGGATTTGAAAGGCCAAGAGCTGACGAACAAGTGAATGCTCCATCCACTGTTGGAACCTATCTAACAAAAAATCAACATCAATTAAAGCTCTAATAAAGGACAGACATATCCACTGCCAGTCTGCTACATTGCAAGATCGAACGACTACATCAACATTCAGCTTGGGGGAAGGCAATCCCCATATATCGACGTAAGTTTCTCGATTCTCTTAAGCTTTTCATTCTATAAATAAATTCAAAACACCAAAAATATGTGAGCACATGAAGGTTCACTCTTAAAAATGAAAACCCAAAAAATATGTGGGCACATGAAGGCTCACTCATAAAAGAAAAGAACAAAAAAAATGTGAGCACATGAAGGCTCACTATTAATTAAAAAAGAAGAAAAGCAAAAATATATGGGCACATGAAGGCTCAACGCTATTAAGGGAACCAGCATGGGGAGACGCACCCCCCGTTCCTTCGTGATTCAGGTATGTCTTATTTATTACTACTACTACTATTAGCTTTTATCTTAAAGTGTGTTAGATTAAATAAAATAGTGTGTCTATTTTGTAATTTGAAGAAGTTGTGACTAAAGAAGAACCCTCTATTCTCTAATCTTTGCATGGGAAATGATGAATTAGTTGCTCTATCTAATTTTTCAAGTACCTAGTCTTCAAAGCCTGAGTTTCTCCTGATTAATAATGATGCTTAAAATGAAATTAAGTACATGGTTGGCAAATACTTAATCTAGCGTCTAGGTAATTGGGATATGACAAGTGATGATATGAGCTGCTATTATCTTGTTTAAACAACACTAAGTTCCGGAGATTTCTAAATATAAACATGACTAATAATTGCATTGAGTTAAATTAAGCTTTGTTGACCCTATGAGTAGTTTATCATGCCATTGAATTAAGATCACTTACACATCATCCATCTTCCGCATAAATACTCATAATTATCTGTTGCTATACTCTCTGAAGTTTGTTGGAAGCATGTGGCTATGAAAAAAAGAGAAAAAAAAAGAAAGATCCGAGGAAATAAAAAGGGACAAGTGTCCAAAACCTCAAAAAGATAGATCCCGTGGAAATAAAAGGGGACAAGTGTCCGGAACCTCGAAGAAAAAAATATTAAAGAAAAAAATGGGCATGTGCCCGATAGTAGAATTAGCCTGATAGCCATATGTCTCTGATAGACAGAAGCGAGTGGATATATTCAAAAGAGCATCCGACTCCATTTTCCATACACATGCACTTCTTGATTCAATGGTTGGTTGACATTCTCTTTGGATCCATTGTTTAATTTGACAACATATGTATTAATGCTTTTGAAAATTAATTAAAACTCCGGGATAAAGGTGAAGTGAAAGAACTAGAGACATAGTGCTTGATTTGATCGTTCAATCTCTCAATTATTCAAGACCTAAGGTAAGAGTAATAAGCCCATGAAGAATAACATTGATATATTTGGAGAATTTTTGTTTAACGACAGGTATACTTGTTGGAAGTGAAGATATTGTAGCAACTCCTGATCCATTGTTAAGTTTTGATATTTGCTAAGGGACTAGCAAAAGGGTAAGCTTGGGGGAGTTGTTGATGCTGGTTATCTATCAAAATTAAAGGATAAATAAATATGAAAAGGGGCATGAATTCAATCACCAACAAAGGTTTAGGGTTTCAACTGACAATATTCCACGAGTTTTGGTGAATTATGATTCTGCAGGGACTAAACCAGGAAACCGCTGATTGCTTCTCCTAGAAGGAAAACAACGCGAGAAACGCAACCGGCACGTCAGGAATATTCTAGAAGACTCCAGGGGACACAGGAAGACACCAGGAGGTCGACCAACGCGAGAGGCCACCAGGTGGGACCGACCGGTCCCACCCTTAGACCGGTCGGTCTCCCCGGGCCCGCTGGCTTCCTTCCTTTGCAAGCTACCTCAACCGACTCCCTAGATGCATCTCGACCGTACCCCGAAGTCGGTTTGATTCAAGGGCTCACGTTCCACGCTCTGGGCTATAAAACCAGACCTAGACCCCCCTCTATAGGCATCTCCCTCTTCATTATTCATCTCCACATCAGAAATTAGGGTTCCAATGTAGAAGTAGAGGTCCCTCTAGATGAATCTCTTCTAGTTCATCTAGAATTAGATCTAGTTCATCTAGTTGTAATCAGGAGCCAGCTATCAAGTAGAAGACTAGATACCCCTCAATTAGGATTAGAACCTAGTCTTATTCAAGATCTAGAAGAGAGAGAGAGAGAGAGGAAGAGATCAAGAGGAAGCTCCGGCCTGTCGGATCAACTTCTTCATCTTGTACCTGTGGATTCAAGTTCTTCATCGACTTGCTTCAATGATTGTTTCGGTAATTGACATCTATATTTAAGGTTGAGCTATTGTTCTTATTATTCTTAAGGTTTGTGACTCTTTTGAGTGCTTTAATTCTAGATGCGCTAGAGTTAGAGTAGTTGGATAGTGTAAGCGTGGTGCTTAGACTTGATAGCTCATCATAAATGCCTCCTATAATGCCGGTAACAGTGGTAGTTCGCAAGGGTGTGAAGGACCGAGAAGCTACCCGAAAGCGACCAGAGGGGGGGTGAATGGGAGCTACAAATTTTCCTTTCGGAAACTAGTAACCACTGTCCCAAAGTCAACCCCAAGAGCAAACCCTAGAGCTTGCTAATGTCCATGACCCTAGATGTAGGGTGGATGCTTCCAAGAAGCATGGCGGGACACTACACAACTCTAGAAAGCCAAAGCAGAAGACGGAACTCAAATCCGACAACGAACGAGCGAACCGCGAACGAAACAGCACGAAACTGGATCGACCGGACTCTGCCTGCGTTCGGTCCACAAGCACCGGACGCGTCCGGTCAAGAGAAATCCGATTTTGGACCTCTCTGTGTTGGACCGGACGCACTGTGCTCCAGCGTCCGGTCGAACACCAAGCGTCCGGTCAAAAGCGACAAGGCACAGGAACAATGGAAGCGACGCGTGCGGTCAGAGGGAAAATGGAGCGTCCTGTCAGCAGGAAAAACACAGCAGCGAGCTGTTCAACGACCGGACTCTCCAACCGTGCGTCTAGTCACCCCGACCGAGCGTCCGGTCGACCCGTGACAGCCCTGTTCGTCCACCGATTCGCCTCAAACTCACCCAAAACAAATCCACTAGGGATCAAACTTGGTGAGATGAGTCACAAGGAGTATAGTGAGCTATCTCTAAGAGATCATGGCTCGAACCTATCTCCAAATCGGTGAATCAAAGAAATTTGGGGGAAGGGAGAAAACTTGACCCGAAACTAAGAATCGATCGATCTCCTACACCGTGAGGTTTGAGAATGATTCCTTCGGTGGAAAGAAGTGCCTCACGATCTAGAACAACTTGGTTCAAACAGATTTGCAAAAGATGAACCGAGCAAAGAGATCAAGCGACGGGAAAAACGTGGAGCAAAAAGGATTCCGCGAAGAACACGAACAAAACGAGAATCACAGCCAGGAATTGCAAGCCGAAGCGCAAACACATGCTACGACAAGGAGGTTACGACCTCCTTTCCTCAAAATCAACAAGTACACAGAGTTCTTGGTCTCTCTGCGGATCTCAGCTACAGCAGGGGATGGGAGAGCAGGAAACCCTAAGTGCAGGAAGCAAATGAGATGGCTAAAACTGAGATAGAGGAGGAGGGTGTCTCCCCAGACTACTTATCCTATTCTAGACTAAGTCTATTTCCAACTCTACCCCTCTCTATTCTAATTACAGAGCGAACCAGCTAAACCCTAGGGTTATTCTGGATCAACTCAAGTGGTAGGTGAATCCGACGGCCACGCCCGCGCAAGTCGTCCGCGTTGCCTTCACGCAACCTTCCGATTGCCGCCACGTGCCGCCCTCGCTCTGCACCCCCGGTTTTGTGGCCCAAACCGGGAAACCAGGCTTTTCCAGCAACCCCCGGTTTTAAGGCCCAAACCAGGAAACCAGCCTCCAGCCTGAGTTTTGTGGCCCAAACTCAGAAACCCGCAGCGCCCGAGTTTTGAGGCCCAAACTCGAAAACCGGCCCATCGCCCGAGTTTTGTGGCCAAACTCGAAAAACCTCAGCCCGAGTTTTGTGGCCAAACTCGGAAACCGTCCACGCCCAGGTTTTGAGGCCCAAACCTGGAAACCGTCCACCCATTGGTTTTTCCCTGCCTCAACCAACAAACCGATGTCGTAGAGGGGATGCACCTCCCGTGCACCCCATCCACCGACACGTGTTCCCGAGTCCACGACTCAGGCAACACATGACTGCATTTCTTCACTTGTAGTTGCCACAGGCTGCCAGCCCCCACAGCTGATCCTCCGGCCTCTGGTCCCTCAGTCCAAGCCTCACGTCCGCCCTTCACCGCTCGGTACATCGGCATGGCACATCCGCCGCACGGCATGCCCATCCTTCACCGCACCCGGTCCATCGGCACAGTACGTCTCAACTTGACCTTCACCTGCCTTCGATCACTGCATCCGTGCTCGACACCTGCACAACACAAGCCAACGGACATGCGCATCATCCCAGTTGACAATCACTCATCACTCAGAGACCCGGCATACACCCATGTATCCGCAATCTCCCCTTTGAGTGATGCATTGTCAACTACAACACAAATCATAATAGTAATAGAGGAGGGTAGGAAGAAGGAGAAGAGAGAACCCAACCAAATGACCCAAAAGCATAGCAAAGCCGAAGAAGGTCAAGTGGATGAAGCGAAAACATGGTCCCCAAAGACATGGGCAATGGCTCGACGCAACCAAGCAAAGCAAAGCTAGCCCTCAAGAAGAGGTAGAACAGGCTCAACACCGCTAGCAGATACCAATTGAAGTCAGAGAAAAATCGAAGCAAAATGCTAGTCCCTCAAGATAGAGGCACAGAGGCTCAACACAACTAGCACGAAAACTACTCCGAACCAATTGAAAAAACTGTCGAAAAGACTCCGAACCAATTGGAGAATCAATCGAAATCAAAACCGACCTCATTTGAAAACCGACACCAATTTAGAATGAAATGTTTGCTAGTCCCTCAAGACAGAGGCAACGGCTCAACACAACTAGCAAACATCTCCTCGACAAGTGCAAGCAACTAGGGACTCTCCCTTAGGTCCAACATGAGAAGAGCACAAAGATTTGAAAATCTCCCCCTTAGCAAAAGCTCCCCCTTAGATGAACACCAGGAGACATACGATTTGCAAAAACTCTCCCCCTTAGTTGAAAATGCACTTATCAAGCACAAACTCTTCCCCTGAACCAACACAACTCCCCCTTCCAAAATGCATATGAAGTCAGAAATGCAAGTTAGGGGCTTCAGGTCTATAATCAAAAGAGTGCAAAAATGCTCTTAATCGGTATAGCTCCAATGACTCAACTAAGCACTCAAATAGCAAAGGCTCAAACTGATCACACATACGACATATGTAGCAAATGAGCAAGTGAGCAGTTTTTAGCCAAAAAGATAGTCACCATCAAAATAGCACTACACATGTATAGATAGGAATCCAAACTAGTGCTAAGCATATACAAGGTGAACTACCCCTAGCAAAGTTCAATCATCATGCATAGGAATGAAGACATATACTTGTGATTTCATTTTTATATCGGAGTTTACAACGGTGAATTACACAAGTTTAAATTCAGCATGTGATTGCGAGAGGTTGAGCTTGTCATTGCCTAACTTTTCAACCGAGCGAGGCAAGCTATCCGACAATCAAAGCTTAAGCTACGGTTTCGGTCATACACTACACACGGCTCAAGTTTAACTCAAAGTGCAATAGAAACAGTCTCGATCGTGAGGTGTTGACAAGCAATCCCATCTCGATCTTTTAATTCACTGACACTGACTGTGGTTCAATTTTAAACATAATATGAACAGAGCAAGCAAGTGAATGACTCAGAACTAGAGACATAGCAACCCAGCATATAAAAAGCAGGAATGGACTCAACATACCCTACACATGCTAGTTGCATATCTCAATGGTGAACATTTTCAGATATATATACATTAAGCAAAATTCACCATTCCAAATAGCTCACCTCATAACATGTACTAGTGATCAGAGGAGCATAAGCTACAAGCATACATATAAGCATCGGAGCATGCTAAACAGAGCATAGTTACATTCTAGTGATTATAAACATGAACTCCGAATGTAAATGCGTATGCTAGATGCGAAAGAGAAGAAGATCAAAAATAAAAAAGTCAGTCTAAGATACAACTCAAAATGCTTCCCCCATCTAAAAGGGAAAACACACTCCAAGCTCACCCCTCAACCTATTAAAGGTTGATTCGTCTAAAGGCTGGTGAAAATATCAGCCAGTTGGTCATGAGTATCGACATGGCGAAGGTCGATATCACCTTCTCCTGTGGTCTCGGCAAGAAATGAAAGCGCACATCAATGTGTTTGGTTTTTGAGTGAAGCATGGGGTTCTAAGCAACGCTAATAGCACTCGTGTTGTCACAAAGCAAAGGCACTTGAGAAAAGCTCAAACCAAAATCACGCAAAGTGGTCCCCATCCAGAGTAACTGGGAACAGCAGCTAGCCGCAGCAACATACTCAGCTTCCATGGTAGACTGGGCGACACTAGACTGCTTGCGAAAAGACCACGATACAAGAGAAGATCCAATAAACTGGCAAGTCCCAGAAGTGACTTGCGCTCGATACGACAACCAGCAAATCGGCATCGGAATAACCGCAAAGCGAGAGGGTGGAGGAAGCAGATACCAAATCCCAAACTCAGGTGTGAAACGAGGTACCTAAATATACGCTTCATTCACCGCCTGACGGTGAGAAGTGCGCGGCGACGCCTGAAAGCGCGCGCACAGACACACCGCGAACTGAATGTCCGGGCGTGTCGCCGTCAGGTAGAGCAGCGATCCAATCATGCTGCGGTACTCCTTCTGGTCCACTGCTTCTCCCTCCGTGTCCGCATCCAGGGCAGTCGTCATCGACATGGGTGTTGGAAGAGGCTTGGCCTCACCCATATCGAACCGCTTGAGCAAGTCCTTGGTATACTTGCCCTGGTGCACAAATGTCCCGTCTCGGGATTGCTTAATTTGCAATCCGAGAAAGAATGTCAGCTCGCCCATCATGCTCATCTCGAACTCCCTGCTCATAATATCTGCAAACTTGGCAACCAAAGCGTGAGAAGAACTACCGAAAATGATATCATCCACGTAAATTTGGACCAAGAGTGTATCTTTGCCGTGCTTGAGGAGAAAGAGCATTTTATCTACACATCCCATTTTGAAACCCTCAGCTAGCAGAAAAGTTTTCAATCTATCATACCAGGCTCTAGGGGCTTGTTTCAAACCATACAAAGCTTTGTGGAGTTTAAAGACATGGTTTGGAAACTTGAGATTTTCAAAACCGGGGGGTTGCTCAACATAAATCTCCTCCTCTATGTAGCCATTTAAGAAGGCACTCTTGACATCCATTTGAAAAAGTTTGAAATCCCTGGATGCAGCATAAGCCAAGAGTATCCTAATAGCCTCCCAATGTGCTACAGGAGCAAACGTCTCTCATAGTCTATCCCCTCCTTCTGACTATAGCCTTTCGCTACAAGTCGGGCCTTGTTTCTAACAACGTGGCCGTCCTCTCCTTGCTTGTTTTTGAAAACCCATTTTGTCCCAATAGGCTTACAGTCTGGTGGAGGTGGAACTAGAACCCAAACCCGATTTCGCTCAAGTTCTCTAACTCCTCATGCATGGCATTAACCCAATCCGGATCCGTCAATGCGTGTCCAACATCTCGGGGCTCAAAATTAGCAACAAAAGCAGAGTGAGCGAAGTGTGGAGATGTGCTGTGACCTGGAGTGAGTGACTCTCGCCGCCAATGTCGCCGATCATCTGCTGAGGGGGGTGCTGGCGCTGGATGTGTCGTGGCGCCTCCTGGGAAGAAGTGATCTCCCCCTCAACAGCAGCTGTTTCCACCCCGGGTACAAAAGGTACCGCGCGAGGTGGAGGATCCCATGGCCCCCAGGAAGAAGACGTCTCGGGGCCGTGGGTCGTTGTCGAAACCGCTCTTGGCGGCGCGGCAGGTGGAGGGGGTGCTGGATCATCCATACCTTCAGCACCCTCTTCCTCGTCATCGAAAAGAGGCTCTCCAACCTCATGATCACCTGCACGCTCAAACGAGAAGAAGGAGAAACAGAGTCTCGTCGAAGGTGACATCTGATGTCTCCATGACTCGTTTAGTATCAAGGTTAAGTACACGATATGCTCTAGTGTGAGTGCCATAACCAAAAATACTCCGTCAGAAGATCGAGACTCAAACTTGTCTAGGTTCCCCTTTTTCAAAATGAAGCAGTGGCAACCAAAGACTCTAAAATAACTCACCTTGGGTTGGCGACCAAAACGCAACTTATAAGAGGTCTTCTTCAGAAATGCTCTCAGAAAAATGCGATTTGAAATATAGCATGCAGTGTTCATAGCTTCGGCCCAATAGCGCCTAGGAGTCCTATGCTCATCGAGCATCGTCCTGGCCATCTCAACAAGGGTCCGATTCTTCCTCTCTACAACACCATTTTGGGGCGGTGTGTAGGGGGAAGAAAGCTGATGCTCCAAACCAAGGCGGTCACAAAACTTCTCAAATCTGAATTTTTGAATTCGGAACCATTATCACTTCTAATAGCTCGCATCGAGTTCAAAGGGAACTCGTTCTGAAGACGCAAAATCAGATTGCGAGCGAAGGAGAAAGTCTCAGTATTCTCAATTAAAAAGAAGACCCATGAATATCTCGAAAAGTCGTCAACAACAACAAGCACATACCACTTCCCTCCAACCGAGCTCACCCGAGCCAGAGCAACAAGGTCCATATGCAAAAGCTCTCCAGGGCGCTTAGTCATGACCTGAGTCACCGGATGGTGAGGAGCGGCAACCATCTTCCCATGTCTACAAGAGTGACAAACTAGATCCTTCTCCATCGAAAGCTTGGGCAATCCTCGGATTAGGCCAAGTGAGCTAAGTCTTGCAAGCAAGTCGAAGCTTAAATGACCGAGCCTCCTATGCCACTTCCAAAGATCGGAGGAAGAAGGACTAGCCAAAGACAGCGAGAAGAACCAAAGACTCCGAGAAATTCGCACAAAAGACTTTCCCAAAGGGCGAATCAGACATACAAGATCGCCCTGAGGATCTAAGATGCGACTAAGGTTCGTTTGAAACGAATCTCATAGTCATCATCAAAAGTTGCGAAACAGAAGCAAGTTAAAATACAGGTTAGAAATAAGAGCAACATCGCACAACACAAAGTGCTCATTAACCCGCACAGTCCCACGAGACAACACCTTACCTTTACTATTGTCGCCGAAAGTAATGTACTCCTTTCCGGCGACCGGACTAAGGCTGGAGAACCACTTGGGGTTTCCGGTCATGTGCCTCGAACAACCGGAATCCACCAACCAAATGTCCTCCAACCGTCTTACCTACATCAATAAAAAGACATAGGGTGAGCATACGGTCCAACACTGGGGTTAGTGAAGTAAGGGGAAAACCAGTGTTGGGCCGGCTGCTCAAAAGAACGGTCAGTGTAAAAACCGGTCCTAGCCTGTCTACGGGGGTAGCGATCACCACGTACAGGAAAACGTGGTCCGCTGGGGAAGAAGCGCTCACCGCGATACTCATCCTGTGGTGGGGGAAAGCGCTCAACAAAACCTCCGCCACGGGGTCCAAAACCTGCAACTGCAGGCTCCCGCCGGGCACGCTCTCTATGAGGCCTACGCCTAGGAGCTTGAGGCTCAGGACCTCCAGGCCTAGCGTCTCTCCTCGGAGCTCTCCTCTCCTGCCTAGGCCTGGGAACTTGACCTCCGGGCGTAGCAGCTCTCCTCTGGACATTCGGCACTTGCCCACCATGAGAAGGGTGGTACAAGTCCGGGTTGTCCATCTCCCGAGCACGGCGTGCCTCTCGCTTGCGCCAAAAATAGAACTCGCTCAAGTGACCATCTCTCCCACAAAAGTCACACTGGTACCTCACCGCACGCACAGAGGGTTGTTGGTACGCAGGGATGTGGGTATGGCTCACTTTGCCCTTCTGTGGCAAACACTCCTGCTGGATGGGTGGCATTGTGTCCAGCTTGTTTTTGAGGTGGTTTGGCTTGGGCGCCCATACTTGGTTCTTGGGCGGAGCTCTCGGGGGTTCCTCAAAAACCCCATCCTTGTTGGTAGGCTTAGGTGGCTCTTTTGGTGGTAGCTTGGTAAGTTTGGGAGTAGTGGTGGAGTTAGGCTTCTCACTTGGATCAAGACCACTCGACACTCCAATCTTCCCAAAGTTGGAAAGATCAACACCCTGGGCAAAACCTACACCTGGGCCACCAGCAGCTCGCTTGAATTGGGAGATCATCATCCCGAGCTGCGGCTCACTACAGGAGACCCATGACAAGATGGTCCAAAGGTATGTGTTTTCCTCCTCGGTTTGCATCTTGCCATGCTTCACATTGGCAATCTCCATCTCCAAGCCCTCACACAAAGCGCACCTCGTGACACAAGTGCTATCCGAGCCGGCCTTCTCTAAAGACTCAAGCTTGGCATTCTTCTCTGCCAACTCGGATTGCAAGACAGGACACGTCTTGCACGCACCCAACAGCTGCGGCCTAGCACGGAGCTCATCCACCTCTCCTACCAACACAGCATACTTCCCTCTCAAAGTGAGTAGGTCAGTCATGTGCGTGGTGCACGACTCACACTCGACCTCCTCCGACACAACCACGGTGGACCGAGTGAACTCAAGCTCCTTCACCATGTCCTCCCACTTCTGCCTAAACTCCTTGCGCTCTCTAGCGGCACGCCTAAGCAGTTTATCTTGGCTAAGGAGGGCAGCAGTAAGCTTCTCAACCTCGGTAGAGAGCTCGTCGTAGGTGAGTGATACCTGGGAGGTGTCGTTGTCGTCGTCGTTCCGAGGCGTGTGCTCCAGCTCGCCTCCGACCTCTTCTCCGAGCGCCATGGTGCAGAGGCCTTCGTCATCGGCGAAGAAGCAGAGACCGTTGAACTTGTCCTTGATCTTCTTCATCTTCTCGGACTCGTCATCGCTTGAGCAAGCGGAGTCATCATCCGAGCCGTCGACGTCGCTGAGCGTGGCGAATAACGCACGCTTCTCAGCTTGGGCCTTCTCCAAGTACTTCTTCTTGATGTACTCTTTGTCGAAGCCGCCACGCTTCTTGCGCCTTGGGGGAACGTGATTCTCCTTGTGCTTGGAGTCGTATTTGCGCCCATGATCGCCCTTCCCCGAGTGCTTGTTCTTCTTGGGGCAGTTGGCGATGAAGTGGTCGGGGTCACCGCACTCGTAGCAGCCCGAGCGTCCTCCTCCACGACGACGGTTCATGCGGTTGTTGTGGAACCGCGAGAACCGGTTGGCAAGCAAAGCCAACTCGTCGTCTCCCAAAGACTGCAGCTGGTCCTCTGTGACAGAAAAGAGAAGAAAGTGCAAAACCAGCTGAGGGGTTAGAGGAAGAGCCAGAACCAAAGCCATGGACGGGCGAAAGGATTTTTCATAAGAAGCCCTCGCCATAGCGTCAATCTCACAGGACTTGAGCTTACTAAAGAGCTCGTCGCACGTGAGGGTCTCATAGTTAGGCGATTCGATGATCGCCTGAACCTTGGAATCCCACACTGACTGATCGAGAGTATGCAAAAGCTTCAAAGCTCTCTCATGATCGTCGAAAGGCAACTGCTCCTTGTTAGCCCTCATCCTGTTGACAATCACCTAAAAGCGAGCGAATAAACTTTCTATGCTCTCGCCAGGCTGATGTCGAATTCTCATACTCTTTCTTGTACGACTCGTAGAGTCGGGTTTTGACTTGAGAGTGCCCTCATGAAAGCGCATGAGGGTTTCCCAAATCTCCCGAGCCGTAGAGAGGTGAGAAACGCGATCAAACTCTCCAGCGCTCAAACACGAAAAGAGAGCATTACGGGCTCGGCTATTGGCATCGTGCTCATCGATCTGACGCTGAGAGACACGAGCAGCCAAGACCACGTAATCAGTAGAGTTGCAAATATCCCAAATGGAAGCGCCCAAACTCTGCAGATAGGCCGACATGCGTATCTTCCAATACGCATAGTTCGTCGCATCGAAAAACGGCGGTTTGCCCACGCCGCGATCCATGTCGCCTTCGGTGGATCTGGAACCGGCTAAGGTGGAAGATCCTTAACCCGCTCCGATACCAATTGAAAGACCGAGAAGCTACCGGAAAGCGACCAGAGGGGGGGGGGTTAATGGGAGCTACAAATTTTCCTTTCGGAAACTAGTAACCACTGTCCCAAAGTCAACCCCAAGAGAGAACCCTAGAGCTTGCTAATGTCCACGACCCTAGATGTAGGGTGGATGCTTCCAAGAAGCACAGCGGGACACCACACAACTCTAGAAAGCCAAAGCAGAAGACGGAACTCAAATCTGACAACGAACGAGCGAACCCCGAACAAAACAGCACGAAACTGGATCGACCGGACTCTGCCTGCGTCCGGTCCACAAGCACCGGACGCGTCCGGTCAAGAGAAATCCGATTTTGGACCTCTCTGTGTTGGACCGGACGCACTGTGCTCCAGCGTCCGGTCGAACACCAAGCGTCCGGTCAAAAGCGACAAGGCACAGGAACAGTGGAAGCGACGCGTTCGGTCAGAGGGAAAACGGAGCGTCCGGTCAGCAGGAAAACACAGCAGCGAGCTGTTCAACGACCAGACTCTCCAACCGTGCGTCCGGTCACCCCGACCGAGCGTCCGGTCGACCCGTGACAGCCCTGTTCGTCCACCGATTCACCTCAAACTCACCCAAAACAAATCCACTAGGGATCAAACTTGGTGAGATGAGTCACAAGGAGTATAGTGAGCTATCTCTAATAGATCATGGCTCGAACCTATCTCCAAATCGGTGAATCGAAGAAATTCGGGGGAAGGGAGAAAACTTGACCCGAAACTAAGAATCGATCGATCTCCTAGACCGTGAGGTTTGAGAATGATTCCTTCGGTGGAAAGAAGTGCCTCACGATCTAGAACAACTTGGTTCAAACAGATTTGCAAAAGATGAACCGAGCAAAGAGATCAAGCGACGGGAAAAACGTGGAGCAAAAAGGATTCCGCGAAGAACACGAACAAAACGAGAATCACAGCCACGAATTGCAAGCCGAAGCGCAAACACACGCTACGACAAGGAGGTTACGGCCTCCTTTCCTCAAAATCAACAAGTACACAGAGTTCTTGGTCTCTCTGCGGATCTCAGCTACAGCAGGGGATGGGAGAGCAGGAAACCCTAAGTGCAGGAAGCAAATGAGATGGCTAAAACTGAGATAGAGGAGGAGGGTGTCTCCCCTGACTACTTATCCTATTCTAGACTAAGTCTATTTCCTACTCTACCCCTCTCTATTCTAATTACAGAGCAAACCAGCTAAACCCTAGGGTTATTCTGGACCAACTCAAGTGGTAGGTGAATCCGATGGCCACGCCCGCGCAAGTCGTCCGCGTTTCCTTCACGCAACCTTCCGATTGCCGCCACGTGCCGCCCTCGCTCTGCACCCCCGGTTTTGTGGCCCAAACCGGGAAACCAGCCTTTTCCAGCAACCCCCGGTTTTGAGGCCCAAACCAGGAACCAGCCTCCAGCCTGAGTTTTGTGGCCCAAACTCAGAAACCGCCAGCGCCCGAGTTTTGAGGCCCAAACTCGGAAACCGGCCCATCGCCCAAGTTTTGTGGCCAAACTCGGAAACCCTCAACCCGAGTTTTGTGGCCAAACTCGAAAACCGTCCACGCCCAGGTTTTGAGGCCCAAACCTGGAAACCGTCCACCCATTGGTTTTTCCCTGGCTCAACCAACAAACCGATGTCGTAGAGGGGATGCACCTCCCGTGCACCCCATCCACCGACACGTGTTCCCGAGTCCACGACTCAGGCAACACATGACTGCATTTCTTCACTTGTAGTCGCCACAGGCTGCCAGCCCCCACAGCTGATCCTCCGGCCTCTGGTCCCTCAGTCCAAGCCTCACGTCCGCCCTTCACCGCTCAGTACATCGGCATGGCACATCCGCCGCACGGCACGCCCATCCTTCACCGCACCCGGTCCATCGGCACGGTACGTCTCAACTTGATCTTCACCTGCCTTTGATCACTGCATCCGTGCTCGACACCTGCACAACACAAGCCAAAGAACATGCGCATCATCCCAGTTGACAATCACTCATAGACCCGGCATACACCCATGTATCCGCAGGGTGACTCTTATAGCCTTGTTGATTATTCTATAGTCCACTACCCGTGTGTAGGCCCGGTAGGATTATACATTTGCATAAAAGACTCATACTCTGTTTGTGACCTTTTATGGCAACTGCCCCATTGAGAATAATAAACATATCACTCTTAAGTTGGATTTAGATAACCTTAGTGATCCCCTCCATGCTTTTAGATTCTCCGTCCTTGTTAGCCACTCAGGGGTTACACTTGAGACTCACTGCTATCCGTTCCTTTGGGTTCGATATTAAACTGGGTTACATCCGGTGAAGTGCTACATCGGTAATCTTATCTGTGCGCTTGCGGATAAAGTAGAGTGGGCGTTAATTTATACCAACAAGCATTTCTGGCGCCGTTGCCGGGGATAGAGTTTATCTCTACTCTTGGTAGCGACGTTAGTAAGTGTCAACACTTAGTGATCCCCTCAATACTTTTATTAGATTCTCCTGTCCTTGTTAGCTACTCAGGGTTAGACTTAAGACTTAAACACTATCCATTCCTTTGGGTTCGATATTAAAACTAGGTTACTTTGGTGAATGGCTACATCGGTAGATTTTATCTGTGCGCTTGCAGATAGAGTAGAGTGTGCGTTAATTTATACCAACAAGCATTTCTAGCACCGTTGTCGGGGAACTGTAGATCATCTTAAGTCTTAGTTTAACCTTGTAATCATACTTTTATCTTTTCCTTATTTGTCCCAGTCTTTTCATCATTATTTTGTGTTCATTCTTATGAATGTTGTTTTGAATTCCACTCTTATCTATCACTACCCCATGAGTGCAAGCTATAACCAGTAGAATCCTTACACCCCATCATAATACCTGGTTATTAGCTATGCCTACCTTTCTGCTGCACTGAGCATAGAAATTAATTGTGAAAATATTCCTTCGAGTATTTTGTCACTAACCTCCAAGGTCTAGAGCAGAAAAGAACGAAGGAACAACAAACACAAGGTATGTCCAACCAATCATCATGTAACATTGAATTACATTCATCCAATCTTGATTTGCAAAATCCAAGCTTGGAGAATAGACTTTCTAAAAATATCTCTTGCCATCTTGCTATGTTGGTTGTCCCTACCTTTAAGATAAGCTCATCATCTCTTTCATCACAATATGAATAATCCCTACAATGTTTTCATGATTACCTTTACCTGCTATAGTATATGTATGGGTTTGAAGTACAGTCATACATCTCTTTAAATTAGGCATGGTGTTTTGTGTTAAACCAAGAGGTGTGTTGATTTCGCTTCAGAAGGATTTTAAATTAAGCATGGTGCTTAGGTTAGAATACCTTCCTAAGTCCAAATTAGACGTGGTGTCTAGGTTGATTTCCGAACTGATAGTTGCTGTAGTAGATACTGGATATTGTGTTGGGCTAACCCTTGAAGGAAAACTTTCATTATTAATTTGGATAGTCCCGAAGATGAACTCACACTGGAGATGAAGAGACACATGAACTTCAACAACTCTTACACAATGAAGACTCAGCTCATTCATCATGGATGAAGAACTGTGAGTATCAAATTTTATTGTTTTGTCTCTACTGCAAGTTACCTTTGCCTTGAATCATGTTAAAGTGCAGCCAACACATTCTAGTCTATGCTAAAATAATCCTAAAACATCTCCTTGTTAGCATAGATACAAAATACATATGTTGTGGACAACAACCCATGCTTCAAAATTCTTGCAATCCTTCGGGTATATATATCCACTAACGTTATGCAGGAGAGAGATTTTGTTCATCCATGGTTTGGTCTGAACATTGATATCCAAAACCCAACCATAGACAACAAACCTATTCTCAGATCACAAATGGTGCTAGCCTAGCTTTTGAGTCTCGCTAGGGCGTTGAATGACAACAGGATGCAACTTACCTCGTATGAGATAACTTATGCCTGCAACCATCATTGTCCAGACATCAACAAGAAGGGGGAGTTATTCTCTTCTAATCAAGAGCTAGCTTGGGAGACAAGATGGTACGACTACAACAATAGGCAGATCCACAAGTCAAACACATGAACATGTTGTTGGGAGTCCATCTACATCACAAGCCAGCCTGGGAGAGAATTCCGTTGTCTAGATGCGTTTCACAATCAAGGGGAGGAAGGAGAAAACTAGATTCTAGACATATTGACCTCCTGCTCAACACTTTGATCAATACAAACCACTAGATGTTATCCCAATCGAGGAGAAGAATATGATCCACTACTCATACTTGGAAGATCGTTCTTGAACGCCACCAATGTTATCATCTATGTCGGACCTGGAGAAGTCAAGTCTTGGATCTTTTGCTGATTCTTCAACAACTACATCACTTATGAGCAGCCAAAGAGGACAAAGAGAAGATGTCAAGGGAAGAACCAACTGCCAAGAATTGAGGAGGGCAATATGAAGGATGAAGCCACTGCACCACAAGATCTAGAAGATGAATAGATAATACCTGAGCTAGCTAAATCAAGAAGAACAGTTGATAAGATCTCCATCATCTAGACACTGTTGAGAGAACAAGTCCCAGTCGTGACATTACAAGACAAAGACTCTCATGGAGGTACTCGAGTAGCAACTCTAAATTCAAGTCTCTTGCCAACCCAATGATTAAAGGAAAACAAGAAAGGTTGACAAGAGAAGAATGCAGACCTGTCCCTACATGCTCATAGTACATAATTAATACAAGAAAGAGAGAGGATCCTAGTCAACATAATCGAGGAGCAATGCGCCTTCACTGATAAGTCGACACAAGAGAAGGAAGGTCGATACCTCTAAAGATGATTCCACTGTGATCTTCCTCCTCTCAATCACACTATGAGACAAACAAGAGAAGACAAGCCATTCATAAACAACAACCAGCTAGACAAGAGGAGCTTCCATAAGGTGGTTCGGCACATTCACTCTCCAATGACAAAGTAACATTTCAAAGTAAGTAACCATCACTGTAAAAGCTTCTTCTTGATTCTAGTATGAACATAAATAAAAGAACTAAACATGTTTTAGTTGCACCTCACTGATCCAACCGAATCAACTCAACATATTCAGTCCTTTGATCCTTGTTCATAGCTTTACTCTCTTGAATCTTACTGTCTTAACTAAATGAGCTAAAATGTTGTGCATCTAACCTTTGGAAGATGATATATCTCAATTATGAAAAGATCGACACTTTATGCATAGATTATCCTTCCTTGGGTTAAGTAATTTAATCTGTTAAATATTTTAGATGCTACTTTTATGCTCATCCTCTGATCCTATCACTCATGTTAAGATTGAATAGAACACATAAACAACAATTTTATCTTGTGCAATGTGCCTAAGGTTAGAGAGGAATAAACATAACTTTTGGTTCTGTTGGTGTTTTTCCACCAACAGAGCCCATGCACTTGATCTTTACCTTGTATTTATGAGTAGGACACACTCTTGAGCAAACAGGGCGAAGTTTGTCACCCACTAATTTCACAGAGAGAAGGTCCTAGATCTACAAGAACATGCACATTGAGCAAGAGGCTGCCAGCTTCCATAATTAACACTTCAAACTGCTGGACGAACGAAGAACATGAGTGACACCATATCAAGAGGCATAAACAAGAATGAATGATGGAAGATGTCGTAGTCAGAATTAGAGGTCATGAAGTCTCCACAGACTTCTTGATCCTCGACATGGGAGAAGACAATGATGTCCACCTCATCCTAGGAAGACCATTCCTCTACGCTACAAGTGCAATCATCTAGAAGAGAAAATCCATTTTCACTTTCCTAAGAATAGGCACAATGCACTTCAATCAACTACATACCCAATGAAGCACCCAAGAAAATAGAAGTGAAAGACACTGCTCTCAACGTCAAAGAAGACAAACTATCAAGAATAAAGAGGCTAATCATGACGAAGAAGCTATCGACACTATCCCAGAAAAGAAAGGAGAGAAACCTCAAGACAGTGAACCATAGGAAGTGAAGACTCAGACCAAGAAAGTATGGAAGAAAATGTCTGCACCTAAAGGTACATCAATAACAACTTTCCAAACGTCTGACATACCTTGGGAGGTCTGAACCAAGGGAATGTCTGGTTCGTCGGACCTAAATATCCGAACCTTCGCTAAAAGGTAAAAACCGGTAGTTATCCTCATATTTACTTTCCTACATATTTCTCATATCTAATCCATAATCATTTCTTATATAATCATATTTAATTCACAAACATTTTAATTAGAAACAAAATAAAAAATATTTTACTGTATCATAAAGCCTCATGTGAATAATTCTTTGGTGTGTAAATAAAACCCACAAGAATGTTCACGTGGTGGACATAAAAAATAATAAAAATAAATATGCATACATTCATCCTGTTGCATTTTTCTTGATCATAAAAATATTAAATACAAAATATTGAGAAAGAGATCTTACTAAAATTATAGACAACTAAGGCTTGAGTGGCCAACCATCCACAAGTTTTGTTGTCTATTTGAGTTTCACGGGATTTGAATGGCCAAGAAAAGCTGACAAGCAAGTGACTGCTCCATCCACTATTGGAGCACTGTCTCAACAAACATCAACATCAATCAAAGCTCTAATAGAGGAAGGACATATCCACTGCCAATCTACTACATTGCAAGATCGAACGACTATGTCAACATTCAGCTTGGGGGAAGGCACCCCCATGTATCCACGTAAGTATTTTTATCCTCTTAATTTTTTTATAAACAAAATCAAATTAAAAGAACAAAAAAAATGTGAGCACATGAAGGCTCACTATTAATTAAAAAAGAGATAAAAAATAATGGGCACATGAAGGCTCAACGCTATTAAGGGAACCAGCTTGGGGGAGGCGCACCCCCGTTATCTTCGCGATTTAGGTATGTCTTCATTATTATTACTACTACTACTACTAGCTTTTATATTATATATTAAAGTGTGTTAGATTAAATAAATAAAATAGTGTGTCTAGTTTGTTTTAAGAAGTGATGACCAAAGAAGAACCCGCTCTCTCTATCTTTTGCATGGAAATGATGAATAGTTGCTCTATCTAATTTCTTTCAAGTAACTAGTCTTCAAAGCATGAGTTCTCCTCATTAATAATGATGCCAAAATAAAATTAAATACATGGATGGCAATACTCAATCTAAGGTCTAGGTAATTGGGATATGACATGTGATGATCTGAGCTGCTATTATCTTGTTCTAAACAATACTAAAGTTCTGGAGATTTCTAAATATAAACATGACTAATAATTGCATTGAGTTAAAAAATTAAGCTTTGTTGACCCTATGAGTAGTTTATCGTGCCATTGATTTGAGATTACATACATATTTCATCCATTTTTGCATAAATGCTCATAATATCTGTTGCTACCCTCTCAGAAGTTTATTGGAAGCATGTGGCTATTAATTAAAAAAAGAAAAAAAATCTGAGGAAATAAAAAGGGACAAGTGTTCGAAACCTCAAAAAGATAGATCTCGAGAAAATAAAAATGGACAAGTGTTCGGAACCTCGAAAAAATGGACACGTGCCCACTAGTAGAATTAGCCTGATAGCCATATGTCTCTGATAAACAGAAGAGTGTGACATATTTAAAAGAGCATCCGACTCCATTTTCCATACACATGCACTTCTTGATTCAAGGTTGGTGACTTTCTCTTTCGATCCATTGTTTAGTTTGACAACATATGTATTAAATCAATTAAAACTCCGGGATAAAGGTGAAGTGAAAGAAACTAGAGACATAGTGCTTGATTTGATCGTGAAGTCTTTCAATTACTCAAGATCAAAGGTAAAAGTAATAAGCCCATGAAGAATAACATGATATGTTTCGGAGAATTTTGCTTAACAGAGGTGTACCTGTTGCAAGTGAAGATATTGTAGCAACTCCTGATCCATTGTTAATTTTGGTTTTGCTAAGGGACTAGCAAAGGGTAAATTGGGGGAGTTGTTGACACTGGTTATCTATCAAAATTAATAGAGAAATAAATATGAAAAGGGCATGAATTCAATCACCAATAAAGGTTTAGGGTTTTAATTGACAATATTCCATGAGTTTTGGTGAATTGTGATTCCGCAAGGACTTGCAGATACATGGGTGTATGCCGGATCTTGAGTGATGAGTGATTGTCAACTGGTTTGATGTGCATGTTTGTTGGTAGTTCTTAACTTCACTAAAGATAGAGCTAGGCACCATCCCCGGTAACGGCCCAGAAATGCTTGTTGGCACTTGCTAACGTTGTCACTGGGAGTAGACTATGGAGTCTATTCCTGGCAACAGTGTCAGAAGTGCTTGAAGCAAGTCCAGTCACTATACCTATAGGAGTGAAGCTAAAGCAGCTATCTACTAATGCCAAGTGGGGTTGTCAATCCCGAGACTAGTAGGAGCTAGCTAGAGTGAATGCAACCTACCAGGAGGAGATTCTGCAAGCGCACAGAACTATCGGTTGTAGCACTTCGCCTGGGAGTACCAGGTGTCGATTTATTTGATCCCAGGAAAGGCTAGGGGGTGGATGAGTTGAGTCAAGGAGGGATGAGAGTCGAAGAAGGAGAAAAGAGAAAAGGGGAGGAGAAAGGCTAGAAAGAATATGGATGGCTAGGTAAGGATGAAAGGAATGGCTATAAGGTAGGGTGGATCGATAGGTAGGTAAGGGTATAGGATAACTAGGATAACTAAGAATAACTAAAGGATAACTAACTAGTCCTAATGACTAGTCCTAGGTAACCACTAAGCAAGATAACTACCAAGCAAGATAATGAAGAAGCAGGGCAGGCAAAAGACAATAAAGCAGCTAAGCTAAATATAGGTTTAGTCCTATCTTGTCAAGTATCGAGGCGTACTAGCCTTTACCACTTACTTAGGTTGAACGCTAGCAAACGAGACTTACTGTTAACTGGGCCAACAACGTGGTGGGAATCAGGCGCACAGGGCTGTCACCACCTGCTTGCTACCACAGCTATCCGGGGGTCCAGCCGTATCTGAAGGTTGAAGGACCGAGAAGCTACCCGAAAGCGACCAGAGGGGGGGGTGAATGGGAGCTTCAAAATTTCCTTCGGACACTAGATGCCACTGTCCCAAAATCAACCCAAGAGCGAACCCTAGAGCTTGCTAATGTCCACGACCCTAGATGTAGGGTGGATGCCTTCTAGAAGCACAGCGGGACACTAGACAACCCTAGAAAGCCGACGCAAAAGACGGAACTCAACTCCGATCAAGGACGAACGAACCGCGAACGAAAACGCGCGAAACTGGATCGACCGGACTCTGGCCAGCGTCCGGTCAGCAGGGACCGGACGCGTCCGGTCGTCAGAAAACAGCTCTGGGAGCTCTCTGTTCGTGACCGGACTCACGAGTACGGAGCGTCCGGTCGTGTACAGTGCGTCCGGTCGAAACCGACAAAGCCAGAAACAGTGCAAGCGTAGCGTCCGGTCGAAATGCAAACAGAGCGTCCGGTCGAGAGCGTCCGGTCAGTACGCAGAAAAGCTTGGCGCCTGCTCAACGACCGGACTCTGAAAGCGTGCGTCGGTCAGACCGACAGAGCGTCCGGTCACCCCGCGACTGCACTGAAAACTCCGGCGATTCGACCCGATCTCCTCCGAATCAAGTGCTCTAGGCTTGGGATTCGATCTGAGGAGTCACAAGGAGGTTAGTGAGCTATCTCTAAGAGATCATGGCTCGAACCTAACTCCAAATCGGTGAATCGAAGGAATTCGGGGGAAGAAGAAAAAGAGACCCGAAACTAAAACTTGATCGATCCTAGACCGTGAGGTTTGAGATGATTTCTTTCGGTGGAAAGAAGTGCCTCACGATCTAGAGCAACTCAGTTCAAACGGAATCGTAAAAGATGAACCGAGCACAAAAATCAAGCGACGGGAAAACTCAAGGCACAAAGCAATCCGCGAAGAACATGATGAACATGAAATCAAAACGCGAATTGACACCAAGAGATGGGATCCAAGGTGAGGATACGGCCTCACTTCCTCGAATCAACGGTACACAGAGTGGAGTCTCTCTGCGGATCTCAACTAGCTAAAGCAGGGGTGTGGGAGAGTGGAAACCCTAGAAAATGAAAGCTCTAACTGAGATTGAGATAGGGAGGAGGGTGTCTCCCCTAGACTACTTATACTAACCTAGCCTAAGTCTATTTCCTACTCTACCCCTCTCTACTCTAATTACAGAGCGGACCAGCCTAACCCTAAGGCTATTCTAGTCCACCCGCTGGTGGTAGGTAGATCCGACGGCCACGCCCGCACGGTCTTCCGCGTCGCCTCCACGCAACCTTCAGATCGCCGCCACGTGCCGCCACCACTCTGCACCCCCGGTTTTGTGGCCCAAACCGGGAAACCAGCCTTTTCCTTCAGCCCCCGGTTTTGAGGCCCAAACCAGGACGGAAACCAGCCTCCAGCCCGAGTTTTGTGGCCCAAACTCGGAAACCCGCAGCGCCCGAGTTTTGAGGCCCAAACTCGGAAACCGGCCCAAAGCCACGCCCAGGTTTTGAGGCTCAACCTGGAAACCGTCCACCGTTGGTTTTTCCCGGGCTCTACCAACAAACCGGCGTCGTAGAGGGGATGCACCGCCTGTGCACCCCTTCCACCGACATGATTGCACTTCTCCGCTTGTCGCTGTCGCAGGCTGCCAGCCACCACAGCTGATCCTCCGGCCTCCAGTCCATCAGTCCAAGTCCACGTCCGCCCTTCACCGTCCGATACATCGGCATGGCACGTCCGCCGCACGGCACGCCCATCCTTCATCGCGCCCGGTCCGTCGGCACGACACGTCGCAACTTGACCTTCACCCGCCATCGACCACTGTCTCCGTGCTCGACACCTGCACAACACAAGCCAAAGAACATGCGCATCATCTCCGTTGACAATCACTCATCACACAGAGACTCGGCATACACCTATGTATCCGCAATCTCCCCCTTGATGAGTGCATTGTCAACTCCACAACAAATCATGATAAGAAGAAGGAGGTAGGAAGGAGTGGGAAGAGAAAACCCAACCAAATGACCCAAAAGCCTATCAAAAGCAAAAGCAAAGAAGGTCAAGTGGATGAAGCGAAAAACTTGGTCCCCAAAGACATGGGCAACGGCTCGACGCAACCAAGCAAAGTAAGCTAGCCCTCAAGAAGAGGTAGAACAGGCTCAACACCGCTAGCAGATACCAATTGAAGATCAGAGGACAACAGAAGCAAAATGCTAGTCCCTCAAGAAGGAGGCACAGAGGCTCAACACAACTAGCAAGAAAATCACTCCGAACCAATTGGAAATCAACCCAAACCAAATGGGAAAGCACACCAGACGATACCAATTGAAAGCCAAATGAAAAAGGCTTATGAAAGCTCATGAAAGCTAGGAACGTTTGCTAGTCCCTCAAGACAGAGGCAGCGGCTCAACACAACTAGCAAACTCCCCCTCGACAAATGCAAGCAACTAGGACAAATGATTCTCCCCTTAGTTGATCAACACAGGAGCATATGATTTGCATAAATTTCTCCCCCTAGTTGAAAATGCACTTATCAAGGTCAAAAGGTATCGGAGAATCAACTCCCTTCACATAAACTCCCCTGAACACAAGATCTCCTTCAGAATGCATATGAAGTCAAAATGCAAGTTAGGAGCTTCAAGTATATAGTCAAAAGAGTGCAAAGATGCTCTAATCAGTATAGCTCCAACATCTCAATTAAGCACTCAAATAGCAAAGGCTCAAACTGATCACTTGTACGAAATATGAAGCGTATGAGCATGTGAGCAATTTTAAGCCAAAAGGATAGTCACCATCAAAATAGCACTAGACATGTATAGAAGGAATCCAAACAAGTGCTAAGCATATATACAAGGTGAACTACCCCTAGCAAAGTTCAATCATCATGCATAGGAATGAAGCATATCCTTGTGATTTCAAAATCATATCGGAGTTGCAGCGGTAAAAGAATTCACAAGTTCATTTTTGGCATGTGATTGCGAGAGGTGAAAGCTTGTCATTGCCTAACTTTTCAACCGTGCGAAGCCTATGCCGAAGCAATCAGAAGCTTAAAGCAACGGTTTCGGTCATACACTACATGGCTCAAGTTTAACTCAAGGTGCAATGAGAAACAGTCTCAATACCATGAGGTGTTGACAAGCAATCCCATCTCGATCTTTTCAATTCAACAATACTTGGTTCAGATTTTAAGCAAGTTATGAACAACCAAGCAAGTGAATGACTCAGAACTAGAGACATAGCAACCTAGCATATATGAAAAGCAGGAATGGACTCAACACACCCTACCCATGCTAGTTGCATATCTCAATGGTGAACATTTTCAGATTTGATATACATTAGGCATCATTCACCATTCCAAAAATAGCTCGCTCACAACATGTGACAGTGATCAGAAGGAGCATAAGCTACAAGCATCATCATAAGTATCGGAGCAATACTAACAAGAGCATAATTACATTCTAGTGAATATAGACATGAAGCTCAGAATGTAAATGCGTATGCCCGACACAAAACTGAAAGAAAGAAGATACCAATTGGAAGACTCAAGAAACTCAAAAGAAAAGAGCCTCAAAATAAAAGAGTCAGTCTGTACATCTCAAAATGCTTCCCCCATCTAAAAGGGGAAACACACACCAAGCTCACCCCTCAACCTATTAAAGGTTGATTCGTCTAAAGGCTTGGTGAAAATATCAGCCAATTGGTGATGAGTATCGACATGGCGAAGGTCGATATCACCCTTCTCCTGGTGGTCTCGCAAGAAATGAAAGCGCACATCAATGTGTTTGGTTTTCGAGTGAAGCACGGGGTTCTTAGCAACGCTAATGGCACTCGTGCTGTCACAAAGCAAAGGAACTCGAGTAAAGCTCAAACCAAAATCACGCAAAGTGGCCATCATCCAGAGTAACTGGGAACAGCAGCTAGCCGCAGCAACATATTCAGCCTCCGTGGTAGACTGAGCGACACTAGACTGCTGCTTGCGAGAAGACCACGATACAAGAGAAGACCCAAAAACTGGCAAGTCCCAGAAGTGGACTTGCGCTCAATGCGACAACCAGCAAAATCAGCATCAGAAAAGCCACAAAGCGAGAGGGTGGAAGAAGCAGAATACCAAATCCCGAACTCAGGCGTGAAACGAAGGTACCTGAAGATGCGCTTCACCGCCTGACGGTGAGAAGTGCGTGGCGAAGCCTGAAAAGCGCGCGCACAAGCACACGGCGAACTGAATGTCCGGCCGTGTCGCCGTCAGGTAGAGCAGCGATCCAATCATGCTGCGGTACTCCTTCTGGTCCACTGCTTCTCCATCCGTGTCGGCGTCCAGGGCAGTCGTCGTCGACATGGGCGTCGGAAGAGGCTTGGCCTCACCCATGTCGAACCGCTTCAGCAAGTCCCTCGTGTACTTGCCCTGGTGCACAAACGTCCCCCTCGGGATTGCTTAATTTGCAACCCGAGAAAGAAGGTCAGCTCGCCCATCATGCTCATCTCGAACTCCCTGCTCATAGTATCTGCAAACTTGGCAACCAAAGCGTGAGAAGAACCACCGAAAATGATATCATCCCGTAAATTTGGACCAAGAGAGTATCTTTGCCTTGCTTGAGGAGAAAGAGCGTTTTATCAACACATCCCATTTTAAAACCCTTAGCTAGCAAAAAGGTTTTAATCTCTCATACCAGGCTCTAGGGGCTTGTTTCAAACCATACAAAGCTTTGTGGAGTTTAAAGACATGGTTTGGAAACTTGGGATTTTCAAAACCGGGGGGTTGCTGGACATAGACCTCCTCCTCAATATAGCCGTTTAAGAAGGCACTCTTGACATCCATTTGAAAAAGTTTGAAACCCATGGATGCAGCATAAGCCAAGAGTATCCTAATACGCCTCCAAACGAGCTACAGGAGCGAAGGTCTCCTCATAATCTATCCCCTCCTTGACTATAACCCTTCGCTACAAGCCGGGCCTTGTTTCACAAATGGTGGCCCTCCTCTCTTGCTTGTTTTTAAATACCCATTTTGTCCCAATAGGTTTACAGTCAGGAGGTGGTGGCACTAGAAACCCAACCCGATTTCGCTCAAAGTTCTCTAACTCCTCATGCATGGCATTGACCCAATCCGGATCCGTCAATGCGTGTCCAACATCTCGGGGCTCAAAAGACGCAACAAAAGCAGAATGAGCAAAGTGCGAGATGTCTGTGACCGGAGCGAGTAACTCGCTCGTCGATGTCTCCGATCATCTGGTCAGGGGGGTGCTGGCGCTGGATGTGTCGTGGCGCCTCCCGGGAAGAAGTAACCTCCCCCTCACAGTAGCTGGTTCCACCCCGGTACAAAGGTACCGCGAGAGGGGATCCCACGGCCCCCAGGAAGAAGACGTCTCGGGGCCACGGGCGTCGTCGAAGCCGCTCCCGGCGGCGGCGGCAGGCGGAGGGGTGCTGGATCATCTATACCTTCAGCACCCTTCCTCGTCTCGAAAAGAGGCTCTCCAACTCGTGATCACCTGCACGCTCAAAACGAGAAGAAGGAGAAACAAGAGTCTCGTCGAAGGTGCACATCTGATGTCTCCATGACTCGGTTAGTGTCAAGGTAAGTACACGATAAGCTCGAGTGTGAGTGCCATAACCCAAAAAAAACACGTCAGAAGAACGAGACTCAAACTTGTCTAGGTTGCCCTTTTTCAATATAAAACAGTGGCAACCAAAGACTCTAAAATAACTCACCTTGGGCTGGCGACCCAAAACGCAACTCATAAGAGGTCTTCTTCAAAAACACTCTAAGAAAATGCGATTTGAATATAGCATGCAGTGTTCATAGCTTCGGCCCAATAGTGCCTAGGAGCCTATGCTCATCAAGATCGTCCTGGCCATCTCAACAAGGTCCGATTCTTCCTCTCTACAACACCATTTTGGGGTGGTGTATAGGGAGAAGAAAACTGATGCTCCAAACCAAGGCATTTACAAAACTTCTCAAAATCCGAATTTTTAAAACTCGGAACCATTATCACTTCTAATCGCTCGCATCGAGTTCAAAGGGAACTCGTTCTGAAGACGCAAAATCATATCGCGAGCGAAGGAGAATGTCTCGGACTTCTCAACTAAAAAGAAGACCCCACGATCTCGAAAAGTCGTCAACAATAACAAGCACATACCACTTCCCACCAACCGAGCTTACCCGAGCCGGACCAACACAGGTCCATATGCAACAGCTCTCCGGGGTGCGAGGTCATAACCTTGGTCAAAGGATGGTGGGGAGCAGCCATCTTTCCATGCCGGCAAGCATGGCAAACTAGATCCTTCTCCAACGAAAGCTTGGGCAATCCTCGGATTAAGCCAAGTGAGCTAAGTCTGCAAGCAAGTCAAAACTCAGGTGACCGAGCCTCCTATGCCACTTCCAAAGATCAGAAGAAGAGGACTCCAGAAGACAGCGAGAAGATCCAAACGACTTTGAGAAATTCGCGCGAAAGACATTCCCAAAGGGTGAAATCAGACATACAAGATCACCCTGAGGATCTAAGATCCGGCTAAGGTTCGGTTTGAAACGAATCTCATAGCCTTCACGAAAAAAGTTGCGAAACAGAAAGCAAGTTAAAATGCAGGTTAAACAAGAGCAACCTCGCGCAACACAAAGTGCTCATTAACCCGCACTGCACCAACGGACAAACTTCCCTTACCTTGTCGCCGAAGGTTATGTACTCCTTTCCGGCGACCGGACTATGGCTGGAGAACCATTTGGCATTTCCGGTCATGTGCCTCGAGCAACCGGAATCCACAAGCCAATGTCCTCCAACCGCTCCTCCTACATCAATAAAAGACATAGGGTGAACATACGGTCCAACACTGGGGTTAGTAAGATAAGATGGAAACCAGTGTTGGGCCGGCTGTTCAAAAGAAACGGTCAGTGTAAAAACCATCCTGTCTAGGGGGATAGCGATCACCACGCACAGGAAAACGTGGTCCGCTGGGAAGAAGCGCTCACCGCGAAACTCTACCTGCGGTGGGACAAAGCGCTCAACAAAGCCTCCGCCACGGGGTCCGTTACCTGCAAGCAGGACCCCGTCGGGCACGCTCTCTACGAGGTCTACGCCTAGGAGCCTGCTGCTCAAACTCTAGCGTCTCTCCTCGGAGCTCTCTCCTGCCTAGGCCTCACAAACTGAGGTGCTCTACCTCTAGGCCTAGTCTCCCTCCTAGGGGCTCTCTCCTGCTGCCTAGGCTGGGTATGCTCCCTCCAGACCTAGCAGCTCTCCCCTGAGGCTTCGGAGCATGTCCACCCGAGCTGGGTGAAACATGTCCAGGTTCTGCATCTCCCTAGCACGGCGCGCCTCTCTCCTGCGCCTAAAGCAGAACTCACTCAGGTGACCATCCGCCCACAAAGTTACACTGAAACCTCACCGCGCGCAAAGGGGGTTGTTGGTTTGCAGGGATGTGAGTATGGTTCACCTGCCCTTGCCCTTCTGTGGCAACTCTCTCGGAGGGGTGGCATTGTGTCAGCTTGTTCTTTAGGTGATGGGCTTGGGTTGCCATTGTGGATTCTTGGGTGGAGCTTGGGGGATTCAACTATAACTCCATCCTTGGTGACGGCTTGGCAGACTCTTTGGGTGGAAGCTTGGTTAGTTTGGGAGTAGTGGTGGAGTTGGGCTTCTCACAGGGGTTCAGACCACTAGACTCTCCAATCTTACAAAAGCTGAAAGATCAAACACTCTGGCCAAGACCTACACCAGGAGCCCAGCAGCTCGCTTGAATGGGAGATCATCATTCCGAGCTGAGGCTCACCACAAGACACCCATGACAAGACGGTCCGAAGGTATGTGTTTTCCTCCTCGGTACGCCTTGTCATGCCTCACATTTGCCATCTCCTGCTCCAGGCCCTCACACAAAGCACATCTCTTGACACAAGTGCTATCCGAGCCGGCCTTCTCAAAAGACTCAAGCTTGGCATTCTTCTCTGCCAACTCGGATTGCAAGACAGGACAAGTCTTGCACGCACCCAACAGCTGCGGTCTAGCTCGGAGCTCATCCACCTCATCTACCAGCGCAGCATACTTACTCCTCAGAGTGAGAAGATCCGTCATGTGCGCGGCGCAATTCTCGCACTCCAACTCCTCCGACACAACCACGGTGGATCGAGCGAACTCAAGCTCCTTCACCGTGTCCTCCCACTTTTGCCTAAACTCCTTGCGCTCTCTAGCAGCACGCCTAAGCAACTTATCTTGGCTAAGGAGGGCAGCAGTCAACTTCTCAACCTCGGAGGAAAGCTCGTCGTAGGTGAGAGATACCTGGGAGGTGTCGTCGTCGTCGTCGTTCCGAGGCGTGTGCTCCAGCTCGCCTCCGACCTCATCTCCGAGCGCCATGGTGCAGAGGCCGTCGTCGTCGGCGAAGAAGCAGAGGCCGTTCAGCTTGTCCTCGATCCTCTCTCTTCTCGGACTCGTCATCGCTCGATCGTGATGCTGGCGGAGTCGTCATCCGAGCCGTCGACGTCGCTGAGCGTGGCGAAGAACGCGCGCTGCTCAGCCTGGGCCTTCTCCAAGTACTTCTTCTTGATGTACTCCTTGTCGAAGCCGCCCCGCTTCTTGTGCTTTGGGGGAAGTACTTCTCCTTGTACTTGGAGTCGCGCCTGCGCCCATGATCGCCCTTGCCCGAGTGCTTGTTCTTCTTCTTGGGGCAGTCGGCGATGAAGTGGTCGGGGTCGCCGCACTCGTAGCAGCCCGAGCGTCCTCCTCCGCGACGACGGTTCATGCGGTTATTGTGGAACCGCGAGAACGGTTGGCAAGCAAAGCCAACTCGTCGTCACCCAACGTCTCCAGCTGGTCCTCTGTAACAGAAAAGAGACAAGAAAGAGCAAAGCCAGCTGAGGGGTTAGAGGAAGAGCCGGAAACCAAAGCCATGGACGGGCGAGAAGGATTTTCAAAAGAAGCCCTCGCCATAGCATCAATCTCACTGGACTTGAGCTTACTGAAGAGCTCGTCGCAGGTGAGGGTCTCATAGTTCGGGGATTCGATGATCGCCTGAACTTTAGAATCCCACACCGAACGGTCAAGAGTGTGCAAAAGCTTCAAAGCACGCTCATGATCGTCAAATGGCAACTGCTCTCGGTTAGCCCTCAACCTGTTGACAATCACCTGAAAGCGAGCGAATAAACTTTCTATGCTCTCGCCAGGCTGATGTCGAAGTTCTCATACTTCTCTTGAACGACTCGTAGAGTCGGGTTTTGACTTGAGAGGTGCCCTCATGAAAACGCATGAGGGTGTCCCAGATCTCCCGAGCCGTAGAGAGGTGAGAAACGCGATCAAACTCACCCACGCTCAAACAGGAGAAACAAAGCGTTACGCGCCCGGCTATTGGTTCGTGCTCATCGATCTGAAGCTGAGAGACACGAGCAGCAGGACAACGTAGTTGCGTTGTTGCAAATCTCCCAAACGAAGAGCCCATGCTCTGGAGATAGGCCGACATGCGTATCTTCCAATACGCATAGTTCGTCCCATCGAAAAACGGCGGTTTGCCCACGCCGCGATCCATGTCGCCTTCGGTGGATCTGGAACCGGCTAAGGTGGAAGATCCTTAACCTGCTCCGATACCAATTGAAGGACCGAGAAGCTACCCGAAAGCGACCAGAGGGGGGGGTGAATGGGAGCTTCAAAATTTCCTTTCGGACACTAGATGCCACTGTCCCAAAATCAACCCCAAGAGCGAACCCTAGAGCTTGCTAATGTCCACGACCCTAGATGTAGGGTGGATGCCTTCTAGAAGCACAGCGGGACACTAGACAACCCTAGAAAGCCGACGCAAAAGACGGAACTCAACTCCGATCAAGGACGAACGAACCGCGAACGAAAACGCGCGAAACTGGACGACCGGACTCTGGCCAGCGTCCGGTCAGCAGGGACCGGACGCGTCCGGTCGTCAGAAAACAGCTCTGGGAGCTCTCTGTTCGTGACCGGACCACGAGTACGGAGCGTCCGGTCGTGTACAGTGCGTCCGGCGAAACGCGACAAGCCAGAAACAGTGCAAGCGTAGCGTCCGGTCGAAATGCAAACAGCGGCGTCCGGTCGAGAGCGTCCGGTCAGTACGCAGAAAAGCTTGGCGCCGTGCTCAACGACCGGACTCTGAAAGCGTGCGTCCGGTCAGACCGACAGAGCGTCCGGTCACCCCGCGACTGCACTGAAACTCCGGCGATTCGACCCGATCTCCTCCGAATCAAGTGCTCTAGGCTGGGATTCGATCTGAGGAGTCACAAGGAGGTAGTGAGCTATCTCTAAGAGATCATGGCTCGAACCTAACTCCAAATCGGTGAATCGAAGGAATTCGGGGGAAAGAAGAAAAAGAGACCCGAAACTAAACTGATCGATCTCCTAGACCGTGAGGTTTGAGATGATTTCTTCGGTGGAAAGAAGTGCCTCACGATCTAGAGCAACTCAGTTCAAACGGAATCGTGAAAGATGAACCGAGCACAAAAATCAAGCGACGGGAAACTCAAGGCACAAAGCAATCCGCGAAGAACATGATGAACATGAAATCAAAACGCGAATTGACACCAAGAGATGGGATCCAAGGTGAGGATACGGCCTCACTTCCTCGAATCAACGGTACACAGAGTGGGTCTCTCTGCGGATCTCAACTAGCTAAAGCAGGGGTGTGGGAGAGTGGAAACCCTAGAAAATGAAAGCTCTAACTGAGATTGAGATAGGGAGGAGGGTGTCTCCCCTAGACTACTTATACTAACCTAGCCTAAGTCTATTTCCTACTCTACCCCTCTCTACTCTAATTACAGAGGGACCAGCCAAACCTAAGGCTATTCTAGTCCACCCGCTGGTGGTAGGTAGATCCGACGGCCACGCCCGCACGTCTTCCGCGTCGCCTCCACGCAACCTTCAGATCGCCGCCACGTGCCGCACACCCTCTGCACCCCGGTTTTGTGGCCCAAACCGGGAAAACCAGCCTTTTCCTTCAGCCCCCGGTTTGAGGCCCAAACCGGGAAACCAGCTCCAGCCCGAGTTTTGTGGCCCAAAACTCGGAAAACCCGCGAGCGCCCGAGTTTTGAGGCCCAAACTCGGAACCGGCCCCGCCCAGGTTTTGAGGCTCAACCTGGAAACCGTCCACCGTTGGTTTTTCCCGGGCTCTACCAACAAACCGGCGTCGTAGAGGGGATGCACCGCCTGTGCACCCCTTCCACCGACATGATTGCACTTCTCCGCTTGTCGCTGTCGCAGGCTGCCAGCCACCACAGCTGATCCTCCGGCCTCCAGTCCATCAGTCCAAGTCCACGTCCGCCCTTCACCGTCCGATACATCGGCATGGCACGTCCGCCGCACGGCACGCCCATCCTTCATCGCGCCCGGTCCGTCGGCACGACACGTCGCAACTTGACCTTCACCCGCCATCGACCACTGTCTCCGTGCTCGACACCTGCACAACACAAGCCAAAGAACATGCGCATCATCTCTGTTGACAATCACTCATCACACAGAGACTCGGCATACACCTATGTATCCGCAAAGGTAAGTCTATAACTAAGCACCACGCCTAATTATATTCTAACTATCTCTACCCTGGCATAGAATAGAGACACCCTTGCGGACGTCAGCGCAAAACTTGACTTAATGAGAAAACACTAAACTAAAAGCAACCTATTGGCAAAGATCCAACATAAGCTCACTAGAGATTAACTACTATGGCTAAGTGAATTGAACTGTAGGATAGCTAGGCACTCAAGCAATCAATCAGTATATCATAAACTCAATACTGATAAGTAGAGTAAAAGTAATACCTGCATGAAAGTACTAGAATATAGTAAAAGCTTGAGTAACAAGAGCAAAACCTGAACTGGAGATGAAGGAAGACTCTTCCCCAGCTCCAGAACCGATCACTCGCACGCCTCTACTCTTGAGCTAAGCCTGAGCAGCGCTACCGCGAGGGCGAAGATGCCTTGCTCAACTAGCTACCTACTTGCCTAAGCTCTCTAAGCTTCTAACCTAGCTCTCACTTTTCTTGCCTGGAGTTTCTTTGCTTGAGATGGGATTTACTGGGGATGAATGGGGAGGTGCCTCCAGGGGGGGTATTTATAGCCCAGGTGAGTGAGGGGGTCACTTATAGGGGGGAGCCAGCCGCCCTAGGGCTAACCCTAGTGGTGGGCGCCAGCCCTAGGTGGCAGCCGCCACCTCCCTCACCGTTGGATGCACCGCCTTGGCTTCAACGGCATCCAGATGGTTGTCCGAGGCGGTTTGGAGGTCGGTTGCATGTCCTAGCAACCGCCCATCAGCCATGATCCGCGTCACTTCACCCTGAGCCGTCCGATGCCACTGACCTAGTGACCAAGGGCCAAGATTTGGCCTTGGGGAGGTCACACGGATCGGTGACGTGGCAGGGGGGTGAAGCTGGGCCAACCCAAGTGGCGGGCGCCACTTGGGACTGGCGGGCGCCACCTTGGGGTGGCGGGCGCCACCCCCTCCTCGGCCCATTTGGGCCCTGCCGAGTGGGCTCGTCTCCTGGTGGGTCAAAATGTCCAAATTTGGTTCAAATCCTGCATTTAAATAAAATTCTATGGACATGTGGAATTTGGTTAGTTTGAAACCTATTTGACTACATTTCATGCCTTTTTGGACGGTTTTAGGGTCAAATGTTGATGGTAAAACAGGGGTTTAAGGACCATCAACAATGTTCTTTGGCTTGTGTTGTGCTGGTGTCAAGCACGGAGACAGTGATCGATGGCAAGGTGAAGGTCAAGTAGAGACGTGCCATGCTGATGGACCGGAGCGGTGAAGGATGGGCGTGCCGTGCGGCGGACGTGCCATGCCGATGTACCCAGAGCAGGGGGCGGACGTGAGGCTTGGACTGACGGACCGGTGGCCTGAGGATCTGCTGTGTTGGCTGACAGCCTGGGACAACGACGAGCGGAGACTTGCGGGGCACAGTGTTGCTCGGGTCATGGACCTGGGGACACGTGTCGGTGGACGGGGTGCACGGGCGGTGCATCCCCTCTACTGCGTCGGTTTGGTGGTTGAGCCACAGAAAAACCACCAGGTGGACGGTTTCCAGGTTTGGGCCACAAAACTTGGGTGCGGCCGGTTTCCGAGTTTGGCCCACAAAACTCGGGCTGTGGACGGTTTCCAGGTTTGGGCCTCAAAACGTGGGCGCTAGGGGTTTCTGAGTTTGGGCCACAAAACTCAGGCGATGGACGACATGTTTCCTGGTTTCGGCCTCAAAACCGGGGGGAGGACTTGAAGTCTTGTTTCCCGGTTTCGGCCTCAAAACCAGGGGAGGTCCGTGAAAAGGACGAGCGGCGCGTTGGCGGCACGTGGCGGCATCGGGTGAGGTCGCGTCGAGGCAAAGCTACCAGATGTGCGGGCGTGGCTGTCGGACCGACTACACTCTCGAGTTGGTCAGGAATACCCTTAGGGTTGGCCTGCCCGCTCATTAGCAGTAGGGGTAGAAGGGGAATAATTGTATTAGGCTATATAAGGAGAGGCCACCCCTCCCTCCATTCTATCTCAGTCATTGCTATTTTCATTCTAGGGTTTCCTGCTCTCCCAATCCCTGTTGTAGCTACTGAGATCTGCAGAGACGGAATCATACCTATGTGTTCTTGTTTTTTTTGAGGAAGTGAGACCATAATCTCACTGTAGTCTCATGAGTTCGAGACACGGTTGCAATTCCTAGCTGTGATTCACGTTTTGGACTTGTTCTTCATGCTCTTCATTTTCTCCATGATTTTCCCATGACTCGATCTCCCTCCTCGCTGCATCTCTCTCAAATCCGTTTGAATCAACTTGTTCTTTGTTGTGAGGGGATCATTTCCACCGAAGGAATTTAGCCCAAACATCATGAACAAGTAGATCGGTCAGTTTTTTGTTTTGGATCGGTTTTCTCCTGTTTGCCCTGAACTCTTTCGATTCATCGATTTGGAGATAGGTTCGAGCCGTGATCTCCTAGAATTAGCTCACTATCCTCCTTATGACTCTTCTCACCAAGTTTGATCCTTAGAGGATTCATTTTGGGTGAGATCGAGTCGAATCGGTGGATGAACTACATTGTGTTGGGGTGACCGGACTCTGGAGTCGGGGTGACCGGACGCACGAGAGTGAGTCCGGTCATTGAAGGTTCGTGTGTTCAGTTTTTCCCAGAGTTGACCGGACGCTGGGCCTTGTGTGACCGGACGCACGATGTGCACTGTTCATGTGCTTCTTCTGTGTAGACCGGACGCACTGGTGTTGTTACTGGACGCTTCTTCACTATGAGTCCGGTCCAACACAGTAAGGGTCCAGAACGGATTTTGTCGGACCGAACGCGTCCGATCACTGTTGATCGGACGCAGCTGTGAGACCGGTCAGTACTAAATAGCACATTTTCGTCTGCAGTTTGTTCATCCGACTTTTGATTTGAGATCCACCTTTTGCGTTGGATTCCCGACTCCGTGCTTTGCAGAAATCGGGGTTCCTACTTTGCGAAATAGCCTGAATCCCCTGAGCAACGCGTTGAGGTTACCCAAAGTTCATCTTGTCACTAGTTGACCTGCGTGAACTTGGGTGTGGGAGTTTTTGTGGTGTCCCGCAGTGTTCCTAGGGAACATCCACCCAATTTCTTGGGTCGTGGACATCATTCGAGTTAGTCTTGCTTTTGGGGTTGATTTTTTGGGACAGAGGCCTAATATTTCGAATGAAATTTTATGGCTCTCATTCACCTCTCCCCCTCTGGTCGCCTTTGTGTAACACACTCGGTCCTTCAATTGGTATCGGAGCGGGTTAAATCTTCCACCTTAGCCGGTTCCAGATCCACAGAAGACGACATGGATCGCGGCGTGGGCAAATCGCCATTTTTCGATGGGACGAACTATGCGTATTGGAAGATACGTATGTCAGCCTATCTTCAGAGCATGGGTGCTTCGATTTGGGATATTTGCAACTCTGCAGATTACATGGTCTTGGCTGCTCGTCTGACTCAACAGCAAATCGATGAGTGCGGATACATGGGTGTATGTCGGGTCTCGGAGTGATGAGTGATTGTCAACGGGTTTGATCGCATGTTCTTTGGCTTGTGTTGTGCAGGTGTCGAGCACGGAGACAGTGATCGAAGGCAAGGTGAAGGTCAAGTTGAGACGTGTCGTGCCGACGGACTGGGTGCGATGAAGGATGGGCATGCCGTGCGGCGGACGTGCCATGTCAATGGATCGAGCAGTGAAGGGAGGACGTGAGGCTTGGACTGAGGGACCAGAGTGCCTGAGGATCAGCTGTGGTGGCTGGCAGCCTGGGACAGCGACGAGCGAAGACTTGCGGGGCATGGTGTTGCTCGGGTCGAGGACCTGGGGACACGTGTCGGTGGACGGGGCGCACGGGCGGTGCATCCCCTCTATAGCTTCGGTTTGGTGGCTGAGCCAGGGAAAAACCACCGGTGGACGGTTTCCAGGTTTGGACCTCAAAACCTGGGTGCTGAGGGTTTCCGAGTTTGGCCACAAAACTCGGGCTGAGGACGGTTTCCATGTTTGGGCCTCAAAACTCGGGCGCGACGGTTTCCGAGTTTGGGCCTCAAAACTCGGGCGCGGCGGGTTTCTGAGTTTGGGCCACAAAACTCAGGCTGGAAGCTGGTTTCCCGGTTTGGGTCTCAAAACCGGGGGATGACTGGAAAAGCCTGGTTTCCCGGTTTGGGCCACAAAACCGGGGGTGCAGAGCGAGGGCGGCACGTGGCGGCAATCGGAAGGTTGCGTGGAGGCAACGCGGACGAGTTGTGCGGGCGTGGCCGTCGGATACATCTACCACTGAGTTGGTCCAGAATAACCCTAGGGTTTAGCTGGTTCGCTCTGTAATTAGATTAGAGAGGGGTAGAGTAGGAATTACAGTTAGGTTAGAATAAGGATAAGTAGTCGGGGAGACACCCTCCTCCCCTTATCGCAGTTAGTCATTTTGCTCTTGCTTCCTAGGGTTTTTCTGCTCTCCCATCCCCTGCTGTAGCTAGCTGTGATCCGCAGAGAGACTCACCTCTGTGTACTGTGATTCTGAGGAAAGGAGGCCGTAACCTCCTTGTCGTAGCGTGTTTTTGCGCTACGGTTGCAAATTCGTGGCTATGATTCGCGTTTTGTTTGTGTTCTTCGCGGAATCCTTTTTCTCCACATTTTTCCCGTCGCTTGATCTCTTAACTCGGTTCGTCTTTTGCAAATCCGTTTGAACCAAGTTGTTCTAGATCGTGAGGCACTTCTTTCCACCGAAGGAATTCACCTCTAACCTCACGGTCTAGGAGATCGATCGATTTTCGTTTCGGGTCAAGTTTTTCTCCCTTCCCCCGAAATTCTTCGATTCATCGATTTGGAGATAGGTTCGAGCCATGATCTCTTAGGGATAGCTCACTATCCTCCTTGTGACTCTACTCACCAAGTTTGATCCCTAGAGGATTTGTTTTGGGTGAGATCGAGTCGAATCGGTGAACAAACAGCCTGAATCGGGGTGACCGGACGCTGCCTGTTCAACGACCGGACGCTGTCAGTGAGTCCGGTCGATGAACACCTTCGCTGCGTTCGGTTCGTGACTTGACCGAACGCACCCTTCGCTAAGTGACCGGACTCGCTCATTGTACTGTTCACTTGGCTTGTATTTTGTGACCGGACGCACTGCTCCAGACCGAACGCTCCTCACCTATGAGTCTGGTCAGAAACAGTAAGGTTCCAGAAAGGAATTCTAGAGACCGGACGCGTCCGGTGCTCAGTGACCGGACGCTGGCCAGAGTCCGGTCAAGTGAGTTCTGCGCGTTTTCGTCCGCTGTTTGTTCGTCCGGCGTTCGATTTGAAATCCGCTTGTTGCGTTGGATTCCCGACTTCGTGCTCTACTGAAATCGGGCTTCTCGCTTTGCAAAATAGCCTGAATCCCCCTTGCGTTGCTCGGGGGAGGTTGAGGTTACCCAGAACCCATCCTGTCACTAGTTGACTTGCGTGAACTTGGGTGAGGAAGTTTTTGTGGTGCCTTGCTGTGGTCCTAGCGATCATCCACCCTCTTCCAAGGGTCGTGGGCATCACGTTTTCGTCAGTGGCTCTTAGGAGTTGATTTTGGGACACTTGGCCAAAGTTTCGAGTGAAATTTCATTGGCTCCCATTCACCCCCCCTCTGGTCGCCTTGCTTTTGCATTCTCAGTCCTTCAATTGGTATCGGAGCAGGTTAAGGATCTTCCACCTTAGCCGGTTCCAGATCCACCAAAGGCGACATGGATCGCGGCGTGGGCAAACCGCCGTTTTTCGATGGGATGAACTATGCGTATTGGAAGATACGTATGTCGGCCCATCTGTAGAGTTTGGGTGCTTCCATTTGGGATATTTGCAACTCTGCCGATTACGTGGTCTTGGCTGCTCGTGTGACTCAGCATCAGATCGATGAGCACGAAGCCAATAGCTGAGCCCGTAATGCTCTCTTTTCGTGTTTGAGCATGGGAGAGTTTGATCGCGTATCTCACCTCGCTACGGCTCGGGAGATTTGGGCCACCCTCATGCGTTTTCATGAGGGCACCTCTCAAGTCAAAACCCGACTCTACGAGTCGTTCAAGCGAGAGTATAAGAACTTTCGACATCAGCTTGGCGAGAGCATAGAGAGTTTATTGTTGACGCTCACTAATGCTCATAATTAACCATCAACTATTGCATGAAATGACACTAAATGAATCACAGAGCATAGTTGTAGGGTTTGAAACTAACAAGTTCCACGAGTTTTGGTGTTCTCACTTGTTTTGCAGGATTATCAATATTTCACCATATAAAAGTATCTCAAGTGATGAAACAGAGCACACCATTGCGAAGAGCTCGTCGAGACGATCGAAACAAACATATGATTTGCTATATTTGAAGTCCCGGAGCAAGAGTCCTCGATGGATATGACTTGGGAGATTCTAGAACATTCCAGAGCATTCCAGAAGACACGAGAAGGCGACCCGCGGAAGGCGGGGCCCACCTGCCATAGAGGCAGACCGGTCGGTCCCCCTACTGGGCCGGCCGGTCGGGTATTGGGCCCAATTCCGTCCCCCTTCGCGTGACGCACTCCCACCGACCTCTCCAACACGTTTTGGCCCATTTAGGCCCAAGTGCATATGACAAAGGATTTAGTCCCACATCGCTTGCCCAAGGTGGAGGGGAGGCCAGGAGCCCCTATATAATAAACCCAGGACCCCCCTGAGGATCATCATCTGGGAGTCTTTGTAGAGGCGTCCCTCGAAGGACAACCTCTCCTCCCTAGAGAATTAGGTTTAGATTTTCCAATGTAATAGCTTAGCTCTAGTCGGGAGTTAGGGAGAGCGGAGCTGCGCTCCGATTCCGGAGGAGTCTTCAGAGTTTTGGTATGTCTTTGTATATTTTCTTTGTAAGACTTATGCTTTAATATATTTATCTTCTCTATTTACTTTATGCTTTATTATATGATTAGTATAGTTGTTATATCTTGGCATGGGATCTTCGCTCGTATTGAGTGCTCTAGTTATGCTAGGTAATTAGAGTAGTAGTCGATAGATTAGACATGGTGTTTAGTCTATAGGTTACCTGAGGTTGCGCCCAATCCTCCGGATAGTTGTGGTAGCTATAGGGGTGACAGCTTTGTAGATTGTTATAATCCACCACGTTAGGATTGGTGTTTTCGTAGAGCTTTTTGGCAGCCTTCCCCTGACTACTTTCTTCCCAGTCTTTTTCGAGAGTCAGAAAGGTACTGTTGCTCCAAAGTGCCAATGTTTATAACTGCTATATCTTTTCATCTTTGTTGCCTTAGAACACAAGTAATAGAGAAGTATATAGGAACCTTGATCTCTCCCGTTGTCCTCCCACTATAGTTCTCTATACATTTATCATTAAATTCTCTTTGATCTGCTTTCATTATCATATATATCATATATCAATTACTCCTGCTTTAGTCTAATTAGTACTCTGAGTTAGTAGATGCATGATAGTGAGTTATCAGATTCTTGACCCTAGCTTCCCTGTGGTAAAATATAAATAACGATCTTGGAATACTCCCGGTAAAATGCTGCAATGATGTTCTGTGCGCTTGCGGAATCTTTCATATTCTATTTGCGTTAACAAACATTAACATTTATTCGCTTGCTTTCAGGTGTTTGTCAACAGGATGAGGGCTAACAAGGAGCAGTTGCCTTTCGACGATCATTAGAGAGCTTTGAAGCTTTTGCATACTTTCGATCGGTCGGTGTGGGATTCCAAGGTTCAGGCGATCATCGAATCGCCTAACTATGAGACCCTCACGTGTGACGAGCTCTTTAGTAAGCTCAAGTCTAGTGAGATTGATGCCATGTCGAGGGCTTCTTATGCGAATCCTTCTGGCCCGACTCTGGCTTTGGTTTCTGGCTCTTCCGCTAACCCCTCTACTGGCTTTGTGCTTTCTTCTATCTTTTCTGTCACAGAGGACCAGTTGGAGTCGTTGGGAGACGAGGAGTTCGCTTTGCTTGCCAACCGGTTCTCGTGGTTCCACAACAACCGCATGAACCATCGCCGCGGAGGAGGACGCTCGGGATGCTACGAGTGCGGCGATCCCAACCACTTCAACGCCAACTGCCCCAAGAAGAACAAGCATTCGGGGAAGGGCGATCATGGGCACAAGTATGACTCTAAGCGCAAGGAGAAGCACGTCCCTCCAAGGCACAAGAAGCGGGGCAGCTTCGACAAAGAGTACATCAAGAAGAAGTACTTGGAGAAGGCCCAAGCTGAGCAGCGTGCGTTCTTCGCCACGCTCAGCGACGGACGGCTCGGATGATGACTCCACTTGCTCAAGCGATGACGAGTCCGAGAAGATGAAGAAGATCGAGGACAAGTTCAACGGTCTTTGCTTCTTCGCCGACGACAGAGGCCTCTGCACCATGGCGCTCGGAGATGAGGTCGGAGGCGAGCTGGAGCACACCCCTCGGAACGATGACGACGACGACACCTCCCAGGTATCTCTCACCTACGACGAGCTTTCTTCCGAGGCTGAGAAGCTTACTGCTGCCCTCCTTAGCCAAGATAAGTTGCTTAGGCATGCTGCTAGAGAGCGCAAGGAGTTTAGGCAGAAGTGGGAGGACACGGTGAAGGAGCTTGAGTTCGCTCGGTCCACCGTGGTCGTGTCGGAGGAGGTTGAGTGTGAGTCGTGCACCACGCACATGACTGACCATCTCACTCTGAGAGGTAAGTATGCTGCGTTGGTAGGAGAGGTGGATGAGCTCCGTGCTAGGCCACAGCTGTTGGGTGCGTGCAAGACTTGTCCTGTCTTGCAATCCGAGTTGGCAGAGAAGAATGCCAAGATCGAGTCCTTAGAGAAGGCCGGCTCGGATAGCACTTGTGTCACGAGGTGTGCTTTGTGTGAGGGTTTGGAGATGGAGATTGTCAATGTGAAGCATGGCAAGATGCAAACCGAGGAGGAAGACACATACCTTCGGACCATCTTGTCATGGGTCTCCTGTAGTGAGCCGCAGCTCGGGATGATGATCTCCCAATTCAAGCGATCTGCTGGAGGTCCAGGTGTAGGTTTTGCTCCGGGTGTTGATCTTTCCATTTTTGGGAAGATTGGTGAGTCTAGTGGTCTGAACCCGAGTGAGAAGCCCAACTCCACCACTACTCCCAAACTGACCAAGCTTCCACCCAAAGAGCCTGCCAAGCATACCACCAAAGATGGGGTGTTTGAGGAACCTCCACGTGCTCCACCCAAGAACCTAGTGTGGGCACCCAAGCCAAACCACCTCAAGAACAAGCTGGACACAATGCCACCCATCCAGCAGGAGTGCTTGCCACAGAAGGGCAAAGTGAGCCATACCCACAGTCCTGCGTATCAACAACCCCCTTTGCGTGCGGTGAGGTACCAGTGTGACTTTTGTGGGAGGGATGGTCACTTGAGTGAGTTCTGCTTTCAGCGCAAGCGAGAGGCGCGCCGTGCTCGGGAGATGGACAACCCGGACATGTACCACCCCTTCCATGGTGGGCATGTGCCGAACGTCCAGAGGAGAGCAGCTAGGCCCGGAGATCAAGTTCCTAGGCCTAGAGAGAGGAGAGCTCCAAGGAGAGAGGCTAGGCCTAGAGGTCCAGAACCTCAAGTGTTTAGGCGTAGGCCTCGTAGAGAGCGTGCCCGGCGGGAGCCTGCAGTTGTAGGCTATGGACCCCGTGGCGGAGGCTTTGTAGTTGAGCGCTTTCCCCCACCACGTTTTGAGTATCGTGGTGAGCGCTCTTTCCCCAGCGGACCACTGTTGACGGTCCTTAAACCCCTGTTTTACCGTCAACATTTGACCCTAAAGTCCACCAAAAAGGCATGAAATGTAGTCAAATAGGTTTCAAACTAACCGAATTCCACATGTCCATAGAATTTTATTTGAATGCAGGATTTGAACCAAATTTGGACATTTTGACCCACCAGGAGACGAGCCCACTCGGCAGGGCCCAAATGGGCCGAGGAGGGGTGGCGCCCGCCAGTCCCAAGTGGCGCCCGCCACTTGGGTTGGCCCAGCTTCACCCCCCTGCCATGTCACCGATCCGTGTGACCTCCCCAGGGCCAAATCTTGGCCCTTGGTCACTAGGTCAGTGGCATCGGACGGCTCAGGGTGAAGTGACGCGGATCATGGCTAATGGGCGGTTGCTAGGACATGCAACCGACCTCCAAACCGCCTCGGACAACCACCTGGATGCCGTTGAAGCCAAGGCGGTGCATCCAACGGTGAGGGAGGTGGCGGCTGCCACCTAGGGCTGGCGCCCACCACTAGGGTTAGCCCTAGGGCGGCTGGCTCCCCCCTATAAGTAACCCCCTCACTCACCTGGGCTATAAATACCCCCCCTGGAGGCACCTCCCCATTCATCCCCAGTAAATCCCATCTCAAGCAAAGAAACTCCAGGCAAGAGAAGTGAGAGCTAGGTTAGAAGCTTAGAGAGCTTAGGCAAGTAGGTAGCTAGTTGAGCAAGGCATCTTCGCCCTCGCGGTAACGCTGCTCAAGGCTTAGCTCAAGAGTAGAGGCGTGCGAGTGATCGGTTCTGGAGCTGGGAAGAGTCTTCCTTCATCTCCAGTTCAGGTATTGCTCTTGTTACTCAAGCTTTTACTATATTCTAGTATTATCATTTCAAGTATTACTTTACTCTACTTATTAGTATTGAGTGCTATATGCTAAACTTGATTGATTGCTTGAGTGTCTAGCTACCCTACAGTTCAATTCACTTAGCCATAGTAGTTAATCTCTAGTGAGCTTAGTGTTTGATCTTTGCCAATAGGTTGCTTAGTTAGTTTAGTGTTTATCTTATTAAGTCAAGTGTTTGCTCTGACGTCCGCAAGGGTGTCTCTATTCAGAGCTAGGATAGAGATAGTTGGAATATAGTTAAGCGTGGTGCTTAGTTATAGACTTACCTTCAGATACGGCTGGACCCCCGGATAGCTGTGGTAGCAAGCAGGTGGTGACAGCCCTGTGCGCCTTGAATTCCACCACGTAGTTGGCCCAGTTTAACAGTAAGGCTCGTTGTGCTAGCGTTCAACCTAAGTAAGTGGTAAAGGCTAGTACGCCTCGATACTTGACAAGATAGGATTAAACCTATACTTAGCTTAGCTGCTTTATTGTCTTTTGCCTGCCCTGCTTCGTAACTATCTTGCTTGGTAGTTATCTTGCTTAGTGGTTACCCAGGTTAGTTATCCCTAGTTATCTTAGTTACCTCTTAGTTATCCTTGGTTACCCTATACCCCCCTACCTATCGATCCACCCTACCTTAACCATCCTTTTCATCCTTACCTAGCCATCCATATTCTTTCTAGCCTTTCTTCTCCCCTTTTCTCTTTTCTCCTTTTCTTCGACTCTCATCCCCTCCTTGACTCAACTCATCCACCACCCTAGCCTTCCCTTGGGATCAAATAAATCGACACCTGGTACTCCCAGGCGAAGTGCTACAACCGATAGTTCTGTGCGCTTGCAGAATCTCCTCCTGGTAGATTGCATTCACTCTAGCTAGCTCCTACTAGTGTCGGGATTGACAACCCCGCTTGGCATTAGTAGATAGCTGCTTTAGCTTCACTCCTTTAGGTATAGTGACTGGACTTGCTTCAAGCACTCCTGACACCGTTGCCGGGAATAGACCCCATAGTCTACTCCTAGTGACAACGTTAGAAAGTGCCAACAAGCATTTCTGGGCCGCTACCGGGGATAGTGCCTAGCTCTATCTTTAGTGAAGTTAAGAACTACCAACAAGCATTTCTGGCGTCGTTGCCGGGGAAGGCAATCGGTGTATCGGTTGAGTCCGTGTCGAAATTATCCTCGCTTAAGCTCCCGCTTAGCGAATCCCATTCTAACCCATTCTTTCTTTCCTTAGTTCTTCTTATCTTTTTCCTTTATCTTTTTCAACTTCTTTCTTTCTTATCTCGTTCTATCTTCGCGATGGCCAACAAAGCCATTCGTGAATTCTCTGCTCCTTCTGCCGCTAATGTAGCGACGGGACCAGACGTGATAGATGCCAACCTCAATTTTGAGTTAAAACCGGCTCTGATCACGATGGTCCAAGCTAGCCCGTTCTGTGGCAAGGCTCATGAGGATGCCAATGCTCACCTCCAACAGTTCTTGGAGATTTGCGGCACCTTCTCCATTAAGGGGATAACCCAAGAAGCCATCCGTCTTCGTCTCTTTCCTTTCTCTTTGCTAGGAAAAGCGAAGCAATGGTTCTATACCGATCGCAACGCTGTGGACACATGGGACAAGTGTTTCAATGCTTTTCTCGCTAAATTCTTTCCTATGGGCAAGACAAATGCTCTGCGCAACAAAATCTCCTGTTTTACGCAACAAGCCGAGGAATCTATTCCCGAGGCTTGGGAGAGGTTGCAAGAGTATATTGCTGCTTGTCCGCACCATGGTATGGAGGACTGGCTATTGATCCAGAACTTCTACCATGGCCTAACCCCTCTCTCTAGAAGCCATTTGGATGCCGCCGCTGGCGGTGCATTCTTTTCTTTGAATGTTGCAGATGCCAAGGCTCTCATAGAGAAGATGGTGTCAAACCAAGGATGGAATGACGAGAGGCTGCAGCCCCGTACGCGAGGTATGCATTCCCTTAAGGAAGCCGACATGATCGTGGCCAAGATGGACCTGCTGGCAAAGAAGCTGGACAGCTGTGAGAAGATGAACCAACAAGAGAGTGTCCAATCTCTGGAATCTTACATGACTTGTGAAGTCTGTGGAGAAACCGGACATTCTGGGAACTACTGCCCTGAGCTACATGAAGATTTGAACTTCATCAACAACAACAACGGTTTCCGTCAACCAAATCAAGGATGGAATCAGCACTCCAATTCTCAAGGTAACAATCCATTCCCTCGCTCTAATTTTCATAATTCTGATAATTTCTCGTTCTTAAAAGATTTAGTTTACTCACAAGGTAAAACTACTAATTACTTGAAAGAGAAATTAATGGCGAATGATAAAATCCTTGAGAAGATAAATGCTAAATTGGAAGATTTCTCATCTGCTTTGAAAAATCAACTTAGCTTTAATAAGATGTTAGAAACCCAATTAGCTCAACTTGCTGCTATCATACCATCTTTTGAATCTGGTAAAATTCCTGCTAAACCTGACATGGAAACTGCTAATATGGTTGAAATTAAATATTTTAACTATTATGAAGATCAAACCATAACTATTAAAAAGGGTGATCCTGGTAGTCCCATAATTAGATGCTCAATCTTTGGTGAAGTCTTTAAAAATGCCATGTGTGATTTAGGATCAAGTGTGAACATTTTATCAAAAGACTTTTATGAAAACTCTTTCTTTCCACCCATGTCATCCACATCTGCCTATGTTGTGCTAGCTGATCAATCCACTTGCTATGTAGAAGGAATAGTTCATGATTTACCTGTTCATACTAGAGGCTCCTATGTCCCTGCTGATTTCATAGTACTAGATATGGGAAATAGGAAAGATGTGCCTTTAATTTTGGGTAGACCTTTCTTGAATACTGTTAATGCTTGCATATATGTCGGGAGTGGTAAAATTCATATGACATTAGGAGGGAGGAAGGAAATATTCTCCTTCTCCCGAGACCCCGCATATGCCGCTAACATGCAGGTAGCAAAACCCGTTCATACCAAGAAGAGGCGCCCAAGAACAAGGTGGAACAGAAAGAAAGAACCACCTCCTCCTAAGTTGTGTGATTCACATAACAAAGGAGAGGTGCCAAAAGAAGAAGAACCAGATGGAGTACTAAGAGAAGAAGTGCCCAAGGAAGAAGATCCACTCGATAAGGATGAAACTCCATGGACCTAAGGTATGGTTTTATTTTATTTATTTTCCTTCAATCTCCCTTTTCGAATAAATAACATATGCCATGCATGCAACTAAAAAAAACAACCAGTTATCATTAGTTATATGCATAGGTATATGTTAACTTAAAATATCATAGGATAGTTTCCCTTTTCACAACATTAGATAGTTTCCCTTTTAATAAAAATGAGAACAAGAGCTCCGACTGAGAAGAAGAAGACCCTTCACCAAGCAAGAAGCCAGCTTGGGGGAGACTCCCGCTCCAATAAGGTATGTCTCCAGCCTACCCTTTACATTCAGTTCTTAAATTCTATATCTTTTTGAATGTCATATGCTTGCCTAAGTATCCATCCATGAATAATATTGATAAAATCTGCTTAAACATGTTGAAACCTGAATAAGATTTGAAATATGACATGCAAATGCTATTGCTATGGTTTGAATAACTAGTATTATCTAAGTTGTAGCTTTTGTGGGTTGCACATGCTTTAACTGAATTCATGCTTAGTGAGTAAAGTTAGTAAGAAATGGAGTAATTCTTTAAACTTGTTAAGGTGAAATTAGGACCTAATCTGGAGGATTTCTTTTAAAAATTATGAAAACCTTGCTAAAAGTTCCTCCTAGATTTTATCCCATCCCACCACCAGCCAAATATTTGCTAGTCATTAGTCAAAACCACATAGAGCTTTGTTTGTGTTGAGCTTTGTTAGGCCTCATAGATCTTAGTAGAGAAGCTTATCATAACTTTTGAATCAAGATACACATACACCCACCATAAATTGCCTACTATCCACTCCGGAAGTTTGCAACCACCAAATAAATTGCTTAGTCTCTACATTGGAGTTATGCAATACCCTGCCAAACATCCCATTGCTAGTTTATGCTTATTCCTACACTGGGAATAAGCATTTCTCTCCCTTTCCCTATTCATTTCAAAAATCCTTTCCTATAGATAATCTGGGGAATTCTAGAGCTAAAAAAAAGAGAGAGAGAAAAAGCTTTTGAGCAAATTAGCTCAAAAGAGGACTATGTCCTACAAAATGTGAGGACACATTTTTGTCTACTCACACTGTATCCAAAAAAAAGAGCAAAGTAGCTCAAGAGAGGACCATGTCCTAAGAAAGTGTGAGGACACATCTTTTGTCCACTCACTTTGTATTCAAAAAAAAAGAAAAAGAGAGAATTATCATTAGCTCTAGACCCCAGAAAATCAACTAGGAAGGATTATGAAATGTCTCTCCATACACTTCCACATAACCACACATGCACATCTTGATCAATTTTTATGATTTGCTGCTCCTTGTGATCTGAGTGTCTAACTTAGCAATAAACATCAGGCAATTTGCTCATGGTTCCTAGCCTACCTATAGCTCCACATATCATTCTTTAGAAATAGGAAAGGCTACATTTTGGCCTAAGTGAGGATTTAAACACCAATGAGTGATTGAGTGACCTAGGAGGACTTAAGCAAGTTATTATCTTTTGAAAACCTTGAAAAACCTCCAGATAAAATCCTAGTTATACCTAAGCAAGATAAAAGTTTCCTATCTACTGCTTTATTTTACTCTTGCATGTTTGAAGTGAAAAGCTATAAGCCCCACATTGCTATGATTCATGATATATGCTAAGTTATTTCTTACTATACAATATGCACTTGCATACATTTTAATTTTGATATCCATCTCATGCTTAATGCTTAAACCGCATTGTTGCTCGAGGACGAGCAACAGGTTAGCTTGGGGGAGTTTGTTGACGGTCCTTAAACCCCTGTTTTACCGTCAACATTTGACCCTAAAGTCCACCAAAAAGGCATGAAATGTAGTCAAATAGGTTTCAAACTAACCGAATTCCACATGTCCATAGAATTTTATTTGAATGCAGGATTTGAACCAAATTTGGACATTTTGACCCACCAGGAGACGAGCCCACTGGGCAGGGCCCAAATGGGCCGAGGAGGGGTGGCGCCCGCCACCCCAAGGTGGCGCCCGCCAGTCCCAAGTGGCGCCCGCCACTTGGGTTGGCCCAGCTTCACCCCCCTGCCACATCACCGATCCGTGTGACCTCCCCAGGGCCAAATCTTGGCCCTTGGTCACTAGGTCAGTGGCATCGGACGGCTCAGGGTGAAGTGACGCGGATCATGGCTGATGGGCGGTTGCTAGGACATGCAACCGACCTCCAAACCGCCTCGGACAACCACCTGGATGCCGTTGAAGCCAAGGCGGTGCATCCAACGTTGAGGGAGGTGGCGGCCGCCACCTAGGGCTGGTGCCCGCCACTAGGGTTAGCCCTAGGGCGGCTGGCTCCCCCCTATAAGTACCCCCCTCACTCACCTGGGCTATAAATACCCCCCTGGAGGCACCTCTCCATTCATCCCCAGTAAATCCCATCTCAAGCAAAGAAACTCTAGGCAAGAGAAGTGAGAGCTAGGTTAGAAGCTTAGAGAGCTTAGGCAAGTAGGTAGCTAGTTGAGCAAGGCATCTTCGCCCTCGCGGTAGCGCTGCTCAAGGCTTAGCTCAAGAGTAGAGGCGTGCGAGTGATCGGTTCTGGAGCTGGGAAGAGTCTTCCTTCATCTCCAGTTCAGGTATTGCTCTTGTTACTCAAGCTTTTACTATATTCTAGTATTATCATTTCAAGTATTACTTTACTCTACTTATTAGTATTGAGTGCTATATGCTAAACTTGATTGATTGCTTGAGTGTCTAGCTATCCTACAGTTCAATTCACTTAGCCATAGTAGTTAATCTCTAGTGAGCTTAGTGTTTGATCTTTGCCAATAGGTTGCTTAGTTAGTTTAGTGTTTATCTTATTAAGTCAAGTATTTGCTCTGACGTCCGCAAGGGTGTCTCTATTCAGAGCTAGGAAAGAGATAGTTGGAATATAGTAAAGCGTGGTGCTTAGTTATAGACTTACCTTCAGATACGGCTGGACCCCCGGATAGCTGTGGTAGCAAGCAGGTGGTGACAGCCCTGTGCGCCTTGAATTCCACCACGTAGTTGGCCCAGTTTAACAGTAAGGCTCGTTGTGCTAGCGTTCAACCTAAGTAAGTGGTAAAGGCTAGTACGCCTCGATACTTGACAAGATAGGATTAAACCTATACTTAGCTTAGCTGCTTTATTGTCTTTTGCCTGCCCTGCTTCGTAACTATCTTGCTTGGTAGTTATATTGCTTAGTGGTTACCCAGGTTAGTTATCCCTAGTTATCTTAGTTACCTCTTAGTTATCCTTGGTTACCCTATACCCCCCTACCAATCGATCCACCCTACCTTAACCATCCTTTTCATCCTTACCTAGCCATCCATATTCTTTCTAGCCTTTCTTCTCCCCTTTTCTCTTTTCTCCTTTTCTTCGACTCTCATCCCCTCCTTGACTCAACTCATCCTCCACCCTAGCCTTCCCTTGGGATCAAATAAATCGACACCTGGTACTCCCAGGCGAAGTGCTACAACCGATAGTTCTGTGCGCTTGCAGAATCTCCTCCTGGTAGATTGCATTCACTCTAGCTAGCTCCTACTAGTGTCGGGATTGACAACCCCGCTTGGCATTAGTAGATAGCTGCTTTAGCTTCACTCCTTTAGGTATAGTGACTGGACTTGCTTCAAGCACTCCTGACACCGTTGCCGGGAATAGACCCCATAGTCTACTCCTAGTGACAACGTTAGAAGGTGCCAACAAGCATTTCTGGGCCGCTACCGGGGATAGTGCCTAGCTCTATCTTTAGTGAAGTTAAGAACTACCAACAACCACGTCCTTCTAAACGTGGTGACCGCTTAATCCGTAGGTTGGCTAGGAATGGTTTTTTCGCTAACCGTTCTTTTGAGCGGCCGGCCCAACACTGGTATTCCTCTTACTTCACTAACCCTAGTGTTGGACCGTATGCTCACCCTATGTCTTTTTATTGATGTAGGTAAAACGGTTGGAGGACATTTGTTTGTGGATTCCGGCTGTTCGAGGCACATGACCGGAAACGCCAAGTGGTTCTCCAGCCTTAGTCCGGTCGCCGGAAAGGAGTACATTACCTTCGGCGACAATAGTAAAGGTAAGGTTTTGTCTCGCGGGTCGGTGCGGGTTAATGAGCACTTTGTGTTGCGCGATGTTGCTCTTGTTTCTAACCTGCATTTTAACTTGCTTTCTATTTCGCAACTTTTTGATGATCACTATGAGATTCGTTTTAAACCGAACCTTAGTCGCATCTTAGATCCTCAGGGCAATCTTGTATGTTTGATTCGCCCTTTGGGAAAGTCTTTCGCGCGAATTTCTCGGAGTCATTTGGTATTTCCCGCTGTCTTTTGGCTAGTCCTTCTTCCTCCGATCTTTGGAAGTGGCATAGGAGGCTCGATCACTTAAGCTTCGACTTGCTTGCAAGACTTAGCTCACTTGACCTAATCCGAGGATTTCCCAAGCTTTCGATGGAGAAGGATTTAGTTTGCCATTCTTGCAGACATGGGAAGATGGTTGCCGCTCCCCACCATCCAGTAACTAAGGTCATGACCTCGCACCCCGGAGAGCTTTTACACATGGACCTTGTTGGTCCGGCTCGGGTGTGCTCGGTTGGTGGCAAGTGGTATGTTTTAGTTGTTGTTGGCGACTTTTCGAGGTATTCGTGGGTCTTCTTTTTGACTGAGAAGACTGAGACTTTCCCCCTTGCTCGCAATCTGATTTTGCGTCTTCAGAACGAGTTCCCTTTGAACTCAATGCGAGCAATTAGAAGTGATAATGGTTCCGAATTCAAAAATTCGGATTTTGAGAAGTTTTGTAACCGCCTTGGTTTGGAGCATCAGTTTTCTTCCCCCTAAACACCGCCCCAAAATGGTGTTGTAGAGAGGAAGAATCGGACCCTTGTTGAGATGGCCAGGACGATGCTCGATGAGCATAGGACTCCCAGGCGCTATTGGGCCGAAGCTATGAACACTGCATGCTATATTTCAAATCGCATTTTTCTGAGAGCGTTCTTGAAAAAGACTTCTTATGAGTTGCGTTTTGGTAGACAACCCAAGGTGAGTTATTTTAGAGTTTTCGGTTGCCACTATTTTATATTGAAGAAAGGCAACCTGGACAAGTTTGAGTCTCGTTCTTCTAACGGTGTATTTTTGGGTTATGGCACTCACACTAGAGCTTATCGTGTACTTAACCTTGATACTACCTGCGGATACATGGGTGTATGCCGGGTCTCTGAGTGATGAGTGATTGTCAACTGGATTGATTGCATGTTCTTTGGCTTGTGTTGTGCAGGTGTCGAGCACGAAGACAGTGATCGAGGGCAAGGTGAAGGTCAAGTTGAGACGTGCCGTGCTGACGGACCGGGTGCGGTGAAGGATGGGTGTGCCGTGCAGCGGACGTGCCATGCCGATGTACCGAGCGGTGAAGGGCGGACGTGAGGCTTGGACTGATGGACCAGAGTGCCTGAGGATCAGCTGTGGTGGCTGGCAGCCTGGGACAGCGACGAGCGGAGACTTGCAGGGCATGGTGTTGCTCGGGTCGAGGACCTGGGGACACATGTCGGTGGACGGGGTGCACGGGTGGTGCATCCCCTCTACAGCTCCGGTTTGTTGGTTGAGCCAGAGAAAAACCAACGGGTGGACGGTTTCCAGGTTTGGGCCTCAAAACCTAGGTGCTCGGTTTCCAGGTTGAGCCACAAAACCTCGGCGCGGACGGTTTCTGAGTTTGGCCACAAAACTCGGGCGTTGGGCAGGTTTCCGAGTTTGGGCCTCAAAACTCGGGCGCTGCGGGTTTCTAAGTTTGGGCCACAAAACTCAGGCTGGTGGGCTGGTTTCCCGGTTTGGGCCTCAAAACCGGGGTCTGATCGGAAAAGGCTGGTTTCCCGGTTTGGGCCTCAAAACCGGGGGTGCAGAGCAAGGGCGGCACGTGGCGGTAATCGGAAGGTTGCGTGGAGGCAACGCGGACGACTTGCGCGGGCGTGGCCGTCGATCCTACCTACCACCCGAGTTGGTCCAGAATAACCTTAGGGTTTAGCTGGTTCGCTCTGTAATTAGTTTAGAGAGGGGTAGAGTAGGAAATAGACTTAGACTAGAATAGGATAAGTAGTCAGGGGAGACACCCTCCTCCCCTATCTCAGTCATCTCAGTTTTAGCCATCTCATTTGCTCTTCGCACTTAGGGTTTCCTGCTCTCCCATCCCCTGCTGTAGCTGAGATCCGCAGAGAGACTTGCAACTCTGTGTACTTGTTGATTTTGAGGAAAGGAGGCCGTAACCTCCTTGTCGTAGCGTGTGTTTGCGCTTCGGCTCACAGATCGTGGTGCCAATTCGCGTTTTGATTTGAGTTCTTCTTTGTTCTTCGTGGATTGCTTTTCTCCACGACTTTCCCGTCACTTGATCTCTTTGCTCGGTTCATCTTTTGCAAATCCGTTTGAACCAAGTTGTTCTAGATCGTGAGGCACTTCTTTCCACCGAAGGAATCATCCTCTAACCTCACGGTCTAGGAGATCGATCGATTTTTAGTTTCGGGTCTTGTTTTCTCCTCTTCCCCGAAATTCTTCGATTCACCGATTTGGAGATAGGTTCGAGCCATGATCTCCTAGAGATAGCTCACTTTACTCCTTGTGACTCATATCACCAAGTTTGATCCCTAGAGGAATTGTTTTGGGTGAGATAGAGGCAGATCGGTGGACGAACAGGGCTGCTGCGTGTCGACCGGACGCTCACTCGGGTTGACCGGACGCTCGGTCCGTGAGTCCGGTCGATGAACAGCATGTAGCCGTGTTCTTCGCTTTGACCGGACGCTCCGTTCTCGTTTCGACCGGACGCATCGCTTGCACTGTTCCTGTGCCTTGTTGTTTCTGACCGGACGCTGTGAGTTTGACCGGACGCACCGTACACCTATGTCCGGTCCAACACAAAGAGGTCCAAAATCGCCTCTTGCCTGACCGGACGCGTCCGGTGCCTGCTGACCGGACGCACCCAGAGTCCGGTCATCTCTGTTGCAGCACGTTCTCGTCCGTTGCTTGATCGTTCGTTGTCAGATTCAAGTCCCATCTTTTGTGCTACCTTTCTAGAGTTGTGTAGTGTCCCGCTGTGCTTCTCAGAAACATCCACCCTACATCTAGGGTCGTGGACATTAGCAAGTTCTAGGGTTCACTCTTGGGGTTGATTTTGGGACAGTGGCATCTAGTTTCCAAAAGGACAATTTGAAGCTCCCATTCACCCCCCCTCTGGTCGCTTTCGGTTAGCTTCTCGGTCCTTCAATTGGTATCGGAGTGGGTTAAGGATCTTCCACCTTAGCCGCTTCCAGATCCACCGAAGGCGACATGGATCGCGGCGTGGGCAAACCGCCGTTTTTCGATGGGACGAACTATGCGTATTGGAAGATACGTATGTCGGCCTATCTGCAGAGTTTGGGCGCTTTTATCTGGGATATTTGCAACTCTCCAGATTACGTGGTCTTGGCTGCTCGTGTCACTCAACAGCAAATCGATGAGCACGATGCCAATAGCCGAGCCCGTAATGCTCTTTTCTCTTGTCTGAGCATGGGTGAGTTTGATCGTGTTTCTCACCTCTCTACGGCTCGGGAGATTTGGGCCACTCTCATGCGCTTTCATGAGGGCACCTCTCAAGTCAAAACCCGACTCTACGAGTCGTTCAAGAGAGAGTATGAGAACTTTCGACATCAGCCTGGCGAGAGCATAGAAAGTTTATTCGCTCGCTTTCAGGTGATTGTCAACAGGATGAGGGCTAACAAAGAGCAGTTGCCTTTCGATGATCATGAGAGAGCTTTGAAGCTTTTGCATACTCTCGATCGGTCGGTGTGGGATTCCAAAGTTCAGGCGATCATCGAATCACCTAACTATGAGACCCTCACGTGCGACGAGCTCTTCAGTAAGCTCAAGTCCAGTGAGATTGATGACATGTCGAGGGCTTCTTATGCAAATCCTTCTAGCCCGACTATGGATTTGGTTTCCGGTTCTTCCTCTAACCCCTCAGCTGGCTTTGCGCTTTCTTCTCTCTTTTCTGTGACAGAGGACTAGCTGGAGTCTTTGGGGGACGACGAGTTGGCTTTGCTTGCCAACCGGTTCTCGCGGTTCCACAACAACCGCATGAACCGCCGTCGCGGAGGAGGACGCTCGGGCTGCTACGAGTGCGGCGACCCCGACCACTTCATCGCCAACTGCCCCAAGAAGAACAAGCATTCGGGGAAGGGCGATCATGGGCGCAAGCACGACTCCAAGTACAAGGAGAAGCACGTCCCCCCAGCGCACAAGAAGAAGGGCGGCTTCGACAAAGAGTATATCAAGAAGAAGTACTTGGAGAAGGCCCAAGCTGAGAAGCGTGCATTCTTCGCCGCGCTCAGCGATGTCAACGGCTCGGATGGCGACTCCGCTTGCTCAAGCGACGACGAGTCCGAGAGGAGGAAGAAGATCGAGGACCAGCTCAACGGTCTTTGCTTCTTCGCCGACGATGGAGGCCTCTGCACCATGGCGCTCGGAGATGAGGTCGGAGGCAAGCTAGAGCACACGCCTCAGAACGACGACGACGACGACACCTCCTAGGTATCTCTCACCTACGACGAGCTTTCTTCCGAGGTCGAGAAACTTACTGCTGCCCTCCTTAGCCAAGACAAGTTGCTTAGGCGTGCCGCTAGAGAGCGCAAGGAGTTTAGGCAGAAATGGGAGGACACGGTGAGAGAGCTTGAGTTTGCCAAGTCCACCGTGGTCGTGTCGGGTTGAGTGCGAGTCGTGCACCACACACATGACTGACCTTCTCACCTTGAGGGGTAAGTATGCTGCGTTGGTAGGAGAGCTGGATGAGCTGAAGGCTAGACCTTCCTTGCTGGGTGCGTGCAAGACTTGTCCTATCTTGCAGTCCGAGTTGGCAGAAAAGAATGCCAAGCTTGAGTCCTTAGAGAAGGCCAGCTCGGATAGCACTTGTGTCACGAAGTGTGCTTTGTGTGAAGGCTTGGAGATGGAGATAGCCAATGTGAAGCATGGCAAGATGCAAACCGAGGAAGAAAACACATACCTTCGGACCATCTTGTCATGGGTGTCTTGTGGTGAGCCGCAGCTCGGGATGATGATCTCCCAATTCAAGCGAGCTGCTGGAGGTCCAGGTGTAGGTTTTGCTCCAGGTGTTGATCTTTCCGCTTTTGGGAAGATTGGTGAGTCTAGTGGTCTAAACCCGAGTGATAAGCCCAACTCCACCACTACTCCCAAACAGACCAAGCTTCCACCTAAAGAGCCTGCCAAGCCTACCACCAAGGATGGGGTGTTTGAGGAACCCCCGAGAGCTCCACCCAAGAACCAAGTGTGGGCACCCAAGCCAAACCACCTCAAGAACAAGCTTGACACAATGCCACCCATCCAGGAGGAGTGTTTGCCACAGAAGGGCAAAGTAAACCATACCCACAGCCCAGCGTACCAACAACTCCCTTTGCGTGCGGTGAGGTACCAGTGTGACTTCTGTGGGAGGGATGGTCACTTGAGCGAGTTCTGCTTTCGGCGCAAGCGAGAGGCGCGCCGTGCCCGGGAGATGAACAACCCGGACATATACCATCCTTCTCATGGTGGACATGTGCCGAATGTCCAGAGGATAGCTGCTAGGCCCGGAGGTGAGGTTCCCAGGCCTAGGCAGGAGAGATCTCCAAGGAGGGAGACTAGGGCGTGGTCCTGAACCTCAAGTTCCTAGGCGTAGGCCTCGTAGAGAGCGTGCTCGGCGGGGTCCTGCTTTTGCAGGTAACGGACCCCGTGGCGGTGGTTTTGTTGAGCGCTTTCCTCCACCGCAGGTTGAGTTTCGCGGTGAGCGCTTCTTCCCCAGAGGACCATGTTTTCCTGTGCGTGGTGATCGCTACCCTGGTAGACAGGCTAGGAATGGTTTTTACGCTAACCCTTCTTTTGAGCAGCCGGGCCAACACTGGTTTTCCCCTTACTTCACTAACCCCAGTGTTGGACCGTATGCTCACCCTATGTTTTTTTATTGATGTAGGTAAGACGGTTGGAGGACATTTGGTTGGTGGATTCCGGTTGTTCGAGGCACATGACCGGAAACGCCAAGTGGTTCTCCAGCCTTAGCCCGGTCGCCGGAAAGGAATACATAACCTTCGGCGACAATAGTAAAGGTAAGGTATTGTCCCGTGGGACTGTGCGGGTTAATGAGCACTTTGTGTTGCGTGATGTTGCTCTTGTTTCTAACCTGCATTTTAACTTGCTTTCTGTTTCGCAACTTTTTGACGATGACTATGAGATTCGTTTTAAACCGAACCTTAGTCGCATCTTAGATCCTTAGGGCGATCTTGTATGTCTGATTTCGCCCTTTGGGAGAGTCTTTCGTGCGAATTTCTCAGAGTCGTTTGGTTCTTCTCGCTGTCTTTTGGCTAGTCCTTCTTCTTCTGATCTTTGGAAATGGCATAGGAGGCTCTGTCATTTAAGCTTCGACTTGCTTGCAAGGCTTAGCTCACTTGGCCTAATCCGAGGATTGCCCAAGCTTTCGATGGAGAAGGATCTAGTTTGTCATTCGTGTAGACATGGGAAGATGGTTGCCGCTCCCCACCATCCAGTGACTAAGGTCATGACCTCGCACCCTGGAGAGCTTTTACACATGGATCTTTTTGGTCCGGCTCGGGTGAGCTCGGTTGGTGGCAAGTGGTATGTTTTGGTTGTTGTTGACGACTTTTCGAGGTATTCGTGGGTCTTCTTTTTGACTGAGAAGACTGAGACTTTCTCTTTTGCTCGCAATCTGATTTTGCGTCTTCAGAACGAGTTCCCTTTGAACTCGATGCGAGCTATTAGAAGTGATAATGGTTTCGAATTCAAAAATTCGGATTTTGAGAAGTTTTGTAACCGCCTTGGTTTGGAGCATCAGTTTTCTTCCCCCTACACACCGCCCCAAAATGGTGTTGTAGAGAGGAAGAATCGGACCCTTGTTGAGATGGCCAGGACGATGCTTGATGAGCATAGGACTCCTAGGCGCTTTTGGGCTGAAGCTATGAACACTGCATGCTATATTTCAAATCGCATTTTTCTGAGAGCGTTTTTGAAGAAGACCTCTTATGAGTTGCGTTTTGGTCGCCAGCCCAAGGTGAGTTATTTTAGAGTCTTCGGTTGCCACTGTTTCATTTTAAAGAAAGGCAACCTGGACAAATTTGAGTCTCGTTCTTCTGACAGAGTATTTTTGGGTTATGGCACTCACACTAGAGCATATCGTGTACTTAACCTTGATACTAACCGAGTCATGGAGACATCTGATGTCACCTTCGACGAGACTCTTGTTTCTCCTTCTTCTCGTTTTGAGTGTGCAGGTGATCATGAGGTTGGAGAGCCTCTTTTCGATGATGAGGATGAGGGTGCTGAAGGTATGGATGATCCAGCACCCCCTCCATCTACCGTGCCGCAAGGAGCGGCCTCGACGATGACTCACGGCCCCGAGACGTCTTCTTCCTGGAGGCCGTGGGATCCTCCACCTCGAGCGGTACCTTTTGTACCCGGGGTGGAACCAGCTACTGTTGAGGGGGAGGTTACTTCTTCCTGGGAGGCGCCACGACACATCCAGCGCCAGCACCCTCCTCAGCAGATGATCGGCGACATCGGTGAGCGAGTTACTCGCTCCAGGTCACAGCACATCTCTCACTTCGCTCACTCTGCTTTTGTTGCTAATTTTGAGCCCCGAGATGTTGGACACGCATTGACGGATCCAGATTGGGTCAATGCCATGCACGAGGAGCTAGAGAACTTTGAGCGAAATCGGGTTTGGGTTCTAGTTCCACCTCCACCTGACTGTAAGCCTATTGGGACAAAATGGGTATTTAAAAACAAGCAAGGAGAGGATGGCCATGTTGTGAGAAACAAGGCCCGGCTTGTAGCGAAAGGCTATAGTCAGAAGGAAGGGATAGATTATGAGGAGACCTTCGCTCCTGTAGCACATATGGAGGCTATTAGGATACTCTTGGCTTATGCTGCATCCAAGGGTTTCAAACTTTTTCAAATGGATGTCAAGAGTGCCTTTTTAAACGGCTACATAGAGGAGGAGGTTTATGTTGAGCAACCCCCCGATTTTGAAAATCCCAAGTTTCCAAACCACGTTTTTAAACTCCACAAAGCTTTGTATGGTTTGAAACAAGCCCCTAGAGCCTGGTACGATAGATTGAAAACTTTTCTGCTAGCTAAGGGTTTCAAAATGGGATGTGTAGATAAGGCGCTCTTTCTCCTCTGGCAAGGCAAAGATACACTCTTGGTCCAAATTTACGTGGATGATATCATTTTCGGTGGTTCTTCTCACGCTTTGGTTGCCAAGTTTGCAGATACTATGAGCAGGGAGTTCGAGATGAGTATGATGGGCGAGCTGACATTCTTTCTCGGATCGCAAATTAAGCAATCCCGAGAAGGAACGTTTGTGCACCAGGGCAAGTATACCAAAGACTTGCTGAAGCGGTTCGATATGGGTGAGGCCAAGCCTCTTCCAACACCCATGTCAACAACGACTGCCCTGGATGCAGATGTGGACGGAGAAGCAGTGGACCAGAAGGAGTACCGCAGTATGATCGGGTCACGCCTGAGTTTGGGATTTGGTATTCTGCTTCCTCCACTCTCTCGCTTTGCGGTTATTCCGATGCCGATTTTGCTGGTTGTCGCATTGAGCGCAAGTCCACTTCTGGGACTTGCCAATTTATTGGATCTTCTCTTGTGTCGTGGTCTTCTCGCAAGCAGTCTAGTGTCGCCCAGTCTACTACGGAGGCTGAGTATGTTGCTGCGGCTAGCTGCTGTTCCCAGTTACTCTGGATGATGGCCACTTTGCGTGATTTTGGTTTGAGCTTTACTCGAGTGCCTTTGGTTTGTGACAGCACGAGTGCCATTAGCGTTGCTAAGAACCCCGTGCTTCACTCGAAAACCAAACACATTGATGTGCGCTTTCATTTCTTGCGAGACCACCAGGAGAAGGGTGATATCAACCTTCACCATGTCGATACTCATCATCAACTAGCCGATATTTTCACCAAGCCTTTAGACGAATTAACCTTTAATAGGTTGAGGGGTGAGCTTGGTGTGTGTTTCCCCTTTCAGATGGGGGAAGCATTTTGAGTTGTATCATAGACTGACTCTTTTATCTTGAGTTTCTTTTCTTTTCTTTTTAGCATACGCATTTACATTCTGAGCTTCATGTTTATAATCACTAGAACGTAACTATGCTCTGTTTAGTATGCTCTGATGCTTATGTTGATACTTGTGGCTTATGCTCCTTCTGATCACTAATACATGTTATGAGCTGAGCTATTTTGGAATGGTGAATGTGCTTAATGTATATAAATCTGAAAATGTTCACCATTGAGATATGCAACTAGCATGTGTAAGGTGTGTTCAGTCCATTCTTGCTTTTCATATATGCTAGGTTGCTATGTCTCTAGTTCTGAGTCATTCACTTGCTTGGTCTGTTCATATCATGTTTAAAATCTTGAACCAAGCTTTAGTGAATTGAAAAGATCGAGATGGGATTGCTTGTCAACACCTCACGGTATCGAGACTGTTTCTCATTGCACTTTGAGTTAAACTTGAGCCGTGTAGTGTATGACCGAAACCGTAGCTTTAAGCTTCTGATTGCTTCGACATAGGCTTCTCTCGGTTGAAAAGTTAGGCAATGACAAGCTTTCAACCTCTCGCAATCACATGCTGAAACTGAACTTGTGTAATTTCACCGCTGCAAACTCCGATATTAAATCTGAAATCACAAGTATATGCTTCTTTCCTATGCATGATGATTGAACTTTGCTAGGGGTAGTTCACCTTGTATATATGCTTAGCACTTGTTTGGATTCCTATCTATACATGTATGGTGCTATTTTGATGGTGACTATCTTTTTGGCTAAAAACTGCTCACTTGCTCATATGCTTCATATTTCGTATGAGTGATCAGTTTGAGCCTTTGCTATTTGAGTGCTTTACAGAGACATTGGAGTTATACCGATTAGAGCATCTTTGCACTATTTTGATTATATGCCTGAAGCTTCTAACATGCATTTCTGACTTTATATGCATTTTGGAAGGGGAGCTTGTGTATAGGAGGAGAATTTGCCAAGGGGGAAAGTTTTTGCCTGGGATCTTGATAAGTGCATTTTCAACTAAGGGGGAGAGTTCTTGCAAATCATATGTCTCCTAATGTTCAACTAAGAGGGAGGTTTTGCTAAGGGGGAGATTTTCAAATCATGTGTGCTCCGGTTGGTTGACTTAGGGGGAGAGTCTTCCTAGTTGCTTGCACTTGTCGAGGGGGAGTTTGCTAGTTGTGTAGAGCCGTTGCCTCTGTCTTGAGGGACTAGCAAACATTTTCTTCATTTGGTGTCGAAGTTTTTCTTCATTTGGTATCGATTGTCTTGTGTTCCAATTGGTTCGGAGTGGTTTTCATGCTAGTTGTGTTGAGCCTCTGTGCCTCTATCTTGAGGGACTAGCATTTTGCCAAGTGTTTGCTCCGATTTCTCAATTGGTATCTGGACCTCGATTGTTTCTTTTGCTAGCGGTGTTGAGCCTGTTCTACCTCTTCTTGAGGGCTAGCTTTGCTTTGCTTGGTTGCGTCGAGCCGTTGCCCATGTCTTTGGGGACCAAGTTATTTTGCTTCTTCCACTTGACCTTCTTCGGCTTTGCCAGGCTTTTAGGTCATTTGGTCGAGTTCTCTTTTCCTTCCTCCCACCTTCTTCTCTCTATTATTGAAGGACCGAGGAGCTACCCGAAAGCGACCAGAGGGGGGGTGAATGGGAGCTTCAAATTTTCCTTTCGGAAACTAGAGCCACTGTCCCAAAATCAACCCCAAAAGCAAACCCTAGAGCTTGCTAATGTCCACGACCCTAGATGTAGGGTGGATGCTTCCTAGAAGCACAGCGGGACACTAGACAACCCTAGAAAGCCAACGCAAAAGACGGAAACCAAAACCGACAACAGACGAGCAAGCTGCGAATGAAACTGCGCTGAACTACAACGACCGGACTCTGGGTGCGTCCGGTCAGGGAGCACCGGACGCGTCCGGTCGACCAAAACTCAGTTTCGGACCTCTCTGAGTTGGACCGGACTCTGGGAAGCAGAGAGTCCGGTCGAGGGCAGAGCGTCCGGTCAGGGCAGACAAGAGAGATGAACAGTTCCCTCAGAGCGTCCGGTCGATCACAGGACACTGCGTCCGGTCACGAGCGTCCGGTCAAAAGCAAAAACAGATCGGGGGACATTCATCCACCGGACGCGTCCGATCACCCCGAGGCATGCGTCCGGTCACCACGCAGCAGCCTTGTTCGTCCACCGACTTGCCTCGATCTCACCCAAAACAATTCCTCTAGGGATCAAACTTGGTAAGATGAGTCACAAGGAGTATAGTGAGCTATCTCTAAGAGATCATGGCTCGAACCTATCGCCAAATCGGTGAATTGAAGAATTTCGGGGGAAAGGAGAAAAAGTGACCCAAAACGAAGAATCGATCGATCTCCTAGACCGTGAGGTTTGAGACAAATTCCTTCGGTGGAAAGAAGTGCCTCACGATCTAGAACAACTTGGTTCAAACGGATTTGGAAAAGATGAACCGAGCAAAGAGATCAAGCGACGGGAAAAACGTGGAGAAAAAGGATTCCGCGAAGAACACGAACAAAACGCGAATCACAACCACGATCTGCAAGCCGAAGCGCAAACACACGCTACGACAAGGAGGTTACGGCCTCCTTTCCTCAAAATCAATTAGTACACAGAGTTCTTGGTCTCTCTGCGGATCTCAGCTACAGCAGGGGATGGGAGAGCACGAAACCCTAAGTGCAAGAACGAAAATGAGATGGCTAAAACTGAGATAACTGAGATGGGGAGGAGGGTGGCTCCCCTGGACTACTTAACCTATTCTAATCTAATTCTATTTCCTACTCTACCCCTCTCTAAACTAATTACAGAGCGAACCAGCCAAACCCTAGGGCTATTCTGGTCCAACCCGAAGTGGTAGGTAGGATCGACGGCCACGCCCGCACAAGTCGTCCGCGTTGCCTCCACGCAACCTTCCGATTGCCGCCACGTGCCGTCCTTGCTCTGCACCCCCGATTTTGAGGCCAAACCGGGAAACCAGCCTTTTCCAATCAGCCCCCGGTTTTCAGGCCCAATCCGGGAAACCAGCCTCCAGCCCGAGTTTTGAGGCCCAAACTCGGCAAACCCGCAGCGCCCAGGATTTGATGCCCAAACCTGGAAACCGGTCCCATCGCCCGAGTTTTGTGGCCAAACTCAGAAACCGTCCGCGCCCAGGTTTTGTGGCTCAACCTGGAAACCGACCACCCAGGTTTTGAGGCCCAAACCTGGAAACCGTCCACCCGTTGGTTTTTCCCTGGCTCAACCAACAAACCGGAGCTGTAGAGGGGATGCACCGCCCGTGCACCCCGTCCACCGACACGTGTCCCCAGGTCCTCGACCCGAGCAACACCGTGCCCCGCAAGTCTTCACTCGTCGCTGTCCCAGGCTGCCAGCCACCACAGCTGATACTCAGGCACTCCGGTCCCTCAGTCCAAGCCTCACGTCCGCCCTTCACCGCTCGGTACATCGGCATGGCACGTCCGCCGCACGGCACGCCCATCCTTCACCGCACCCGGTCCGTCAGCACGGCACGTCTCAACTTGACCTTCACCTTGCCCTCGATCACTGTCTCCGTGCTCGACACCTGCACAACACAAGCCAAAGAACATGCGATCAATCCAGTTGACAATCACTCATCACTCAGAGACTCGGCATACACCCATGTATCCGCAATCTCCCCCTTGATGAGTGCATTGTCAACTACACACACAAATCATAAGTGAAAGAAGAAGGTAGGAGAAGGAAGAAGAGAGGACTCGACCAAATGACCCAAAAGCATAGCAAAGCCGAAGAAGGTCAAGTGGAAGAAGCAAAACAACTTGGTCCCCAAAGACATGGGCAACGGCTCGACGCAACCAAGCAAAGCAAAGCTAGCCCTGAAGAAGAGGTAGAACAGGCTCAACACCGCTAGCAAGATACCAATTGAAAATCGGAGCAAACACACGGCAAAATGCTAGACCCTCAAGATAGAGGCACAGAGGCTCAACACATCTAGCAAGAAACCACTCCGAACCAATTGGAAGGCTCAACACATCTAGCAAGAAACCACTCCGAACCAATTGGAACACAAGACAATCGATACCAAATGTGGAAAAACTTCGACACCAAATGAGGAAAATGTTTGCTAGTCCCTCAAGACAGAGGCAACGACTCAACACAACTAGCAAACTCCCCCTCGACAAGTGCGATCAACTAGCAAAGCTCCCCCTTAGTTGAACATCCGAGAAGCAAAGGAAACCCCCTTAGTCAACCGAACGGAGCATGATTTGTCATTTTTCTCCCCCTTAGTTGAAAATGCACTTATCAAGCAACCAGGGTAAAATGTCTCCCCCTTGGCAAAGTCTCCCCCTTCCAACATGCATATGAAGTCAGAAATGCAAGTTAGGGGCTTCAGGTATATAATCAAAAGAGTGTAAAGATGCTCTAATCGGTATAGCTCCAACAGCAAAATTAAGCACTCAAATAGTGAAGGCTCAAACTGATCACATATACGAAATATGAAGCATATGAGCAAGTGAGCAGTTTTTAACCAAAAAGATAGTCACCATCAAAATAGCACTACACATGTATAGATAGGAATCCAAACAGGTGCTAAGCATATATACAAGGTGAACTACCCCTAGCAAAGTTCAATCATCATGCATAGGAATGAAACATACACTTGTGATTTCAGTTTTAACATCGGAGTTGCAGCGGTAAAGAATTCACAAGTTCAATTATATAGCATGTGATTGTGAGAGGTTGAAAGCTTGTCATTGCCTAACTTTTCAACCGAGCGAAGCCTATGCCGAAGCAATCAGAAGCTTAAAGCTACGGTTTCGGTCATACACTACACGGCTCAAGTTTAACTCAAAGTGCAATGAGAAACAATCTCGATACCGCGAGGTGTTGACAAGCAATCCCATCTCGATCTTTTCAATTCACTTAACACTTGGTTCAAATTTTAAATAGATATGAACAGACCAAGCAAGTGAATGACTCAGAACTAGAGACATAGCAACCTAGCATATATGAAAAGCAGGAATGGACTCAACACACCCTACACATGCTAGTTGCATATCTCAATGGTGAACATTTTCAGATTTATATATATTTAGCAAATTCACCATTCCAAAAATAGCTCATCTCATAACATGTACTAGTGATCAGAAGGAGCATAAGCTACAAGTATCAACATAAGTATTGGAGCATACTAACAGAGCATAGTTACATTCTAGTGATTATAAACATGAAGCTCAGAATGTAAATGCGTATGCTAAAGTGCAAAAGAAAAGAAACTCAAAAAGAAAGAGTCAGTCTATGATACAACTCAAAATGCTTCCCCCATCTAAAAGGGGAAACACACACCAAGCTCACCCCTCAACCTATTAAAGGTTGATTCATCTAAAGGCTTGGTGAAAATATCAGCCAGTTGGTGATGAGTATCGACATGGCGAAGGTCGATATCACCCTTCTCCTGGTGGTCTCGCAAGAAATGAAAGCGCACATCAATGTGTTTGGTTTTCGAGTGAAGCACGGGGTTCTTAGCAACGCTAATGGCACTCGTGCTGTCACAAAGCAAAGGCACTCGAGTAAAGCTCAAACCAAAATCACGCAAAGTGGCCATCATCCAGAGTAACTGGGAACAGCAGCTAGCCGCAGCAACGTACTCAGCCTCCGTGGTAGACTGGGCGACACTAGACTGCTTGCAAGAGGACCACGATACAAGAGAAGACCCAATAAACTGGCAAGTCCCATAAGTGGACTTGCGCTCGATACGACAACCAGCAAAATCGGCATCGGAATAACCGCAAAGCGATAGAGTGGAGGAAGCAGAATACCAAATCCCGAACTCAGGCGTGAAACGAAGGTACCTGAAGATGCGCTTCACTGCCTGACGGTGAGAAGTGCGCGGCGACGCCTGAAAGCGTGCGCACAGACACACCGCGAACTGAATGTCCGGGCGTGTCACCGTCTGGTAGAGCAGCGACCCGATCATACTGCGGTACTCCTTCTGGTCCACTGCTTCTCCATCCACATCCGCATCCAGGGCAGTCGTCGTCGACATGGGTGTTGGAAGAGGCTTGGCCTCACCCATATCGAACCGCTTCAGCAAGTCTTTGGTATACTTGCCCTGGTGCACAAACGTCCTCTCTCGGGATTGCTTAATTTGCAACCCGAGAAAGAATGTCAGCTCGCCCATCATGCTCATCTCGAACTCCCTGCTCATAGTATCTGCAAACTTGGCAACCAAAGCGTGAGAAGAACCACCGAAAATGATATCATCCACGTAAATTTGGACCAAGAGTGTGTCTTTGCCTTGCCGGAGGAGAAAGAGCGTCTTATCTACACATCCCATTTTAAAACCCTTAGCTAGCAGAAAAGTTTTCAATCTATCGTACCAGGCTCTAGGGGCTTGTTTCAAACCATACAAAGCTTTGTGGAGTTTAAAAACATGGTTTGGAAACTTGGGATTTTCAAAACCGGGGGGTTGCTCAACATAAACCTCCTCCTCTATGTAGCCGTTTAAAAAGGCACTCTTGACATCCATTTGAAAAAGTTTGAAACCCCTGGATGCAGCATAAGCCAAGAGTATCCTAATAGCCTCCAAACGAGCTACAGGAGCGAAGGTCTCCTCATAATCTATCCCTTCCTTCTGACTATAGTCTTTCGCTACAAGCGGGCCTTGTTTCTCACAACATGGCCATCCTCTCCTTGCTTGTTTTTAAATACCCATTTTGTCCCAATAGGCTTACAGTCAGGTGGAGGTGGAACTAGAACCCAAACCCGATTTCGCTCAAAGTTCTCTAGCTCCTCATGCATGGCATTAACCCAATCTGGATCCGTCAATGCGTGTCCAACATCTCGGGGCTCAAAATTAGCAACAAAAGCAGAATGAGCAATGTGAGAGATGTGCTGAGACCTGGAGCGAGTAACTCGCTCGTCGATGTCGCCGATCATCTGTTCAGGGGGGTGCTAGCGCTGGATATGTCGTGGCGCCTCTCGGGAAGAAGTGACCTCCCCCTCAACAGCAGCTGGTTCCACCCCGGGTACAAAAGGTACCGCGCGGGGTGGAGGATCCCACGGCCCCCAGGAGGAAGAGGTGTCAGGGCCGTGAGTCGTCGTCGAGGCCACTCCTTGCGGCAAGGCAGGTGGAGGGGGTGCTGGATCATCCATACCTTCAGCACCCTCATCCTCGTCATCGAAAAGAGGCTCTCCAACCTCATGATCACCTGCACGCTCAAAACGAGAAGAAGGAGAAACAAGAGTCTCGTCGAAGGTGACATCTGATGTCTCCATGACTCGGTTAGTGTCAAGGTTAAGAACCCTATATGCTCTAGTGTGAGTACCATAACCCAAAAACACACCGTCAGAAGAACGAGACTCAAACTTGTCTAGGTTGCCTTTCTTCAAAATAAAACAATGGCAACCAAAGACTCTAAAATAACTCACCTTGGGCTGGCGACCAAAACGCAACTCATAAGAGGTCTTCTTCAAAAACGCTCTCAGAAAAATGCGATTTGATATGTAGCATGCAGTGTTCATAGCTTCGGCCCAAAAGCGCCTAGGAGTCCTATGCTCATCGAGCATCGTCCTGGCCAGCTCAACAAGGGTCCGATTATTCCTCTCTACAACACCATTTTGGGGCCGTGTGTAGGGCGAAGCAAACTGATGCTCCAAACCAAGGCGGTTACAAAACTTCTCAAAATCCAAATTCTTGAATTCGGAACCATTATCACTTCTAATAGCTCGCATCGAGTTCAAAGGGAACTCATTCTGAAGACGCAAAATCAGATTACGAGCAAATGAGAAAGTCTCAGTCTTCTCAGTCAAAAAGAAGACCCACGAATACCTTGAAAAATCGTCAACAACAACCAAAACATACCACTTGCCACCAACCAAGCTCACCCGAGCCGGACCAACAAGGTCCATGAGTAAAAGCTCTCCAGGGCGCGAGGTCATGACCTTAGTCACTGGATGGTGGGGAGCGGCAACCATCTTCCCATGTCTACAAGAATGGCAAACTAAATCCTTCTCCATCGAAAGCTTGGGCAATCCTCGGATTAGGCCAAGTGAGCTAAGCCTTGCAAGCAAGTCGAAGCTTAAGTGACCGAGCCTCCTATGCCACTTCCAAAGATCAGAAGAAGAAGGACTAGCCAAAAGACAGCGAAAAGAACCAAACGACTCCGAGAAATTCGCACGAAAGACTTTCCCAAAGGGCGAAATCAGACATACAAGATCGCCCTGAGGATCTAGGATGCGACTAAGGTTTGGTTTAAAACGAATCTCATAGTCGTCATCAAAAAGTTGCGAAACAGAAAGCAAATTAAAATGCAGGTTAGAAACAAGAGCAACATCGCGCAACACAAAGTGCTCATTAACCTGCACAGTCCCACGGGACAATACCTTACCTTTACTATTATCGCCGAAGGTTATGTACTCCTTTCCGGCGACGGGGCTAAGGCTGGAGAACCACTTGGCATTCCCGGTCATGTGCCTCGAACAACCAGAATCTACCAACCAAATGTCCTCCAACCGTCTTACCTACATTAATAAAAAGACATAGGGTGAGCATACGGTCCAACACTGGGGTTAGTGAAGTAAGGGGAAAACCAGTGTTGGGCCGGCTGCTCAAAAGAAGGGTTAGTGAAAAAACCATTCCTAGCCTGTCCACGAGGGTAGCGATCACCACGCACAGGAAAACGTGGTCCGCTGGGGAAGAAGCGCTCACCGCGATACTCAACCTGCGGTGGGGGAAAGCGCTCAACAAAGCCTTCACCACGGGGTCCGTTACCTGCAAAAGCAGGACCCCGTCAGGCACGCTCTCTACGAGGCCTACGCCTAGGAACCTGGGGCTCAACACCTCTAGGCCTAGCGTCTCTCCTCGGAGCTCTCCTCTCCTGCCTAGGCCTGGGAACCTCACCTCCGGGCCTAGCAGCTCTCATCTGGACATTCGGTACATGCCCACCATGAGAAGGATGGTACATGTCCGGGTTGTCCATCTCCCAAGCACGGCGCGCCTCTCGCTTGCGCCGAAAACAGAACTCGCTCAAGTGACCATCCCTACCGCAGAAGTCACACTGGTACCTCACCGCGCGCAAAGGGGGTTGTTGGTACGCTGGGCTGTGGGCATGGTTCACTTTGCCCTTCTGTGGCAAGCACTCCTCCTGGATGGGTGGCATTGTGTCAAGCTTGTTCTTGAGGTGGTTTGGCTTGGGAGCCCACACTTGGTTCTTGGGTGGAGCTCTCGGGGGTTCCTCAAACACCCCATCCTTGGTGGTAGGCTTGACAAGCTCTTTAGGTGGAAGCTTGGTCAGTTTGGGAGTAGTGGTGGAGTTGGGCTTATCACTCGGGTTTAGACCACTAGACTCACCAATCTTCCCAAAAGCGGAAAGATCAACACCTGGAGCAAAACCTACACCTGGACCTCCTGTAGCTCGCTTGAATTGGGAGATCATCATCCCGAGCTACGGCTCACCACAAGACACCCATGACAAGATGGTCCGAAGGTATGTGTTTTCCTCCTCGGTTTGCATCTTGCCATGCTTCACATTGGCAATCTCCAATTCCAAGCCCTCACACAAAGCACACCTCGTGACACAAGTGCTATCCGAGCTGGCCTTCTCTTAGGACTCAAGCTTGGCATTCTTCTCTGCCAACTCGGACTGCAAGACAGGACAAGTCTTGCACGCACCCAACAAAGAAGGTCTAGCCTTCAGCTCATCCAGCTCTCCTACCAACGCAGCATACTTACCCCTCAAAGTGAGAAGGTCAGTCATGTGCGTGGTGCACGACTCGCACTCAACCTCCTCTGACATGACCACGGTGGACTTGGCAAACTCAAGTTCCCTCACCGTGTCCTCCCACTTCTGCCTAAACTCCATGCGCTCTCTAGCAGCACGCCTAAGCAACTTATCCTGGCTAAGGAGGGCAGCAGTAAGCTTCTCGACCTCGGAAGAAAGCTCGTCGTAGGTGAGAGATACCTGGGAGGTGTCGTCGTCGTCGTCGTTCCGAGGAGTGTGCTCCTGCTCTCCTCCAACCTCATCTCCGAGTGCCATGGTGCAAAGGCTTCCTTCGTCGGCGAAGAAGCACAGTCCGTTCAGCTCGTCCTCAATCCGCTTCTTCTTCCCGGACTCGTCATCGCTTGAGCAAGCGGAGTCGTCATCCGAGCCGTCGACGTCGCTGAGCGCGGCGAAGAATGCACGCTTCTCAGCCTGAGCCTTCTCCATGTACTTCTTCTTGATGTACTCTTTGTTGAAGCTGCCCTTCTTCTTGTGTGCTGGAGGGACGTGCTTCTCCTTGTACTTGGAGTCGTTCTTGCGCCCATGATCGCCCTTCCCCGAATGCTTGTTCTTCTTGGGGCAGTTGGCGATGAAGTGGTCGGGGTCGCCGCACTCGTAGCAGCCCGTGCGTCCTCCTCCGCGACGACGGTTCATGCGGTTGTTGTGGAACCGCGAGAACCGGTTGGCAAGCAAAGCCAACTCCTTGTCTCCCAAAGACTCCAGCTGGTCCTCTGTAATAGAAAAGAGAGAAGAAAGCGCAAAACCAGCTGAGGGGTTAGAGGAAGAACCGGAAACCAAAGCCATAGTCAGGCCAGAAGGATTTGCATAAGAAGCCCTCGACATGGCATCAATCTCACTGGACTTGAGCTTACTGAAGAGCTCGTCGCCCATGAGGGTCTCATAGTTAGGCGATTCGATGATCGCCTGAACCATGGAATCCCACACCGACCGATCGAGAGTATGCAAAAGCTTCAAAGCTCTCTCATGATCGTCGAAAGGCAAATGCTCTTTGTTAGCCCTCATCCTGTTGACAATCACCTGAAAGCGAGCGAATAAACTTTCTATGCTCTCGCCAGGCTGATGTCGAAAGTTCTCATACTCTCTCTTGAATGACTCGTAGAGTCGGGTTTTGACTTGAGAGGTTCCCTCATGAAAACGCATGAGGGTGGCCCAAATCTCCCGAGCCGTAGAGAGATGAGAAACACGATCAAACTCTCCCATGCTCAAACATGAAAAGAGAGAATTACGGGCTCGGCTATTGGCATCGTGCTCATCAATCTGCTGTTGAGTCACACGAGCAGCCAAGACCACGTAATCGGCAGAGTTGCAAATATCCTAGATGGAAGCGCCCAAACTCTGCAGATAGGCCGACATGCGTATCTTCCAATACGCATAGTTCGTCCCATCGAAAAACGACGGTTTGCCCACGCCGCGATCCATGTCGCCTTCGGTGGATCTGGAACCGGCTAAGGTGGAAGATCCTTAACCTGCTCTGATACCAATTGAAGGACCGAGGAGCTACCCGAAAGCGACCAGAGGGGGGTGAATGGGAGCTTCAAATTTTCCTTTCGGAAACTAGAGCCACTGTCCCAAAATCAACCCCAAAAGCAAACCCTAGAGCTTGCTAATGTCCACGACCCTAGATGTAGGGTGGATGCTTCCTTGAAGCACAGCGGGACACTAGACAACCCTAGAAAGCCAACGCAAAAGACGGAAACCAAAACCGACAACAGACGAGCAAGCTGCGAACGAAACTGCGCTGAACTGCAATGACCGGACTCTGGGTGCGTCCGGTCAGGGAGCACCGGACGCGTCCGGTCGACCAAAACTCAGCTTCGGACCTCTCTGAGTTGGACCGGACTCTGGGAAGCAGAGCGTCCGGTCGAGGGCAGAGCGTCCGGTCAGGGCAGACAAGAGAGATGAACAGTTCCCTCAGAGCGTCCGGTCGATCATAGGACACTGCGTCCAGTCACGAGCGTCCGGTCAAAAGCAAAAACAGATCGGGGGACATTCATCCACCGGACGCGTCCGATCACCCCGAGGCATGCGTCCGGTCACCACGCAGCAGCCTTGTTCGTCCACCGACTTGCCTCGATCTCACCCAAAACAATTCCTCTAGGGATCAAACTTGGTAAGATGAGTCACAAGGAGTATAGTGAGCTATCTCTAAGAGATCATGGCTCGAACCTATCTCCAAATCGGTGAATCGAAGAATTTCGGGGGAAAGGAGAAAAAGTGACCCAAAACAAAGAATCGATCGATCTCCTAGACCGTGAGGTTTGAGACAAATTCCTTCAGTGGAAAGAAGTGCCTCACGATCTAGAACAACTTGGTTCAAATGGATTTGCAAAAGATGAACTGAGCAAAGAGATCAAGCGACGGGAAAAACGTGGAGAAAAAGGATTCCGCGAAGAACACGAACAAAACGCGAATCACAACCACGATCTGCAAGCCGAAGCGCAAACACACGCTACGACAAGGAGGTTACGGCCTCCTTTCCTCAAAATCAATTAGTACACAGAGTTCTTGGTCTCTCTGCGGATCTCAGCTACAGCAGGGGATGGGAGAGCAGGAAACCCTAAGTGCAAGAACGAAAATGAGATGGCTAAAACTGAGATAACTGAGATGGGGAGGAGGGTGGCTCCCCTGGACTACTTAACCTATTCTAATCTAAGTCTATTTCCTACTCTACCCCTCTCTAAACTAATTACAGAGCGAACCAGCCAAACCCTAGGGCTATTCTGGTCCAACCCGAAGTGGTAGGTAGGATCGACGGCCACGCCCGCACAAGTCGTCCGCGTTGCCTCCACGCAACCTTCCGATTGCCGCCACGTGCCGTCCTCGCTCTGCACCCCCGGTTTTGAGGCCCAAACCGGGAAACCAGCCTTTTCCAATCAGCCCCCGGTTTTGAGGCCGAAACCAGGAAACCAGCATCCAGCCCGAGTTTTGAGGCCCAAACTCGGCAAACCCGCAGCGCCCAGGTTTTGAGGCCCAAACCTAGAAACCAGTCCCATCGCCCGAGTTTTGTGGCCAAACTCGGAAACCGTCCGCGCCCAGGTTTTGTGGCTCAACCTGGAAACCGACCACCCAGGTTTTGAGGCCCAAACCTGGAAACCGTCCACCCGTTGGTTTTTCCCTGGCTCAACCAACAAACCAGAGCTGTAGAGGGGATGCACCGCCCGTGCACCCCGTCCACCGACACGTGTCCCCAGGTCCTTGACCCGAGCAACACCGTGCCCCGCAAGTCTTCACTCGTCGCTATCCCAAGCTGCCAGCCACCACAGCTGATACTCAGGCACTCCGGTCCCTCAGTCCAAGCCTCACGTCCGCCCTTTGCTGCTTGGTACATCGGCATGGCACGTCCGCCGCACGGCACGCCCATCCTTCACCGCACCCGGTCCGTCAGCACGACACATCTCAACTTGACCTTCACCTTGCCCTCGATCACTGTCTCCGTGCTCGACACCTGCACAACAACCGCCAAAGAACATGCGATCAATCCAGTTGACAATCACTCATCAATCAGAGACTCGGCATACACCCATGTATCCACAATTATGATTTGTGTGTGTAGTTGACAATGCACTCATCAAGGGGGAGATTGCGGATACATGGGTGTATGCCGGGTCTCTGAGTGATGAGTGATTGTCAACTGGATTGATCGCATGTTCTTTGGCTGGTGTTGTGCAGGTGTCGAGCACGGAGACAGTGATCGAGGGCAAGGTGAAGGTCAAGTTGAGACGTGTCGTGCTGACGGACCGGGTGCGGTGAAGGATGGGCGTGCCGTGCGGCGGACGTGCCATGCCGATGTACCGAGCGGTGAAGGGCGGACGTGAGGCTTGGACTGAGGGACCAGAGTGCCTGAGGATCAGCTGTGGTGGCTGGCAGCCTGGGACAGCGGCGAGCGGAGACTTGCGGGGCATGGTGTTGCTCGGGTCGAGGACCTGGGGACACATGTCAATGGACGGGGTGCACGGGTGGTGCATCCCCTCTACAACTCCGGTTTGTTGGTTGAGCCAGAGAAAAACCAACGGGTGGACGGTTTCCAGGTTTGGGCCTCAAAACCTGGGTGCTCGGTTTCCAGGTTGAGCCACAAAACCTGGGCGCGGACGGTTTCCGAGTTTGATCACAAAACTCGGGCGTTGGGCAGGTTTCCGAGTTTGGGCCTCAAAACTCGGGCGCTGCGGGTTTCTGAGTTTGGGCCACAAAACTCAGGTTGGTGGGCTGGTTTCCAGGTTTGGGCCTCAAAATCGGGGGCTGATCGGAAAAGGCTGGTTTCCCGGTTTGGGCCTCAAAACCGGGGGTGCAGAGCGAGGGCGGCACGTGGCGGCAATCAGAAGGTTGCGTGGAGGCAACGCGGACGACTTGCGCGGGCGTGGCCGTCGATCCTACCTACCACCCGATTTGGTCCAGAATAACCTTAGGGTTTAGCTGGTTCGCTCTGTAATTAGTTTAGAGAGGGGTAGAGTAGGAAATAGACTTAGACTAGAATAGGATAAGTAGTCAGGGGAGACACCCTCCTCCCCTATCTCAGTCATCTCAGTTTTAGCCATCTCATTTGCTCTTCGCACTTAGGGTTTCCTGCTCTCCCATCCCCTGCTGTAGCTGAGATCCGCAGAGAGACTTGCAACTCTGTGTACTTGTTGATTTTGAGGAAAGGAGGCCGTAACCTCCTTGTCGTAGCGTGTGTTTGCGCTTTGGCTCGCAGATCGTGGTGCCAATTCGTGTTTTGATTTGAGTTCTTCGTTGTTCTTCGCGGATTGCTTTTCTCCATGACTTTCCCGTCGCTTGATCTCTTTGCTCGGTTCATCTTTTGCAAATCCGTTTGAACCAAGTTGTTCTAGATCGTGAGGCACTTCTTTCCACCGAAGGAATCATCCTCTAACCTCACGGTCTAGGAGATCGATCGATTTTTAGTTTCGGGTCTTGTTTTCTCCTCTTCCCCGAAATTCTTCGATTCACCGATTTGGAGATAGGTTCGAGCCATGATCTCCTAGAGATATCTCACTTTACTCCTTGTGACTCATCTCACCAAGTTTGATCCCTAGAGGAATTGTTTTGGGTGAGATAGAGGCAGATCGGTGAACGAACAGGGCTGCTGCGTGTTGACCGGACGCTCACTCGGGTTGACCGGACGCTCGGTCCGTGAGTCCGGTCGATGAACAGCACGTAGCCATGTTCTTCGCTTTGACCGAACGCTCCGTTCTCGTTTCGATCGGATGCATCGCTTGCACTGTTCCTGTGCCTTGTTGTTTCTGACCGGACGCTATGAGTTTGACCGGACGCACCGTACACCTGCGTCCGGTCCAACACAGAGAGGTCCAAAATCGCCTCTTGCCTGACCGGACGTGTCCGGTGCCTGCTGACCGAACGCACCCAGAGTCCGGTCGTCTCTGTTGCAGCACGTTCTCGTCCGTTGCTTGACCGTTCGTTGTCGGATTCAAGTCCCATCTTTTGTGCTACCTTTCTAGAGTTGTGTAGTGTCCCGCTGTGCTTCTCGGAAGCATCCACCCTACATCTAGGGTCGTGGACATTAGCAAGTTCTAGGGTTCACTCTTGGGGTTGATTTTGGGACAGTGGCATCTAGTTTCCGAAAGGAAATTTTGAAGCTCCCATTCACCCCCCCTCTGTTCGCTTTCGGTTAGCTTCTCGGTCCTTCACTAACCGAGTCATGGAGACATCAGATATCACCTTCGACAAGACTCTTGTATGTCCTTCTTCTCGTTTTGAGCGTGCAGGTGATCATGAGGTTGGAGAGCCTCTTTTTGATGATGAGGAAGAGGGTGCTGAAGGTATGGATGAACCAGCACCCCCTCCACCTGCCGTGCCGCAAGGAGCGGCTTCTACAATGACTCACGGCCCCGACACCTCTTCTTCCTGGGGGCCGTGGGATCCTCCACCTCGCGCGGTACCTTTTGTACCCGGAGTGGAACCAGCTGCTGTTGAGGGGGAGATAACTTCTTCCCGGGAGGCGCCACGACACATCCAGCGCCAGCACCCCCCTCAGCAGATGATCGGCGACATCGGCGAGCGAGTCACTCGTTCCGGGTCACAGCACATCTCTCACTTCGCTCACTCTGCTTTTGTTGCTAATTTTGAGCCCTGAGATGTTGGACATGCTTTGACGGATCCGGATTGGGTCAATGCCATGCATGAGGAGTTAGAAAACTTTGAGCGAAATCGGGTTTGGGTTCTAGTTCCACCTCCACCTGACTGTAAGCCTATTGGGACAAAATGGGATTTCAAAAACAAGCAAGGAGAGGATGGCCATGTTGTGAGAAACAAGGCCAGGCTTGTAGCGAAGGGTTATAGTCAGAAGGAGGGGATAGACTATGAGGAGACTTTTGCTCCTATAGCTCGTTTGGAGGCTATTAGGATACTCTTGGCTTTTGCTGCATCCAAAGGGTTTAAACTTTTTCAAATGGATGTCAAGAGTGCCTTCCTAAACGGATACATAGAAGAGGAAGTATATGTTGAGCAACCCCCCAGTTTTGAAAATCCCAAGTTTCCAAACCATGTTTTTAAACTCCACAAAGCCTTATATGGTTTGAAACAAGCCCCTAGAGCCTGGTATGATAGATTGAAAACTTTTCTGCTAGCTAAGGGTTTTAAAATGGGATGTGTAGATAAGACGCTCTTTCTCCTCAGGCAAGGCAAAGACACACTCTTGGTCCAGATTTACGTGGATGATATCATTTTCGGTGGTTCTTCTCACGCTTTGGTTTGCATGATGGGTGAGCTGACATTCTTTCTCGGGTTGCAAATTAAGCAAACCCGGGAAGGGACGTTTGTGCACCAGGGCAAGTACACCAAGGACTTGCTGAAGCGGTTCGATATGGGTGAGGCCAAGCCTCTTCCAACACCCATGTCGACGACGACTGCCCTGGATGCGGATGTGGATGGAGAAGCAGTGGACCAGAAGGAGTACCGCAGCATGATCGGGTCGCTGCTCTACCTGACGGTGACACGCCCGGACATTCAGTTCGCGGTGTGTCTGTGCGCGCGCTTTCAGGCGTCGCCGCGCACTTCTCACCGTCAGGCTGTGAAGCACATTTTCAGGTACCTTCGTTTCATGCCTGAGTTTGGGATTTGGTATTCTGCTTCCTCCACCCTCTCGCTTTGCGGTTATTCCGATGCCGATTTTGCTGTTTGTCGCATTGAGCGCAAGTCCACTTCTGGGACTTGCCAGTTTATTGGTTCTTCTCTTGTATGGTGGTCTTCTCGCAAGCAGTCTAGTGTCGCCCAGTCTACCACAGAGGCTGAGTATGTTGCTGCGGCTAGCTGCTGTTCCCAGTTACTCTGGATGATGGCCACTTTGCGTGATTTTGGTTTGAGCTTTTCTCGCGTGCCTTTGCTTTGTGATAGCACGAGTGCTATTAGCGTTGCTAAGAACCCCGTGCTTCACTCGAAAACCAAACACATTGATGTGCGCTTCCATTTCTTGCGAGACCACCAGGAGAAGGGTGATATCGACCTTCGCCATGTCGATACTCATCACCAACTGGCTGATATTTTTACCAAGCCTTTAGACGAATCAACCTTTAATCGGTTGAGGGTGAGCTTGGTGTGTGTTTCCCCTTTTAGATGGGGGAAGCATTTTGGATCTTGTATACAAGACTGACTTTTTCGTTTGTCTTTCTTTTCTTTTGCATTTCAACATACGCATTTACATTCTGAGCTTCATGTTTATAATCACTAGAATGTAACCATGCTCTGTTTAGTATACTCCGATGCTTATATTGATGCTTGTAGCTTATGCTCCTTCTAATCACTAGTACATGTTATGAGCTGAGCTATTTTGGAATGGTGAATTTGCTTAATGTATATAAAATCTGAAAATGTTCACCATTGAGATATGCAACTAGCATGTGTAGGATGTGTTGAGTCCATTCCTGCTTTTCATATATGCTAGGTTGCTATGTCTCTAGTTCTGAGTCATTCACTTGCTTGGTCTGTTTATATCATGTTTAAAATTTGAACCAAGTTTTAGTGAATTGAAAAGATCTAGATGGGATTGCTTATCACACCTCACGGTATTGAGACTATTTCTCATTGCACTTTGAGTTAAACTTGAGCTGTGTAGTGTATGACCAAAACCGTAGCTTTAAGCTTCTGATTGCTTCGGCATAGGCTTCGCTCGGTTGAAAAGTTAGGCAATGACAAGCTTTCAACCTCTCGCAATCACATGCTGAAAATTAACCTTGTGTATTTTCACCACTGCAACTCCGATATAAAACTGAAATCACAAGTATATGGTTCATTCCTATGCATGATGATTGAACTTTGCTAGGGGTAGTTCACCTTGTATACATGCTTAGCACTTGTCTGGATTCGTACCTATACATGTGTAGTGCTATTTTGATGGTGACTATCTTTTTGGCTAAAAACTGCTCACTTGCTCATATGTTTCATATTTCGTATCTGTGATCAGTTTGAGCCTTTGCTATTTGAGTGGTTAGTAGTGTCATTGGAGCTGTACCGATTAGAGCATTTTTACACTCTTTTGACTATATGCCTGAAGCTCCTAACTTGCATTTTTGACTTCATATGCATGTTGGAAGGGGAGGCCTTTGTCCGGTTCCTGTTGCTTGATAAGTGCATTTTCAACTAAGGGGGAGAAATTGCAAATCATATGTCTCCTGCATGTTCAATTTAGGGGGAGCTTTGAAAAGGGGGAGATTTTCTTATCTTGAGCTCTTTTGTTCTCTCTTGTTGGACCTAAGGGGGTTTTTTCCTAGTTGCTTCCACTTGACGAGGGGGAGTTTGCTAGTCATGTTGAGCCGTTGCCTCTGTCTTGAGGGACTAACAAACACTTTGCTTTCAGGGCGTTTGATCTCGATTCTGATTGGTTTGGAGTGGTTTTCATGCTAGTTGTGTTGAGCCTATGTGCCTCTATCTTGAGGGACTAGCATTTTGCCATTTTGTGCTCCGATTTTAGATTGGTTTTTGCTAGTGGTGTTGAGCCTGTTCTACCTCTTCTTGAGGGCTAGCTTTGCTTTGCTTGGTTGCGTCAAGCCATTGCCCATGTCTTTGGGGACCAAGTTGTTTCGCTTCTTCCACTTGACCTTCTTTGGCTTTGCTATGCTTTTGGGTCATTTGGTCGAGTTCTCTTCTTCTCCTTCTTCCTTCTTCTTTCCTTCTATTATGATTTGTGTGAGTAGTTGACAATGCACTCATCAAGGGGGAGATTGCGGATACATCGGTGTATGCCGGGTCTCCGAGTGATGAGTGATTGTCAACGGGTTTGATCGCATGTTCTTTGGCTTGTGTTGTGCAGGTGTCAAGCACGGAGATAGTGATCGAAGGCAAGGTGAAGGTCAAGTTGAGACGTGTCATGCCGACGGACTGGGTGCGATGAAGGATGGGTGTGCCGTGCGGCGGACGTGCCATGCCGATGGATCGAGCAGTGAAGGGCGGACATGAGGCTTGGACTGAGGGACCAGAGTGCCTGAGGATCAGCTGTGGTGGCTGGCAGCCTGGGACAGCGACGAGCGAAGACTTGCGGGGGCACGGTGTTGCTCGGGTCGAGGACCTGGGGACATGTGTCGGTGGACGGGGTGCACGGGCGGTGCATCCCCTCTACAGCTTCGGTTTGGTGGCTGAGCCAGGGAAAAACCACCGGTGGACGGTTTCCAGGTTTGGGCCTCAAAACCTGGGTGCTGAGGGTTTCCGAGTTTGGCCACAAAACTCGGGCTGAGGACGGTTTCCGAGTTTGGGCCTCAAAACTCGGGAGCGATGGTTTCCGAGTTTGGGCCTCAAAACTCGGGCACGGCGGGTTTCTGAGTTTGGGCCACAAAACTCAGGCTGGAGGCTGGTTTTCCGGTTTGGGCTTCAAAACCGGGGGATGACTGGAAAAGGCTGGTTTCTGGGTTTGGGCCACAAAACCGGGGGTGCAGAGCGAGGGCGGCACGTGGCGGCAATCGGAAGGTTGCGTGGAGGCAACACGGACGAGTTGTGCGGGCGTGGCCGTCGGATACATTTACCACTGAGTTGGTCCAGAATAACCCTAGGGTTTAGCTGTTTCGCTCTGTAATTAGATTAGAGAGGGGTAGAGTAGGAATTACAGTTAGGTTAGAATAAGGATAAGTAGTCGGGGAGACACCCTCCTCCCCTTATCGCAGTTAGTCATTTTGCTCTTGCTTCCTAGGGTTTTTCTGCTCTCCCATCCCCTGCTGTAGCTAGCTGTGATCCGCAGAGAGACTCACCTCTGTGTACTGTGATTCTGAGGAAAGGAGGCCGTAACCTCCTTGTCGTAGCGTGTTTTTGCGCTACGGTTGCAAATTCGTGGCTGTGATTCGCGTTTTGTTTGTGTTCTTCGCGGAATCCTTTTTCTGCACGTTTTTCCCGTCGCTTGATCTCTTAACTCGATTCATCTTTTGCAAATCCGTTTGAACCAAGTTGTTCTAGATCGTGAGGCACTTCTTTCCACCAAAGGAATTCACCTCTAACCTCACGGTCTAGGAGATCGATCGATTTTCGTTTCGGGTCAAGTTTTTCTCCCTTCCCCTGAAATTCTTCGATTCATCGATTTGGAGATAGGTTCGAGCCATGATCTCTTAGGGATAGCTCACTATCCTCCTTGTGACTCTACTCACCAAGTTTGATCCCTAGAGGATTTGTTTTGGGTGAGATCGAGTCGAATCGGTGAACAAACAGCCTGAATCGGGGTGACCGGACGCTGCCTGTTCAACGACCGAACGCTATCAGTGAGTCCGGTCGATGAACACCTTCGCTGTGTTCGGTTCGTGACTTGACCGGACGCACCCTTCGCTAAGTGACCGGACTCGCTCATTGTACTGTTCACTTGGCTTGTATTTTGTGACCGGACGCACTGCTCCAGACCGGACGCTCCTCACCTGTGAGTCCGGTCAGAAACAGTAAGGTTCCAGAAAGGAATTCTAGAGACCGGACGCGTCCGGTGCTCAGTGACCGGATGCTGGCCAGAGTCCGGTCAAGTGAGTTCTGCGCGTTTTCGTCCGCTGTTTGTTCGTCCGGCGTTCGATTTGAAATCCGCTTATTGCGTTGGATTCCTGACTTCGTGCTCTACTGAAATCGGGCTTCTCGCTTTGCAAAATAGCCTGAATCCCCCTTGCGTTGCTCGGGGGAGGTTGAGGTTACCCTGAACCCATCCTGTCACTAGTTGACTTGCGTGAACTTGGGTGAGGAAGTTTTTGTGGTGCCTCGCTGTGGTCCTAGCGATCATCCACCCTCTTCCAAGGGTCGTGGGCATCACGTTTTCGTCAGTGGCTCATAGGGTTTGATTTTGGGACACTTGGCCAAAGTTTCGAGTGAAAATTCATTGGCTCCCATTCACCCCCCCTCTGGTCGCCTTGCTTTTGCATTCTCGGTCCTTCAGTGAGCACGATGCCAATAGCCGAGCCCGTATGTGACGGAACGGCCCTAATCTCATGGCCCACAGGTCCCTGTCAACCTCTGACAGCCGATCCCATGTTCCACTTAATTAAGACTGTCCATCACTGGGCTACATCAGCGCCCAATGTCCGCAGGATCATCTCACAATTCGGTTACAGCATTGCATACTTTTACAAATAACATCGGAATAAAGAGCGGAAGACTTAAATAACAATAGTTTTACAAAGCAGGGTTCCAAATAGAAATTAAGGTGCAGTTATTACAAACCAAGTTCTGATAATAGAAATAGACATAGGCAACATAGTGGAGAACAGCAAAGATACTTATAATCACCCAGCCCGAGGATGTACAACTATTCTTCGGCCTCATCGGCCTCTTCCTGGACGATGGCCACGCAGCAGGGTGCAAGACACATCGGGGATTCTGTCATACCTGCAGCATGGGTAACAAACCCTGAGTACTGGGGTACTCAACAAGACTTAACCGACTAAAGAAAAAGGGAGAAGACTCAGGAATGAGAGGCTTAGGGTAGTCAAGGTAAGGCTTAAGCAAGATCAAGTATTTTGCAGAAAAGCATTTTTGTAAACCTTATTTTATTTTAGAAAGATTCAGTATTCCTCAATTCTTCATCGTTCATGATTCATTTTACATTTCAAAACATACCTAGTTGAGAACCACTCTCCGTTGACAGTCAGTGACCAAGTCTCCATAACCGAGGAGCAACGTTAATCCGGATAAATAATACTCAGCTGAGGATCCCTATCCACACTGCATATGTAGCACCCAAGCTTGCATATGCCAACTCGTCTTCCACGATTCCTCCAAGATTGGGCCCGGTCCTACGCCACCCGGAAGTACAGTACACCACTCCTATCCAGGTACGACGACCACGTGGGTACATGCTACTTCCGCCATCTCTCCACTCCCAGTGCGCGGTTGTCGGTCCAATAGAGGATTCCTCGGAGCCAGAGCTTTCCGAAGTATGTGAATAGTTACAAGACTTGACCAGCAGGCCCCCATACGGATGGTCCCTAATTTTCCAGCCAGAACTATACCTTGGTTATATCTCACCCAAGCGTAATAGTCCTGTCAGTTTTTTCAACCCTGTCCCGGTCGGTGTCAACTGTTGAGTCCCGGACTACAACATGACGGCACCGTACGCTCGGACAACCTCTCCTCGCAATTGACAAGGTACGGATCAGATACCAAGTCAATGGCCGGGGAGTAAAGCCAAATTCCCATAAAAGTTCTTTAAGTGATCACACTTTTGAAATTGGCATTTTATCGCAAATCTATTGTACAGCAATGCTAAGCATTTTTGCAAATAGTTTTTAAACAGGGTAGGGGATCTTTGGTGGAGGTAAAGTGCAGGTAATAGGTCATCACACAACTCCTATCACCTAATGCAGTAATTTAACTCGAAAGCATTTAAGTAAAACTTTTATAAAAACAAGGAAAGGCTAAATGCATCGGGGCTTGCCTTGAAGAGCAAAGATGGCAGGCTCGAGGGCGGCGGGGCAGTTGTCGGAGCTCGAGGTAGCCTCGGGGACAGGTTCGTCAGCGGCTGCCTCGATCTTGACTCCTTCTTCGGTGACTATACGAATCCAATGATGCATGCACATGAGTATGCTAGCATGAACAATGCAATACAGGGCATACAACATGAACCCTAATCACTTTTTCTATTTTTCTTAATTATTTATAAAGGTCATTTTATGCAGTTGCTCCAAAAATTACCAAATTAATCACCTAAGTTCATTATGGTGTAGATAGATGGCAAAACAAATTTCATAATTTTTGGAGGTCATTAAGGTGCTCAAATAAAATTAGACATTAATTAACAAACGGCACTATTTAACAATTAAAAATAAATGCTCAAAAGTCAACTTGCTCCAAAAGACTTAAAAATTTCACCAGAGACTAAACATGGCATAGGAAGCTCACAAAAATTTATCCCATGATTTTTGGAGTTATAAATGATTTTCTAAAAAACCAAAACCATCCATTTATTAATTAAAAGAGGGATTTTACATTTTCAAATTCTTGCAGAAAATTCAAGTTTCATATTTTTCTAAAATACTACATGGTATAGAGAGTCAATTGTAAAATTTTCAGAATTTTTAGAGCAATACAGAAAATGATACAAAAAGATGAAATAGCAATACTATTCATATTTTCTAAAAAGAAAAGGAGCACTGTGCTCCTTCGCAGGGGCTCGGGCGAATCGCGGCGAGGCGGACAGCAGGGCTCGGGCGAGGCGGAAACACTCGGCCGTTCGAGACCTGGCTGGTAGGCTCGGGCGAGACGGAAACAAGCGTTTCGTCCGAGGCCTGGCCGGGAGGCTCGGGCGAGACGGAAAACGATCGTTTCGTCCGAGGCCTGGCCGACAGTCTCGGGCGAGACGGAAAACGGTCGTTTCGTCCGAGGCCTGGCTCGGGCGAAGCGGAGGGTGCGCGAGTCCGCTCGAGGCCTGGCTCGACCGAAGTGGTGAGGGTCTGTGAGTCCGCTCGAGGCTAGGCTCGGCGAAGACGGTGAGGGTGTGTCCGCTCGAGGCTAGGCTCGGGCGAGACGGGAAACGTGTGCTCGAGGCCTGGCTCGAGCTTTGCGCCGTGAAAGCAAAGACCGGGGGGGCTTCGAGTGCTTACCACGGGTCGGAGGCAGGGCTCGGCGGGGCGGTGTTTCGGCGGAGCTCTCCCGGCGGCGAGCGGCGTGCCGGCGGCTGTGTACACCAAACACGGTCACCAGGAGCGGGTTAGGAGCGCAAGGAGGCAAGGAAGATGAAGCAGGGGTCGGGGAGGAAAGATCACGGCCGGGGAGAGAGTATTTCTCAATCCCGTGCTCACCGGTGTTTCGCCGGAGTTTGGGAAGGTGGGGTTACGCCGGGCGATTGGAGGCGGCGGAGGTAAAATTGAGGGGCTGGGAAGCTTCGCGAGCTCAAGGCGGAGCTTCCGGGCTAGGTGGTTGAGCGGCGGAGGCTCTGGAGTGAGCTGGCGACGGTGGCGGAGGAACGGCGGCCGGCGGGTGGCTTTTATAGCCAAGCGTGCTGCCGCTCGGGGCGTGCTGTGGCAGGGATAAGGTCGGGCGTGCGCGCGTGCTGTCGGTTGATGGGAAAAGGGAGCGAGAATATCGCTCAAGACCCGGGCGCAAGAGCTCGCCGGCGATGGCCACGCGGCGGCGACGCGCAGGGACCGGAAGGGGACGGGATAGAAGTCAATTGGCGCGCGCGTGCAGATGCGGCATGATGGCGCGGACAGCGGCGGCAGGTTGGAGGCAGGCGAGCAGCTGCCAGGCGTGTGGCGCACGCGGCGCCGGCGAGCTGCCACGGCCGGGCCCCCCTGGCCCTAGGTAGAAGATGAACAGGGCTAGGTCTAGGGTTTGACTTTCTGTATTTTGCAAATTACTTCCAAAATTTGAATTGCACGGGAAAAACTCAAAACACCAAAGTTGTGCAGAAAAAGGAGATCTACAACTTTGTCAATATGAATATTTTCAAAATCCAAATAGTTTTTGAACCACATTTGAAATCAGAAAAGGGAACACTTTTGGGATTTGAATAAATTCAAAATTACTTTTGATTTTACATTGAAAGTTGGAAATCTGCAAATATGAAAGTTGTTTCTTTTATCAAAACCTACAACTTTTCTAATATACATTTTTTCTGAAACTCAATAGTTTTTGAATAAATTTTGAAAACTGAAAAGGGGACAAAAATTGGAATTTGAATGAATTTGGATTTACTTCAAACTTTGTACAGAAACTTGAAAATTTGTAAATACGAAAGTTGTTTCTCTTCGCTATATCTACAACTTTGCTTTTTGGACCAACCCCAAATTTTGAATAATTTTTGAATTACAAAAATAGGGATAAAATCCAGGGTTTGGAAATCAGGGTTTTGCAAAGGGATTTGAAATCTGATTTTGATTTTTGAACTTTGGCCAACACAACAAAACTTCAAGACACAAACTGAACAAGAATTACACAAAGCTAGGCACAAAGGTGAAATTACCATTTTGCCCTTATAGGAAGGTTAGGGCTTTTAGGGTTTTAAAAAGAGATTGCTACACCAGTACTAAGCAAACATAAATGCAAGGCAAGAATGATTAATGACTAATGATGATGACATGTCAGGTTAATTACATTTTAAAACACCAGAGGTGTTACACCGTAATGCTCTTTTCTCATGTTTGAGCATGACGGAGTTTGATCGCGTTTCTCTCCTTGCCATGGCTCGAGAGATTTGGGCGACTCTCATGCGTTTTCATGAGGGAACCACTCAAGTCAAAACCCGTCTCTACGAGTCACACAAGTGAGAGTATGAGAACTTTCGACACATGCCTGGCGAGAGCATAGAAAGTTTATTCGCTCGCTTTCTGGTGATTGTCAACAGGATGAGGGCAAACAAAGAGCTTTTGCCGTACGACGATCATGATAGAGCTCTCAAGCTACTCCATACTCTTGATCAGTCGGTGTGGGACTCAAAATTTTAGGAGATCATCGAATCACCTAACTATGAGACTCTCACGTGCGATGAGCTCTTTAGTAAGCTCAAGTCCAGTGAGATTGACACCATGACGAGGGCTTCTTATGAGAATCCTTCTGGCCCATCGATGGCTTTGCTTTCTGGGTCTTTAGCTAATCCCTTTGGAGGCTTTGCTTTGTCTTCTCTTCTCTCTGTCATAGAGGAGCAGCTGGAGTTCATGGGAGATGACAAGTTGGCTTTGCTTGCCAACCGGTTCTCGTGGTTCCACAACAACCGCATGAACCGTCGTCATGGAGGAGCACGCGCTGGGTGCTACGAGTGTGGCGATCCGAACCACTTCATCGCCAACTGCCCGAAGAAGAACAAGCAAGCGGCGGGCAAGGGCGATCGTGGCCACAAGTACGACTCCGGCTGGCACAAGGAGAAACACACCCCTCCCAAACACAAGCGGAAGGGTGGCTTCAACAAGGAGTACATCAAGAAGAAGTACTTGGAGAAAGCCCAAGCCGAGCAGCGTGCTTTCTTCACCACGCTCAACGATGTCGACGACTCGGATGATGACTCCGCTTCATCAAGCGATGACGAGTCCGAGAAGAAGAAGAGGATCGAGGACAAGCTGAACGGTCTTTGCTTCTTTGCTGACGACGAGGGCTTTTGCACTATGGCCCTTGGTGACGAGGTCGATGGCAAGCTGGAGGAGACCCCTCGGAACGACGATGATGATGACGACTCCTCGTAGGTATCCCAGACTCCCGAAGAACTCTCTGCTGAAGTTGAGAAACTTACTGCTGCTTTGCTTAGTCAAGACAAGTTGTTGAGACGTGTAGCTAGAGAGAGGAAGGAGTTTAGGCAGAAATGGGAGGACACGGTGAGGGAACTTGAGTTTGCCAAGTCCACCGTTGTAGTCTCTGAGGAGGGTGAGTGTGAGATGTGCTCCAAGCACATGACTGACCTTCTCACTTTGAGGGGTAAGTATGCTGCTTTGGTTGGAGAGGTGGATGAGCTTCGGGCTAGACCCGTGTTGCTTGGTGCGTGCAAGTCTTGTGTAGGCTTGCAATCCGAGTTGGCAGAGAAGAATGCCAAGATTGTGTCTCTTGAGAAGGCCAGCTCAGGTAGCACTTGTGTGTCTAGGTGTGCTTTGTGTGAGGGCTTGGAGATGGAGATAGGCAATGTGAAGCATGACAAGATGCAAACCGAGGAAGAAAACACATACCTTCAGACCATCTTGTCATGGGTGCCTTGTGGTGAGCCGCAGCTTGGGATGATGATTTCCCAATTCAGGCGTGCTGCTGGAGGTCCAGGTGTAGGTTTTGCTTAGGGGATGGAGAGTGCTGCTTCTTTTGGCAAGGTTGGAGAGTTTAGTGGTCTTAACCCAAGTGAGAAGCCTAACTCCACCACTACTCTCAAACTAACCAAGATTCCTCCCAAAGAGCCTCTCAAACCTAACACCAAGATTCCACGAAAGAAGCAAGTGTGGTCTCCTAAGCCCGACCACCTGAAAAACAAGCTTCACACCATGCCACCTATCTAGAAGGAGCTCATGCCACAAAAGGGCAAAGTGATCCACCCCCTCTACCGTGAGTACGAACAACCCCCTATGAGAGCGGTTAGGTACCATTGTGAGCACTGTGGGAGAGATGGACACTTGAGGGAGTTTTGCTTTCGGCGCAAGAGAGAGGAGCGTCGTGCAAGGGAGATGAACAATGCGGACATGTACCATCCTTTCCATGATGTACATGTGTCGAATGTTCGAAGGAGAGCTGCTAGGCCTAGAGGTCCTAGGCCTCAGGGAGGTTTTGCCGGACGGGATCCTAACTTTGCAGGATATGAACCCTGTGGCGGTGGCTTTGTTGAGAGTTACCCTCCACCGCGTTTTGAGTATCGCGATGGACGCTCTTCCCTTAGCAGACCACGTTTTCCTGTGCATGGTGATCGCTTTCCTCGTAGGCGTGCTAGGAATGGTTTTTCTACTGACCGTTCTTTTGAGCAGCCGGCCCAACACTGGTATTCTTCCCATTTTACTCACCCTAGTGTTGGACCGTATGCTCACCCTATGTCTTTTTATTGATATAGGTAAAACGATTGGAGGACATTTGGTTGGTGGATTCCGGTTGTTCGAGGCACATGACCGGAAACGCCAAGTGGTTCTCCAGTCTTAGTTCAGTTGCCGGAAAGGAGTTTATCACTTTCGGCGACAATAGCAAAGGTAAAGTGTTGTCTCGTGGGTCGGTGCGAGTTTATGAGCACTTTGTGTTGCATGTTGTTGCTCTTGTTTCTAACTTGCATTTTAACCTTCTTTCTGTTTTGCAGCTTTTTGATGATGACTATGAGATTCGTTTTAAGTCGAATCTTAGTCGCAGTATAGATCCTCAGGGCAATCTTGTATGTTTGATTTCACCCTTTGGGAAAGTCTTTCATGCGAATTTCTCGGAGTCGTTTGGGATATCTCGTTGTCTTGTGGCTGGTCCTTCCTCCTCTGACCTTTTGAAGTGGCATAGGAGACTCGGTCACCTGAGCTTCGACTTGCTTGCAAGGCTTAGTTCACTTGACCTAATCCGAGGATTGCCCAAGTTGTGCATGGAGAAGGATCTTGTTTGCCATTCTTGTAGACATGGGAAAATGGTTGCTGCTCCCCACCATCATGTGAACCAAGTTATGACCAAGCGCCCTGGAGAGCTTTTGCATATGGACCTTGTTGGTCTGGCTCGGGTGAGCTCGGTTGGTGGGAAGTGGTATGTGCTTGTTGTTGTCGATGACTTTTCGAGATATTCATGGGTTTTCTTTTTATCTGAGAAAACTGAGAATCTCTTTTGCTTGCAATTCGATTTTGCGTCTTCAGAACGAGTTCCCTAAGAACTTGATGCGAGCTATAGTGATAATGGTACCGAGTTCAAAAACTCGGACTTTGAGAAGTTTTGTGACTCTTTGGGTTTGGAGCATCAGTTTTCTTCCCCCTACCCACCACCACAAAATGGTGTTGTAGAGAGGAAGAATCGGACCCTTGTTGAGATGGCCAGGATGATGCTCGATGAGCATAGGACTCCTAGGCGGTATTGGGCCGAGGCTATGAACACTGCATTGATGAGGACATCGCCAAGATGGAGTCGAGGACGACTCCAATTCAAGAAGGGGAGGATGGTGAGGACATCGCCACGCTGGACACACCGACGCCATGGTCTTCCCCAAGTTGCAATCCGTTTCCAACTCAGCTACCTCGTCACCCTCAGAATCCAGGAGCATCCCCGGGTAAAATCAACGCCCCAGATGCATACAGACTCCATTTTCGACGAACCAGATATGCTTGGAAAGATAATTTCATAAGCTAACCAATGGCTTTGGAATCACGTCAAAATATGTCCGGAGTCAACAGGAATCGTCGAAACAAGTTAGCGTCCAGAATCTGCCAGGGTGCTGCATCGCCGTATTTTGGTCCGTTGGGCCGTGTATCATCTTAGAACCCATTAGGGGGCGCGTCCAGCATAGACGACGTCCTAAACCCTATATTTAGGCGCCGCCGCCGTCGTTAGGTCTTGGGCTTTGTTTAGAGTTTAGTTTTCAATCGAGAAACTGAATCGTTCATTGTAACTGTGGTGTCGAATCCTTTTAAAGTGATCCAGGGCCCCCGTTCTTGATCTCCTCCACTGTGTTGATTAGTCCTATGTGTGACGTAACGGCCCTAATCCCATGGCCCACCGATCACTATCAACCACTGACAGTCGATCCGTACAGCCAAGAGATTAAGACCGGGTTCGCCACTGGGCTACATCAGTGCCCGATGTCCGCAGGATCATCTCACAATTCAGTTACAATCTCTTGAACATTTTGACAAATAATATCGGAGTAAATAGCGGAAGACTTAAATAACAATAGTTTTACAAACCAGTGTTCAACATAAACTTAAAGTGGAGTTATTACAGACCATAGTTCAAATAGATAGAGTTGACAGGGTAGCAGATGACAACAACTAAAAGATATAGATACATCACCCAGCCCGAGGGTGAATAATCACTCATCGGCCTCATCGGCCTCTTCCTGAGCCACAGTCACACAGCAGGGTCCAAGGCATACTGAGGGATCTGCCATACCTGCAACATGGGTAAAAGAACCCTGAGTACAAAGGTACTCAACAAGACTTAACCGACTAAAGAAAAGGGGAGGAGACTCAGGAATGAAGGCTTAGGGTAGTCAAGGTAAGGCTTAAGCAAGATCAAGTATTTTGCAGAAAAGCATTTTTGTAAATCTTATTTTATTTTGAAAGATTCAGTATTCCTCAATTCTTCATCCTTCATGATTCATTTTACATTTCAAAACATTCCTAGTTGAGAACCACTCTCCGTTGAGAGTCAATGGAACAAGTCTCCATAACCGAGGAGCAACGTTAATCCGGATAAAGAATACTCAGCTGAGGATCCCTATTCACACTGCATATGTAGCACCCAAGCTTGCATATGCCAACTCGTCTTCCACGATTCCTCCATTATTGGGCCCGGTCCTACGCCACCCGGAAGTACAGTACACCACTCCAATCCGGGACTCTAACCCACGTGGGTACATGCTACTTCCGCCATCTCTCCACTCCCAGTGCGAGGTTGTCGGTCCAATAATGGATTTCTCGGAGCCAGAGCTTTCCGTAGTATGTGAATAGTTGCAAGTCCTGCCCAGCAGGCCCCCATACGGATGGTCCCTAATTTTCCAGCCAGCAACTGTGCCTTAGTTATATCTCACCCAAGCGCAACAGTCCTGTCAGTTTTTCAACCCGTCCCGGTCGGTGTCAACTGTCGAGTCCCGGACTACGACATGACGGCACCGTACGCAAGGACAACCTCTCCTTCCCATTGACTAAGTACGGATCAGATACTTAGCCAATAGTGGGAGTAAACCAGAAATTCCCATAAATATTCTTAAGTGATCACACTTTTGAAATTGGCATTTTTATTGCAAATCTATCATATAGCATTGCTAAGCATTTTGCAATAGTTTTTGAAAAACAGGTGTCGGGTATTTCATTGGTCAAGGTAGATAATGCATCAGAGAGGATTTCACTCAACTCCTATCAACCTAATGCAATAATTTAACTCAAAACATTTAAAGAAAACATTTATAAAAGCAAGGTAGGGTTAAATGCACCGGGGCTTGCCTTGGATGGCAAAAAGAGTAGACTCGGGGTAGGTATAAGCGTCGGAGCTCGGGGTTGCCTTGGGGACGGATCCTTCGGCGGCTACCTCGACTTCAGGGCCTTCTTCGTCAACTATACGGATGCAATGATGAATGCTCATGAGAATGATGATATGGACTTATGGTGCAAGACAATACCACTGATTCAAGATTACTCTTAGGCAAGGCATAAACGAAATCTAGGTTGAGCATAAAAGTAACCATTTCTTCCTTAAGCAAAATTGATTAAACTAGACTTTATCATAACTATCCTAAGCATCACAAACATCATAGACCAAAGGGTAGGGGTCTATGAACATCACGCAATCCCAAAAGTCACTTCACAGGGCATTCACACTAACCCTAATCATTTCTTTCTATTTTTCTTAATTATTTAAAAAGGTCATTTTATGAAGGTGCTCCAAAAATTACCAAATTAATCACACAAGTTCATTAGAGTACAAGTATATGGCAAAACAAATTTCATAATTTTTGGAGGTCATTAAGGTGCTCAATTAAATCTAGACATTTAATTAACAAAAGGCACTATTCCTTAATTAAAATAAAGCTCAAAAATCAACTTGCTCCAAAAGACTTCAAAATTTTACCAGAGACTCAGAAAGGCATAACTAGCACATAGAAATTTATCTCCAGATTTTTGGAGTTATAGATCACTCTCCAAAAATACCAAAACCTTCATTTTTCAATTAAAAGGGGAATTTTACATTTTTAAATCTTTGCAGAAAAGTCAAGTTTTATATTTTATAAAATACTCCAGAGCATAAAGAGTCTACTGTGAAATTTTCAGAATTTTTGGATCAACACAGAAAATCATACAAAAAGATGAAATATCAGAACTGTTCCCATTTTTAAAAGGAAAAGAGCACTGTGCTCGAGTCGGAACGGGGCTCGGGCGAATCGCGGAACTCTCGGCCGACCGAGGCCTGGCTGGTAGGCTCGGGCGAGACGGAAACCAAACGTTTCGTCCGAGGCCTGGCTCGACGAGGCGGAGGGTGCACAGGTTCTCTCGAGGCCTGGCTCGAGCGAAGTGGTGAGGGTCTGTCCGCCGAGGCTCGGGCTCGGGCGAGACGGAGTGGAAGCAGAGGCCGAGGCCTCGGGTGCTTACCAAGGATTGGAGGCAGGGCTCGAGGGTGAGGCTCGGCACGCGCTCGAGGGTGAGGCTCGACACGGGCTCGAGGGGCGGTGGTTCGGTGGAGCTCCTTCGGCGGCGAGCGGCGAGCGGCGCTCCGGCGACCCTGCGCAACACACGAGACCGCAAGGGTCTGGTCAGAGTCGCACGGAACCGAGGAACACGACACGGGGGTCGGTGAGGGATGGTCGAGGCCGGAGGCGACGAATTTCACGAACCCGAGCTCGCCGGGTTTCTGCCGGAGATGGGAACGGCGAGGTTACGCCGGGCGATTGGAGGCGGTAGAGGTAAAATTGGAGGGTGGTGAAGCAGCACAAGAACACGGCGGAGCTTTTGAGCTAGGTGGTGGAGCGGCGGAGGCACTGGACTGTGCTGGCGACGGAGGCGGAGATGAGTGCGGAGGTCGGAGCTCCGGCGGGCTTATATAGCCGCGGCCAGGGCCGGTAGAGACCTCGGGGTGGTGTGGATGAGGTTTGCGGAGGCGTGCGCACTCGATTGCGCTCTGGCGGATACGTGGGCGTGCAGCCGGGGCTCGGGCGCAAGCTCGGCCGGCGATGGCCACGCGGCGGCGGCGCGGAGAGGACTGTAGGGGACGGGAGCGAGGGCCAGCGCTCGCGCGCGGGCGCGGAGGGAACAGGGCGACAGCGGCGGCAGGTTGGTGGCGCGTGGGGAGCAGCCGGGCGTGCGGCAGGCGCGGCGCGGGCGCCATGGCCGGGCCCCCCCCTCTGTCGCTATGAAGAAGAGGAACAGTGTAGGGTGTAGGGTTTGACTTTTGGCTAGTTTCTGACTTTTGCAAAATGCTCCCAAAATTTGAACTGTGCGACAAAAACTCCCAATACCAAAGTTGTTCAGAAAAATGAGATCTACAACTTTGTCAAAAAGAACATTTTCAAATTCCAAACAGTTTTTGAACAAAATTCAAAAACAGAAAAAGGGGACACTTTTGAAATTTGAATCAATTCAAAATTACTTTGGATTTTATACTGAAACTAGAAAATCTTCAAACATGAAAGTTGTTCCTTTTATCAAAACCTACAACTTTGCTATAATACACTTTTCCAGAAACTCATTAGTTTTTGAACTCTTTTTGAAAACTGAAAAGGGAACAAAAGTTGGGGTTTGATTGAATTTGAAATAACTCAAAACTTTGTACTGCAACTTGAAAATTTGTAAATACCAAAGTTGTTTCTCTTTGACAGCTCTACAACTTTGCTTTTTGGACCAACCCCAAATTTTGAATAATTTTTAAATTACACCAGAGGGATAAAATCCAGGATTTGGAAATTAGGGTTTTGCAAAAGGGATTTGAAATCAAATTCTGATTTTTGAACTTTGGCCAACACAACAAAACTTCAAGACACCAAAGGAACAAGAATTACACAAAACTAATCACAGAGATGAAATTACCATTTTGCCCTAGTAGAGAGAAGTGGGCTAATTAGGATTTTTGCAATAGAGGTAATTCACATAAAATGATACACTTAGCAAAATGCATACACATGAAATCATGATCAAGATGCTTAATGATGATAATGATGATATGTCAAGTTAATTACAGTTAAACACCAGAGGTGTTACAGCCTCCCCCCCTTAAAGAAATCTCGCCCCGAGATTCCACGTCTTATGAAAGGACAAAGAAGGGATAAAGGCAAAACCTTACATGGACAGCGATTCGAGAAAGTCGGGGTAGTTCTTTGCTAAGAAGTCTTCAGATTCCCAAGTAGCTTCTTCTTCAGAGTGCTGGTTCCACTGGATTTTGTACCATCTTGTGGTGGTTCTTCGGGTAACGCGATCCTTGTGGTCCAACACGCGAACTGGATATTCTGAGTAGGACAGATCAGGCTCTAGCTTGACACCTTCAACTTCCACGACATGTTCAGGTACTCGGAGACACTTCTTGAGTTGGGAGACATGGAAAACATTGTGGACTGCGGAGAGATGATCGGGCAACTTAGCTTGTAAGCTACCTTGCCACAACATTCCAAAATCTCAAACGGACCAATGTAGCGGGGTGCTAACTTTCCTTTAACTCCAAAACGAGTGACTCCTTTGGTTGGTGAGACCTTGAGATATACATAATCTCCAACTTGAAACTTCAGAGGTCGACGTCTCTTGTCAGCATAGCTCTTTTGTCGAGATTGGGCAATCTTCATGTTCTCTTGTATCTGCTTGACTTTCTCTTCCATATCCTTGACCAGGTCAACTCCAAAGAATTCCCTTTCTCCAGGTTCGGACCAACTGAGAGGTGTACGACAACGACGACCGTACAGTGCTTCAAAGGGTGCCATCTTGATGCTTTCTTGGTAACTGTTATTATATGAGAACTCTGCCAAGGGCAAACAGTCATCCCAAGTATCTGCGAAGGTGAGAGCACAGGCTCTCAACATGTCTTCCAGCACCTGGTTGACTCGCTCCGTCTGTCCATCAGTCTGAGGATGATATGCTGTGCTGTATAAGAGCTGGGTTCCAAGTGAGGTATGGAACGCCTTCCAGAACTTAGCAACAAACTGGGTACCGCGGTCAGAGACAATGGTCTTGGGTATGCCATGAAGCTTCACTATGTTGTTCTTGTACAAGGCGGCATATGTGGGGACGGTGTAAATAGTCTTGACTGGCAGAAAGTGAGCTTGTTTGGTGAGTCGGTCCACGATTACCCAAATGGAATCAAAACCTTTCCGGGTCTTGGGTAGCCCATTAATAAAATCCATGCTGATATCTTCCCACTTCCAGGCAGGTACAGATAAAGACTGCAATTCTCCTCCAGGTTTCATGTGCACGGCTTTGACTTTCTGACAAGTATCACAGCGAGCGACATAGCGAGCGATTTCAATCTTCATCTTTGTCCACCAGAATCTCTGCCTCAGATCCTGGTACATCTTGTTGCTGCCGGGGTGGATGGAAAACCTAGACAGGTGTGCTTCATCAAGGATCAACTGTCTCAACTCAGGCACCTTGGGAACTACTAGACGGTTCTTGAACCAAACAACTCCTACATCATCGATCCTGAAACAATCAGCCTTTCCGGTCTGGACCTTTTCGATGATGTGCTTGATTCCAGGGTTATCTTTTTGTGCAGCAATGACCTGTTCTCTGATAGAGGTCTCTATCCTGACATTGCTCAGAGTTCCTTGTGGTACCATTTCAATACCCATCCTTTCAAGATCATGGCACAAGGAAAGATCATAGGGCTTCGTCGTCAGACAGTTGCAGTATGACTTGCGACTGAGGGCATCGGCGACTACATTCGCCTTACCAGGATGGTAATGCACTTCGATATCATAATCCTTGATTAACTCAAGCCATCTTCGCTGCCTCATGTTCAACTCTTCTTGAGTGAAGATATACTTCAGGCTCTTATGATCGGTGTACACATTGCAAGCACTGCCCAACAGATAATGACGCCATATCTTCAAAGCATGCACCACTGCTGCTAATTCAAGGTCATGGGTTGGGTAATTCTCCTCATGTCGCTTAAGCTGCCGTGAGGCATAAGCGATCACTCGACCTTCTTGCATCAATACACAACCCAAACCAGTACCAGATGCATCACAGTATACATCAAAGGGTTTCTCGATATCTGGTTGAGCTAGGACTGGTGATGTAGTTAACAGTTCCTTCAAGGCTTGAAAAGCTTGCTCACAGGCTGGTGACCAAACAAAATCCACGGAATTCTTCAACAACTCTGTGATAGGCTTGGCAACTCTGGAGAAATCTGGGATGAAACGACGATAGTATCCAGCCATTCCCATGAAGCTGCGAACTTCGCGGACAGTGGTAGGTGGCTTCCAATCCAAGATATCTGCCACTTTTCCAGGGTCAACTGACACACCTTCAGCGGACAGGACATGACCAAGGAATTGAATTCGATCTAGCCAGAATTCACATTTACTGAACTTGGCATACAGCTGGTGATCTCTGAGACGAGAGAGAACGACACGAAGATGCTTGGCATGATCTTCAGGAGTTCTTGAATAAACAAGGATGTCGTCAATGAACACGACTACAAATTTATCGAGCTCTGGCATGAACACAGAGTTCATGAGATACATGAAATGAGCGGGTGCATTGGTCAAACCGAAAGACATGACCAAATACTCATATAGGCCGTATCTGGTGGTGAAAGCTGTTTTGGGAATATCTTCGGGACGAATCTTTATTTGGTGATAGCCAGATCTGAGGTCGATCTTGGAAAACACTCTGGCTCCAGATAACTGGTCAAAAAGAAGGTCAATGCGAGGCAAAGGATATTTATTCTTGATGGTGACCTCATTGAGTGGGCGATAGTCAACGCACAGACGAAGACTTTTGTCCTTCTTCTTCACAAAGATAGCAGGGCAACCCCAAGGAGATGAACTTGGGCGAATGAGACCCTTGTCCAATAGCTCTTGCAATTGGATCTTTAGCTCTGCCAATTCTCTGGGAGGCATTCGATAAGCTCTACGGGATATAGGAGCAGTCCCGGGCTTTAGCTCTATAGCAAACTCAACATCACGGTCGGGAGGTAGACCAGGTAGATCTCCTGGGAAGACATCAGGGAACTCACAGACTACGGGGATATCCCTGATTTCCGGAGCATAGGCAGAATTTAACTGGGTGGTTGTTGGCTTTTGAGGCATTGGAAGTTGGAGAAAGAGTTTGGAGGTACTGTTAGGAATATCCACTCTCACAACTCTATTCAAGATGTCTATCATGGCTTTATACTGACACATCCAATTCATGCCTAAGATGACATCTATCTCTTGATCGCGCAGTACTATCATGGTGGTAGGAAAGACATGTTCCCCCAACATTACTGGTATGCTGCGGACCACTTCCTTAGTATTCATCCGTCCTCCAGGCGAAAGTATGCAAAAACTTTCTTTTAACTCCCCCATGGGTAACTCATGCTTGATGACAAAAGTGCGACTGATGAAGGAATGCGATGCACCAGAATCAAACAAGACGATTGCAGGATGATTGGCAACAGGGAACCTACCGAGCATGACGGGCTCTCCTTCTGGGATGTTACTGACGGTGGTGAAGTAGACTTGCCCGTGCTTCCTGACAAGCTTGCCCTTCTGGACGTGCTGCTGCGGTGCACGGTGCTGCTGCTGCTGTGATCCTCCAGGGCCTTTCTGTGCATACTGGGCATTCTTCTTGGGTTTTGGGCACTCGCGAGCCCAGTGACCAACTTGGCCACAGTTGTAGCATGGGAGGTTGTAAGCTGTTTGTGGGGCGGTGACACGAACACCTGGGGCGTTCGGCTGAGTGGCACTTTGCTGGTTGGCATTATGGGTGGTGGCTGCGGTACGAACGACCACTTGCTGATGGGGGTATGGGGCACGGTTTTGATGGTGACTGGGGTGGTAGATGACTCTTGGGCGCTTATGGTTGCTGGAGAAACTGCTAGACCCAGCCTTCTTCTTCTTTTTCTCTTCCTGGTACTGGCGGTTGCTTTCCTCAAAAGCAACAGCACGGTCAACGACATCATGGTAGGATCCATTCAGGTTGTTGGACAGACCTCTACGAATCTTAGGGTGCAGACCCCTGAGGAAACAATCTCTCTTCTTTTCCTCCGTGTTGACATAGTCGGAGGCATACTGGCTGAGGTGATTGAATTGTCCCACGTACTGCATGACGGTGGAATCTTTCTGTTGCAGGGCCAAGAACTGATCCAACTTCATTCTCATCAATCCCGAAGGGATGTGATGTGCTCTGAAAGCGGTGCGGAACTCTTCCCAGGTCAACTCATGACCTTCAGGTTGGGCAGCCAACAGGTTGGCGTACCAGGCACTTGCGGGACCACGGAGCTGCTGAGAAGCGAACCGAGGCTTCTGGATCTCTGTGCAGTGCAGGAGACTGAACTTTTGTTCCATGGTGCGTAACCAGTCGTCAGCCTCGAGAGGTTCATCGGCCTTTGTGAAGACCGGTGGTCGTGTTTCAGTGAACTCCACATAGGTGGTCTCTTGGTTGTGGCGACCACGGTGACCAACATTCTGCTGTCCTTGGTTTTGAGCCATAAGGTTGGCGGCGGCGGCCAAGGCTGCAATGGCATCTGCCAGGGTAGCAGGAACTGGTGGAGGATTTGGAAGGTTGGCACCTCCGGAACTTCCGGCTCCAGTGCGGGTGTTCACAGGCATCTGTTAAGAATTTGGGAACTTAGCATCCAAAGATTGCTTTTGAACGAAACTGACTGATAAGATTCATTGATGCAAGGGTAGATAACTGATACAGAAGTTCGATAAAAACCACTGACTGACAAAAGAAAGGTACAAGACAAGATACAGACTCGACTAAACAGAAGACCAACTAACGCCCCAAACCTAGACTAAGGCTTTAGGTGAGCAGATGGTACAGACACAAGGAATCTAGTCGTCATCGATGATGATCATCTCTTCATCTTCATCTTCGATGATGAGCTCAGGCTCTTCCTCCTCATCTTCATCTCCAACGTGAACATCTTCAGCAGGTTCCACTTCTACATTCTGGACTGGCTCATGTCCTACTTCAGGTTCCTCCACGACTCCATCTTCTGGATCCTCAGCAACAGGTGGAATCATGGGGTGAAGTTGGTTGTACAGCTGATGTACCTCCTCATGAAGTATATCATTGTACTGCTCAACCTGAGCGGTGTACTGCTGTAGTCCATGGAACTGGGCTCTGGCGACGTCCTCGCGGTCCCAAGCCTCATTGCGCTGTTCGATAGCGCGAACCGTGTTCCGATTGGCCTGCTCCAGAGAAGCTCGTGCCTCATAAAACTCCATGCGGGAAAGGTAGAAGTCATGCTCCATGTTCTCCATTTCAGCCTTCAGATTCTTGATTTCCTCCTTCAGCTGTTTGCGGGTGCGGCGGGAAAAACGATGACCATTGGAGGATTTTCCAGTCTCTTCTCCGGTGCGTGGCGCCAGCTGGTGACGCGGCACACCATTTGGTCCAGTCGACTTGCGGGCAGTCCGCTTGATGATGGCCATATCTGGATAAGAGGTTATAGATGAGAAAGGCTAGCAAGAACAAGGTATAGGCACACTATCCCAACCGACTTAGAGAGGAAGTTATTACCTTAAGTGATTATGACATGATGCATGATTCGTTCCTACGGAATCAAGGCAATGCAACTACTAAGGTAACGTACATAGGGCTTAAACAAGTTGTCTTGCTACTAGTTGCCAAAGACAAGATGAGATGAGAAAGACAAGATGAGAGGAGAGAAGCAATTTGGACTCAAAATAGTCAAGTTTAGTTTTTGGACTTAAAAACCTTTTGAAGTTTTCGCAAAAAGATTGCAACGTCGTAGTGAGATGCTCCGATACCACTCTGTGACGTAACGGCCCTAATCCCATGGCCCACCGATCACTATCAACCACTGACAGTCGATCCGTACAGCCAAGAGATTAAGACCGGGTTCGCCACTGGGCTACATCAGTGCCCGATGTCCGCAGGATCATCTCACAATTCAGTTACAATCTCTTGAACATTTTGACAAATAATATCGGAGTAAATAGCGGAAGACTTAAATAACAATAGTTTTACAAACCAGTGTTCAACATAAACTTAAAGTGGAGTTATTACAGACCATAGTTCAAATAGATAGAGTTGACAGGGTAGCAGATGACAACAACTAAAAGATATAGATACATCACCCAGCCCGAGGGTGAATAATCACTCATCGGCCTCATCGGCCTCTTCCTGAACCACAGTCACACAGCAGGGTCCAAGGCATACTGAGGGATCTGCCATACCTGCAACATGGGTAAAAGAACCCTGAGTACAAAGGTACTCAACAAGACTTAACCGACTAAAGAAAAGGGGAGGAGACTCAGGAATGAAGGCTTAGGGTAGTCAAGGTAAGGCTTAAGCAAGATCAAGTATTTTGCAGAAAAGCATTTTTGTAAATCTTATTTTATTTTGAAAGATTCAGTATTCCTCAATTCTTCATCCTTCATGATTCATTTTACATTTCAAAACATTCCTAGTTGAGAACCACTCTCCGTTGAGAGTCAATGGAACAAGTCTCCATAACCGAGGAGCAACGTTAATCCGGATAAAGAATACTCAGCTGAGGATCCCTATTCACACTGCATATGTAGCACCCAAGCTTGCATATGCCAACTCGTCTTCCACGATTCCTCCATTATTGGGCCCGGTCCTACGCCACCCGGAAGTACAGTACACCACTCCAATCCGGGACTCTAACCCACGTGGGTACATGCTACTTCCGCCATCTCTCCACTCCCAGTGCGCGGTTGTCGGTCCAATAATGGATTTCTCGGAGCCAGAGCTTTCCGTAGTATGTGAATAGTTGCAAGTCCTGCCCAGCAGGCCCCCATACGGATGGTCCCTAATTTTCCAGCCAGCAACTGTGCCTTGGTTATATCTCACCCAAGCGCAACAGTCCTGTCAGTTTTTCAACCCGTCCCGGTCGGTGTCAACTGTCGAGTCCCGGACTACGACATGACGGCACCGTACGCAAGGACAACCTCTCCTTCCCATTGACTAAGTACGGATCAGATACTTAGCCAATAGTGGGAGTAAACCAGAAATTCCCATAAATATTCTTAAGTGATCACACTTTTGAAATTGGCATTTTTATTGCAAATCTATCATATAGCATTGCTAAGCATTTTGCAATAGTTTTTGAAAAACAGGTGTCGGGTATTTCATTGGTCAAGGTAGATAATGCATCAGAGAGGATTTCACTCAACTCCTATCAACCTAATGCAATAATTTAACTCAAAACATTTAAAGAAAACATTTATAAAAGCAAGGTAGGGTTAAATGCACCGGGGCTTGCCTTGGATGGCAAAAAGAGTAGACTCGGGGTAGGTATAAGCGTCGGAGCTCGGGGTTGCCTGGGGACGGATCCTTCGGCGGCTACCTCGACTTCAGGGCCTTCTTCGTCAACTATACGGATGCAATGATGAATGCTCATGAGAATGATGATATGGACTTATGGTGCAAGACAATACCACTGATTCAAGATTACTCTTAGGCAAGGCATAAACGAAATCTAGGTTGAGCATAAAAGTAACCATTTCTTCCTTAAGCAAAATTGATTAAACTAGACTTTATCATAACTATCCTAAGCATCACAAACATCATAGACCAAAGGGTAGGGGTCTATGAACATCACGCAATCCCAAAAGTCACTTCACAGGGCATTCACACTAACCCTAATCATTTCTTTCTATTTTTCTTAATTATTTAAAAAGGTCATTTTATGAAGGTGCTCCAAAAATTACCAAATTAATCACACAAGTTCATTAGAGTACAAGTATATGGCAAAACAAATTTCATAATTTTTGGAGGTCATTAAGGTGCTCAATTAAATCTAGACATTTAATTAACAAAAGGCACTATTCCTTAATTAAAATAAAGCTCAAAAATCAACTTGCTCCAAAAGACTTCAAAATTTTACCAGAGACTCAGAAAGGCATAACTAGCACATAGAAATTTATCTCCAGATTTTTGGAGTTATAGATCACTCTCCAAAAATACCAAAACCTTCATTTTTCAATTAAAAGGGGAATTTTACATTTTTAAATCTTTGCAGAAAAGTCAAGTTTTATATTTTATAAAATACTCCAGAGCATAAAGAGTCTACTGTGAAATTTTCAGAATTTTTGGATCAACACAGAAAATCATACAAAAAGATGAAATATCAGAACTGTTCCCATTTTTAAAAGGAAAAGAGCACTGTGCTCGAGTCGGAACGGGGCTCGGGCGAATCGCGGAACTCTCGGCCGACCGAGGCCTGGCTGGTAGGCTCGGGCGAGACGGAAACCAAACGTTTCGTCCGAGGCCTGGCTCGACGAGGCGGAGGGTGCACAGGTTCTCTCGAGGCCTGGCTCGAGCGAAGTGGTGAGGGTCTGTCCGCCGAGGCTCGGGCTCGGGCGAGACGGAGTGGAAGCAGAGGCCGAGGCCTCGGGTGCTTACCAAGGATTGGAGGCAGGGCTCGAGGGTGAGGCTCGGCACGCGCTCGAGGGTGAGGCTCGACACGGGCTCGAGGGGCGGTGGTTCGGTGGAGCTCCTTCGGCGGCGAGCGGCGAGCGGCGCTCCGGCGACCCTGCGCAACACACGAGACCGCAAGGGTCTGGTCAGAGTCGCACGGGACCGAGGAACACGACACGGGGGTCGGTGAGGGATGGTCGAGGCCGGAGGCGACGAATTTCACGAACCCGAGCTCGCCGGGTTTCTGCCGGAGATGGGAACGGCGAGGTTACGCCGGGCGATTGGAGGCGGTAGAGGTAAAATTGGAGGGTGGTGAAGCAGCACAAGAACACGGCGGAGCTTTTGAGCTAGGTGGTGGAGCGGCGGAGGCACTGGACTGTGCTGGCGACGGAGGCGGAGATGAGTGCGGAGGTCGGAGCTCCGGCGGGCTTATATAGCCGCGGCCAGGGCCGGTAGAGACCTCGGGGTGGTGTGGATGAGGTTTGCGGAGGCGTGCGCACTCGATTGCGCTCTGGCGGATACGTGGGCGTGCAGCCGGGGCTCGGGCGCAAGCTCGGCCGGCGATGGCCACGCGGCGGCGGCGCGGAGAGGACTGTAGGGGACGGGAGCGAGGGCCAGCGCTCGCGCGCGGGCGCGGAGGGAACAGGGCGACAGCGGCGGCAGGTTGGTGGCGCGTGGGGAGCAGCCGGGCGTGCGGCAGGCGCGGCGCGGGCGCCATGGCCGGGCCCCCCCCTCTGTCGCTATGAAGAAGAGGAACAGTGTAGGGTGTAGGGTTTGACTTTTGGCTAGTTTCTGACTTTTGCAAAATGCTCCCAAAATTTGAACTGTGCGACAAAAACTCCCAATACCAAAGTTGTTCAGAAAAATGAGATCTACAACTTTGTCAAAAAGAACATTTTCAAATTCCAAACAGTTTTTGAACAAAATTCAAAAACAGAAAAAGGGGACACTTTTGAAATTTGAATCAATTCAAAATTACTTTGGATTTTATACTGAAACTAGAAAATCTTCAAACATGAAAGTTGTTCCTTTTATCAAAACCTACAACTTTGCTATAATACACTTTTCCAGAAACTCATTAGTTTTTGAACTCTTTTTGAAAACTGAAAAGGGAACAAAAGTTGGGGTTTGATTGAATTTGAAATAACTCAAAACTTTGTACTGCAACTTGAAAATTTGTAAATACCAAAGTTGTTTCTCTTTGACAGCTCTACAACTTTGCTTTTTGGACCAACCCCAAATTTTGAATAATTTTTAAATTACACCAGAGGGATAAAATCCAGGATTTGGAAATTAGGGTTTTGCAAAAGGGATTTGAAATCAAATTCTGATTTTTGAACTTTGGCCAACACAACAAAACTTCAAGACACCAAAGGAACAAGAATTACACAAAACTAATCACAGAGATGAAATTACCATTTTGCCCTAGTAGAGAGAAGTGGGCTAATTAGGATTTTTGCAATAGAGGTAATTCACATAAAATGATACACTTAGCAAAATGCATACACATGAAATCATGATCAAGATGCTTAATGATGATAATGATGATATGTCAAGTTAATTACAGTTAAACACCAGAGGTGTTACACTATGGAACCGAGTTCTTGAACCCTCCATAATAAATTTGTGAGATTCATATTTGCAATTTCAGATTGCGTGTTTTTACCTTCTTGCTTGTGTTCTTCGATTTGCTTGCAGGATTAGCCTTCTTGGCAAGGTCAATCAAGTTGTGTTTGGTTGATAACCAACGGAGCAGTGGTGTAACGGTTGCAGGGTTTGAATCGTGTCTGATTTGAAGCCGGATCGCCAACGTCGAGTTCTCCACCAATCGAACCTATCGCTACCTCTCGGAAGATCGGGCCGTCCGTCATCAATGCTATATTTCCAATTGCTTTTTTCTCCGAGCTTTCTTGAAAAAGACTTCTTATGAGTTGCGTTTTGGAAAACAACCCAAAGTGAGTTATTTTAGAGTTTTTGGTTGCCACTGTTTTATACTCAAGAAAGACAACCTGGATAAGTTTGAGTCTCGCTCTTCTGATGGTGTATTTTTGGGTTATGGCACTCATACTCGTGCATATTGTGTACTTAACCTTGATACTAACCGAGTCATGGAGACATCCGATGTCACTTTCAATGAGATCATGGTTTGTCCTACTTCTAGATTTGAGCGTGCAGGTGATCATGAGGTTGGCGAACCTCTTTTTGATGATGAGAACGAGGGTGCTGAAGGCACTGGTGACCCAGCACCACCTCCACCTGTTGTGCCTCTAGGATCGGCTTCGACTACGTCGACTCACGGCCTTGACCCTTCTTCTTTGACTACTTGGGGGTCGTCGGATCCGCCACCTCGGGTTGTACATTTTGTACCCGAGGGAGCACCAGCTACTGTTGAGGGGGAGGTTTCTTCAGCTCGCGAGGCGCCACGACACATTCAGTGTCAACACCCACCTCAACAAATGATCGGCAGCATCGATGAATGTGTCACTCGGTCAAGGTCACAACAAATCTCACACTTTGCTCATTCTGCATTTGTTGCTGATTTTGAACCCTGAGATGTTGGACATGCTTTATCTGATCCGGATTGGGTTAATGCCATGCATGAGGAGTTAGAAAATTTTGCGAGAAATCGGGTTTGGGTTCTTGTTCCACCTCCTCCTGAGTGTCACCCTAACAAAATGGGTTTTCAAAAACAAACAAGGAAAGGATGGCCACATTGTGAGAAAAAGGCCAGACTTGTTGCCTAGGGGTATAGTCAGAAGGAGGGGATAGACTATGAGGAGACTTTTGCTCCTATAGCTCGTTTGGAGGCAATTAGGATACTCTTGGCTTTTGCTGCATCCAAAGGGTTTAAACTTTTTCAAATGGATGTCAAGAGTGCCTTTCCAAACGGCTACATAGAAGAAGAGGTGTATGTGAAACAACCCCCCGGTTTCGAAAATCCCAAGTTTCCAAACCATGTTTTTAAACTTCATAAAGCTTTGTATGGTTTGAAACAAGCCCCTAGAGCCCTGTATGATAGGTTAAAAATATTTTTGCTTGCTAAGGGTTTTAAAATGGGATATGTTGATAAAACGCTCTTTCTCCTCAAGCAAGGCAATGACACTCTCTTGGTTCAGATTTACGTGGATGATATCATTTTCGGTGGTTCTTCTCACGCTTTGGTTGCCAAGTTTGCAGATCTTCTGAGCAGGGAGTTTGAGATGAGCATGACGGGCGAGTTGTCATTCTTCCTTAGGTTGCAAATTAAGCAATCCCGAGAGGGGACATTTGTGCACTAGGGCAAGTACACCAAGGACATCCTGAAGAAGTTCGATATGGGTGAGGCCAAGCCTCTTCCAACACCCATGTCAACCACGACGGCCCTGGATGCAGACAAGGATGGAGAAGCTGTGTCCCAGAAGGTGCACCGAAGCATGATTGGGTCGCTACTGTACCTGACGGCGACACGCCCGGACATTCAGTTCACGGTGTGTCTTTGTGCCTGCTTTCAGGCGTCGCCGCACACCTCTCACCGTCAGGCGGTCAAACACATTATGAGGTACCTTCGTTTCACAACTGAGTTTGGGATTTGGTATTCTGCTTTCTCCACCCTCTCCCTTTGCGGTTATTCTGATGCCGATTTTCCTGGTTGCCGACTTGAGCGCAAGTCCACTTTTGGGACTTGTTAGTTTTTGGGCTCTTGTCTTGTATCTTGGTCTTCTCGCAAGCAGTCTAGTGTCGCCTAGTCTTCCACAGAGGCTAAGTATGTTGCTATGGCTAGCTGTTGTTCCCAGTTGCTTTGGATGATGGCCAATTTGCGTTATTTTGGTCTGAGCTTTTCTCGAGTTCCTTTGCTTTGTGACAGCACGAGTGCGATTAGTGTTGCTAAGAGCCCTGTGCTGCATTCTAAGACCAAACACATAGATGTGCGCTTTCATTTCCTGCGAGACCATTTTGAAAAGGGTGATATCGACCTTAGGCATGTAGATACTCATAATCAGTTGGCCGATATCTTTACCAAGCCTTTGGACCAATCAACCTTTAATAGGTTGAGAGGTGAGCTTGGTGTGTGTTTCCCCTTTTAGATGGGGGAACATTTTGTCTATTGTATCATAGACTGACTTCTTTTATTTTGCTTTGTTTTCGTTCTTGATAGATTAGTCTCTGCATTTCATCATGCATCTTTGCATTTTTCGAGCTTCATGTATATAATCTTTAGAATGTGACTATGCTTTGTTTAGTGTATGCTCCAATGCTATATGATGATGCTTGTAGCTTAGTCTCTTTTTGATCACTAATATACGTTGTGAGCTGAGCTATTTTATGAATGGTGAATATGTTTAATGAATATGAAGTCTGAAACTTGTTCACCATTGAGATTGGCAACTAGCATGTGTAGAATATGTTGAAATCACTTGTGCTTTTCATATATGCTAGATTGCTATGTCTCTAGTTCTGAGTCATTCACTTGCTTTGTATGTTCATATTCTGTCATAAAGTTGAACCAAGTTTAAGTGAACTGAAAAGATCAAGATGGGATTGCTTGTCAGCACATCATGGTATCGAGACTGTTTCTCATTGCACATTGAGTTAAACTTGAGTCATGTAGTGTAAGACCAAAATCGTTGCTTTAAGCTTCTGATTGCTTTTGCATAGTCTTAGCTCGGTTGAAAAGTTAGGCAATGACAAGCTTTTAACCTCTCGCAATCACATGCTGCATTTTGAACTTGTGTATTTTCACTGCTGCAACTCCGATAAAATTTGAAAACACAAGTTTATGTATCATTCTATAGCATGATGATTGAACTTTGCTAGGGGTAGTTCACCTTGTATACATGTTTAGCACTTGTTTGACTTCCTGTCTATACATGTTCAGTGCTAGTTTTGATGGTGAATATCTTTTTGGCTAAAACTGCTCACTTTGCTCATATGTTCATATTTTGTATTTGGTGATCAGTTTGAGCCTTTGCTGGCATGGATGCTTAATGTTGAGTCATCGGATCAGCACTCTTTAGAGCATCTTTTCATTCTATCGACTATATTCCTGAAGCTGCTAACTTGCATTTTTGACTCATATGCATTTTAGGGGGAGAACTTTGCTTGATAGTGCATTATCAACTAAGGGGGAGAAAATTGTCAAATCTTGTCATGTCTTAGTTGTGTGCATTATTGAAGGGGGAGTTTGCTCGGGCTTGCCGGCTTGCTCGATTGATGAGTTTTCAATTGGTTTTGAGCATTGTTTCAATTGGTCCGGAGCTTTTCTGCTAGTTGTGTTGAGCCTTTGTGCCTCTATCTTGAGGGACTAGCAGTTTTGCATTACTATGTGCTCTTCAGTTGATTTTGGTTCAATTGGTATCAAGCTTTCTTGCCTTTTAGTTGGCATTAAGTTTTCTTGCTAGCGGTGTTGAGCCCGTTCTGCCTCTTCTTGAGGGCTAGCTTTTCATTTGATGTTGAGCTTTCTCGAAGTTTCAATTGGTAAGTCTCAATTGGTATCGAGCTTTCTCGCTAGCGGTGTTGAGCCTGTTCTACCTCTTCTTGAGGGCTAGCTTTGCTTTGCTTGGTTGCGTCGAGCCGTTGCCCATGTCCTTGGAGACCAAGTTGTCTTCCTCTTCCACTTGACCTTGTTCTGGCTTTGTTATGCTTTTGGGTTATTTGGACGAGTTCTCTAGTTCTTCTTCTTCTTCTTTCTTCTACCCTCATATGATTTGTGTTGGTAGTTGACAATGCACTCATCAAGGGGGAGATTGCGGATACATTGGTGTATGCCGGATCTTGATGCGCATGTTCTTTGGCTTGTATTGTGCAGGTGTCGAGCACGGAGACGGTGATCGATGGCAAGGTGAAGGTCAAGTAGAGACGTGCCCTGCCGATGGACCAGGAGCGGTGAAGGATGGGCGTGCTATTGACACTTACTAACGTCGGTACCAAGAGTAGAGATAAACTCTATCCCCGGCAACGGCGCCAGAAATGCTTGTTGGTATAAATTAACGCACACTCTACTTTATCCGCAAGCGCACAGATAAGATCTACCGATGTAGCACTTCACCGGATGTAACCCAGTTTAATATCGAACCCAAAGGAACGGATAGCAGTGAGTCTCAAGTGTATAACCCCTGAGTGGCTAACAAGGACGGAGAATCTAGAAGCATAGAGGGGATCACTAAGGTTATCTAAATCCAACTTAAGAGTGATATGTTTATTATTCTTAATGGGGAAGTTGCCATAAAAGGTCACAAACAGAGTATGAGTCTTTTATGCAAATGTATAATCCTACCGAGCCTACACACGGGTAGTGGACTATAGAAGAATCAACAAGGCTATAAGAGTCACCCTTGCGAACTACCACTGTTACCGGCGTTATAGGAGGCATTTATGATGAGCTTTCAAGTCTAAGCACCACGCTTACACTATCCAACTACTCTAACTCTAGAGCAACCTAGAATTAGAGTACTCAAAAGAGAGTCACAAACCTTAAGAATAATAAGAACAATAACTCAAACTTAAATATAGATGTCGATTACCGAAACAATCGTTGAAGCAAGTCGATGAAGAACTTGAATCCACAGGTACAAGATGAAGAAGTTGATCCGACAGGCCGGAGCTTCCTCTTGATCTCTTCCTCTCTCTCTCTTCTAGTTCTAGTATAAGACTAGGTTCTAATCCTAATTGAGGGGTATCTAGTCTTCTACTTGATAGTTGGCTCTTGATTACAACTAGATGAACTAGATCTAGTTCTAGATGAACAAGAAGAAATTCATCTAGAGGGACCTCTACTTCTACATTGGAACCCTAATTTCTGATGTGGAGATGAATAATGAAGAGGGAGATGCCTGGAGAGGGGGGTCCGGGTCTGGTTTTATAGCCCGGAGCGTGGAACGTGAGCCCTTCGATCAAACCGACTTCGGGGTACGGTCGAGATGAATCCTAGGAGACGGTGGAGATAGCTTGCAAAGGAAGGAGCCAGGTGGGCCCAGGGGGAGACCGACCGGTCTAAGGGTGGGACCGGTCGGTCCCACGTGGCGGCCTCTGGTGGTGATCTTCGTCGTGGTGTAATCCTGCGTCCCCTAGAGTCTTCTAGAAGTATCCCGACGTGGTGGTTATGTTATCTCCCGTCGGTTTCCTTCTATGGGAAGCTATTGATGCTGATTTCCTGGTTTAGTCCCTGCAGAATCATAACTCACCAAAACTCATGGAATATTGTCAGTTGAATCCCTAAATCTTTGTTGGTGATCATATTCTTGCCCTTTTCATATTTATTTATCACTTAATTATGAGAGTTAACCAGTGTCAACAACTCCCCCAAGCTTACCTTTTGCTAGTCCCTTAGCAAATATTTATTTGAAACTGTTACTATGCCTTCATAAATAAAAACAATCTTTCTTGATTTGGAGTTAATTATTCTGACTTTCTCATCTTACCTTTAACCATGGAGCTTTTGCTTTTACCTGGATCTTTAAACAATTGAAAGATAGAACAATCAAGTTAAGCACTGTATCTCTAACTCTTTGATCAACCTTCGTTCTGGAGTTTTTGTATATATTTTCAAAATAAAGCTCAGAGATTCCTTTGTATGACACTCTCAAATCGCTCTTTTATATTTTATGATTCCTCACTGATGCAATTTTCCTTCTTTTATTGATATATATCTGGAGCTTTAAGAAGTGAAAGCATATCTTACTAAGTCAAAGTTCGAAGTTTAGGAAGAAAGATGTCATACTCATAGATCAAGACTTTAGAACATTTGAAATTTGTCATCTCTTACTGGCATATTGTAATTAGAGGAACCATGGGCTATCATTCTTTTTCTCATACTTTTATCATAATTCTCTTTTCTTTGAGGTAGTCGGACACTTGTCCCTTTTTATTTCCTCCTTTTATATTTTTGCATAGCCCATGCCTCTAACACAATACTACTTCGGAAGAGTGAATCTTTTAATAAAACATTCTTGATCTCTAGAGCATGATAAATTTCTCAACCAAAACTTTAAACTCAGAACAAAGCAAGTAGCCTCATCTTAAAATCATATTAATGGCTCTAGGTAGGAATTCATGTTATGTCATACAAGATCTCATCATGTGTTTTAATCTTTTCAAAAAGTAAATCTCCAGAACTCTAGCATCTCTAGGAATTAGATAAACAGCAGCTCAAACCTTTTTATATCATATCTCACAATTATCTAGACTTTGGATCAAGTATTTGCATCCACAGGTTTTAGGTTCAGAGTTTATTCAGAACAACTTTCTCAAGAGTATTTAAGTTTAAACATTAAGTACTTAAAAAGGCAGAGCAAAAGTTCATCATTTAATATGGGCATAAATAGGTTCTTATCCACCTAGACATTTATTTATTATATATTATCTTTATTTGGTTTTATAATAGTATTTTATCTTCTCTATATTTATTGACTTAATCTATAAAAGCAGTGATACTTATCGTGATAACTGAGGGTGCTCTCCCCCAAGCTGGATCTTGACTTATACTTTTCCTCAGAAGTCGAGTAGACCGATAATGATTTCTTGAGTCCTTCTCTTCTTCTCTTCCTGTTGAATTCAAAGATAGACAACACAACTAGTGGAACTTGATTAGTGATAAATATTCCTACATATGTCCGGTTGTCTTAAAACTCTTAAAATTACTTATGTTCTTTCTTTCCACTAAGCAGAGTTCAGTAGTGTTTCTATAGTGTCTCTTTTTAGGTTTAATGGTGAGCCTTCATGTGCCCACATATTTTTGTCTTTTTCTTAGGGTGAGCCTTCATGTGCTCACATATTTTTGGTGTTTTGAATTTATTTATGAAAAACTTAAAAGGATAGAGATACTTATATGGATATATGGGGGTGCCTTCCCCCAAGCTGAATGTTGACGTAGTCATTCGATCTTGTAATGTAGCAGATTAGCAGTGGATATGTCCTTCCTCTATTAGAGCTTTAATTGATGTTGAAGTTGTTGGAATAGTGCTCAAACAGTGGAGGGAACATTTACTTGTTCGTCAGATTTTCTTGGCCTTTCAGATCCTGTGAAACTCAAATATACAACAAAACTTGTGGAACTGATTAAGCATTAGCGGTTGGCCACTCAAGCTTTAGTTGTCCAGAATTTCAGTAAGATTCCTTTCTCAATACTTTTATGTTTTTATGATGCAAGAGAAAATGCAACAGGACGAATATATGCATACTTATTTTTATTATTTTTATGCCACCACGATGAACATTCCTGTGGGTTTTTACACACAATAGAATTATTTATATGGGGCTTCATAGTTTATGATGTAGTGTAACAAATGCAATATTTTCATTTCTTTTCTAATGCAATGCATGAATTAAAATGTTTGTGAATATGATGATGCAAGAAATGATTATGGATTAAATATGTGAAATATGCAGAAATGTAAATATGAGGATAACTACCGATTTTACCTTTTGGTGAAGGTTCGGATATTTAGGTCCGACGAACCGGACCTTCCTTGGTTCAAACCTCCCAAGGTATGTCAGACGTTTGGAAAGTTGTTATTGATTGTACCTCTTAGGTGCAGACATTTTCTTCCATACTTTCTTGGTCTGAGTCTTCACTTCCTGTGGTTCACTGTCTTAAGGTTTCTTTCCTTTATTTTATGGGACAGTGGCGATAGCTTCTTCATCATGATTGGCCTCTCTATTCTTGATAGTTTGTCTTCTTTGGTGTTAAGGGCGGCGTCTTTCACTTCTGTTTTTCTTAGGTGCTTCATTGGGCATGTAGTTGATGAAGTTGCATTGTGCCTTTTCTCCAGGAAAGTGAAAATGAATTTCCTCTTGTAGATGATTGTACTTGTAGTGTAGAGGAATGGTCTTCCTAGGATGGGGTGGACATCATCGTCTTCTCCCATGTCGAGGATCAAGAAGTCTGTGGGGACTTCATGACCTCTAACTCTGACTACGACGTTTTCCATCATTCCTTCTTGTTTATGCCTCTTGATATAGTGTCGCTCATGTTCTTTGTTTGTCCAGCAGTTTGAAGTGAAGCCTTAATTATGGAAGCTGGCAGCATCTTGCTCAGTGTGCATGTTCTTGTAGATCTAGGACCTTCACTCTGTAGAATTTGGGAGTGATAAACATCTCCATGTTTGCTCAAGAGTGTGTCCTGCTCATAAAGACAAGGTAGAGATCAAGTGCATAGGCTCTGTTGGTGGAAAAACACCAACAGAACCAAAAGTTTTGTTTACTCTCCTCTAACCTTAGGCACAGCGCACAAGACAAACTTGTTGTTTATGTGTTATGTTCAATTTTAGCATGAGTGATAGGATCAGAAGATGAGCAAAGTTAGCATCTTAAAATTTTTAACAGATCAAATTACTTAACCCAAGGAAGGATAATCTATGCATAAAATGTCGATCTTTTTATAATTGAGATATATCATCTCCCAAAGGTTAGATGCACAATATTTTAGCTCATTTAGTTAAGACGGTGAGATTCAAGAGAGTGAAGCTATGAACAAGGATCAATGGACTAAACATGTTGAGTTGATTAGGTTGGATCAAGTGAGGTGCAACTTAAACATGTTTAGTTCTTTATTTATGTTCATACTAGAATCAAGAAGAAGCTTTTTAAAGTGATGGTTACTTACATTGAAATGTTACTTTGTCATTGAAGAGTGATGTGTCGAACCACCTTTTGGAAGCTCCCCTTGTCTAGCTGGTTTGTCTTCTCTTGCTCGTCTCATAGTGTGATTGAGAGGAGGAAGATCACAGTGGAATCATCTTTAGAGGTATCGATCTTCCTTCTCTATGTCGTCTTATCGACGAAGGTGCATTGTTCCTCGAGTATGTTGACTAGGATCCTCTCTGTTTCTTGTCTTAATTCTGTACACTGAGGATGTAGGAACAGTTCCGCATTCTTCTCTTGTCAACCTTTCTTGTTTTCCTTTAAATCATTGGGTTGGCAAGAGACTTGAATTTAGAGCTGCTACTCGAGTGCCTCCATGAGAGTCTTTGTCTTGTAATGCCACAACTGAGACTTGTCTTTTCAATAGTGTCTAGATGATGGAGATCTTATCGGCTGTTCTTTTTGATTTGCTGGCTCAGGTAATCTCTTCATCTTCTAACTCTTGTGGTGCAGTGGCTTCATCCTTCATGATGCCCTCCTCAATTCTTGGCAGTTGGTTCTCCCTTCGATGTCTTCTCTTGGGTCTCTTTGGCTGCTCATAAGTAATGTAGATGTTGAGGATGCAGCGAAAGATCAAAAAGTTGACTTCTCTAGGTCCGGCAAAGATGATAACATTGATGGTGTTCAAGAACGATCTTCCAAGAATGAGTGGTGGATCATATTCTTCTTCTCAACTGGGACAACATCTAGTGGTTTGTATTGATCAAAGTAGTGAGTAGGAGATCAATATGTATGCAGTTGGGTTTCTCCTTCCTCCCTTTGATTGTGAAACACATCTAGACAATGGAATTGTCTCTCCCAGGCTGGCTTGTGATGTAGATGGACTCCCAACAACATGTTCATGTGTTTGACTTGTAGATCTTGCTATTGTTGTAGTGGTACCATCTTGTCTCCCAAGCTAGCTCTTGATTAGAAAAGAGGATAACTTCCCATTTCCTGTCTTGATGTCTTGGGCAATGATGGTTGTAGGCATAGGTTGTCTCATACGAGGTAAGTTGCATCCTGTTTGTCATCAGTGCCCAAGCAAGACTCAAAGCTAGGCTAGCAGCATTTGTGATCTAAGAGTAGGTTTGTGTGTCTATGGTTTGGGTTTTGGATCTTCATTGTTCAGACCAAACCATGGGTGAACAAAATCTCTCTCCTGCAGAATGTTAGTGGATATATACCCGAAGGATTGCAAGAATTTAAAGCATGGGTTGTTGTCCACAACATATGTATTTTGCATCTATGCTAATAAAAAGATGTTTTTAGGATTGTTTTAGCATAGACTAGTATTTCATGTGTTGGCTGCACTTTAACATGATTTAAGGCAAAAGATAACTTGCAGTAGAAGACAAAATAAATAAACTTTGATACTCACAGTTCTTTCATCCATGATGAATGAGCTGAGTCTTCATTGTGCAAAGTTGTTGAAGTTCATTGTACGCCTTGCTTCATCTCCAGTGTGAGTTCATCTCCGGACTTTCCCAAATTGATATTGAAAGTTTCCCTGCAGGGGTTAGTCCAACAAAATATCCAATATCTACTATAGCATACTATTAGTTCAGAAATCAACCTAGACACCACGTCTAATTTGATCTGGGAAGGCATTTTAACCTAAGCACCATACTTAATTTAAAAGCCTTTAGAGGTAAAATCAGCATACCTTTTAGCTCAAGAATCATACTAGACACCATGTCTTACTTTAATTCATGAAAACAGTTAAACTAAGCTCCATGCCCAATTTAAAAGGTGTATGATAATACTTCAAAACCAAAGAATATACTATAGCAAATAAAGGTAACATGAAAGCATTGTAGAGATTTATTCAGATGGTGATGGAAGAGCATGATTAGTATATGAGCATATCCTAAAGGTAGGGACAACCAACATAGCAACATGACAAGAGATGTTCTTAGAAAGCCTGTAATTCAATGTTGCATGATGATTGGTGGGACATACCTTGTATTTGTTGTTCCTTCGTTCTTTTCTGCTCCAGACCTGGAAAGGTTAGTGACAAGAATACCCGAAGGAATATTTTCATAATTATTTTTCTATGCTCATTACAAGGACAGTGCAGCAGAAAAGTAGGTATAGCTCATAACTAGGTATTATGATGGGGTGTAAGGATTCTACTGGTTATAGCTACGCTCATGGGGTAGTGATAGATAAGAGTGGAATTCAAAAATAACATTCATAAGAATGAAAACAAAAATAATGAAAAGACTAGGACAAAAAAGGAAAAGATAAAAGTATGATTACAAGGTTATACTTAAGACGTGAAATGATCTACCGTTCCCCGGCAACGGCGCCAGAAATGCTTGTTGACACTTACTAACGTCGCTACCAAGAGTAGAGATGAACTCTATCCCCGGCAACGGCGCCAGAAATGCTTGTTGACACTTACCAACGTCGCTACCAAGAGTAGAGATAAACTCTATCCCCGGCAACGGCGCCAGAAATGCTTGTTGGTATAAATTAACACACACTCTACTTTATCCGCAAGCGCACAGATAAGATCTACCGATGTAGCACTTCACCGGATGTAACCCAGTTTAATATCGAACCCAAAGGAACGGATAGCAGTGAGTCTCAAGTGTATAACCCCTGAGTGGCTAACAAGGACGGAGAATCTAGAAGCATAGAGGGGATCACTAAGGTTATCTAAATCCAACTTAAGAGTGATATGTTATTATTCTTAATGGGGAAGTTGCCATAAAAGGTCACAAACAGAGTATGATTCTTTTATGCAAATGTATAATCCTACCGAGCCTACACACGGGTAGTGGACTATAGAAGAATCAACAAGGCTATAAGAGTCACCCTTGCGAACTACCACTGTTACCGGCGTTATAGGAGGCATTTATGATGAGCTTTCAAGTCTAAGCACCACGCTTACACTATCCAACTACTCTAACTCTAGAGCAACCTAGAATTAGAGTACTCAAAAGAGAGTCACAAACCTTAAGAATAATAAGAACAATAACTCAAACTTAAATATAGATGTCGATTACCGAAACAATCGTTGAAGCAAGTCGATGAAGAACTTGAATCCACAGGTACAAGATGAAGAAGTTGATCCGACAGGCCGGAGCTTCCTCTTGATCTCTTCCTCTCTCTTTCTCTTCTAGTTCTAGTATAAGACTAGGTTCTAATCCTAATTGAGGGGTATCTAGTCTTCTACTTGATAGCTGGCTCTTGATTACAACTAGATGAACTAGATCTAGTTCTAGATGAACTAGAAGAGATTCATCTAGAGGGACCTCTACTTCTACATTGGAACCCTAATTTCTGATGTGGAGATGAATAATGAAGAGGGAGATGCCTGGAGAGGGGGGTCTGGGTCTGGTTTTATAGCCCGGAGCGTGGAACGTGAGCCCTTGGATCAAACCGACTTCGGGGTACGGTCGAGATGCATCCTAAGAGGCGGTGGAGATAACTTGCAAAGGAAGGAGCCAGGTGGGCCCAGGGGGAGACCGACCGATCTAAGGGTGGGACCGGTCGGTCCCACCTGGCGGCCTCTGGTGGTGATCTTCGTCGTGGTGTAATCCTGCGTCTCGTGGAGTCTTCTAGAAGTATCCCGACGTGGTGGTTACGTTATCTCCCATCGGTTTCCTTCTATGGGAAGCTATTGATGCTGATTTCCTGGTTTAGTCCTTGCAGAATCGTAACTCACCAAAACTCAAGGAATATTGTCAGTTGAATCCCAAAATCTTTGTTGGTGATCATATTCTTGCCCTTTTCATATTTATTTATCACTTAATTATGATAGTTAACCAGTGTCAACACGTGCCGTGCGGCGGATGTGCCATGCCGATGTACCTAGAGTGGTGAAGGGAAAACGTGAGGCTTGGACTAATGGACCGGTGGCCTGAGGATCAGCTATGGTGGCTGACAGCCTGGGACAGCGACGAGCGGAGACTTGTGGGGCACGGTGTTGCTCGGGTCATGGACCTGGGGACACGTGTCGGTGGACAGGGTGCACGGGCTATGCATCCCCTCTACGACATCGGTTTGGTGGTTGAGCCACAGAAAAACCACCAGGTGGATGGTTTACAGGTTTGGGCCACAAAACCTGGGTGCGGCCGGTTTCCGAGTTTGGGCCACAAAACTCGGGCTGAGGACGGTTTCCAGGTTTGGGCCTCAAAACCTGGGCGCTGGGGGTTTTTGACTTTGGGCCACTATTAACACTGGTTATCTATCAAGATGAAAGGATAAATAAATATGAAAAGGGCATGAATTCAATCACCAATAAAGGTTTAGGGTTTTAGTTGACAATATTCCACTAGTTTTGGTGAATTGTGATTCTGTAGGGACTAAACAAGAAAACGAGCATTGATTATTTCTCCTAGAAGGAAACCGACGGAAGATTACGGAACTGGTACGTCAGGAATACTCTAGAAGGACCTAGAGGACACCAGAGGACAGCACGAGGCGGGACACCCCGAGAGGCGGGAAGGTGGGACCGACCGGTCCCACCATTAGACCGGTCGGTCTCCCCCTGGGCCCACTGGACTCCATCTTCTGGAAGCTTCCTCCACCGCCTTTAAGGATCCATCTCAGCCCTACGTGAAGTCGGTTTGATCTAACGGCCGCGGTTGATTCCTCAGGGCTATATAAATAGGCCCCCCCCCAGGGAAGATCAAGTCTCTCTTCAAAAAAGTCTACGCCTCACTTAGAAACCCTAGAAGAAGACTTCAAAAGCCAGCTTTCAAGTAGAAGACTAGATACCCCTCTAGTTTAGGTTTAGAACCTAGTCTTATACTAGAACTAGAAGAGAGAGAGAGAGAGAGGAAGAGATCAAGAAGGAGCTTCGGCCTGTCAGATCTACTTCTTCATCTTGTACCTTCGGATTCAAGTTTATCCTCAACTTGCTTCAGCAATTGCTTTGGTAATCAACGTCTATATTTAAGTTTGAGCCATTGTTCTTATTATTCTTATGGTTTATGACTCTTTTGAGTACTTTAATTCTAGTCATTCTAGAGTTAGAGTAGTGGGACAGTGTAAACGTGGTGCTTAGACTTGATAGCTCATAAATGCCTCCTATAACGCCGGTAGTAGTGGTTGTTTGCAAGGGTGACTCTTATAGCCTTGTTGATTCTTCTATAGTCCACTTACCCATGTGTAGGCTCGGTAGGATTATACATTTGCCTAAAAGACTCATACTCTGTTTTTGACCTTTTATGGCAACTTCCCCACTAAGAATAATATAAGCATATTGCGGATACATGGGTGTATGCTGAGTCTCTGAGTGATGAGTGATTGTCAACGGGTTTGATCGCAGGTTCTTTGGCTTGTGTTGTGCAGGTGTCAAGCATGGAGACAGTGATCGAGGGCAAGGTGAAGGTCAAGTTGAGACGTGCCGTGCTGACGGACTGTGTGCGGTGAAGGATGGGCGTGCCATGCGGCGGACGTGCCATGCTGATGGATCGAGCGGTGAAGGGCAGATGTGAGGCTTGGACTGAGGGACCAGAGTGCCTGAGGATCAGCTGTGGTGGCTGGCAGCCTTGGACAGCGACAAGCGAAGACTTGTGGGGCACGGTGTTGCTCGGGTCGAGGACCTGGGGACACGTGTCGGTGGATGGGGTGCACGGGCGGTGCATCCCCTCTACAGCTTCGGTTTGGTGGTTGAGCCACAGAAAAACCACCGGTGGACGATTTCCAGGTTTGGGCCTCAAAACCTGGGTGCTGAGGGTTTCCGAGTTTGGCCACAAAACTCAGGCTGAGGACGGTTTCCGAGTTTGGTTCTCAAAACTCGGGCGCTACGGGTTTCTGAGTTTGGGCCACAAAACTCAGGCGATGGACTTGGAGGCTGGTTTCCCGGTTTGGGCCTCAAAACCGGGGGATAGCTGGAAAATGCTGGTTTCCCGGTTTGGGCCACAAAACCAGGGGTGCAGAGCGAGGGCGGCACGTGGCGGCAATCGGAAGGTTGCGTCGAGGCAATGCTTCGGGCTGTGCGGGCGTGGCCGTCGGATCATCACTATCTTCGAGTTGGTCCAGAATAACCCTAGGGTTTAGCTGGTTTGCTCTGTAATTAGAATAGAGAGGGGTAGAGTAGGAATTGTACTTAGGCTAGAATTAGGATAAGTAGTCGGGGAGACACCCTCCTTCCCTTAACTCAGTCATTTAATCTCTTGCCTTAGGTTTTCCTGCTCTCCCATTCCCTGCTATAGCTAGCTGAGATCCGCAGAGAGACTCACCTTTGTGTACTGTTGATTTTGAGGAAGGGAGGCCGTAACCTCTCTGTCGTAGCGTGTGTTTGTGCTTCGGCTGCAAGATTGTTGTGTCGATTCACGTTTTGATTCGAGTTCGTCGTGTTCTTTGCGTTCTTCGTTTTGTCCGCGTTTTTCCCGTCACTCGATCACCCTCTCCGGTGCGTCTTTGCGAAATCCGTTTGAACCAATTTGTTCGTGTCATTGAGGAGGTCATTTCGACCAAAGGAATTCATCTAACTCCTCATGATCGAATAGATCGGGACGATTTCGTTTTCGTGGCGCTTTTTCCATTCTACCACCTTCCCCTTTGATTTCCCGTTAATTGGATCAATTTGAGCGGATGATTTCTCGGGGATAGTCTCCTAACTACCCCGTGATCATCTTTCCAAGTTTAGGAACCTGGGATTTTGATTTGGATCGGATTTGGAGAGATTTGGGAGAGAGGCGATCAAAATCGCCCTCTCTGCAGGGCCGCGGACATTCCGCGGTTATACCGGCGGACAGTCCGGGCATCGGGTTAGGACAGGTCCGTAGCCTGACTCAGTGCTACTGTTGCTCTGTTTTTTGAACCGCGGACAGTCCGCCGTTCAAGTTGGCGGACAGTCCGCCGTTCAAGTTGGCGGACAGTCCGGGGATCGTCCAAGGACTTTCAGCAGCAGTGTGTTTCTGCGCTTTTTGCCGGCGGACAGTCAGCCACCCCCTCGCGGACAGTCCGCAGTAGGGGCAGACAGTCCGGGACTCAGGGTCCGGACAGTCCGGGACCCTGCTGAAGCTTGCTTTTCAGTGCAATCTTTGCCCCAGCTTTTCCACTTGGTTTTCGGACTTCAAGTTTGTTCCTAGAGTTATCCAAGAAACATTTCTAGGTATCTTTGCAACTTGTTTGCATAGGTATTTGGAGATTTCTCGACGTAGCCTCTAATCTACGTTCGGGAGTCGGTTTTCTCAAAGGAGACTTGAGCCGAAGCGTTTGGTGTTTGCCTCGCTTGTGTTTGGTGGTGCTCCATTGTGATCCTAGGGATCATCCACCCTCTTCCAAGGGTCGTGGGCATCACATTTTGGGTCCGTGCTTTTCAGGGTTGATTTTGGGACACTTGGCCAAAGTTTCAAAAGAAATTTGATTGGCTCCCATTCACCCCCCCTCTGGTCGCCTTCCTTGTGCATTCTCGGTTCTTCAATTGGTATCGGAGCAGGTTAAGGATCTTCCACCTTAGCCGGTTCCAGATCCACCGAAGGCGACATGGATCGCGGCGTGGGCAAACCGCCGTTTTTCGATGGGACAAACTATGCGTATTGGAAGATACGCATGTCGGCCTATCTGCAGAGTTTGGGTGCTTCCATTTGGGATATTTGCAACTCTGCCGATTACGTTGTCTTGGCTGCTCGTGTCACTCAGCATCAGATCGATGAGCACGATGCCAATAGCTGAGCTCGTAATGCTCTTTTCTCCTGTTTGAGCATGGGAGAGTTTGATCGCGTTTCTCACCTCGCTACGGCTCGGGAGATTTGGGCCACTCTCATGCGCTTCCATGAGGGAACCTCTCAAGTCAAAACCCGACTCTACGAGTCGTTCAAGCGAGAGTATGAGACCTTTCGACATCAGCCTGGCGAGAGCATAGAAAGTTTATTCGCTCGCTTTCAGGTGATTGTCAACAGGATGAGGGCTAACAAGGAGCAGTTGCCTTTCAACGATCATGAGAGAGCTTTGAAGCTTTTGCACACTCTTGATCGGTCGATGTGGGATTCCAAGGTTCAGGCGATCATCGAATCGCCTAACTATGAGACCCTCACGTGCGACGAGCTCTTCAGTAAGCTCAAGTCCAGTGAGATTGACGTCATGGCGAGGGCTTCTTATGAGAATCCTTCTGGCCCGACTATGGCTTTGGTTTCTGGCTCTTCCGCTAACCCCTCTGCTGGCTTTGCGCTTTCATCTCTCTTTTCTGTCACAGAGGAGCAGCTAGAGTCTTTGGGAGACGAGGAGTTGGCTTTGCTTGCCAACCGGTTCACGCGGTTTCACAACAACCGCATGAACCATCGCCGCGGAAGAGGATGCTCGGGATGTTTCGAGGGCGGCGATCCCGACCACTTCATCGCCAACTGCCCCAAGAAGAACAAGCATTCGGGGAAGGGCGAACATGGGCACAAGTACGACTCCAAGCGCAAGGAGAAGCACGTCCCCCCAAGGCGCAAGAAGCGGGGGGCGGCTTACTTGGAGAAGGCCCAAGCTGAGCAGCGTGCGTTCTTCGCCACGCTCAGCGACGTTGACGGCTCGGATGACGACTCCGCTTGCTCAAGCGATGACGGGTCCGAGAAGTTGAAGAAGATCGAGGACAAGCTCAACGGACTTTGCTTCTTCGCCGACGACGGGGGCCTCTACACCATGGCGCTTGGTGACGAGGTCGGAGGCGAGCTGGAGCTATAACACCCCCGGTGTTAAGCAATCCCTAAATGCATAATCAGGCATGGCATGAGCATGGCATCTCATCATTTCATGTGCATAGGTTTGTTGAAGTGCTTAAGTCCTTGTTTGGTCTCTAGTGTAACCTTGTTTGCTTTCTGTTTCTGACCAAGTGCCTTATAACAAAGTTGTAGATCTTGATGAAGGGAACAACTTTGCTTTACAGCACTTTCTCAGAAAAAGTTGTTAAATTATGATTTCTTGCATTAGAAAATGGTTTAGCAATAAAATTCTTTTAAGCAACAGAATTTGGACTTGAGCCTTAAAGATGATTTGTTCCTTACAAAATTATAAGCAACTTTGCTTTTAGGACCTTTTCCTAATTCGGCTTAGTTTAGGAGTTTTAGAGCATCAAAGTTTTTAACCAAACTTCATTAGTTTAACCCCAGTGGACCCCGCCTGTCAGTCTCTCCTTCTTCTCCTTCGCGGACGCCGCTCCCTCCGCGCCGGCAGAATCCGCCCACAACCGCGAGACCGCTTCGCCGGCCGGCCAAACCACCGACTTCGCCGCCCGTGGTTTGCGCCCGAACTCGCCACGTCGCTCCATGCACCGCGTCCTCGCCCGCCGCGTGTCGCGCGACGCCTGACGCCGCCGCGTCCGGTCGGGAGTTCCCCCGACGGGAACCGGCCAGGTGCAATGCACCTAGCACTTCGTTCCTGTTGCCTTCGCTCCGCCCCGTGCTTGCAACCAGAGGAGCATTCCAATGCTCGCTCTCTCCCTCGCTCCACTCCACTCCATCTTCACCAGAGCTCCGCGCCGCCGCCGCCCGCCGAACCTCGGCGAGCGATTACTCGCTCCACCGCTCACCGCCGTTCGATTCCTCCCGCCAGTTCCTCCGCCTTGACCTCCTCCTTCTCCGGTAAGGGTTGGTTTCCCCTCTCTCCCTCTCTAGCCGCCGGAACAGCGGATACCATCCGCAAGCTTCCGCCATGGCCGCCACCGTGACCTTCATGTGGACCGGTCATCTCCGGCCAAGCTATCCCAAACCGAGCCCTGTTCTAGTCTTCTCTACCTCCGTAGTAGCTTAGAGTTAGTTGGAGACCTCTCTTTCGCCGTGTTTCAGCCGGAACCGAGCCGTGTCGCCGCTGTGTCCGCCATGGACCGCCGCCGTGCATCGCTCCGGGCAATGCTGGGGATGCCGAGGCCCGAAAGTTGCTCTAGTAGCTCGCTTAGGTCTTGCTTGGGCTAGTGTTAATCTCGCCGAGTCGCAAGCCGCCGGGTAGAGTTCCGCCGCCGAGTCACAGAGCCGCCGCTCCGCCATGGCCGCCGTCGAGCTTGCTCCGGTATCCCTCTGGCTTAGCAAGTCGGTTAGTCGTGTTCGTCTCGAAAACCCGCACCCAGGGATGGTCTCAGTGTCACCGGAAGTGTCGACGAGCTAGGGCCGGTCAACGACCACGGCGCAAAACTCCGCCGTTGACTGCCGAGCCTGGCCTCACGCGGTAACGTGCCGAGCTTGGCCTCGGAAGCTTGGTCGCCCTGACCAGCGGGCCCCGACTGGCAGTAAGAAAGAGAGAAAGGGAAGAGCTTGGGTGCCGTAGGCCTCGGAAAACCGGATGCGCCGAGCCTTCGCCTCGAGCCTCGACCGAGTCAGTTGAGTTAGTCTCGGTTGAGTCAGTAAGTCTCGGTTGAGTCAGTAGCCTCGGCTGAATAGGTTAGCCTCGGCTGTCAGTGTGCCTCGGTCGAATCGGTAAAAGGTGTCTGAGCCTCGGCCGAATCGGTCGAGTGCGTCTAACCTCGGCTGAGTTGAGCCGGGTGTGCCGAAGCCTTCGCCTCGAGCCTCGGCCGAGTCGCGCCGGGTGTGCCGAGCGTCTGTCTTGTGCCTCGGCCGAATCAAGAAGGGAGTCCGTACGTTAGGATTGAGTTTTCTTTTAAAATGTGTTTTGCAGAATTCATGTAAGGCTTCAAAAATTCATACAAGGCTCATTTTAAGTCCAAATGCTGTGAAACAAATTTTGTTAGGTCAAGCATGTTTAGATCTATCAGTGAAAACTATTGAATGCATTCTTGGTGATACTTTTATGTGTAGATTTATTTACATTAGAAAAGTGCTGATAACTTGGAAAATGCATAACTAATTATATACCAGTCAGAAAAATGTGATTCCAGTTTTGTTGGGTTTGTATGAATGTGTAGTTTCAGAGAAAAATATAATATGAGGTTGTTCTGTGAATTAATTTGACAGTAGCTTTTAAAATGGTTAAATGTCGTTTCCTTGTTTATTTTGTAGTAATTAAAATATGAGGAATATGAACCTGAGAATTTAAGCACATTGCTCTTGTACTAGGAAGCTCAGTAGAAAAATAAGAAATCTGTTGTTTGAAACTTTTTGCTAGGGTGTGTAGTTCAAAGCACCTTTCCGTGATAGAATTTGTCTTTTTCATAAGAGAATGGAGTTTAAGTCCAAATGAGATGAAATTTGGACAGGGAGCTAGATTAGGTGTTGTTAACTCCCAGTAATTTCTGTAGATTTTTCTGAAGCTGTCTAGGTTAGGTTGCTGTTTAAAGCATGTGTAAATAGATTTATTTCAGCAAGTAATTAGAGGGTAATAAACTCACTAAGTAGACTTTGATGTGGTGACAACATCGCTTAACAAGTTGACTATGTTAGGTTAAATAGTGGAATGATGTTGACTACCTTGTTGAAGAGAATGCAGTAGATGACATGTGCCTATCTCCTGATTGCTGTCGATCATGTGCATCACATATGCATTCTATGTACATTCATCCTATTCATGCGCACTATGCATCATACAGGATCAGCGGAGGAGATCCAGACCCAGTCGATACTGGAAGAGCCCAGTCCGGAGGAGAACCTGACAGAAGAAGCCGGAGGGACCGACGCCGACGAGTTGCCTGAGTGCCGCGATCACCGTCCGTCGGACTTTGAGAAAGGCAAGCCCCGGAGCATTCTAACTCCTACGGTTTGCAAATGTTTTCTAATTAACCTGATGATAGATGTTGCATTAGGTTATAGGAGTTGATTGCTACCGTTGATGCACTATTACTTATCCTTGTCCACCTGCAATATATCTTGATATCCCTGTTTAGGTCTAGGCTCGTTATATGCTTAGCCCTGCTTAGATCGGTAAAAGTCAGGTGATTCCCTGTCTCTCGCAATAGGTGGATACTGATCATGTTTAGCCTGTGCTATCATGAGATAACCATGTGATAATTAATCTGAGACGGAGGCGGGATGTAAGAGCAGCAGGACATGGGTTCTGTGTGCTAGTAGGCTCCCGTCTGTGTCGCATAGGACCCGTTCGGGAATGTCCCTTCAGTCAAATTGAACGCGTCGATCACTTAACGGAGTTGGTCTGAGTACCTCCCGTGAAGCCGAGTAAGGTTATTCGAGCCGGTGATGGAGATGTTGACGCCTAACACCCAGGGCCTCAGCTGTACCGTGGGCAACTATTCTGATCAACCTGGCATGGTCCGAGGGCAGGCAGGGCCTGATCGACCTGGCATGACCGTGGGCAGTTATAGATTGAGCGACCTGGCACTGAGATAACCCCCGGTGTAGAAGGGCCCATGGCCGTCCCGCGCTTTGTGTTCTCGAATCTCCTGACTGGCAGCTTACGACTACCGTAGCCGGACGTGCCGGGCGAGTGTGAGACATTTTATCCCCAGCTGGGTAGGAATCGATTATAATCGCCATCGCTCCTGGACAGTGAGCAGTTGACTCTAGATCATCTCTCGTAGAACTTATGGAACTAAAATGGTTATGGAATCTGAAAGGCTATTGATGAAATAGTCACTCTTGATTGATTAATTAGCAAGTGCTTGTTTAGTACAGGTGCAAATCGAGTAAGGTAGAGTTAATGACTAAAAGCAATTGCCAACATCTGAAACTGAGTTTTATTACTAAAGCTTTCATGCAAAGGAGTATGTACAGCCAACCCCACTTATATAGCCTACATGATCCTTGGTGTCTCATTATTTCTGGTTTTGACGGGTAAGTCTAGCTGAGTACCTTCTCGTACTCAGGGTTTTATTCCCTTGTTGTTGCAGATGGCCAGTGCTTTTATGGTTACTGCAAGAACTGCTTGTACCCGGTAACGGGTGATGACTAGACCAAGGGCATGGTCAACACTTATCTCATCTGTTGCTTTTGTGGACCCGGTCAACTGATGGCACCGTATCTATGAACAATCCAAACTTATGTTTTAAAGACTATGTTGCTTCCGCTACTACTATCAAACTATGTTTGTAATATTATTTCGTACTCCGATGTAATTTGAACTGTGTACAACTGTGTTGTAACCCATGAGCATGTTCGTGGAACAAGTACGATCTTGGCTGGATGTCGTTGAATGATTTGAAATCCTTCGAGATTTCCGGACTACCGGGTTTGTACGAGCTTAAGTACTCGATGATTTCTGCGAGAGCGGAGGTTTTCAGTGCTTAATCTGGTGCAAATTGGTCGGTTCTGTTACAGCTGGCATCGGAGCAAGTTCTGCGTTATTGTTCATGGGTGTATTTTAAAAACAACATTTTATAAAGGATAAAGCTGTATTTGCCAACTTATAGTTATATTAGGATTTGGAAAATCTTAAGGATTAAAGCTAAGGTGTGCCAGTGACCAAGTCCTTATGCCCAATAGAAATTTGGGTGGCTATTTAAGTACTAACTTGGGGGTTGTGCATCATATTTAATTTCTGTTATTCTGTCGTCCATACGGCAAGGGTGAAATTGTATGGGTGCTATTCTTCGGAATAGTAATGTATGGATCAATTGCCTCTACGCCAAGGTAATAAGTGAGTTGTGAGAGCATGATTGGACAACCGCCAATCTAGGGGAGTGCTTGAATGATGCTGACATGTATACCTGTTGCACACAAGTATATGTGAAAGTATTAATTGTGGGAGTAATACTTTTCTGATGGGTGCATATACTGCTTACGTGTATACTGGATGTGCACCTAAGCCAGTATTAGATTTAATTTTCAGCAATGCATGATATTCATATTGTGGGCAGGGCTGAAATGAACTTTCTGCAGGTACACTAACTTGCGAACGTGTAGTACGCTAGTTAACGCTATGAGTGAACTTTGTATGCCACCGTCTAACCGTTAGATTGTTAGGCAGTGAGGACGTATGTTACGCTCATGCATCATGATCATATAATCTTGCATTAATTTACTTCCTTCCTTATGTTATCCGTCCCGATCTTAAATAAAAGTTGTTCTCAACTAATTAAAAACTATGTGGATACATTTCTTTCAGATGGCCCGCACTAAGCGTACCGCCCGCAAGTCGACTGGAGGCAGGAGGCCCAATTACATGCTGGGTCCTTGGACCGAGGAGGGATCCGAGGATTTTCTGGAGGAGTTTGGCATGCCTACTCTTTTGTGGAGGGTGCTGCACTTAGTCGGATACCAGGAGGGCCAGGAGCCGCAATATGAGTGGCATCGAGTTCAGTTTTCAGAGGATCGCTACATGTACACAGTTGAGGTGGACGTGCCCAGCCGTGATCCGCAGGATCATGTGTGGTGCCGTAGGGTGTTTGCTCTTCAGGGCAGGACTCCTTGGGATGGAGCCAACCAAGTTGCGTACACTATTCTTCGGGATATCATGGAGGATCATCCAGAGGTAGTTGCCCAGGCCACAGCCGGTGTCTTCCCTACAGCAGATCCGTACCAGTCCGTGTGGCGTCAGCCGGGTGTTACGGTGTTGGAGGCCAATTCTTCAGAGCGTGAGCACTGCGCAGGACCAGCTGGGAGTGCGATGGCTGCACTCATGGCTACCTACGGGTGTCTGTCACGTAGCTACGACCACCTGGACCACATCCTCAGTGAGGAGATAGCTGCACATCACCAGGGTCAGGAGGCGCATGCTACAGAGGTCGACCTTCTTACCACTCAGCTAGCTCACTTGACCGTTGAGAGAGACCAGGCTCGTCAGAGGGAGCAGGAGACGGCACAGCAGCTTAGTGACTAGCAGGGTATGACGACCTTCTTATCCACCATCATGGCCGAGACTGAGAAGTCGCTACGTAATGTTTGTCTCGAGGGTATGCGCGCAACTGAGCAGAACAGGCTTCTCAGGCTACAGGTGGGAGATTTGGAGCTGCAACTTCATCATCTCCAGGACTACAATGATCGCCTACATGAGGAGATTCATCGCCGTGAGAATGAGAGGAACCCTATCTTTCCTCAAGAGGACCCGGATTCTCATGCTTCGTCCAGTGGTTCTTCGAACATCTCGAGTGATGATGATGACAACGACGATGATGACGATGGTGCCAATAGGGAGTAGACTAGTTAGTGTTAGCGCGTAGTGGTCTTATCTCATATCGTAGCGCTTGATCTTTTGGGTAACATGTGGATGTAAGAATGTGTGTTGGACCTATGTGCGTATGGCGCAAAACCTTTAAAAGTCCCATATGTATGGGCACCTACGGATGTTATGTTGACTTTTGTATGTTATGTGATGAGCACTTTTTATCATGCGATGATGCGTTGTGGATCGAAATTTATTATGCCTCTGTAATTGTTTGGTGAATTCGTTTTCCGAATAATTTTTGTTGGCATGGTTTATTGTTCTCCGCAATTTTGGCAACGTCGTTTAATGATTATTGCTATCGCTACATGCAGATCACGACGACTCGCAGTGGAGCGGGTGGTAGTGGTGGTAATGATGGTAGCAGGGAGAACCGCAATCCACCACCTCCTCCACCACCCACGGCCGAGCAACTCTTCGCTCAGTTCTTGGGAAGCCAACGCAACATCGAGGCGCTTCTGCGAGAGAATTTAGCGCATAACAATCAACGCCCTGAGCCGAATCAGTACAGCTCGTTCAAGGATTTTCTGGACACAAGGCCGCCGATTTTCAAGGAAGCCACAGAACCTCTAGAAGCAGAAGAATGGCTGCATACAATAGAGCAGAAGTTTCGACTGCTCAGGCTTACAGAAGAATTAAAGGCAGAGTATGCTGCACATCAGCTACAGGGGCCAGCCGGAATTTGGTGGGGACATCACCGTACCACTTATCCAGCTCGTACACCTGTCACTTGGAGAATGTTCGCGAAAGCTGTTCGCGGGCACTATATTCCGCCAGGCTTGACTCAGATGAAGATGGCTAAATTCATGAGCTTAACCCAAGGAACTCAATCAGTGACCGAGTATCATCACTTGTTCAACTCTTTATCTCGCTATGCACCAGATTTTGTTGATACCGATGCAAAGAAGATAGCTAGCTTTAAGAGAGGACTGAATACTAAGATGGGAAAATCAGTGGGTACTTCATCCTGCACAGTTTTCAATGACTTCATCAGTGACTGCCTGATCCAGGAGAATCACAACAACAAGCATGCTGCAAGCAAGGCTAGGAAGAGGACCCTGGAACCTAGATCATCTCAGTTTAGAGGACCACCAGCCCAGCATTCTCAATACCGACCACCAGCACCTGGGGCTCGTTTCAGGCCGCCTCAGAAGAAAGGACAGCAGCAAGCTCAGCGTGGTCAACGACCATACAAGGTGGCAGCAAGTCAGGCTCGAGCAGGACAAGGCAGCTCAACTGGGACCAAGCCCATAGTTTGGGGACCGTGCTTCAATTGTAACCAAGAGGGGCACTTTGCAAGGTATTGCCCACACCCCAAGAAGCAGCAGGCTAATTACCCCGCGCGTCTGCATAACATGACTGCTGAAGAAGCTCGTGCAGGAGAACCCGTGACTGCCGGTATGTGTCTCGTGAACCATCATCCTGCAGTTGTTTTATTTGATACTGGATCATCGCATTCTTTCATGAGCAAGGCATTTGCACTAAAGCATAATCAAGAAATCTCTGAAATGGATTATGGGTTTTGCGTGAGCTCCGTAGGGAGTAGCGTGTTATCTAGACAGATGGTGTGTAATGTGACCATCGATATTGGAGGGCATAAATTTGGAGCCAACTTAGTGGTTTTGCCAGGACTAAGTATGGATGTAGTCTTAGGCATGAGTTGGATGACCATGTGGAGTGCGGTGTTAGACACTGCAAACAGGACTCTTACCTTATCTGATAGTCAGACAGGTAACAAGCTTCGCGTATCTCTTCCTCGAGGTGCCGATCTTGTTGACTTATCTTGTACTTTTGCTATAGAAGACCTCTCCAAAATTCCAGTTGTTAGGGATTTTCCGGACGTTTTTTCCAGATGAGTTACCAGGGTTACCACCGAAGAGAGCAGTGGAGTTTGTGATAGAGTTGTTACCAGGAACTGCACCAATCTCTAGGAGACCGTATCGAATGCCGCCCAATGAGCTGGCAGAACTCAAGACCCAGATCAAGGAACTCTTGGACAAGGGATTCATTCAACCCAGTGTATCAGAATGGGGTTGCCCAGCTTTGTTTGTCAAAAAGAAGGATAAGTCCTTGCGCATGTGTGTGGATTATCGTCCACTCAATGCCGTGACTGTTAAGAATAAGTATCCGTTACCTAGGATAGACATCCTTTTTGATCAGTTATCAAGGGCCAAGGTGTTTTCTAAGATTGATCTAAGGTCAGGGTATCATCAGATTCGAATCAGACCACAGGATATTCCAAAGACCGCTTTCTCAACCAGATACGGGTTATACGAGTATCTTGTTATGTCCTTTGGATTAACCAATGCTCCAGCATATTTTATGAGTTTGATTGTGACACCCTGAAAAAAAATCGCTTTTGAGAAAATAGAATTTAATATGAATTCATTTATTTGTTTTCATGAAACATAGAGCTTAAATAATAATCTTTGGTGAATTAATAAAGTTAGTTGGGGCGTAAAAACATTTTTGTTGCATTCATGCTGAAGCATAATATTTTGCTTGAGTGTAGGAATAGTGCTGAGTGGTTCAAATTCAAATTTGATTTGGGTTTGAACAAGTTTTCAAAAGAAAATAAAGGAAAAGGCTTTTCTTTTTCTCCTTCCCCCTCCCTCACTCTTTTGGCCCAGCCAGGCAAGCGGCCCAGCCCGCATCGCCTTCTTCCCTCCCTCTTCCTGCCTCTCCCCGCTCGGGCCTCGGCCTGCTCGCCTCGCGCGCCGCTCGGCCCAGCGCCCCGGCCCACCTCCCTCCCTCTCTCGCCCGCGCCCGCAGCAGCGCGGCCCGCACGCGCAGCGCGGACCGCCGCATCCCCGCCGTTGCCGCTGACAAGCCGGGCTTGCTTGCCAGCCGCTCGCCCCTTCCCCTACCTCGCGACGGCCGAGCTCCCGCCGCCGCCGCACCCCCTCCCTCTCCCGTAACCGCCCGGGAGTGGCATTCAAGGCCACTCCGGCTTCCATGAAGCCCCGGTGGACTCCCCCGACTCCTCGCCGTCCACCCGAGCCCTATAAAGCCTCGGGCGAGGCCCCTCGCCCTCTCCCTCGCCACCTCGCTCTCTCCACCCTCTCTGCCGCCGAGCCGAGGTCCCGCCGGCCGTTTCAGCTCACCGTCGAGCACCCGAAGGTGACGCCGCGACCGCCCGTGTGGCATTGGTGCCCTTCTTTTTGGTGTTTGCGCAACCAGAGCTCACCCCGAGCCTTTTTCCCTTTCGCAGATCTCCTTGACGCCGTTCGTCACCTCGGTGAGCTCCCTCGCCGTGGCCGAGCTCACTGTCGAGTTCGCCGTCCTCCCCGCATCACCCCGGTGTGGTCCGCGTGGCCAGATGAGGCCTGGAGCGCCTCCGGCGAAGCCCCAGTGGCCTCCCATGGCGCGCTGCCGTGCTGAGGAGGCGGCGCCGCCGCTCCCGCCGCCGTGCCCGCTCGCCGAGTCCCCTGCGCCGTCCGATCGGTGCGGACGGCCAGGATTAGATCATACCCCGAAGGGGTATGCGCCGGGTTCACCGGCCCGTGAACCAGCGGCCCCGCGCGCGGTCCACCGCCAGCTGGTGGACCCGCCCAATCCCATCGCGCCGCGTGGCGCCGTGTCGGCGCCAGCGCGGCAGCCACAACCACTTTTGCGAAAAAGCCCCCGAGCTTTCTGCTAATCAACCCGCAGTCCTGTGCAGTTCAAAATACTTTCTTTTCAGTCCTGTTTTCTTTCGGTTTAGCCCCTGTAGTTTCCGTATATAAGACCCGCCGTCCATACCGCATAGAAAATCAGATTTTAATTGTTTTAATTCAAAATCAAGTTCGGTTAATTTACAGAAATGCCATTTGCACTTTGTTTTCAACATAACTTTTGATTTAGAACTTCGATTAGAGTGATTCTTGCGCTCACGTGTTCGTAGAAATGCGTAGAATAGTTTTAGAAGCTTTTTATCTTATTTTAGTACTGATTGATGTACTGTGCTAATAAATATATATTTTTGTTTGCATGTAATGACTGTTTGGATGCTATGATTGGTGATTCTATATCGAGTCCAGACGGTGACGTGTTTGAGGAGCAGGCTTCGCAGGAGCAGTACCAGGACCAAGCGTGTGACCAAGGCAAGTACAACCCACGGTTTCCTTGTTACCTATTTAATGCAAGACCTAGTAAATCATTATGCATGTGTCTAATATGATGAACCATAGGATCATACTAGTTTCCTGAAACTGTATACCTTCAACCTATGGGAGGGTTTTGCACAATATGATTAGAAATGCTAAGCGCTATATCAATGCTAATTGTTTAATACTGATTAATGACTATGGAACAAATGTTAAAAGAGGCTTTTTAACCACATTTAGGGCACTGGAGCATGTTGTTCGCTCAGTGACCCACCCCAGGGACTATCTTTTAAAGCGGCCACCCGGGAGATCCCGTGCAACCTTGGGTATTATATGGCTCTGATCTTAGTTGTGTAACTAGACTTTCTCTAGCTTGTAGTAGTTACCGAAAGGCGCTAGAGGGGGGAACTGGGTTAAAGAATGGCTTCCTTGCCTGTCAAGATGTGTACTGGTCGGCTGTCAGGTGTGCCATCTTGAAGGGGGCCTCCATTCGCCTGGAAGCCGAAACCTTGCGGCTACTACATGTTAGAGTGGCTAGTAAAAGACTACGTAGTGAAACCCTGCCATACTTCCATAGAGGAGGTAATGTGGGACTGGCTCTCCCCGGCATATGGGAATCAAGGCCTAAGGTGAAAGTGTACAACCTCTGCAGAGTGTAAACCTGATATATCAGCCGTGCTCACGGATACGAGCGGCTCGGATCCTTTATAAGTGGTTCATGGTGGGGTATGTTGGTGGTTTGTGGCTTACCTCTTGTTAACATAATTATGATCATACCATGTGGGACAACAGGGATCACATACTTAGTAATGAAAGGATAGTATTAAAATATGTTTAAGATAAAATGCTAATCGCAGTCAACCCGGTCAACCTTTTGAGCCTTGCATCACCCGTAGTTGTACTTGCTGAGCATGGTGAGCTGACGCTTGTCGTTGGTTCACATAAAAATCCCGGATGGGTACCAGATGAAGGAGAGTACGAGGAGTATCCAGAAGATGTGCCGGACTACTGAGGATGGCGTACCCCCAGTCGGTGTCCCTGTGGAGTGATGTCTACGTCTACGCTACCGTTGTAATAATGGGCCGTTGGCCGATGTGATGAACAATCTCATGTGATGTAATAAGTTAATTAAACGTTGTTCGTGCTATAATGATATACATTTTGTGGTATATGTGGATTTGGGACCCCTGGGCCCACATATGCTTTACCTCGGTTTTATCCGTAAATCCGGGTGTTACAAATTGGTATCAAAGCCGAACTGACTGTAGGACGCTACCCTAGATAGACTGGACACCCCTTTTCCTAGGAGTAATTCCAAAATTTTATTGCTTTTTCTAATTTATAAAATTTCCAGTACTCCTCTGTCTTTCATAAAACTTTTTACCGTACCTGACTCTTATTTAAAATTTGTAGATGGCACGGAACCAAGCAGACCGCTCGCAAGAGCACCGGAGGACGTGCACCGACCCGCGCCGAGTACCTCCGTCTGTTCCGTCAGCAGAGGCAGGAGGCCGAGGAGGAGCCCGAGGAGCAGCAGCAGGCTGCAGGTGGAGACCCCAGCGACGACTCCGGAGACTCGTCTGACGACCACTCCTCCGATGACTCTTCCGATGACCACTCCAGCTCCGACTCCAGCGACTCGCACGACGACAGCGACGACAGTGGTTCGAGGACTCCCGAGTACCACGTCCAGGACGAGGATCCCACCTGGATCCGGAAGACCCGCACCACCGAGGAGGGCGACGACTTCTACCACCCCAAGCTCCTGAAGCTCGTCGACCTGCACTACGGGCCTCGTCGTACCACGGTGGAGTACCGCAGCCGGTCGTACACCCACCCAGAGCACACCGGCTACTGGGTCACGAAGGCGTTCGTGAAGACTTGGGACGAGGAGGACAAGACTTGGGTTGTTCGTGACGTCATCTGCGCTCTGAGCCCGACCCTCGCCCGTGAGTTCGGCGTGGAGGATGCAGCTAGGCAGGCTTGCCTTGTCTTCCGCGACAGGTTGTTTCCGACCATCCAGCAGGATGACGATCGCTACTTCCCTCGACGCCGTACCTTGGACGACGGCTGTGATGTTGCACGGGTGCAGCAGCACGAGAGTGCTAGGTTGATTGCGACAGTACCCTTGGTGGTCGCTCTCAACACAGCCCTGGATCGTGCTATGATGGATCAGAGGACTCTATGGATTGAGACGGAGAGGTTGCAGCGTCGGATCGACTCCCTCGAGCGCCAGGTGCGACGTGGAGTCCAGCCGCAGGACACCCTGCCAGTCACCACAGCAAGGGACCCTGCTATCGTCGTTCAGCGCAAGAGGCACCATCCGAGTTGCACCTGCACCCGCACGAGCTACGACCCATAGGAGCCTCATCCTAGATCAGGCCAGATCGAAAGTTACGCGAGTTTGAGTCAGTGTTGAGCCAGTGTCTTATTGTCGAGTCTTGGGTGAACCTTGAGTTTAATAACGTGTTTTAATGCTTGTGTTGATGATCATGTAATGATTTGGATCTTTGCATGATTGAGATGAGTGTGGGGCATGTCCACACCATCTTAGTACTCTTAATGTGATAATAATAAAAATAACGTTGGGTTCTATATCATCTTTTCCTGGATCAGTTTTCTCGAGCAGTTTCTTTTGTTATCTCTTTCTCTGTCAGTGCTTTATCATACAGTACAAAAGAGCTTATGAGGCCTATACATATGTTACAGATGGTTGACACCAGGAGAACCCCTGGAGCAGGAAACCCACCACCACCACCTCCCTAATGTGTCAATAGAACAACTCCTGGCTATGCAGACACAACTCATGCAACAAATGACTAATGCTATCCAGAACAATCAGAACCATCCACCCCCACCCCCACCTCAAGTTAGAGATAAGCGTGGCGAGTTCATGAAGGGACATCCGCCTACCTTCGACCACTCCCCAGATCCACTTCAGGCGGATGACTGGCTCCGGGCAGTTGGACGCCAGTTGGAGATCGCGCAATGCAACGACCGCGAGAAGGTCTTGTATGCATCGGGGCAACTCCAAGGAGCAGCTCTTGATTGGTGGGAGACCTACCAACAAGCGCACCCCAACCCCAACCAGATCACGTGGCAAGAGTTCCGCGATAGTTTCCGCACGCATCATGTGCCGGCGGGAACAGTACGTTTGAAGAGAAAGGAGTTCTTAGCTCTGAAGCAAGGAAGCATGTCCGTTAGTGAATATAAGGACAAGTTTACACAGCTCTCCTGTTATGCACCGCGGGACATTGAAGAAGACCTTGATAAGCAGGAGCTTTTCATGGAAGGCTTGAATGATGGAATCCAGTATCAGCTACTCTCTCACACCTTCGCCAACTTTCAGCAGATGGTTGATAAGGCGTTGGTAATTGAAGGAAAGAGGCGTGATATGGACGCCAAGAAGAGAAAGTTTCAGAACCAGCAGTCCGGAAGCAGCAGCCGTCCGCGTTTTTCTACGGGGTACGGCAACCAGCAGAGGCAGTATGGGCAATCGGGCAATGACCAGCGCAACCAGAACCAGCAGAGGACTCCTCAGCAGACTCAACAAAATCAGAGTCGTGCACAGACCCCTCGCCAGGGACAGACTGGTGGAACACCAGTGAAGAACTCACCCAACACACCGGCCACTCCAACAAACAACAAGTGTTTCGTCTGTGGTGACGTTGGGCATCTCTCCTACCATTGTCCTAAGAAGACGGGACAAGGATCCCAAAGCAACCAGAAGCTCAACACCCACACGCCAAGTCGTCCAGGTCAGCAGAACTATGCTCGTGGCAGGGTGAACCATGTGACAACAGAGTCAGCTCAGGGCGCCCCAGATGTTGTGATCGGTACGTTTCCAGTTAACTCCCACTCTGCTTTAGTTTTGTTCGATTCCGGAGCATCGCATTCTTTTATATCTGCACACTTTGTGAAGAGGCATACACTACTCATGCATACCATGGACAAGGCCATGCTTGTTAGTTCACCAGGTGGTGAAATGAGAGCAAGCTTGCGCTGCCCAAGAGTTAAGGTTAACATAAGGGGGGTAGACTTTTTATCCGATCTGATGGTGTTAAACACATATGGGATCGATGTCATTCTGGGTATGGACTGGTTGACAAAGCATGATGCAGTCATTCACTGTGCATCAAGAACCGTACAGCTGAAAACTTCAGAGGGAGAAGTAATAGAGTGCAAGGCAGTGTCACCAACTCTTGAAGTATGCCAAGTGAATCAGATTAAGGGATCAACGACTGATGATATTCCAATAGTCAGAGAATTCCCGGATGTTTTTCCCGACGATCTGCCAGGTATGCCACCTGAACGTGAAATTGAATTTATAATAGATCTTTTACCTGGCACTGCACCAATAGCAAAAAGACCTTATAGAATGGGTGTTAATGAGTTAGAAGAGCTAAAGAAACAAATAAGAGAGTTACAGGATAAGGGTTATGTTCGACCTAGTTCCTCACCTTGGGGAGCACCTGTGTTGTTCGTAGAGAAGAAAGATGGGACTCAAAGGATGTGCATAGATTACAGATCCTTGAATGAAGTGACCATAAAGAATAAGTATCCTTTGCCTCGGATTGATGACTTGTTTGATCAGTTGAGAGGAGCATGTGTTTTCTCTAAGATAGATCTTTGATCTGGATATCACCAGTTGAGAATTCGAGCGTCAGACATACCAAAGACTGCTTTCACCACCCGTTATGGTTTGTATGAGTTCACAGTGATGTCTTTTGGTTTGACCAATGCACCGGCTTACTTCATGTACCTAATGAACAATGTATTCATGGAGTATCTGGACAAGTTCGTTGTGGTTTTTATAGATGACATTTTGGTGTATTCCAAGAATGAAGAGGAACACGATGAACATCTGAGGCTAGTGTTGCAAAAGCTCAGGGAGAATGAGTTATATGCTAAGTTGAGCAAGTGTGAGTTTTGGTTAAAGGAAGTATCCTTTCTTGGGCATGTTATCTCTAATGGTGGAGTAGCAGTGGACCCGAAGAAAGTTCAAGATGTGTTGAGTTGGAATCCACCCAAGGATGTCAGTGAGATTCGTAGTTTTCTGGGTATGGCCGGATACTACCGAAGATTCATAGAAGGGTTTTCCAAGCTTGCCAAGCCAATGACCGCTTTGCTAGAGAAAAATGCTAAGTTTGTCTGGTCAGAAAAATGTCAAGAAAATTTCGAGGAGTTAAAGAAGAGGTTGACAACCGCACCAGTGTTAGTTCTGCCAGATCTCACCAGAAGTTTCTCGATATACTGTGATGCATCCAGGCAAGGGTTGGGATGTGTTCTTATGCAAGATGGCAAGGTAGTGGCATATGCGTCACGGCAGCTAAGAAAGCATGAACTTAACTACCCGACTCATGATCTAGAACTGGCCGCAGTTGTGCATGCCTTGAAAATATGGAGACACTATCTGATAAGTCACAAGTGTGAGATTTACACCGATCATAAGAGCTTAAAGTATATCTTTACTCAGTCAGATCTGAATTTGAGGCAAAGAAGATGGTTGGAATTGATCAAGGATTATGATCTCGAAGTACACTATCATCCAGGGAAAGCAAATGTTGTGGCAGACGCTCTTAGTCGGAGAAGCTATGCGAATATGGTTAACGCATCTCAGTTTCCGGCAGAGTTAGCAGAGGAATTTGGGAAGTTGAACCTAGCTGTTGTTGCACACACCGTGGAGTTAGAAGTGGAACCTGTTCTTGAACAAGAAATTCGTAAAGGTCAGTTGAAGGATGAGGACATCATAGCCATTGCAGAACGCATAGTAGTTGGCAAATCACCTGGTTTCAGAATGGATGAACAAGGGACGGTGTGGCATGGTAAGAAAATCTGTGTGCCGGATATCAAGTCGGTCAAGGATATGATTCTTAGTGAAGCTCATAACTCAGCATACTCAATTCATCCAGGCAGTACAAAGATGTACCTAGATCTGAGAGAAAAGTATTGGTGGTATGGTATGAAAAGGGAAATAGCTGAATATGTTGCAATCTGTGATACGTGTCAGAGAGTTAAAGCAGAACATCAAAGACCCGCAGGACTGCTTCAACCCATGAAAATTCCAGAATGGAAGTGGGAAGAAGTGGGAATGGACTTCATAGTGGGTTTACCCCGTACTCAAAAAGGGTATGATTCGATATGGGTTATAGTGGATCGATTAACCAAAGTGGCACATTTCCTACCTGTCAAAACCACTTACACACGAGCTAAGCTAGCAGAGCTTTATATGGAAAGAATAGTGTGTTTGCATGGAGTTCCTAAGAAGATCGTGTCTGATAGAGGGACTCAGTTTACATCTCAGTTTTGGCAGAAGTTACATGAGTCACTGGGAACCAAGCTCAACTTCAGCTCAGCATATCACCCGCAGACTGATGGGCAGACAGAAAGAACGAATCAGATTCTCGAGGATATGTTACGAGCATGTGCACTTCAGTATGGAATCAGTTGGGACAAGAGTTTGGCTTATGCAGAGTTCTCATATAACAACAGCTATCAGAAAAGTTTAAGAATGTCACCTTTTGAGGCACTATACGGAAGGCAGTGTCGAACTCCTTTGTTCTGGAACCAAACGGGTGAAAGTCAAGTTTTTGGACCAGAAATTTTAAAAGAGGCAGAAAATCAAGTTCATATAATCAGGCAGAATCTGAAAATAGCTCAGTCAAGGCAGAAAAGTTATGCAGATAACCGAAGACGAAATCTGGAGTTTGAAATCGGGAATTATGTGTATCTAAAGGTATCACCTATGAGAGGAACCAAGAGGTTTCATGCCAAAGGCAAGTTAGCACCCAGATATGTGGGACCGTTCAGAATCTCAGATAGAAGAGGTGAAGTGGCTTATCAGCTTGAGTTGCCAGAAAGTCTTTCAGGGGTACATAATGTGTTTCATGTATCGCAGTTAAAGAAATGTTTGCGAGTACCTGAAGAACAGTTACCTTTGGAGGAATTGGACATCAAGGGAGATCTTACCTATGCAGAATATCCTATCAAAATCTTGGATACCGCAGAGAGAATTACTCGGAGCAAGATAATCAGGATGTGTAGGGTCCAGTGGAATCGGCACTCTGAGGACGAGGCCACTTGGGAAAGAGAAGAGGATCTAAGATCAGAATATCCCAATCTTTTTCTATCTTCCGAATCTCGAGGACGAGATTCATCCTAAGGGGGGTAGGTTTGTGACACCCTGAAAAAAAATCGCTTTTGAGAAAATAGAATTTAATATGAATTCATTTATTTGTTTTCATGAAACATAGAGCTTAAATAATAATCTTTGGTGAATTAATAAAGTTAGTTGGGGCGTAAAAACATTTTTGTTGCATTCATGCTGAAGCATAATATTTTGCTTGAGTGTAGGAATAGTGCTGAGTGGTTCAAATTCAAATTTGATTTGGGTTTGAACAAGTTTTCAAAAGAAAATAAAGGAAAAGGCTTTTCTTTTTCTCCTTCCCCCTCCCTCACTCTTTTGGCCCAGCCAAGCAAGCGGCCCAGCCCGCATCGCCTTCTTCCCTCCCTCTTCCTGCCTCTCCCCGCTCGGGCCTCGGCCTGCTCGCCTCGCGCGCCGCTCGGCCCAGCGCCCCGGCCCACCTCCCTCCCTCTCTCGCGCGCGCCCACAGCAGCGCGGCCCGCACGCGCAGCGCGGACCGCCGCATCCCCGCCGTTGCCGCTGACAAGCCGGGCTTGCTTGCCAGCCGCTCGCCCCTTCCCCTACCTCGCGACGGCCGAGCTCCCGCCGCCGCCGCACCCCCTCCCTCTCCCGTAACCGCCCGGGAGTGGCATTCAAGGCCACTCCGGCTTCCATGAAGCCCCGGTGGACTCCCCCGACTCCTCGCCGTCCACCCGAGCCCTATAAAGCCTCGGGCGAGGCCCCTCGCCCTCTCCCTCGCCACCTCGCTCTCTCCACCCTCTCTGCCGCCGAGCCGAGGTCCCGCCGGCCGTTTCAGCTCACCGTCGAGCACCCGAAGGTGACGCCGCGACCGCCCGTGTGGCATTGGTGCCCTTCTTTTTGGTGTTTGCGCAACCAGAGCTCACCCCGAGCCTTTTTCCCTTTCGCAGATCTCCTTGACGCCGTTCGTCACCTCGGTGAGCTCCCTCGCCGTGGCCGAGCTCACTGTCGAGTTCGCCGTCCTCCCCGCATCACCCCGGTGTGGTCCGCGTGGCCAGATGAGGCCTGGAGCGCCTCCGGCGAAGCCCCAGTGGCCTCCCATGGCGCGCTGCCGTGCTGAGGAGGCGGCGCCGCCGCTCCCGCCGCCGTGCCCGCTCGCCGAGTCCCCTGCGCTGTCCGATCGGTGCGGACGGCCAGGATTAGATCATACCCCGAAGGGGTATGCGCCGGGTTCACCGGCCCGTGAACCAGCGGCCCCGCGCGCGGTCCACCGCCAGCTGGTGGACCCGCCCAATCCCATCGCGCCGCGTGGCGCCGTGTCGGCGCCAGCGCGGCAGCCACAACCACTTTTGCGAAAAAGCCCCCGAGCTTTCTGCTAATCAACCCGCAGTCCTGTGCAGTTCAAAATACTTTCTTTTCAGTCCTGTTTTCTTTCGGTTTAGCCCCTGTAGTTTCCTTATATAAGACCCGCCGTCCATACCGCATAGAAAATCAGATTTTAATTGTTTTAATTCAAAATCAAGTTCGGTTAATTTACAGAAATGCCATTTGCACTTTGTTTTCAACATAACTTTTGATTTAGAACTCCGATTAGAGTGATTCTTGCGCTCACGTGTTCGTAGAAATGCGTAGAATAGTTTTAGAAGCTTTTTATCTTATTTTAGTACTGATTGATGTACTGTGCTAATAAATATATATTTTTGTTTGCATGTAATGACTGTTTGGATGCTATGATTGGTGATTCTATATCGAGTCCAGACGGTGACGTGTTTGAGGAGCAGGCTTCGCAGGAGCAGTACCAGGACCAAGCGTGTGACCAAGGCAAGTACAACCCACGGTTTCCTTGTTACCTATTTAATGCAAGACCTAGTAAATCATTATGCATGTGTCTAATATGATGAACCATAGGATCATACTAGTTTCCTGAAACTGTATACCTTCAACCTATGGGAGGGTTTTGCACAATATGATTAGAAATGCTAAGCGCTATATCAATGCTAATTGTTTAATACTGATTAATGACTATGGAACAAATGTTAAAAGAGGCTTTTTAACCACATTTAGGGCACTGGAGCATGTTGTTCGCTCAGTGACCCACCCCAGGGACTATCTTTTAAAGCGGCCACCCAGGAGATCCCGTGCAACCTTGGGTATTATATGGCTCTGATCTTAGTTGTGTAACTAGACTTTCTCTAGCTTGTAGTAGTTACCGAAAGGCGCTAGAGGGGGGAACTGGGTTAAAGAATGGCTTCCTTGCCTGTCAAGATGTGTACTGGTCGGCTGTCAGGTGTGCCATCTTGAAGGGGGCCTCCATTCGCCTGGAAGCCGAAACCTTGCGGCTACTACATGTTAGAGTGGCTAGTAAAAGACTACGTAGTGAAACCCTGCCATACTTCCATAGAGGAGGTAATGTGGGACTGGCTCTCCCCGGCATATGGGAATCACGGCCTAAGGTGAAAGTGTACAACCTCTGCAGAGTGTAAACCTGATATATCAGCCGTGCTCACGGATACGAGCGGCTCGGATCCTTTATAAGTTGTTCATGGTGGGGTATGTTGGTGGTTTGTGGCTTACCTCTTGTTAACATAATTATGATCATACCATGTGGGACAACAGGGATCACATACTTAGTAATGAAAGGATAGTATTAAAATATGTTTAAGATAAAATGCTAATCGCAGTCAACCCGGTCAACCTTTTGAGCCTTGCATCACCCGTAGTTGTACTTGCTGAGCATGGTGAGCTGACGCTTGTCGTTGGTTCACATAAAAATCCCGGATGGGTACCAGATGAAGGAGAGTACGAGGAGTATCCAGCAGATGTGCCGGACTACTGAGGATGGCGTACCCCCAGTCGGTGTCCCTGTGGAGTGATGTCTACGTCTACGCTACCGTTGTAATAATGGGCCGTTGGCCGATGTGATGAACAATCTCATGTGATGTAATAAGTTAATTAAACGTTGTTCGTGCTATAATGATATACATTTTGTGGTATATGTGGATTTGGGACCCCTGGGCCCACATATGCTTTACCTCGGTTTTATCCGTAAATCCGGGTGTTACATTGATGAACTCCATGTTCATGCCAGAATTAGACAAGTTTGTGGTAGTGTTCATTGACGATATTCTGGTTTACTCGGAAAATGCAGAAGATCATGCAGAACATTTGAGGGTTGTCTTATCTAGACTCAGGGAACACAAGCTCTATGCTCAATTCAGCAAGTGCGAGTTTTGGATGAAGAAAGTACAATTTCTTGGTCATATTCTGTCAGAAGAAGGAATCTCAGTAGACCCTAGTAAAGAACAAGAAGTCATGGACTGGGAAGCTCCTACTTCAGTTGGTGAAATCCGGAGTTTTCTCGGTTTAGCGGGATATTATCGTCAATTTATTCCCGATTTCTCCAAAATTGCAAAGCCAATGACAAGTTTGTTGCAAAAGAATCAGAAACTTGAATGGACGGAGAAGTGCGAAACTGCTTTCCGTACCTTGCGGAAGCTGTTGACCACTGCTCCTGTTTTAGCTCAACCGGATGTTGAGAAACCCTTTGATGTCTTTTGTGATGCGTCAAAGGTAGGCCTAGGTTGTGTTCTCATGCAAGAAGGTAGAGTGATTGCTTATGCTTCGCGGCAATTGCGAAAGCATGAAGTGAATTACCCGACCCACGATCTGGAATTAGCTGCCATGGTACATGCTTTGAAGATTTGGAGACACTATCTGCTTGGGAATGTCTGCAATATGTACACCGACCACAAGAGTCTTAAATATATTTTCACGCAAGCAGAATTGAATATGAGGCAAAGAAGATGGTTGGAATTGATTAAGGATTATAATCTTCAAATTCACTATCATCCAGGCAAGGCGAATGTTGTGGCCGATGCTCTGAGCCGGAAATCACACTGTAATGCTATGAAGCTTCTACCAGAGGATGAGTTCAGCTTAACACATGCTGCAGTGCTACATGATTTAAAGTTGCGCAATGTGTTAGTAGACCAAATTATAGAAGGCCAGAAAACCGATAAAGGGATCTATCATATTAAGGAAAGGCTCACGGATGAAAAAGAGGCCGATAAGCATTTTCGAGTTGACGGAAATGGAGTTCTATGGTTTAACCAGCGATTAGTGGTGCCTAAGGATAGAGAACTCAGGAATCAGATCATGGATGAAGCACATTTGTCCAAATTATCTATTCATCCTGGAAGTACAAAAATGTACCAAGATTTGCGTCCGAGATTTTGGTGGACCAAAATGAAGAAAGAAATTGCTGCTTATGTGGCCAGATGCGATACGTGTTGTCGAGTAAAAGCTATTCATTTGAAACCAGCTGGAATGCTTCAGCCATTAGCTATACCTGAATGGAAGTGGGAAGAAGTGAGTATGGACTTTATCGTTGGTTTACCCACGACTCAGAAGGGTAATGATTCAATTTGGGTAATTGTGGATCGTCTCACAAAGACCGCACATTTCATTCCAGTCAAGACCAACTATAAGGCCCCAGATTATGCAGAGATCTACATAAGTCAGATTGTGCGACTGCACGGTGTACCAAGGGTTATAGTCTCTGATCGCGGACCGCAGTTTACTGCACCATTTTGGGAAAAGTTGCAGAAGGAGTTAGGCACGGATTTAGTCCGAAGCTCAGCCTATCATCCGCAAACATCAGGGCAGACAGAGAGAGTGAATCAAGTTTTAGAAGATATGTTAAGAGCCTGTGTTTTATCAGCAAAAGGTTCTTGGGAGAAATGGTTACCGTTGGCAGAGTTTGCTTATAACAACAGTTATCAAGAAAGTATACAGATGGCTCCTTTTGAAGCTCTGTATGGTAGAAGATGCAGGACACCGATAAACTAGGTAGAACCAGGGGAACGTCGATACTATGGTATTGACTTTGTGAAAGAAGTAGAAGAACAAGTTAGAACGATTCAGCAACATATCGCGTCTGCACAATCTCGCCAGAAAAGCTATGCTGATAAACGAAGGAAACCGCTTGAGTTCAATGTTGGTGACTATGTCTATTTGAAGGTTTCACCAATGAAGGGTGTAAAACGTTTTGGAGTCAAAAGGAAGTTAGCACCAAGGTTCGTGGGACCTTATAGAATTGTGCAAAAGAAGGGAGAAGTGGCTTATCAACTGCAATTGCCAGAGCATTTGAAGGCTATTTTTCCAGTGTTCCATGTCTCTCAACTGAAGAAATGTCTTCGAGTACCAGAAGAAGAGGTACAACCAACTCGTATCAAATTGCAATCTGATCTCACTTACTCAATTACACCATGTCGAGTGCTCGATGAAAAAGAAAGAGCGACCCGCGGAAGAATCGTGAAGCAATATAAGGTATCTTGGAGTGAGCAAGATGACCGGGATGCTACTTGGGAGACGGATGACTATCTAAAGGAAGTATACCCACACTTTTATAAGAAATGGTTCGTAACCCAAATCTCGGGACGAGATTTCTTTTAAGGAGGGGAGGGCTGTAACACCCCCGGTGTTAAGCAATCCCTAAATGCATAATCTGGCATGGCATGAGCATGGCATCTCATCATTTCATGTGCATAGGTTTGTTGAAGTGCTTAAGTCCTTGTTTGGTCTCTAGTGTAACCTTGTTTGCTTTCTGTTTCTGACCAAGTGCCTTATAACAAAGTTGTAGATCTTGATGAAAGGAACAACTTTGCTTTACAACACTTTCTCAGAAAAAGCTGTTAAATTATGATTTCTTGCATTAGAAAAATGGTTTAGCACTAAAATTCTTTTAAGCAACAGAATTTGGACTTGAGCCTTAAAGATGATTTGTTCCTTACAAAATTCTAAGCAACTTTGCTTTTAGGACCTTTTCCTAATTCGGCTTAGTTTAGGAGTTTTAGAGCATCAAAGTTTTTAACCAAACTTCATTAGTTTAACCCCAGTGGACCCCGCCTGTCAGTCTCTCCTTCTTCTCCTTCGCGGACGCCGCTCCCTCCGCGCCGGCAGAATCCGCCCGCAGCCGCGAGACCGCTTCGTCGGCCGGCCAAACCACCGACTTCGCCGCCCGTGGTTTGCGCCCGAACTCGCCACGTCGCTCCATGCACCGCGTCCTCGCCCGCCGCGTGTCGCGCGACGCCTGACGCCGCCGCGTCCGGTCGGGAGTTCCCCCGACGGGAACCGGCTTGGTGCAATGCACCTAGCACTTCGTTCCTGTTGCCTTCGCTCCGCCCCGTGCTTGCAACCAGAGGAGCATTCCATTGCTCGCTCTCTCCCTCGCTCCACTCCACTCCATCTTCACTAGAGCTCCGCGCCGCCGCCGCCCGCCGAACCTCGGCGAGCGATTACTCGCTCCACCGCTCACCGCCGTTCGATTCCTCCCGCCAGTTCCTCCGCCTTGACCTCCTCCTTCTCCGGTAAGGGTTGGTTTCCCCTCTCTCCCTCTCTAGCCGCCGGAACAGCGGATGCCATCCGCAAGCTTCCGCCACGGCCGCCACCGTGACCTTCATGTGGACCGGTCATCTCCGGCCAAGCTATCCCAAACCGAGCCCTGTTCTAGTCTTCTCTACCTCCGCAGTAGCTTAGAGTTAGTTGGAGACCTCTCTTTCGCCGTGTTTCAGCCGGAACCGAGCCGTGTCGCCGCCGTGTCCGCCATGGACCGCTGCCGTGCATCGCTCCGGGCAATGCTGGGGATGCCAAGGCCCGAAAGTTGCTCCAGTAGCTCGCTTAGGTCTTGCTTGGGCTAGTGTTAATCTCGCTGAGTCGCAAGCCGCCGGGAAGAGTTCCGCCGCCAAGTCACAGAGCCGCCGCTCCGCCATGGCCGCCGTCGAGCATGCTCCGGTATCCCTCTGGCTTAGCAAGTCGGTTAGTCGTGTTCGTCTCGAAAACCCGCACCCAGGGATGGTCTCAGTGTCACCGGAAGCGTCGCCGTCGACGAGCTAGGGCCGGTCAACGACCACGGCGCAAAACTCCGCCGTTGACTGCCGAGCCTGGCCTCGCGCGGTAACGTGCCGAGCTTGGCCTCGGAAGCTTGGTCGCCCTGACCAGCGGGCCCCGACTGGCAGTAAGAAAGAGAGAAAGGGAAGAGCTTGGGTGCCGTAGGCCTCGGAAAACCGGATGCGCCGAGCCTTCACCTCGAGCCTCGACCGAGTCGGTTGAGTTAGTCTCGGTTGAGTCAGTAAGTCTCGGTTGAGTCAGTAGCCTCGGCTGAATAGGTTAGCCTCGGCTGTCAGTGTGCCTTGGCCGAATCGGTAAAAGGTGTCTGAGCCTCGGCCGAATCGGTCGAGTGCGTCTAACCTCGGCTGAGTTGAGCCGGGTGTGCCGAAGCCTTCGCCTCGAGCCTCGGCCGAGTCACGCCGGGTGTGCCGAGCGTCTGTCTTGTGCCTCGGCCGAATCAAGAAGGGAGTCCGTACGTTAGGATTGAGTTTTCTTTTAAAATGTGTTTTGCAGAATTCATGTAAGGCTTCAAAAATTCATACAAGGCTCATTTTAAGTCCAAATGCTGTGAAACAAATTTTGTTAGGTCAAGCATGTTTAGATCTATCAGTGAAAACTGTTGAATGCATTCTTGGTGATACTTTTATGTGTAGATTTATTTACATTAGAAAAGTGCTGATAACTTGGAAAATGCATAACTAATTATATACCAGTCAGAAAAATGTGATTCCAGTTTTGTTGGGTTTGTATGAATGTGTAGTTTCAGAGAAAAATATAATATGAGGTTGTTCTGTGAATTAATTTGACAGTAGCTTTTAAAATGGTTAAATGTCGTTTCGTTGTTTATTTTGTAGTAATTAAAATATGAGGAATATGAACCTGAGAATTTAAGCACATTGCTCTTGTACTAGGAAGCTCAGTAGAAAAATAAGAAATCTGTTGTTTGAAACTTTTTGCTAGGGTGTGTAGTTCAAAGCACCTTTCCGTGATAGAATTTGTCTTTTTCATAAGAGAATGGAGTTTAAGTCCAAATGAGATGAAATTTGGACAGGGAGCTCGATTAGGTGTTGTTAACTCCCAGTAATTTCTGTAGATTTTTCTGAAGCTATCTAGGTTAGGTTGCTGTTTAAAGCATGTGTAAATAGATTTATTTCAGCAAGTAATTAGAGGGTAATAAACTCACTAAGTAGACTTTGATGTGGTGACAACATCGCTTAACAAGTTGACTATGTTAGGTTAAATAGTGGAATGATGTTGACTACCTTGTTGAAGAGAATACAGTAGATGACATGTGCCTATCTCCTGATTGCTGTCGATCATGTGCATCACATATGCATTCTTTGTACATTCATCCTATTCATGCGCACTATGCATCATACAGGATCAGCGGAGGAGATCCAGACCCAGTCGATACTGGAAGAGCCCAGTCCGGAGGAGAACCTGACAGAAGAAGCCGGAGGGACCGACGCCGACGAGTTGCCTGAGTGCCGCGATCACCGTCCGTCGGACTTTGAGAAAGGCAAGCCCCGGAGCATTCTAACTCCTACGGTTTGCAAATGTTTTCTAATTAACCTGATGATAGATGTTGCATTAGGTTATAGGAGTTGATTGCTACCGTTGATGCACTATTACTTATCCTTGTCCACCTGCAATATATCTTGATATCCCTGTTTAGGTCTAGGCTCGTTATATGCTTAGCCCTGCTTAGATCGGTAAAAGTCGGGTGATTCCCTGTCTCCCGCAATAGGTGGATACTGATCATGTTTAGCCTGTGCTATCATGAGATAACCATGTGATAATTAATCTGAGACGGAGGCGGGATGTAAGAGCAGTAGGACATGGGTTCTGTGTGCTAGTAGGCTCCCGTCTGTGTCGCATAGGACCCGTTCGGGAATGTTCCTTCAGTCAAATTGAACGCGTCGATCACTTAACGGAGTTGGTCTGAGTACCTCCCGTGAAGCCGAGTAAGGTTATTCGAGCCGGTGATGGAGATGTTGACGCCTAACACCCAGGGCCTCAGCTGTACCGTGGGCAACTATTCTGATCAACCTGGCATGGTCCGAGGGCAGGCAGGGCCTGATCGACCTGGCATGACCGTGGGCAGTTATAGATTGAGCGACCTGGCACTGAGATAACCCCCGGTGTAGAAGGGCCCATGGCCGTCCCGCGCTTTGTGTTCTCGAATCTCCTGACTGGCAGCTTACGACTGCCGTAGCCGGACGTGCCGGGCGAGTGTGAGACATTTTATCCCCAGCTGGGTAGGAATCGATTATAATCGCCATCGCTCCTGGACAGTGAGCAGTTGACTCTAGATCATCTCCCGTAGAACTTATGGAACTAAAATGGTTATGGAATCTGAAAGGCTATCGATGAAATAGTCACTCTTGATTGATTAATTAGCAAGTGCTTGTTTAGTACAGGTGCAAATCTAGTAAGGTAGAGTTAATGACTAAAAGCAATTGCCAACATCTGAAACTGAGTTTTATTACTAAAGCTTTCATGCAAAGGAGTATGTACAGCCAACCCCACTTATATAGCCTACATGATCCTTGGTGTCTCATTATTTCTGGTTTTGACGGGTAAGTCTAGCTGAGTACCTTCTCGTACTCAGGGTTTTATTCCCTTGTTGTTGCAGATGGCCAGTGCTTTTATGGTTACTGCAAGAACTGCTTGTACCCGGTAACGGGTGATGACTAGACCAAGGGCATGGTCAACACTTATCTCATCTGTTGCTTTTGTGGACCCAGTCAACTGATGGCACCGTATCTATGAACAATCCAAACTTATGTTGTAAAGACTATGTTGCTTCCGCTACTACTATCAAACTATGTTTGTAATATTATTTCGTACTCCGATGTAATTTGAACTGTGTGCAACTGTGTTGTAACCCGTGAGCATGTTCGTGGAACAAGTACGATCTTGGCTGGATGTCGTTGAATGATTTGAAATCCTTCGAGATTTCCGGACTACCGGGTTTGTACGAGCTTAAGTACTCAATGATTTCTGCGAGAGCGGAGGTTTTCAGTACTTAATCTGGTGCAAATTGGTCGGTTCTGTTACAGGAGCACACCCCTCGGAACGACTATGACGACGACGACACCTCCCAGGTATCTCTCACCCACGATGAGCTTTCCGTTGAGGTTGAGAAACTTACTGCCGCACTTCTTAGTCAAGATAAGCTGCTTAGGCGTGCTGCTAGAGAGCGCAAGGAGTTTAGGCAGAAGTGGGAGGACACGGTGAAGGAGCTTGAGTTCGCTCGGTCCACCATGGTTGTGTCGGAGGAGAGTGAGTGCGAGTTGTGCACCAAGCACATGACTGACCTTCTCACTTTGAGGACCAAGTATGCTGCTTTGGTTGGAGAGGTGGATGAGCTCCGTGCTAGGCCGCAACTGTTGGGTGCGTGCAAGACTTGTCCTGTCTTGCAATCCGAGTTGGCAGAGAAGAATGCCAAGATTGAGTCTTTGGAGAAGGCCAGCTCGGATAGCACTTGTGTCATGAGGGGTGTTTTGTGTGAGGGCTTGGAGATGGAGATTGCCAATGTCAAGCATGGCAAGATGCAAACCGAGGAGGAAAACACATACCTTCGGACCATCTTGTCATGGGTCTCTTGTAGTGAGCCGCAGCTCGGGATGATGATCTCCCAATTCAAGCGAGCTGCTGGAGGTCCTGGTGTAGGTTTTGCTCCGGGTGTTGATCTTTCTGCTTTTGGGAAGATTGGAGAGTCGAGTGGCCTGAACCCTAGTGAGAAGCCCAACTCCACCACTACTCCCAAACTGACCAAGCTTCCACCCAAAGAGCCTACCAAGCCTACCACCAAGGATGGGGTGTTCGAGGAACCCCTGAGAGCTCCACCCAAGAACCAAGTGTGGGCACCCAAGCCGAGCCACCTCAAAAACAAGCTGGACACAATGCCACCCATCCAGGAGGAGTGCTTGCCACAGAAGGGCAAAGTGAACCATACCCACACCCCTGCGTACCAACAACCCCCTTTGCGTGCGGTGAGGTACCAGTGACTTCTGTGGGAGGGATGGTCACTTGAGTGAGTTCTGTTTTCGGCGCAAGAGAGAGGAGCGCCGTGCTCGGGAGATGGACAACTCGGACATGTACCATTCTTCTCATGGTGGGAATGTGCCGAACGTCCAGAGGAGAGCTGCTAGGCCCAGAGGTCCAGAACCTCAAGTTCCCTGGCCTAGGCAGAGGAGAGCTCCGAGGAGAGACGCTAGGCCTAGAGGTGTTGAGCCTCAAGTTCCGAGGCGTAGGGCTCGTAGAGAGCGTGCCCAGCGGGAGCCTGCAGTTGTAGGCTATGGACCCCTTGGCGGAGGCTTTGTAGTTGAGCGGTTTCCCCCACCGCGTTTTGAGTATCGCGATGAGCACTCCTTCCCCAGCGGACCACGTTTTTCTATACATGGTGATCGCTACCCCCGTAGACAGGCTAGGAATGGTTTTTACACTGACCGTGAAGGGTTATGGGGATGCTCTGTTAGCCGAAAACAAAAACCACGCTTCGGCTGCGCTAGCCGAACGCTTTGCTGCGCTAGCCGAATGCTAGGTTTAGCCGAATGCTAAACTAGCCGAACGCTTCTGCTGTGTTAGCCGAACGCGAAAAATTCTGACCCCATAAACCAGGAACTACTGCTAGTTATAGATCACGAGCTGAGATTACCACTAGACGCGCAGGTGCAACGAAAGACGTCTCGGTGTAGACGTGCGTGTCGCAACGATGCCGTGTAGATGTTCACGTCCGACCTTCACGTCTCCACGTGCGGTTCGTCCTTGTGCTCCAGATGCAACACCTCCGACGTATCCACACGTACAGGGAGGAAGCGCCACGCCTCCAGACTGCTAGGTCTGCGAGGAGCAATAGGCGCGGGTGTGGGGTGGGCGACGGCTGTCAACAATTGACGTTGTCAAACCCTAGTCGCCCCACCCCTCTTTATATAGGCGTCCCTAATGAGCCCACCGACCTGGAGGCCCATTAGCAAACCCTAATCCTGATCTGATTCGAGTCCAACTCGAATCAGGCTTCCAACCCCTTAAGCGTGCGACCCAATGGGTTCACGCACACATAGACACGGCCTGAGTACTCCTACTCGCCCGATAGTTGACAGCGGCCTTTAGCAAGACATGTCAACTCCTATGTATACGCAAAGATCATATCTGACGAACCACCACGATCACATATACGTAATTCCCTTGCCACACAATATTTGGTCCAACTCATAGGTTAACATTTAACCTAAGCACGGCCATGCATTTTATGATCCAATCATTTGAGTGGTCCAGTGATATCTCTCTCGCATGGAGAGGGGCAAATCCCATCTTGATCGTCTATGTCTCACAGCATACTTCCTGACAAACCCGAAGACTATCTTTATGACTACCCTGTTATGAAGTAGCGTTTGATAGTCCCTAAGTAAGTCGATTCACATCTTGAGAACATACCACAATCTCAGGTCGAAGGACATAACGTACATGATGTGTAAAGAGATAATAAGAACATCTCACGTTGGGTCAGTCCAGCCCCATGTCATACATGTGCCCACATTATTAGTTTGACATCTCCATGTCTATGACTTGTGAAACATAGTCATCAACTAATACATGTGCTGATCTAATATTCATGTGTGTCCTCACATGAACTTCGATCAGGGACAACTATCGAATAACCATACAAGTAAAAGAGTTTCACAGACAATTCACATAATTGCCAATCAATACAAGTTGTCTTTAATGGATATTCAATGAACATATAATAAATCATGGATACAATAGAAATATCATCATCTCTATGATTACCTCTAGGGCATATTTCCAACAGTCTCCCACTTGCACTAGAGTTAATCTTTTGGATATCTAATACCCATAGACCTCACGTGCGCCTCATGCTTAGGCTGTGGAAGAGCCTTTGTCAAAGGATCTGCTACATTCAAATCTATATGTATTTTGCACATCTTAATCTCATCTCTTCCAATGAACTCTCAAATGAGGTGAAATTTCCGCAGTACATGTTTGTTCTTCTGGTGATTCCTTGGCTCCTTAGCCTGCGCGATCGCCCCATTGCTATCACAATGTAGAGACAATGGGCTAGACGCATTTGGAAACACACCAAGATCAATGAGGAACCTCCTCATCCAAACACCTTCCTTTGCAGCTCCACTAGCTGCAATGTACTCGACTTCTGCTGTAGAATCAGACGCCGTCTCCTGCTTGGAACTTTTCCAACTGACTGCACCACCATTTATTGTGAACACAAAACCTGATTGAGATTGTGAATCATCTGTGTCGGTTTGGAAGCTAGCATCGGTGTAACCATTTACAATGAGCTCCTCCTCACCTCCATAGATTAGGAACACATCTTTAGTCCTTCTCAAGTACTTAAGGATGTTTTTAGCAAGTGTCCAGTGACTCTCACCTGGATTAGCTTGATATCTGCTCGCAACACTTAGAGCATATGAGACATCCGGGCATGTACATATCATGGCATACATGATGGAACCAATGGCTGAAGCATATGGAACCTTACTCATGCGCTCTCGCTCATCAGATGTCGAAGGACACTGTTTCTCGCTAAAGCGCATGCCATGTGACATAGGCAAGAACCCTTTCTTGGACTGTTCCATGTTGAACCGCTTCAACACCTTGTCAATGTACATTTCTTGGCTTAATCCTATTAGCCTCTTTGACCTATCTCTATAGATCTTAATGCCCAAAATATATGTTGCTTCTCCTAAATCCTTCATAGAAAAACTATTATTTAGTGAAGTCTTTACGATTTGCAACATCGGAATGTCATTCCAAATCAATAGTATGTCATCTACATACAAGATTAGAAACACAACAGCACTCCCACTTTCCTTCTTGTAAACACAAGGTTCTTCTTCATTTTGACGGAAGCAAAACCCTTTGACCACCTCATCAAAACGAATATTCCAACTCCGAGATGCTTGCTTTAATCCATAAATAGATTTCTTAAGCTTGCATATTTTTTCAGCATTGCTAGGATCAACAAAACCTTCGAGCTGTATCATATACACGTCCTCTTCCAAATTTCCATTTAGAAAGGTTGTTTTAACATCCATCTGCCATATCTCATAGTCATAATAGGCAGCAATTGCTAGAATGATCCGGATAGATTTAAGCATCGCTACCGGCGAGAAAGTCTCGTCGTAGTCAACTCCTTGAACTTGCCGAAAACCTTTTGCGACAAGTCAAGCTTTATAAACTTGGACGTTTCCATCCATATCCTTTTTCTTTTTATAGATCCATTTGCACTCTATGGGTCTTACCCCATCAGGCGGGTCAACCAAGTTCCAAACTTGATTGGCTCCCATGGAATCTATCTCGGATCTCATGGCACTATGCCATTTCTCGGAATCAGGGTTCATCATTGCCTCGGCAAAAGTTGCAGGTTCGTGTGGCAGAACCGCCTAAGTTAAGTGGCCCACATGCACCCATCATTGTCTCAAAGACCTTTGATCGGCATGCATGAGTTCCAAATGACTTAAGGGATCTGTCGGGTGTCCTCGGTAAACCCGAATCATCCACATTTATCTTTTTCCAGGATATTCCTTTGTCTAGCATCACAGTATTACAACAGTTTTATAGATACGAGAAATATCAGAGTAAAGCGGAAAGATTATACAATATAGGTTAAAACTTAAGTGTTAAGTTTACAAACCATAGGTACTTAATATTACATAAAAGTTCGGAACTTTATAATATACATAAACCATCACTGAAACACTTGCCCAAGGTTACTCATCAACATCATCATCACTCTCCTCCACGAGAGTAAAGAAACACTGGCCATCAAAGGGATGGTCAACTGGCTCACCTGCAACAAGGGTTAACAAACCCTGAGTACAAAAGTACTCAACAAGACTTAACCGACTAGAAAAGAGGTGAAGACTCAGGTATGCTGGCTAAAGGGATTCAAGGTAAGGCTTTAGCAAGAACAAAGCTTTTTCTTTTGCATAAAAGCTTACTAAAGTAACTCCTATATCCAAAATTTTATTCAAGATTCATATTCAAGATTTCCTAAGGATTTTTAAAACATTTAAAACATAACTCTGATCAAAATCCTTTTCTCCAGATTCATTCTTTACTACGGTGCAGGTCAGTGGATTGAGGCTCCATATCCGAGGAAACACGGCGATTCGAATCGATTATACCCAGCTGGGGATTCAGTACCACACGATATATGTAGAATTTAATCTTGCATATATCAACCCTTACTATAGATCCTCCTATACAAGAACGGGTCCAGCGTCACCCGAGAGTACAGTACACCTCGAACCCGACTATCTCATAGCCCCGAGGGTACACGCTACTCCCGCCATCTCTCCACTCCCAGTACGCGGTTATCCGTTCTCAGTATTGGAATAGCTATAGACCAGGCTTACCATTGTATGTGGGCTGTACTCAAAAGTCTCAATCTAGCAGGCCAACAACGGTAAGGTCCTATGTAGAATAGCGTTACATCAAGACTCCTCTCTTGATGTAAGCTACCATAGAGATTATACCAACATCAAAAATATAACCACATTGTCGGGAAGTGCGAGAAAGCAAGTCTAAGCATTTCTACTGTTTGTGTAAAACAGGTATCAGGGTTTGGTATAACAACAAGGTAAAACATGCATTAACGGTTTAAAACATTTATTTGATAAACAGCTAATGCATCAGGTTATAAAGAAAAGTGTAATTGCGAAATCCAAGGGATTAGTTTAAATGCACCGGGGCTTGCCTTGAAAAACAGCGAAGTCCGGCAACTCAGACGAGACGGGAAGATCTACACCCTCAGAGGAAACCCACTGAGAAACAGGCTCTTCCGGAACGGAGTCTACACGAATAAATGCATATGCATGATCAATGAGATGCTTTGACATGAACATGGTAAAGATGGAAATTTTCCAAGCTAAAAACAATTACTTGAGTACAACTTTCCATCATGAAAAGGAAAGAAACTAACTTGATTAATAACTCTTTACAACTACTAAGCATCTCTTATCATTATCATAAAGCAAGACTACATAATTAATAAATGACAAAGAACTATGAACATATAGAAAACCTTAACCAGGGAGCATTTTATGCTAGGTTCCCATTGGTTGTCAAACAAATCCAAAATCACAAAAGCCTAAATGATTATTCTTTTCTATTTATTTTTATAAGCCTATAAATAGCTTTTACTTATAAAACAATTATATTAATTCAAACAGAGATGAATTTAAACATAAAGGTAGACATGACCAAAATAAACTTTCATTTCAAATTTCATGATTTTTGGACAAACACAGAAAATTACATAAATCATCAAAGTTGCATTTATTAATTAAATCATGGATTTAATGACCATAGCAAAAGTACTCTAAACGCAAGTTTCATAATTTTTATATTAGCACAGACACTTTAAGATCATCCATGTCAAATTTCATAAAAAACAGAGCTATAGATAAATTATAACAAAATTAACAAAATTGACTACTGTGCCCAAAGCCAGAAAAAGAAAAGCTTGAACGAACCCAAACTGGGCTTTCGGCCCAAACCAACTCGGCCCAGCGTGGCGCAAGCGCACGACGGTAAGTGCGGGTGCGTTCGCCCGAGGCTCGGCGCGAGCGAGACAACGCCCGAGGGTTCGCTCGAGGCCTGGCTCCCGCGAGACAGCGCCCGAGGGTCCGCTCGAGGCCTGGCTCGACCGAGACGATAAACACCAGACACCCGTCCGAGGCCTGACTCTCGGCTCGGGCGAGGCGGAAAAAGCTCGTCCGTCCGAGGCCTAGCTCGGGTGGAACGGTGAACACGTTCGCCCGAGGCTTGGCTCGAGCGAAGCGAAGGAGGCGCCTGCTCGAGGCATAGCTCGAGACGGAGGACACGTGTCCACATGTCCGCTCGAGACCTGGCTCAAGCGAGACGGTGTGCCCTGACAACTTTGCAGAAAAACCCTTCGGCTTTGAAGAAACTAACCCACAGTCCAGCGCACTATTCACAAGAGTCTAAGACTTTGCAACTAACACCCTGGAAAGACTCGACTTTACAACTGAGAGGTCCACGACCATGGCCGACGCGCACGGCGGCGCACAGAGCGGCGGCGCTCCTTACGCCGGCCAACTCCGGCCATAAGAGACCTAACTAAGGCGAGCATCAGCACCGACAAGCCAAACGCGGCCGAAAGAGCCCCTAAACCCTAACTCTACTGCTCCGGCGAGGTCTGGCCACGCACGGCGGCGGTCCGAACCGTGGCGGAACTGTTCCGGCGAACTCAGGCTGATAGCAGAAGAACGGAGGGGCTAGGAAGATCCAGTAGCTCACCCTGAAGACGATGGTGCGGATGGTTTGGATGGAGCAAGCTCGGAAGATAGTCGACCACGGTACAGCGGCGATCGGCGGAGAACTCCGGTGAAGATGGCGCTGTTCCGGCGAGACCTGGGTATTAGACATGGAACCATCGAGCCGATGAGTTCACAGGGATTACGGTGAAGCAATAACACAAGAGAAAGTGGTCGAACAGATGCTCGGTTGAGCTGACCACTGCAGACCCGAGCTCGGCGGCGATTCCAGGACCGGCGGAGAGAATTCCGGCGAGTGCGAGCTCTCTGAGGTGTTAGAGATGGAGTGGTAAAGTCCAGGAGGTGCGCAAGGTAACAAGGTACTTATAGGTGCGGTGGATTGGGACGAGATGAAGCAGAGACGGTCAATTTTGGATCGGGATCAAGATGGTGCCCGTCGGTGCACCGGTGGCAAACGGCGACGGCGAGCGCAGGAGAAGGTGCCACGACGCGAGAGAGCTGGCCAGCAGGTGCGCAACCTCGCTACGGTCACGGTCGTGTGCGGATTCGGGAGAGATCGGTGTCCACGCGCGCGCTCGGGTGATCAACAGATCACCCCCTCCCTGCCGCCATGAACAGGGACAAGAACATATCCTCTCCCTTTCCCTTTCTACCCTTCTCTAATATAAAATTACTTTGAAATTTTAAATAGAAGTTGAAAATATTCCAAAATATCAAATGCTCAGAATTTCAAACTGAACATCTTTTATTTTTGCAACACACCCAAATTTGACTTGCATTTTGAATTTGAGTTGAATTTGCAAAAAGGGGTAAGAAGGACAAAATAGAACTTTCACAAATACTTTTGATTTTGCATGAATACTTGAAAAACTTTACACATCAAAGTTGTTCCTTGACAGAAATAGAACAACTTTGCTTTTTGAAACATACCCAAATTCTTTTTAGATTTTAATTTATAGAAAAGGGAACAAAATAGGATTTTGGGATTATTTAAACTATTAAAATGAATTTTAAACCAAAACTGAATTATATCTCATTAATGACTTGAATCAAGGTCCAAAATACACCCTTGAGATATAAAACAAAGTTTGATCCAAAATTCACTGCCATAAAAGAAATTACCATAAAACCCCTTTACTCAAACAAACACTATTCAAAAACATGAAAGCATAAACTAGAGATCAACTTAAACACTCTTTATCAACTAAGCATAACATCAAATGATAAACTTGTTTTAGTGAATGCAATACCAGGTTATCACTCAAATGAAATGCCAATGCATATGATGACATGTCAGGTTTTAGTTTGCTTAACACCGGAGTGTTACAGCTCCTTCCCCCTAAAAGAAATCTCGTCCCGAGATTTAACCTGAAGGCTAACTAATGGAAAAAGAAATGTGTCAAGCACTTTTATTATTAACTATTACATAAAGCAAGGGATAGGTCATCATACTGTGACTTACAAGAACTAGACAGAAGAAAGAAACTCAGGAAAACTATCTAAGAGAAACTCTTCTGACTCCCACGTGGCTTCATCTTCTGTATGCTGACTCCATTGAACCTTGTAAAACCTAACAGTCTTTCTTCGAGTGACTCGATCTTTCTGGTCAAGAATCTTGACAGGATACACTGTGTATGTCAGATCAGGTTCTAACTCAATTTCTTCCATATGAATGACATGATCAGGCACTTGAAGACATTTCTTTAACTGAGAAACGTGGAACACATTGTGAACTGCTGACAATTGTGATGGCAAATCAAGACGATATGCCACTTTTCCACATCTTCCAAGAATCTAATATGGACCTATATATCGAGGTGCTAACTTTCCTTTGATTCCAAAACGAGTGACTCCTTTCATTGGTGACACTTTGAGATAAACAAAATCTCCAACCTTAAAAATAAGAGACCGACGTCTCTTATCAGCATAACTCTTTTGCCTGGATTGTGCTTTCTTCATGTTATCCTGAATTAACTTGACTTTTTCTTCAGATTCTCTGACTAAGTCAATTCCAAACAAACTATGCTCTCCAGGTTCCGACCAATTCAAAGGTGTTCTACACCTTCTTCCATACAAAGCTTCAAATGGTGCCATCTTAATACTTTCTTGATAACTGTTGTTGTAAGAGAATTCTGCTAATGGTAAACATTCATCCCATTTCTCTGAGTAACTAAGCACACAAGATCTTAACATGTCTTCTAAAATCTGATTGACTCTTTCAGTTTGACCCCCTGTCTGCGGATGATAAGCTGTGCTATGTAGAAGTTTAGTGCCCAAGGATTGATGTAAACGTCTCCAGAAAACGTTAACAAACTGTGTTCCTCTATCTGACACAATAGTCTTTGGAACACCATGCAAACTCACAATTCTGTCAACATAAATCTTGGCATAGCTAGATGCAGGATACGCGGTCTTAACTGGTATGAAATGTGCTGATTTGGTCAGACGATCAACAATAACCCATATGGAATCAAATCCTTTTGAGGTCTTTGGTAAACCCACTATAAAATCCATGCTAATGTCATCCCATTTCCCAGATGGAATCGACAAAGGTTGTAACTCAACATGATGTGCTTCCATAAGGTTTTGATTATCTCTCATGACATCAACTCGGGCTCGGGCCCGATTCCTCTGCTCGACAGCCTTTCTCCACTTACACTCATACTCCTGGTGCTGCTCGTGATGATACTGCAACTGTTCATTTAGCTCTTCTCTCTCTCTAGAACCTCTCATCCTTTCACCATTTGCTCTTGCCAATTCCATGTATAAGCGGTCTACTTCCGCCTGAAGTTGTGATGTAGCGCTGTTGCTACTTTCACCTTCTTCATAAGTAACCTCGGGTTGGTTACTTCCTACACTTTCATCCTCTCTTGGGGCAAGAACATGCCGAGGAACACCACGTGGTCCGGTATACTTGCGTGCAGTCTGCCTGGTACGGGCCATCAGCTAAAATATATTTTGAATTTTAGAACTATATAAGTTCTAGGATTAAGAAACAGAGTTTTTAGAATTAAACAACATACTAACTCTACTCTTTCTTAGATAAACCTTTAAGAGGGAAAGTTAATTACAGGTTAATAATCATGATGCATGAACGAACTTACGAACAAAACTTTAAACAAACAATTAATCACATAAACTAGCCACTCAACATATAAGTGGATAAATTTTCCTTTTATAAATAGGGCAATATAATAAACATTGTTCCTTAGATTATACATATCACCTTAGCTATGCCAAGAACATATTCCTTTGAATTTAAAATTAGGTCTAAAGAAAGAATTAAGACAAGTCAGAAGCATAAGAAAAGTCTAGAAGCAACTTGGACTCAAATTACTTCAAAATTTAGTTTGACTCAAAACTTTTGAAATTTTCAAAAATGAATACTGTTATACTTTCTAAAGGAATAAGCTCTGATACCAGTCTGTGGCAGAACCGCCTAAGTTAAGTGGCCCACATGCACCCATCATTGTCTCAAAGACCTTTGATCGGCATGCATGAGTTCCAAATGACTTAAGGGATCTGTCGGGTGTCCTCGGGAAACCCGAATCATCCACATTTATCTTTTTCCAGGATATTCCTTTGTCCAGCATCACAGTATTACAACAGTTTTATAGATACGAGAAATATCAGAGTAAAGCGGAAAGATTATACAATATAGGTTAAAACTTAAGTGTTAAGTTTACAAACCATAGGTACTTAATATTACATAAAAGTTCGGAACTTTATAATATACATAAACCATCACTGAAACACTTGCCCAAGGTTACTCATCAACATCATCATCACTCTCCTCCACGAGAGTAAAGAAACACTGGCCATCAAAGGGATGGTCAACTGGCTCACCTGCAACAAGGGTTAACAAACCCTGAGTACAAAAGTACTCAACAAGACTTAACCGACTAGAAAAGAGGTGAAGACTCAGGTATGCTGGCTAAAGGGATTCAAGGTAAGGCTTTAGCAAGAACAAAGCTTTTTCTTTTGCATAAAAGCTTACTAAAGTAACTCCTATATCCAAAATTTTATTCAAGATTCATATTCAAGATTTCCTAAGGATTTTTAAAACATTTAAAACATAACTCTGATCAAAATCCTTTTCTCCAGATTCATTCTTTACTACGGTGCAGGTCAGTGGATTGAGGCTCCATATCCGAGGAAACACGGCGATTCGAATCGATTATACCCAGCTGGGGATTCAGTACCACACGATATATGTAGAATTTAATCTTGCATATATCAACCCTTACTATAGATCCTCCTATACAAGAACGGGTCCAGCGTCACCCGAGAGTACAGTACACCTCGAACCCGACTATCTCATAGCCCCGAGGGTACACGCTACTCCCGCCATCTCTCCACTCCCAGTACGCGGTTATCCGTTCTCAGTATTGGAATAGCTATAGACCAGGCTTACCATTGTATGTGGGCTGTACTCAAAAGTCTCAATCTAGCAGGCCAACAACGGTAAGGTCCTATGTAGAATAGCGTTACATCAAGACTCCTCTCTTGATGTAAGCTACCATAGAGATTATACCAACATCAAAAATATAACCACATTGTCGGGAAGTGCGAGAAAGCAAGTCTAAGCATTTCTACTGTTTGTGTAAAACAGGTATCAGGGTTTGGTATAACAACAAGGTAAAACATGCATTAACGGTTTAAAACATTTATTTGATAAACAGCTAATGCATCAGGTTATAAAGAAAAGTGTAATTGCGAAATCCAAGGGATTAGTTTAAATGCACCGGGGCTTGCCTTGAAAAACAGCGAAGTCCGGCAACTCAGACGAGACGGGAAGATCTACACCCTCAGAGGAAACCCACTGAGAAACAGGCTCTTCCGGAACGGAGTCTACACGAATAAATGCATATGCATGATCAATGAGATGCTTTGACATGAACATGGTAAAGATGGAAATTTTCCAAGCTAAAAACAATTACTTGAGTACAACTTTCCATCATGAAAAGGAAAGAAACTAACTTGATTAATAACTCTTTACAACTACTAAGCATCTCTTATCATTATCATAAAGCAAGACTACATAATTAATAAATGACAAAGAACTATGAACATATAGAAAACCTTAACCAGGGAGCATTTTATGCTAGGTTCCCATTGGTTGTCAAACAAATCCAAAATCACAAAAGCCTAAATGATTATTCTTTTCTATTTATTTTTATAAGCCTATAAATAGCTTTTACTTATAAAACAATTATATTAATTCAAACAGAGATGAATTTAAACATAAAGGTAGACATGACCAAAATAAACTTTCATTTCAAATTTCATGATTTTTGGACAAACACAGAAAATTACATAAATCATCAAAGTTGCATTTATTAATTAAATCATGGATTTAATGACCATAGCAAAAGTACTCTAAACGCAAGTTTCATAATTTTTATATTAGCACAGACACTTTAAGATCATCCATGTCAAATTTCATAAAAAACAGAGCTATAGATAAATTATAACAAAATTAACAAAATTGACTACTGTGCCCAAAGCCAGAAAGAGAAAAGCTTGAACGAACCCAAACTGGGCTTTCGGCCCAAACCAACTCGGCCCAGCGTGGCGCAAGCGCACGACGGTAAGTGCGGGTGCGTTCGCCCGAGGCTCGGCGCGAGCGAGACAACGCCCGAGGGTTCGCTCGAGGCCTGGCTCCCGCGAGACAGCGCCCGAGGGTCCGCTCGAGGCCTGGCTCGACCGAGACGATAAACACCAGACACCCGTCCGAGGCCTGACTCTCGGCTCGGGCGAGGCGGAAAAAGCTCGTCCGTCCGAGGCCTAGCTCGGGTGGAACGGTGAACACGTTCGCCCGAGGCTTGGCTCGAACGAAGCGAAGGAGGCGCCTGCTCGAGGCATAGCTCGAGACGGAGGACACGTGTCCACATGTCCGCTCGAGACCTGGCTCAAGCGAGACGGTGTGCCCTGACAACTTTGTAGAAAAACCCTTCGGCTTTGAAGAAACTAACCCACAGTCCAGCGCACTATTCACAAGAGTCTAAGACTTTGCAACTAACACCCTGGAAAGACTCGACTTTACAACTGAGAGGTCCACGACCATGGCCGACGCGCACGGCGGCGCACAGAGCGGCGGCGCTCCTTACGCCGGCCAACTCCGGCCGTAAGAGACCTAACTAAGGCGAGCATCAGCACCGACAAGCCAAACGCGGCCGAAAGAGCCCCTAAACCCTAACTCTACTGCTCCGGCGAGGTCTGGCCACGCACGGCGGCGGTCCGAACCGTGGCGGAACTGTTCCGGCGAACTCAGGCCGATAGCAGAAGAACGGAGGGGCTAGGAAGATCCAGTAGCTCACCCTGAAGACGATGGTGCGGATGGTTTGGATGGAGCAAGCTCGGAAGATAGTCGACCACGGTACAGCGGCGATCGGCGGAGAACTCCGGTGAAGATGGCACTGTTCCGGCGAGACCTGGGTATTAGACATGGAACCATCGAGCCGATGAGTTCACAGGGATTACGGTGAAGCAATAACACAAGAGAAAGTGGTCGAACAGATGCTCGGTTGAGCTGACCACTGCAGACCCGAGCTCGGCGGCGATTCCAGGACCGGCGGAGAGAATTCCGGCGAGTGCGAGCTCTCTGAGGTGTTAGAGATGGAGTGGTAAAGTCCAGGAGGTGCGCAAGGTAACAAGGTACTTATAGGTGCGGTGGATTGGGACGAGATGAAGCAGAGACGGTCAATTTTGGATCGGGATCAAGATGGTGCCCGTCGGTGCACCGGTGGCAAACGGCGACGGCGAGCGCAGGAGAAGGTGCCACGACGCGAGAGAGCTGGCCAGCAGGTGCGCAACCTCGCTACGGTCACGGTCGTGTGCGGATTCGGGAGAGATCGGCGTCCACGCGCGCGCTCGGGTGATCAACAGATCACCCCCTCCCTGCCGCCATGAACAGGGACAAGAACATATCCTCTCCCTTTCCCTTTCTACCCTTCTCTAATATAAAATTACTTTGAAATTTTGAATAGATGTTGAAAATATTCCAAAATATCAAATGCTCAGAATTTCAAACTGAACATCTTTTATTTTTGCAACACACCCAAATTTGACTTGCATTTTGAATTTGAGTTGAATTTGCAAAAAGGGGTAAGAAGGACAAAATAGAACTTTCACAAATACTTTTGATTTTGCATGAATACTTGAAAAACTTTACACATCAAAGTTGTTCCTTGACAGAAATAGAACAACTTTGCTTTTTGAAACATACCCAAATTCTTTTTAGATTTTAATTTATAGAAAAGGGAACAAAATAGGATTTTGGGATTATTTAAACTATTAAAATGAATTTTAAACCAAAACTGAATTATATCTCATTAATGACTTGAATCAAGGTCCAAAATACACCCTTGAGATATAAAACAAAGTTTGATCCAAAATTCACTGCCATAAAAGAAATTACCATAAAACCCCTTTACTCAAACAAACACTATTCAAAAACATGAAAGCATAAACTAGAGATCAACTTAAACACTCTTTATCAACTAAGCATAACATCAAATGATAAACTTGTTTTAGTGAATGCAATACCAGGTTATCACTCAAATGAAATGCCAATGCATATGATGACATGTCAGGTTTTAGTTTGCTTAACACCGGAGTGTTACAGCTCGTCATCGTCTAACAATAACACTTCCCCACGTAACTCATGGATTCTTGCCGACCTTCGTGGTTGGGGCGGGGTGTCTATTGCCACAGGTAGCTCAACTTGTTCTGCTACATTAGCATCACTCATGGAGTCAATCCCTGTTGGCTCATCTTGAACTTCTTCAAGATACACCTTCTGCCCTCTCTTGTCTCTTTTGAGAAACTCTTTCTCTAAGAAAACACCGTTTCGAGCGACAAACACTTTGCCCTCTGAGCGGTTGTAGAAGTAATACCCTAAAGTTTCCTTTGGGTATCCCACGAAAAAGCACTTGTCCGACTTGGGTGTTAGTTTATCTGATATAAGTCGTTTGACATAAACTTCACAACCCCAAATCTTTAGAAAAGACAAACTGGGACTCTTACCAGTCCAAATCTCATATGGTGTCTTAACTACGGACTTAGATGGTACCCTATTTAATGTGAAAGCGGCAGTTTCTAGAGCGTATCCCCAAAACGATAAAGGAAGGTCCGACTGGCTCATCATAGACCGAACCATGTCTAACAAAGTTCGATTACGTCGCTCGGACACGCCGTTTCGCTGAGGCGTTCCAGGTGGCGTAAGCTGTGGAACAATTCCACAACTCTTAAGATGATTGCTAAACTCGTGGCTCAAATATTCACCTCCACGATCAGATCGCAAGGCCTTAATTTTCCTGCCACGTTGATTCTCTACCTCATTTTGAAATTCTTTGAACTTTTCAAATGTTTCAGACTTATGCTTCATCAGATAGATATAGCCATATCTGCTAAAATCATCAGTGAATGTTATGAAGTATTGGAATCCGCCTCTAGCTGTCGTACTCATTGGTCCGCATAATGAGTATGTATAAGTTCCAATAAGTCAGACGCCCTCTCAGGAAAACCTGTGAAAGGCGACTTGGTCATCTTGCCTAGCAAGCAAGCCTCACATGTCTCGTATGATTCAAAATCAAACGAAGTTAGAATCCCATCAGCATGGAGCTTCTTCATGCAGTTTTCACTTATATGACCCAAACGACAATGCCACATATAAGTAGGACTTAACTCATTAAGCCGAGGCCTTTTAGCAGTAATATTACAGATAGACATCGGTGCATCATCAAGATTTAAAATAAACAACCCATTCACAATGGATGCAAAAGCCACAAACATATCATTCTTAGAGATTACACAACCATTGTCTTTACTCGCAAATGAATAGCCATCCTTCATCAAACATGAAGGTGACACAATGTTTCGACTTAAACTTGGAACAAAATAACAATTATTTAACTCCAAAATAAATCCTGATGGGAGGTGGAGTTGCATCGTCCCGACGTTCAACGCAGCAACTCTTGCATTGTTGCCCACGCGGAAATCAACCTCCCCTTTTCCAACGCTTCTACTTCTTATCATTCCCTGCATCGTATTGCAAATATGAGCAACCGAGCCAGTATCAAATACCCAAGAATTAATATAAGAGTTAGCGAGGAAAATATCTGTAATATGAACACCAAGTGTATGAGCAGCGGGAGTACCTTTACCACCGCCATCCTTCATCAAGGATGCTAAGTACACCTTGTAGTTCCTTTTCCAGTGACCTTTCCCCTTACAGTGGAAGCACTCAGAATCAGCAGTTGGTCCAGCAGCGTTAGGCGCAGGAGGGTTTGGCTTAGAGATCACATCCTTGGCCTTGCCCTTGCCCTTCCTATTCTTCCAAAAGTTGCCTTTCTTCTTAAAGTTAGGCTTGTTTTGGATCGCCATCACATGGCTGCCGCCAGCACCTTTCTTGATGTCTGCTTCTGTTGTCTTAAGCATGCCACACAGCTCATTCAAGCCCCTCTCCGCGCCATGCATATGGTAGTTCGAGATGAAGTTCCCATAGCTAGGTGGGAGAGAAGAGAGAATGAAGTCAGTAGCCAGTTCTGGACCAATTGGGAAGCCTAGCTTCTCCAACCTCTGAGTGTAAACAACCATCTTGATCTCATGTGGTCCAACTGCTGCACCCTCTGCTAACTTAGTCTCAGCAAGAGACTTAGAAACATTGAACCTTTTGGTTCTAGCGTGAGTCTGGAACATCTCATCCAGCGCCACGATCATATCGTAGGCTGCATGGTTATTATCAAACTGCATCTACAGATCTGGTTCCATGCTAGCAAGCATTAGGCATCCTACTTCAAGATCAGCATCACATGCTTTCTTGTAAGCGGTTTTCTCAGTAGCAGGTGCATTATCAGCAGGTTCCTCTGGTAGTGGGGTGTCTAGAATATCTTCCTTTTTCTCAGCCCTAAGAACAATTCTTAGGTTGCGGATCCAATCCGCATAGTTTGTTCCATTCAATTTATCTTTCTCAAGGATTGATCATAAAGTAAATGGTGGATTGCTAGGTGCCATTGATCTACAACAAAAGTAAATGCAAAATACTGAGACAAAGTATCCAAGATAGAGTAAATGATATTAAATCATTAATAAAATCTACTCCCACTGAGATCAATATCCCTCTATTGAATCTCAATGATTCAAGACCCAAACTAACAAGTCTACTAGTGAGCTTTAGCATCACCGCTAGTGGACATGGTAGATCGGTAAGCAACTCTTTGCTAATCATATCACATATGACTCTTGTTTTTGGCCAGCATCTCTATGCGTGCTCAACTCCTTATGCTTCAAGGTCCCTAACCGTTAGGATGACCTTGTTCAAGCAACCAACCCTTCTGCATTAAGTATCCGATATGAACCTGCCTGGTCAAGGAAAATCAGTGACACCCTAATTTCATAGGCGCACCACCGATTGTACAAGACATATGACAGTGCAAGGTTTGGGGAAGCATATGACTTGAACATTACAGAGGGATCGTTCTACACTTTCACTATCGCATGTAGACAATAAACATGAACCATACGTGAAAGTAGAACATAATAAGAGAATAGCATCAACACAGATATGACTTGGTATAGCCCAGTGTTTCTTTGAGATCTCCATCTCCGCCAATCTGTTCACCATGACGATCTCCATCTACATGGTATATGCACGCCATCCTCCAGCGATGAATCCATCGAGACTAGCTACAACTAGCGTAATTAAAACAATTACATAGTCGTGAGTAGGATCATCACAATTTGGCACGCAGGCCATTACATCAAATGGACAATATATATGTGGCTCCAGCCATATTGTCATAATCACGACATGCAAGTCATGAAATAATTACATACATGCATCACATACACATAAGGGCTATACCAGTCATGAATCCCTGCAAAACAGAGTTAAACGTTCCCAACGTCTAATCTTGAATCGCAGAAAACATAATTTTCCCGGCCTTTTTTCGCAAATCTAAATTCGACGAAACTGGCAAGTGCCGATGAAAATTGGATGTAAAATTTTTTGTAGATCAATTTTCGTTTAAAGATCATCTCAATCCGAGGTCGTATGCAAAAGTTACGGCTGTTTTACCGAACAACTCTCTTTTGCATATGCCGCGGTACATCTCATGCACCCGACTCTTGACCTAGATTCGATTTGATCAATCTCATTGATCTCCATCTTGCCATGATTGATTTACACGTATCACTTAACTCCGATGGCGGAATTCCGACCGGTAGGAGTAGATCGTTACATGACCAATACGGCAAGATTAGGAATCATGATCAGAAATTGATCTACAACCGCACATATCTCTATATGCACACAGCCGAATCTATAACGAGGCAGTAACGGCTCTGATACCACTGAAGGGTTATGGGGATGCTCTGTTAGCCGAAAACAAAAACCACGCTTCCGCTGCGCTAGCCGAACGCTTCGCTGAGCTAGCCGAATGCTAGGTTTAGCCGAACGCTAAACTAGCCGAACGCTTCTGCTGTGTTAGCCGAACGCGAAAAATTCCGACCCCATAAACCAGGAACTACTGCTAGTTATAGATCACGAGATTACCACTAGACGCGCAGGTGCAGCGGAAGACGTCTCGGTGTAGACGTGCGCGTCGCAACGATGTCGTGTAGATGTTCACGTCCGACCTTCACGTCTCCACGTGCGGTTCATCCTTGTGCTCCAGATACAGCACCTCCGAGGTATCCACACGTACAGGGAGGAAGCGTCACGCCTCCAGACTGCTAGGTCTGCGAGGAGCAATAGGCGCGGGCGTGGGGTGGGCGACGGCTGTCAACAATTGATGTTGTCAAACCCTAGTCGCCCCACCCCTCTTTATATAGGCGTCCCTAATGAGCCCACCGACCTGGAGGCCCATTAGCAAACCCTAATCCTGATCTGATTCGAGTCCAACTCGAATCAGGCTTCCAACCCCTTAAGCGTGCGACCCTATGGGTTCACGCACACATAGACACGGCCTGAGTACTCCTACTCGCCCGATAGTTGACAGCGACCTCTAGCAAGACATGTCAACTCCTATGTATACGCAAAGATCATATCTGACGAACCACCACGATCACATATACGTAATTCCCTTGCCACACAATATTTGGTCCAACTCATAGGTTAACATTTAACCTAAGCACGGCCATGCATTTTATGATCCAATCATTTGAGTGGTCCAGTGATATCTCTCTCGCATGGAGAGGGGCAAAACCCATCTTGATCGTCTATGTCTCACAGCATACTTCCTGACAAACCCGAAGACTATCTTTATGACTACCCTGTTATGAAGTAGCGTTTGATAGTCCCTAAGTAAGTCGATTCACATCTTGAGAACATACCACAATCTCAGGTCGAAGGACATAACGTACATGATGTGTAAAGAGATAATAAGAACATCTCACGTTGGGTCAGTCCAGCCCCATGTCATACATGTGCCCACATTATTAGTTTGACATCTCCATGTCTATGACTTGTGAAACATAGTCATCAACTAATACATGTGCTGATCTAATATTCATGTGTGTCCTCACATGAACTCCGATCAGGGACAACTATCGAATAACCATACAAGTAAAAGAGTTTAACAGACAATTCACATAATTTCCAATCAATACAAGTTGTCTTTAATGGATATTCAATGAACATATAATAAATCATGGATACAATAGAAATATCATCATCTCTATGATTACCTCAGGGCATATTTCCAACAGACCGTTCTTTTGAGCAGCCAGCCCAACACTGGTATTCCTCTTACTTCACTAACCCCAGTGTTGGACCATATGCTCACCCTATGTCTTTTTATTAATGTAGGTAAGACGGTTGGAGGAAATTTGGTTGGTGGATTCCGGTTGTTCGAGGCACATGACCGGAAACGCCAAGTGGTTCTCCAGCCTTAGCCCTGTTGCCGGAAAGGAGTTTATCACCTTCGGCGACAATAGTAAAGGTAAGGTGTTGTCTCACGGATCGGTGCGGGTTAATGAGCACTTTGTGTTGCGCGATGTTGCTCTTATTTCTAACCTGCATTTTAACTTGCTTTCTGTTTTGTAACTTTTTGATGATGACTACGAGATTCGTTTTAAACCGAATCTCAGTCGCATTTTAGATCCTCAGGGCAATCTTGTATGTTTGATTTTGCCCTTTAAGAAAGTCTTTCGCGCGAATTTTTCAGAGTCGTTTGGTATTTCCCGCTGTCTTTTGGCTAGTCCTTCTTCCTCCGATCTTTGGAAGTGGCATAGGAGGCTCGGTCACTTAAGCTTCGACTTGCTTGCAAGACTTAGCTCACTTGGCCTAATCCGAGGATTGCCCAAGCTTTCGATGGAGAAGGATCTAGTTTGCCATTCTTGTAAACATGGGAAGATGGTTGCCGCTCCCCACCATCCAGTGACTAAGGTCATGTCCTCGCACCTCGGAGAGCTTTTACACATGGACCTTGTTGGTCCGGCTCGGGTGAGCTCGGTTGGTGGCAAGTGGTATGTTTTGGTTGTTGTTGACGACTTTTCGAGGTATTCGTGGGTCTTCTTTTTGACTGAGAAGACTGAGACTTTCTCATTTGCTCGCAATCTGATTTTGCGTCTTCAGAACGAGTTCCCTTTGAACTCGATGCGAGCTATTAGAAGTGATAATGGTTCCGAATTCAAAAATTTGGATTTTGAGAAGTTTTGTGACCGCCTTGGTTTGGAGCATCAGTTCTCTTCCCCCTACACACCGCCCCAAAATGGTGTTGTAGAGAGGAAAAATCGGACCCTTGTTGAGATGGCCAGGACGATGCTCGATGAGCATAAGACTCCTAGGCGCTATTGGGCCGAAGCTATGAACACTGCATGCTACATTTCAAATCGCATTTTTTTTGAGAGCGTTCTTGAAAAAGACTTCTTATGAGTTGCGTTTTGGTAGATAGCCCAAGGTGAGTTATTTTAGAGTTTTCGGTTGCCATTGTTTTATGTTGAAGAAAGGCAACGTTGATACTAACCGAGTCATGGAGACATCAGATGTAACCTGGATAAGTTTGAGTCTCGATCTTCTGACGGTGTATTTTTGGGTTATGGCACTCACACTAGAGCATATCGTGTACTTAACCTTGATACTAACCGAGTCATGGAGACATCAGATGTCACCTTCGACGAGACTCTTGTATGTCCTTCTTCTCGTTTTGAGCGTGCAGGTGATCATGAGGTTGGAGAGCCTCTTTTCGATGACGAGGATGAGGGTGCTGAAGGTATGGATGATCTAGCACCCCCTCCACCTGCCGTGCCGCCAAGAGCGGCCTCGACGACGACTGACGGCCCCGACACCTCTTCTTCCTGGGGGCCATGGGATCCGCCAGCCCGCGCGGTACCTTTTGTACCCGGGGAGGCACCAGCTGTTGTTGAGGGGGAGGTTACTTCTTCCCGGGAAACGCCACGACACATCCAGCGCCAGCACCCACCTCAGCAGATGATCGGCGACATTGACGAGCGGGTCACTCGGTCCAGGTCACAGCACATCTCTCACTTCACTCATTCTGCTTTTGTTGCTAATTTTGAGCCCTGAGATGTTGGACACGCTTTGATGGATCCGGATTGGGTCAATGTCATGCATGAGGAGTTAGAAAACTTTGAGAGAAATCAGGTTTGGGTTCTAGTTCCACCTCCTCCATACTGTAAGCCTATTGGGACAAAATGGGTTTTCAAAAACAAGCAAGGAAAGGATGGCCACGTTGTTAGAAACAAGGCCAGACTTGTAGCGAAAGGTTATAGTCAGAAGGAGGGGATAGACTATGAGGAGACGTTTGCTCCTAGAGCTCATTTGGAGGCTATTAGGATACTCTTGGCTTTTGTTGCATCCAAAGGTTTCAAACTTTTTCAAATGGATGTCAAGAGTGCCTTCTTAAACGGCTACATAGAAGAGGAAGTATATGTTGAGCAACCCCCCGGTTTTGAAAATCCCAAGTTTCCAAACCATGTTTTTAAACTCCACAAACCTTTATATGGTTTGAAACAAGCCCCTAGAGCATGGTATGATAGATTGAAAACTTTTTTGCTAGCTAAGGGTTTTAAAATGGGATGTGTAGATAAAACGCTCTTTCTCCTCAGGCAAGGCAAAGACACACTCTTGGTCCAGATTTACGTGGATGATATCATTTTCGGTGGTTCTTCTCACGCTTTGGTTGCCAAGTTTGCAGATATTATGAGCAGGGAGTTCGAGATGAGCATGATGGGCGAGCTGACATTCTTTCTCGTGTTGCAAATTAAGCAATCCCGAGACGGGACGTTTGTGCACCAGGGCAAGTACACGAAGGACTTGCTGAAGCGGTTCGATATGGGTGAGGCCAAGCCTCTTCCAACACCCATGTCGACGACGACTGCCCTGGATGTGGACAAGGATGGAGAAGCAGTGGACCAGAAGGAGTATCGAAGCATGATCGGGTCGCTCCTCTACCTGACGTCGACATGCCCGGACATCCACTTCCGGGACTTGTCAGTTTATTGGTTCTTCTCTTGTATCGTGGTCTTCTCTTAAGCAGTCTAGTGTCGCTCAGTCTACCACAGAGGCTGAATATGTTGCTGCGTCTAGCTGCTGTTCCCAGTTGCTTTGGATGATGGCCACTTTGCGTGATTTTGGTCTGAGCTTTTCTCGTGTGCCTTTGCTTTGTGACAGCATGAGTGCTATTAGCGTTGCTAAGAACCCCGTGCTTCACTCGAAGACCAAACACATTGATGTGCGCTTTCACTTTTTGCGAGACCGCCAGGAGAAGGGTGATATCGACCTTCGCCATGTCGATACTCATCATCAACTGGCTGATATTTTCACCAAGCCTTTAGATGAATCAACCTTTAATAGGTTGAGGGGTGAGCTTGGTGTGTGTTTCCCCTTTTAGATGGCGGAAACATTTTGGATCTTGTATAATAGACTAACTCTTTTCGTTCGTCTTTCTTTTCTTTTGCATTTTAGCATACGCATTTACATTCTGAGCTTCATGTTTATAATCACTAGAATGTAACTATGCTCTGTTTAGTATGCTCCGATGCTTATGTTGTTACTTGTAGCTTATGCTCTTTCTAATCACTAGTACATGTTGTGAGCTGAGCTATTTTGGAATGGTGAATTTGCTTAATGTATATAAAAACTGAAAATGTTCACCATTGAGATATGCAACTAGCATGTGTAGGGTGTGTTGAGTTCACTCGTGCTTTTCATATATGCTAGGTTGCTGTGTCTCTAGTTCTGAGTCATTCACTTGCTTGGTCTGTTCATATCATGTTTAAAATTTGAACCAAGTTTTAGTGAATTGAAAAGATCGAGATGGGATTGCTTGTCAACACCTCACGGTATCGAGACTGTTTCTCATTGCACTTTGAGTTAAACTTGAGCCGTGTAGTGTATGACCAAAACTGTAGCTTTAAGCTTCTGATTGCTTCGGCATAGGTTTCGCTCGGTTGAAAAGTTAGGCAATGACAAGCTTTTAACCTCTCGCAATCACATGCTAATAATTGAACTTGTGAATTTTTACCGCTGCAACTCCAATGTTAAAACTGAAATCACAAGTGTATGTTTCATTCCTATGCATGATGATTGAACTTTGCTAGGGGTAGTTCACCTTGTATACATGTTTAGCACTTGTTCGGAGTCCTACTCAAAACTGCTCATTTGCTCATATGTTCATATTTTGTATTTGTGATCAGTTTGAGCCTTTGCTATTTGAGTGCTTAGTTGAGACATTGGAGTTATACTGTTTAGAGCATCTTTGCACTCTTTTGACTATATGCCTGAAGCTCCTAACTTGCATTTTTGACTTCATATGCATTTTCTAAGGGGGAGAACTTTGCCCGGTTCCTGCTGCTTACTTGATAAGTGCATTTTCAACTAAGGGGGAGAAATTGCAAATCATATGCTCCTAGGTGTGTTCGACTAAGGGGGAGTTTTCGTTAAGGGGGAGAATTTCAAAATTCTTGTGCTCTTCTCTTGTTGGACCTAAGGGGGAGTGTTCCTAGTTGCTTGCACTTTTCGAGGGGGAGTTTGCTAGTTGTTGAGCCCTTGCCTCTGTCTTGAGGAACTAGCAAACACTTTCAGGGCATTTTGTCTTCGATTGATCCTAAATTGGTTCGGAGACTTTTCGATTGGTTCGGAGCGTGCTTGGCCGAAAGGCATTGGTTTCGAGCTTTCTTTGCTAGTTGTGTTGAGCCTCTGTGCCTCTATCTTGTGGGACTAGCATTTTGCTTTGATTTTCATTCGGCTTCAGTTTGTGTCGAGCTCTTTTTCTGGAGTTTTCACTTGGTATTTGCTAGCGGTGTTGAGCCTGTTCTACCTCTTCTTGAGGGCTAGCTTTGCTTTGCTTGGTTGCGTCGAGCCGTTGCCCATGTCTTTGGGGACCAAGTTGTTTTGCTTCTTCCACTTGACCTTCTTCGGTTTTGCTACGCTTTTGGGTCATTTGGTCGAGTTCTCTGTTCTCCTTCTTCCTTCTACTTCTTTCCATTATGATTTGTGTGAGTAGATGACAATGCACTCATCAAGGGGGAGATTGCGGATACATGGGTGTATGCCGAGTCTCTGAGTGATGAGTGATTGTAAACGGGTTTGATCGCAGGTTCTTTGGCTTGTGTTGTGCAGGTGTCAAGCATGGAGACAGTGATCGAGGGCAAGGTGAAGGTCAAGTTGAGACGTGCCGTGCTGACGGACCGTGTGCGGTGAAGGATGGGCATGTCGTGCGGCGGACGTGCCATGCTATTGGACCGAGCGGTGAAGGGCGGACGTGAGGCTTGGACTGAGGGACCAGAGTGCCTGAGGATCAGCTATGGTGGCTGGCAGCCTGGGACAGCGACAAGTGAACACTTGTGGGGCACGGTGTTGCTCGGGTCAAGGACCTGTGGACACGTGTCGGTGGATGGGGTGCACGGGCGGTGCATCTCTTCTACAGCTCCGGTTTGGTGGTTGAGCCACAGAAAAACCACCGGTGGACGGTTTCCAGATTTGGGCCTCAAAACCTGGGTGCTGAGGGTTTCCGAGTTTGGCCACAAAACTCAGGCTGAGGACGGTTTTTGAGTTTGGGCCTCAAAACTCGGGCGCTGCGGGTTTCTGAGTTTGGGCCACAAAACTCAGGCGATGGACTTGGAGGCTGGTTTCCCGGTTTGGGCCTCAAAACCGGGGGATAGCTGGAAAATGTTGGTTTCCCGGTTTGGGCCACAAACCGGGGGTGCATAGCGAGGGCGGCACGTGGCGGCAATCGGAAGGTTGCGTCGAGGCAACGCTTCGGGCTGTGCGGGCGTGGCCGTCGGATCATCACTATCTTTGAGTTGGTCCAGAATAACCCTAGGGTTTAGCTGGTTTGCTCTGTAATTAGAATAGAGAGGGGTAGAGTAGGAATTATACTTAGGCTAGAATTAGGATAAGTATTCGGGGAGACACCCTCCTTCCCTTAACTCAGTCATTTAATCTCTTGCCTTAGGTTTTCCTGCTCTCCCATTCCCTGCTATAGCTAGCTGAGATTCGCAGAGAGACTCACCTTTGTGTACTGTTGATTTTGAGGAAGGGAGGCCGTAACCTCTCTGTCGTAGCGTGTGTTTGCGCTTCGGCTACAAGATTGTTGTGTCGATTCACGTTTTGATTCGAGTTCGTCGTGTTCTTTGCGTTCTTTGTTTTCTCCGCGTTTTTCCCGTCACTCGATCTCCCTCTCCGGTGCGTCTTTGCGAAATCGGTTTGAACCAATTTGTTCGTATCATTGAGGAGGTCATTTCGACCAAAGGAATTCATCTAACTCCTCATGATCGAATAGATCGGGACGATTTTGTTTTTGTGGTGCTTTTTCCATTCTACCACCTTCCCCTTTGATTTCCCGTTGATTGGATCAATTTGAGCGGATGATTTCTCAGGGATAGTCTCCTAACTACCCTGTGATCATCTTCTCCAAGTTTGGGAACCTGGGATTTTGATTTGGATCGGATTTGGAGAGATTTGGGAGAGAGGCGATCAAAATCACCCTCTCTGCAGGGCCGCGGACAGTCCACGGTTATACCGGCGGGCAGTCCGGGCATCGGGTTCGGACAGGTCTGTAGCCTGACTCAGTGCTACTATTGCTGTGTTTTTTGAACCGCGGACAGTCCACCGTTCAAGTTGGCGGACAGTCCAGGGATCGTCCAGGGACTTTTAGCAGCAGTGTGTTTCTGCGCTTTTTGCCGGCGGACAGTCCGCCACCCCCTCGCGGACAGTCCGCAGTAGGGGCGGACAGTCCGAGACTCAGGGTCCGGACAGTTCGGGACCCTACGGAAGCTTGCTTTTCAGTGCAATCTTCGCCCCGGCTTTTCCACTTGGTTTTCGGACTTCTCGTTTGTTCCTAGAGTTAACCAAGAAACATTTCTAGGTATCTTTGCAACTTGTTTGCATAGGTATTTGGAGATTTCTCGACGTAGCCTCTAATCTATGTTCGGGAGTCGGTTTTCTCAAAGGAGACTTGAGCCAAAGCGTTTGGTGTTTGCCTCGCTTGTGTTTGGTGGTGCTCTGCTGTGATCCTAGGGATCATCCACCCTCTTCCAAGGGTCGTGGGCATCACATTTTGGGTCCGTGCTTTTCGGGGTTGATTTTTGGACACTTGGCCAAAGTTTCGAAAGAAATTTGATTGGCTCCCATTCACCCCCCCCTCTGGTCGCCTTGCTTGTGCATTCTCGGTCCTTCACATATCACTCTTAAATTGGAATTAGACAACCTCAGTGATCCCCTCTATACTTCTAGATCTCCGTCCTTGTTAGCTACTCAGGGGTTAGACTTTAAGACTTAACACTATCCATTCCTTTGGGTTCGATATTAAAACTGGGTTACTCCAGTGAAGAGCTACATCGGTAGGTTTTATCTGTGCGCTTGCAGACAAAGTAGAGTGTGTGTTAATATATACCAATAGCCACAAAACTTAGGCGATGGACGACAGGTTTCCCGGTTTAGGCCTCAAAATCGGGGGGGAGGACTTGAAGTCTGTTTTCCCGGTTTCAGCCTCAAAACCGGGGGGAGGTCCGTGAAAAGGACGAGCGACGCGTTAGCGGCACGTGGCGGCATCGGGTGAGGTCGCGTCGAGGCGAAGCTACCAGATGTGCGGGCGTGGCCATCAGACCGACTACACTCTCGAGTTGGTAAGGAATACCCTTAGGGTTAGCCTGCCCGCTCATTAGCAGTAGGGGTAGAAGGGGAATAATTGTATTAGGCTATATAATGAGAGGCCACCCCTCCCTCCATTCTATCTCAGTCATTGCTATTTTCATTCTAGGGTTTCTTGCTCTCCCAATCCCTATTGTAGCTACTGAGATCCGCAGAGACGGAATCATACCTCTGTGTTCTTGCGTTTTTGAGGAAGTGAGACCGTAATCTCACTGTAGTCTCATGAGTTCGAGACACGGTTGCAATTCCTGGCTGTGATTCGCGTTTTGGACTTGTTCTTCGTGCTCTTCATTTTCTCCATGATTTTCCCATGACTCGATCTCCCTCCTTGCTGCATCTCTCTCAAATCCGTTTGAATCAACTTGTTCTTTGTTGTGAGGGGATCATTTCCACCGAAGGAATTCGATCAGTTTTTCGTTCTAGATTGGTTTTCTCCTTTTTGCCCTGAACTCTTTCGATTCATCGATTTGGAGATAGGTTCGAGCCATGATCTTCTAGATGTAGCTCACTATCCTCCTTGTGACTCTTCTCACCAAGTTTGATCCTTAGAGGATTCATTTTGGGTGAGATCGAGTCGAATCGGTGGATGAACTACACTGCGTCGGGGTGACCGGACTCTGGAGTCGGGGTGACCGGACGCACGAGAGTGAGTCCGGTCGTTGAAGGTTCGCGGGTTCAGTTTTTCCCAGAGTTGACCGGACACTGGGGCCTTGTGTGACCGGATGCACGGTGTGCACTGTTCATGTGCTTCTTCTGTGTAGACTGGGCGCACTGGTGTTGTGACCAGACGCTTCTTCACTGTGAGTCCAGTCCAACATAGTAAGGGTCCAGAACAGATTTTGTCGGACCAAACGCGTCTGATCACTGTTGACCGGATGCAGCTGTGAGTCTGGTCAGTACTGAACAGCCTGTTTTCGTCTGCAGTTTGTTCATCCGACTTCTGATTTGAGATTCGCCTTTTGTGTTGGATTCCTGACTCCGTGCATTGCAGAAATCGGGCTTTCTACTTTGCGAAATAGCCTGAATCCCCCTCGCGTTGCTCGGGGGAGGTTGAGGTTACCCAAAGTTCATCTTGTCACTAGTTGACCTGCGTGAACTTGGGTGTGGGAGTTTTTGTGGTGTCCTGCTGTGTTCCTAGGGAACATCCACCCAATTTCTTGGGTCGTGGACATCATTCGAGTCAGTCATGCTTTTGGGGTTGATTTTCTAGGACAGAGGCCTAATATTTCGAATGAAATTTTAAGGCTCCCATTCATCCCCCATCTGGTCGCCTTTGTGTAACACTTTCGGTCATTCAGGACTAAACAGGAAAACCAACACTAATTACTTCTCCTAGAAGGAAACCGACGGAAGATTATGGAACCAGCACATCAGGAATATTCCAGAAGGACCTAGAGGACACCACGAGGCGGGACACCCCGAGAGGCCGCCAGGTGGGATCGACCGGTCCCACCCTATGACCGGTCGGTCACCCCCTGGGCCCGATGGCCTCCGTCTTTTGGAACCTTCCTCCACCGCCTTTGAGGATCCATCTCAGCCCTACGTGAAGTTAGTTTGATCTAACAGCGGCGGTTGCTCCCTCAGGGCTATATATACAGGCCCCCAGGCCCCAGGGAAGATCAAGTCTCTCTTCAGAAAAGTCTACGCCTCATTTAGAATTCGCGTTTTTGTTCTTCGCGTTTTGGTTTTTCCCCTCCCGGAGATTTGCCTCATTCTCCCTCTCCATGAGATGATTTGTGATTCCGTTTGAATCAGATTGTTCTATGTCGTGAGCTCTTTCTTTCCATCGAAGGATTTCCCCTCTAACCTCACGAGCATATAGATCAGGTCGAAATCGCGTTCGTTCTTCGTTCTTCCCCCTTTTCTAGTGTTCTTCCGGTTTCTCATGGATTAGTTGGTTTCGAGCGATGATATCCTAGGATTAGCTTCCCAACACATAGAAGAACACTTGGGAGAAGTATGGTTGCAGCCCCGTTCGATTTGGTTGAGTTGCAATCGAATTTGAGTTTGATACGGGTTGTTTTTAGGCTTTCTGAGCATTCCCGGACTGTCCGGGACTCATCCCCAGACTGTCCATGGGTCGAGGCTGTTCACGGGCAGCAAGGTTGTTGTTTTCATTTTTGAATAGCGGACTGTTCGAGACTCATTTCCGGACTGTCTGGGGTTCAATAGAGGACAGTCCACGGTTCACTAGCGGACAGTCCGTCACTGCACAGTTTTGTTATTTTCGTCCGAATCTTCTGCGTACGAAATCTGATTTGAGATCTGTTTGTTGCGTTAGTTTCCTAACTTCTTGAGGATCATTCCAAAGTACTTTTGCCACCATTGGTCAAAGCATTTTTGGTCGGACACTTCCTTCTTCTCCATAGGAGTTAAGTGTTCCGCTTTCGGAGTTTTGTTGGTTCTAGCACCGTATCTTTTGTGTTCGAGCTCCGATTTGAGATCCATCTGTTGCATTAGTTTCCTAACTTCATAAGGATCTTTCCAAGGTGCTTTTGCCACTAGTTGGCCTAAGTAGTTTTGGTCCAACACTTTCCTCTTCTCCATAGGAGTGGGGTGTTCCGTTATCGGAGGTTCAATTTTTATAGGAGCTTGCTTGTGCAGTTTTGCCCCGTTGTTTTGGCGCTTGGTTTTGGGGGTTCTTCGGTAGTTCCGTGGTACCTCTAGGACATCTCCTAGGGTATCCACCTAGTCGTAGGTCGTCAACTCACCGGTTGTTTGAGTCTTTTCTTTTGGGGTGATTTTCTGGGACACGGGCCATCGTTTCTCGAGAAGAAATTTGAGGCTCCCATTCACCCCCCCTCTCTGGTCACCAATTCGGTCCTTAATAAACATAATATGAATAAAGTGTTGACGAAAAAGTATCTACTAGTGAACTCTCCTAGAGGAAAACTGATACCGAGGCATGTGTGCCCGAATGTGAGCTTAATCATAAGGGGATAGTATTTCCCGCCTCTGTTATTGTTCTAGATTCCCAAAGCATTGATGTCATTCTGGGAATGAATTGGCTACACAAGTACCAGGGAGTTATTGATTTTGCTCAGAGGATTATCACTGTGAAGCATCCAGATGGGGCAATGATTGAGTATTAGGCACCGCCGTAGTTGACTGAGACAGCCAGAGCTTATGAGGCCGTCGTGGTACTTGATATCCGAGTGGTGAAGGAGTTTCCTGATGTCTTCCAGAAAGTGCCAGGTATGCCACCTGATCGCGAGATTGAGTTCTCTATTGATTTAGTTCCTGGCACTGCACCTATATACAAGAGACTATATAGAATGGATGCTGAAAAGCTAGTTGATCTGAAGACGCAGCTCCAAGAGCAGTTAGAGAAGGGGCATATTCATCCTAGCACATCCCCGTGGGGAGCCCCTGGGATCTTTGTTCCAAAGAAGGATGGAAGTTGTTGGAAGCACACTTGCCCCACCTCCGCACTTGTGCAGGGAAGAGGCGAAGGTGACCAAGCGTCGGAAGCGGTAACGAAGGTTAAGGAAGCAGAGACAGAATTATTGTGGCTCTATTTCCCAAAAATTCCTCTCTTTACACTGTTCACCCCTTGGTATTTATAGGGAATACCAAGGGGCACAGGATCAAATACAGCTATGGCGGGAACCCTAGCCAGCCTCCCTCCTGCGCGTCGCCACCTGGTTCAATTCACCTTCGGGGAAAGGAGTGAAAGCTTGACCTTCGACTTTGCTCGCCCTCGGGCCAGCACTCCTTCATCGCTCGCCAGACCCCTCGCTTCAAGCGGAGCGGCCTCGGAGGTCAGCGAGGGTCGCCTGCCGTGTTGCCGTCACGCCTTAACCTGCAGGGAGTGCAACAAAGCATCGGGGGTCGGACATACGCCCGAAGGTTAGGAAAATGATTCCTGAGAGAAAAGAGGCCTATCGAGGGTTGTTCCAGGTTCCAGCCCTTGCGACGTCTCTGTCGAGGGTCCTTTTCCCCAACAGTAGCCCCTCGTTGTCTTGGATCTAAAGAATAGAATTTAGGCCCAAGCAGCGCTCTTCGATGGGAAACGTAAAGGGACCCTTGGCAGCGACGCCCGTGGCTGCTTTGGGTTGGGCCGTAGTACTATTTGCTTTATACTGTTGAAACCCGCTTCATTTTTTGCGCCGAGTTTTTCGGTTATCGTGCCGATTTTGTCGGGTGGGTGCGCCCGCTTCTTGTCCTATAAATAGGAGGGGTAGGTGGGGGGTTGGATTTGTGCCCTCCTTTGCCCTAGCCATCCTGCTGCTTCGCATTTCTTGTTGCGAGGGTTGCCTTTGGTCTGGCTTCGAGGGTCGTTTGTTTGGAGTTCTGCTAGAATCCCATTCTGAGCGATGGCGAGGTCCAAGCAAACCGCCCGTGTTGCTTCTCCCTCTGCTACGGATGAAGGTGTGACCTTCAACTTTGGGCTCAGTCGAGTGTGTACCACGGAGATTGCGGCTTATGTGAAGCAGGGCTGGATCGAAGAAGGAAAAGCAAGGACAAGCTCCGAAGAGACTGTGCCGAAGCCTGACGCTGGCGAGGTTGTTGTCTTTGAGGAGTTCTTTGAAGCTGGACTGCGCTTTCCTACTGACTCCTTTGTGATTTCGGTTCTTCAATGGTTCAATTTGAGGTTTCATCAGCTGACACCTTCGTGCTTTACGAAGATGTCGGTGTATGTCTGGGCATGTCGCTCACAGGGCGTTGTGCCTCATGTCGAAGGCTTTGTTCGGACTCACCGTGTCCACGTGCAACCTCAGAAAATAGCGAAGCATGAGGGTAGAACTAGCCTAGGACAGTTTGCGGTGTACACGTTTTGTCACCGCGCTGGATCAGAGCTACCGGTACAAGCCCAGAAGAACAAGTGGAGTAGTGGGTGGCAAGAGTTTTGGTTCTACTACAAGCTCGATGAGGCACCCGAGCTTTGCGGTGAGCTTCCGCTTCTCGGAGACGTGAGTACCGAGGCTAAGATGAGTTTCGAAGCTCACGCCGCGGTAGATTGCTTGAGGGTGGTTGCGCGTTCACAGTGCGCTCGTGACTTGGTTGAAGAGTACTGCTGCGCCAAGGCGTGGCCACTGAGCCAGAGGCAGATCTGGTTCCTGGTCGAGACCGACCCAAAGTACGGGGGTAAGGGACTGAAGAAGCCGAAGCTCGATTTGAATAGGATTTGGGATAATATCTTCAAGAAATTTCCCAGTCGCCAGAAGGGAGTCGAGGCTATCTACACACAGACCCAGCAAAGAGCCGAGAACCTCGTCGGGAAACTCTCTACTTTGGAGATTAAGGCTATCCACAACTCGGTGGGTAGCGGAGGTCGTGTTAACAGACCCTTTGACATGCTCGGGATCCAGTACGAGGATTGGCCCGTCCCTTCGAGTGATGATGCACCAAAGAAGAAGAGGAAACGTGTCGTCACTAAGGAGAAGGACGTTGTCTCGCAGCCGAAGAGGGGTCGTGGTCGAGGGCGCGGCGGCGCCAGCGGCCGAGTTAAAGCACTTGCGACGAAGGTCGCTGTTGGTTCAAGCTCCGCTGGTGCCACCTCCTCTTCGGCCATTGTTCCATCTACAAGAGGTCAAGGTGTGGCGAAGGTCGGGGGACGGGTGCCCCGTGTGGGTGGTATTAATGCTCTTATCCAGATCTCGGATGATGAAGACGTCTCCGATGACGAGGAGGGAGAGGAAGGGGAGAGGGAGGTCGATAAGGAGGCTAAGACCGAAGAGGAAACAACTGAAGAGGAGAGCGATACCTCTAGTAGCGGAGGTAATATCGATGTTGATGTTTCTATTGGAGACGAGCGTGGGAAAGGGGTTGCCTCGTCGAGTGGTGGCGATGCGGCCGCCCGGAGTATTGATGATATTTTGTAAGATTTTGAGCCCGAGAGTCCAAAGCGAGGGCAGTACCCGAGTACGGAGGATCCCATATTTGGGTTGATGGTGTTGAGGTGGTTGGAGGCCTTGAGTCAGATAAAATCCCGGGCAAGAGGCCTTATGGCGAAGCTAGCCGGGATGCCTTGCCCTATTATGCCAGTAAGATTGGTGTCACCGATCCGGCCACGGAACTTTACACTACTTCGGACCTTCGAGAGTGCCATTTCCAATGCACTCCGGAGGAAAGGCGTTTCCTTGGCCGAGTTTTTGGCAAAGTTTGTGTGCCCGAGGCGGAGCTTCGGTTGACGAACCAGCCATTGGCGAGCTCCAGGATGACATAGATGTCAAGCTTGCTGAGTTGATGCTTCTTAGCTGCTCTGCACGGCGAAGGGCGAGCTATAACTTTGACTATATGAGCACACAACTAGCGAGGGTGGAGAAAGAAAACAAAGACCTCCGGCGGAGCTTGGAAAACAAAGAGATTGAGCTCAAGGCTGCCTTGGAAAAAGCCAAAAAATCTCGGGAGGAGGCTCAAGAAGCTGCGAACAGCAATGCTGATCTCCTGGTAGCCTGTCGCCAGAGGGACAAAGACTTGTTGCCAGCGAACAGTCGCGTGAATGAGCTGTCCGCTGAGGTAGCTTCGCAAGCCGAGGCGTGGTCAGAAAGCATAAAAAGATTAAGAACAAGTGTCGGTGTTTAGTAACCGGCAACTGGTCTTGAGATTACTCTGGACTATTTGTTCGGTGGGGATCGGTGTTCGTAGGACCTGGCGATTACACAGAGACAGTGATTTATACTGGTTCAGGCCGCTGAATAGCGTATTACCCTACGTCCAGTGCGGCGTGTGCCTTGTGTATGATTATGATTGAGAGTTGAGTCTTTCTAGGACCTGCACCTGGCTCCCCTTATATACCCGGGTGATCCATGGCTCAGTCCGAGTCCTAGCCGAATACAAAGGGAGAGTTCTATGCTGATTACAAGACCTCCTCATACAACTCGGCTAAGTTACAAGTCGGAGTCCTAATACAAGTATGCTACGTAACAAGTCTTTGGATCTCCTACGCCGTCCTGGATTAGTCGGAGTAATCATCTTCGGATGATATCTCTGACATCCTGGTCCGTCAAGCCCCCGAGCTCTTCATCATTTCTGCACGACGTTATCTTCAGGCTTCTTCTTGAGAATCTTCGAGTAATGTCTTGAGAAATCCTGAAGTGCTTTGAAACTTTAAAGAATATTTATGGTGTGCGCTTTTCATAAAAAGTGCACCCATAGGGTGTAGCCCCCGTGTGACAGAACCGACCAATTTATACCAGATTAAGCACCGAATCGCCGATTGCGCAGAGAATTCAAGTACTTAAGCTCGTACAAACCCGGTAGTCCAGAAATCTCGAAGGATTTCAAGTCATTCAACTTTAACCAAGATCGTAATAGATTAGCGTACATGTCCACGACATACATTCAGTTCGCACATAGTTCAAATACATCGGAGTTCAATAGTTATTACAAACCAAAGTTTGAATTCGAAAGCGGAAGCGACATAGTTTTGAAACACAAGTCCATAGTTCACAATATGGTGCCATTTGCCTGATCAGTCCACAAAAGCATCAGGGAAGATGAGAGTTGACCATGCCCATGGTCTTAGTCACTGCCCTCGACGGGATACAGACAGTTCTCGCAATAGCCGTAGAAGCATTGCCCATCTGCAACAACAAGGGATAGAACCCTGAGTACGAGAAGGTACTCAGCTAGACTTACCCGTCATAAACCAGAAATAATAGACACCAAGGATTTTGCAAGGCTGTATCTGGGGTTGGCCACACTTACCTTTTGCATGAAAGCGTTTTTCCGCCCTTAGGTAATCATCATAAGAGTGTTAGCAGTCACTTTTATATAATTAACCTGATTACTAGATTTGCACCTGATCTAGAGCAAACACTTGACTACTTAATCAAGCAAGAGTGACTATTTCATCAATAGCCTTTCAGATTCCGCAACCATAACCATCATTAATTCCATATATGACTACGGTAACACATGATCAGTCAAGTTACTCACTAACCAGGAGCGATGGCGATTATAATCGATTCCTACCAGCTGGGGATAAAATGTCGCACACTCGCCCGACACACCCTGCCAGGTGGCCGTTGGCGACCACTCAGGAGGTTCGAGAGCCCAAATCACGAGACGGCCATGGACCCTTCTACACCGGGGGTTATCTCAAAGCCAGGTCGCTCAAGCTATTAACTGCCCACGGTCATGCCAGGTCGATCAGGCCCTGCCTGCCCTCGGACCATGCCAGGTCGATCAGAATAGTTGCCCATGGTACATATAAGGCCCTTGGTGTTAGGCGTCAATGTCTCCATCACCGGCTCGAAAATCCTTACTCGGCTTCACGGGAGGTACTCCGACCTATTCCGTTAAGTGATTGGCGCGTTCAAAATGACTGAGGTGTGCCTTCGTCGGGTCCTAATCGACACAGACGGGAGACTACTAGCACACAGAACCCATGTCCTGCTGCTCCTACATCCCGCCCGGTCTCAAATTAATTATCACATGGTTATCTCCATGATAGCACCAGGCTAAACATGTTTAGTATCCACCTATATGCGGGAGACAGGAAATCACCCGACTTTTACCGGTCTAAGCAGGCTAAGCATAAACGAGCCTAGACTTATCAGGGATAACAAGATAATATTTGCATGTGGACAAGGATAATTAATAAATGCAGCAACGGTATCACACAACTCCTATAACCTAATGCAACAATCAAAACAGGTTAACTTGTAAATGGTAATTTGCAAACTGTAGGAGAAAATGCTCCGGGGCTTGCCTCGCTCGAAGTCGGCGGGACGGTGATCACGGCACTCCGGCAGATCCTCAGCGTCTCCTTCCGGAACCCTCTCCTCCGGTGCCTCCTCCTGGCGCTGCTCCTCCGGCGTCGGGTCCTGAGCTTCCACTACCGATCCTGCATGATGCGGTACATGAATGAATAACATGAATGCACACAGAATGCATGGTGATGCAGCATGAAGTAACAATTCAGGAGATAAGCATATGTCATCTACTGCTAATTAACCACCTATTTTAACATAACTATCTTACTACGTTCTGTTGTCACCACATCAAAGTTTGCTTAACGGGTTTATTAACCTCTGGCCAAAGCTAGACTAACTCCAAACAACTATCCTATAATAGCAACCCATCCTAGACAGCTTGGAAAAATTCTACAAAAATTACTGGAGATTAACAATACTTAATCTAATCCTCTGTCCAAATTTCACCCCATTTGGACCTAGACTCCACCCCCTATGAAAAAGACAAATCCTATCATAAAAAGGTGCTTTGAACTACACACCCTAGCATAAAGTGTCAAACAACAGGTTTCATAATTTTCTTCTGAACTTCTTAGCACAAGAGCAGCCAGTAAAATTTACCAAGTCCATACTCTTCATATTTTAATTACTACAAAATAAACAAGAAAACAACATTTAATCATTTTAATTACTACTGCCAAATTATTTCACAGAGCAACCTCATTTTACATTTTTCCCAGAAACTATTCCTTAACACAAACCTAACAAAAAAAGAATCACATTTTTCTGACACAAACACAATTTACTATGCATTTAACAAGATTTCAGCCTAAACATAAATTAAATATAACTACACAGAAAATCACCACAAACTGGACATATTATATTTTTCATGCATAGACCTCAACATAACAATCCCAACAAAACTTGTTTCACCTTTTTAGCATTTATACTTAGTAAGATATGAATTAAACAAGCAATGCAACAATTTCTGAAACTAATTAACAAAACTCTGAAAATCATTCAAACTGAAACTGCTACGTGCACCCGAACCAGTGCACACAGACAAACCGTAACTCACTGACACGCGGGCCCTCGGGTCAACCCGACCCCACGCGTCAGACACACCGAACAGGGGAGGAGGTTGACCACGCCGTAGCTCGCCGGCGGCGAACTCTCCGGCGAAACCAACTCCACCGATGGCCCAGCGCAAGCTAGGATCGAGCTCACCGGCGACAATGGCGGACACGGCGGTGCGGTCGTGGCTACGCCGGCCGATTCCGACCCCGACGAGCCAAACTAACTTCCTAACCTACTCCGGCGACCTTCCTAACCCTAACCCAAGGCTCGGAAGCCAGGGTGCAAGCTCCGAGCACCCGCGTCCACGGTGGTGCCACTCCGGCGACCATGGCGAGCGGCGGACGATGGTGTACTCGCGCTTCTAAGTCCTAATCGGCCTAACCGTCACCACCACTAGCTCCGGCATACCGAGGCGACTCAAGAACGCTAGCTAGGGCAGATGGATGAGCTCGGGAAGAGGGTTGGCCACGGCGGACCGAGCGCGCCGGCCATGGCGGTCATGGCGGACGACGGCGTTCCGCGGGCTCCTAACCCTAATCGGCTAAACCAAAACCCTCTACCTTCTTCTCGGACCTCACTAACCCCTAAACGAGCGCTAAGGTGACATGGAACCACGAGACGGAGGCCAGCCACGGCGGACCGAGCTCGGCGGTCATGGCGGCCATGGCGGCGGCTCATCCCGAGGCTCACCTAGGCTTCCTACAGGGTGCTAAGGGTAGCACGGGGTGTGGGGGCTCACGGCGAAGCTGGGTGGTTGGATGGATGGTCGGTGCGGCGACAGGACGGCGGCGAACGACGGCGGCGCTTGCGGCTCGGGTGACGGCGAATGAGAGCGGGAGCGGGAGAGAGACGCGAGCGCGGCGACAGAATGGAGGGAGGAGTTCGGACAGGCGAGGCGGGGCTGGCTTTGCCGCTTGCCACGCCGCGCGCGGACGCTGGCTTGGCCGACCGTCGAGCGCCACGCGGCGACCAAGTCCTGGTGCTGTCGGCCACGACGCCGCGCGCGCGCCGGCACGGCATGGCCCGGCCCGGGTTCAGCGCCATCAGGCCGACTGACGGCCAGTTTTTGCACGCGATTAACTCCTAATCCGCTCGATGAAAAGCTAAACTACTTGCTCCACGGCTTAGAGCTACATACCAGCTTGAACTTTGGTTACAAGATTGATCTTTGGTTCGGCCTAGATTGCTCCCAAGAGAGCTCCAAAGTCGACTCCATGAAACGGTTTGGTCAGTTAGGGACTTAGAAAATTTTCTAAGTTTAACTCCCTCAAATCTGCCTTGTGGGTCCCAAAACACCTTGTTAAACCTATTTTCATGAGTTGGGCCTTAAACAACTTTTGTTCTATACTAAATTCTACACACTTTTGGTTAAGGACCCACAGCCATACAAAGCTTCTAACAAGGAAGTCTCAGTTAGTCAAACAAAAGGACTCCTAGGGCTCTATTAAGGCAACTAGGGTTAGAGACTTAGTTAGCCAAAATGACCAACATAAACCTAACTTCATTTTGACTCCCCAACAAGGTTCATCTACTAACAGACTCTAACACTCCACAACCAAAACAAACAAGCATTCCAACAAGCAGAGCATCACATGAGCACACATGAAAGGACACTTAACAAAAAGAATGCAACATGAGATGATGATGCTTTATGCTCATGAGATGTCAAGTTATGCATTTAGGGTTGCTTAACACCTAGGGTGTTACAGCCCTCCCCTCCCCTCCTTAAAGGAATCTCGTCCCGAGATTTAAGTTACTAACCATTTCTTAAAGAAGTGGGGATATACTTCTCTTAGATAGTCTTCCGTTTCCCAAGTGGCATCTCGATCATCTTGCTCACTCCAAGATACCTTATACTGCTTCACTATTCTCTCGTGAGTTATCCTTTCTTTTTCATCAAGCACTCGGTGCGGTTCTACTGAGTAAGTGAGGTCAGATTGTAACTTGATGTTGGCCGGTTGTACCTCCTCTTCTGGAACTCGGAGACATTTCTTTAATTGTGACACATGGAATACAGGGAATATAGCTTTCAAATGTTCAGGTAACTGTAATTGATAAGCTACTTCTCCCCTCCTTTCCATTATCCTGTAGGGTCCCACAAACCTTGGCGCTAACTTTCTTTTTACGCCAAAACGTCTAACACCTTTCATGGGTGATACCTTCAAATACACATAGTCACCTACTTTGAATTCAAGTGGCCTTCTTTGCTTATCGGCATAGCTCTTCTGTCGGGACTGTGCCACTACGATATGCTGTTGAATTATTCTAACTTGTTCTTCTGCTTCTTTGACAAAGTCAATCCCGTAATAGCGACGCTCTCCTGGTTCAACCCAACTTATTGGTGTTCTGCATCTTCTGCCATACAGAGCTTCGAAAGGTGCCATCTGGATGCTTTCTTGATAGCTATTGTTGTAAGCAAATTCTGCTAACGGCAACCACTTCTCCCAAGATCCCTTTGCTGATATCACACATGCTCTCAACATATCCTCTAAAACTTGATTTACTCTTTCAGTCTGCCCTGAAGTCTGGGGATGGTATGCTGAACTATGGATCAACTTAGTACCTAATTCCTTTTGCAGTTTCTCCCAGAATGGTGTAGTGAACTGCGTTACGCGATTCGAAACTATGACTTTGGGTATACCATGCAATCGGACAATCTGATTGATATATATCTCTGCATAGTCCGGTGCTCGGTAACAAGTTTTGACGGGTATGAAATGAGCGGTCTTGGTGAGACGGTCAACTATTACCCATATTGAATCATTTCCCTTCTGAGTGGTAGGCAAACTGGTGATAAAATCCATACTCACTTCTTCCCACTTCCATTCAGGTATCGATAAAGGTTGAAGTGTTCCGGCTGGCTTCAGGTGAATGGCCTTCACTCGACAACACGTGTCGCATCTTGCTACATATGCGGTAATTTCCTTCTTCATTTTGGTCCACCAAAATCTTGGACGCAAATCTTCATACATCTTAGTGCTCCCGGGATGAATAGACAATTTGGAAAGATGAGCCTCATCCATGATCTGATTTTTGAGTTCCCTATTCTTGGGCACCACTAAGCGATTATCAAACCATAACACTCCCTTATCATCAACTCGGAAATGTTTTACGGGTTCAGTGGCAGTTCTTAGCCTCTCTTTGATATAATAGATTCCCTTGTCTGTTTTCTGTCCTTCTAGAATCTGATCAACTATGGTGCTTTGCAGCTCAATATGGCGCAGGATCGCAGGGTGTACGAGACCAAACTCGTCCTTCGGTTGTAACCTCAAGTCATTACAATGCGACTTCCGACTCAGAGCATCAGCGACTACATTTGCCTTTCCTGGGTGATAATGTATCTGCAAATTGTAATCCTTAATCAATTCAAGCCATCTCCTCTGCCTCATATTCAGTTCAAGTTGAGTAAAGATATACTTGAGACTTTTGTGGTCAGTGTACATGTTACAGACATTACCAAGTAGATAATGTCTCCATATTTTTAAAGCGTGTACCACAGCAGCTAATTCCAAATCATGTGTAGGATAATTAACTTCATGTTTTCACAACTGACGTGAAGCATAAGCAATCACTCTGCCTTCTTGCATAAGAACACAACCTAAACCAACTTTTGATGCGTCGCAGAAGACATCAAACGGCTTCTCGATATCTGGTTGAGCTAAGACAGGGGCAGTGGTCAATAGTTTCCGCAAGGTACGGAAAGTTGTTTCACACTTCTCTGTCCACTCAAACTTTTGATCCTTCTGAAGCAAACTTGTCATGGGCTTGGCAATCTTGGAGAAATTGGGAATGAAACGACGATAATACCCTGCTAAACCAAGAAAACTCCGAATCTCACCAACTGAAGCTGGAGCTTCCCACTCCATCACTTCTTGTACTTTGCTAGGATCCACAGAGATTCCTTCTTCTGACAAGATGTGACCAAGGAATTGTACTTGCTTCAACCAAAACTCGCATTTGCTAAACTTAGCGTAAAGCTTATGCTCCCGGAGTCTTGTCAAGACGATCCTTAAATGTTCGGCATGGTCGTCCGGGTTCTCAGAATAAACCAAAATGTCATCAATGAACACCACTACAAACTTATCTAGTTCTGGCACGAACACCGAGTTCATCAAACTCATAAAGTAAGCTGGAGCATTTGTCAATCCAAAAGACATGACTAAATACTCGTATAGGCCATATCTGGTTGAAAAAGCAGTCTTTGGGATATCTTGCGGTCGGATTCTAATTTGATGATAGCCTGATCTCAGATCGATCTTGGAGAATACTTTGGCTCTGGATAACTGGTCAAACAAAGTATCCATCCGTGGCAATGGATATTTGTTCTTAATGGTCACGGCATTAAGCGGTCGATAATCCACACACATCCGCAGAGACTTGTCCTTCTTCTTGACAAACAAAGCTGGACATCCCCACTCTGACACACTAGGTTGAATGAAACCCTTGTCCAAAAGCTCCTTGATCTGCATCTTAAGTTCAGCTAACTCATTGGGCGGCATACGATAAGGTCTTCTCGAGATCGGTGCGGTCCCTGGTAACAGCTCAATGGTAAACTCTACAGCCCACTTGGGCGGTAAACCCGGCAACTCATCTGGAAAGACGTCTGGGGAATCCCGAACAACTGGAATTTTTGACAGGTCCTCTATAGATAAGGTACAAGATAGATCAACAAAATCAGCCCCTCGGGGAAGAGAGATATGTAACTTGTTGGTCATCCTTGGATCAGACAAGGTAAGAGTTCTATCTGCAGTGTCTAACACCGCTTTCCACATACTCATCCAACTCATTCCTAGGACTACATCCATACTAAGCCCTGGCAAAACTACTAAATTGGCTCCAAACTTATGCCCTCTGATGTCGATGGTTGCATTACGGACCATCTGCCTAGACAACACACTACTCCTCACAGAGCTTACGTGAAACCCATAATCCATTTCAGACACCTCTTGATCATGCTTTTGTGCAAATGCTTTACTCATGAACGAATGCGATGATCCAGTATCAAACAAAACGACTGCAGGATGGTGATTAACAAGGCACATACCAGCAGTCACGGGCTCTCCAGCACGAGCTTCTTCAGCGGTCATGTTGTGCAGGCGTGCGGGGTAATTGGCATGTTGCTTCTTTGGGTAGGGACAGTATCTTGCGAAGTGCCCCTCTTGGTTGCAGTTGTAGCATGGTCCCCGAACCAACGGTTTGTTCCCTGAAGAACTGCCTTGACCTCCATGAGCCTGAGCAGCAGCTATCTTGTATGGCTTCTGATTGCGTTGAGCTTGTGGCTGATTCTTCTTTTGCGGTGGCCTAAAACATGCCCCCGGCGCTGGTGGTCGGTACTGATTTCGCTGAGCTGGTGGTCCTCTGGGTTGTGATGATCCTGATTCAAAGGTCTTCTTCCGGGCCTTGCTAGCAGCATGCTTGTTGTTATGATTCTCTTGAATCAGACAGTCACTTATGAAGTCATTGAAATTGGTACAGGAAGATGTACCCACTGACTTTCCCATTTTCGTGTTCAAGCCTCTCTTGAAACTAGCAATCTTCTTAGCATCTGTGTCAACAAAGTCGGGGACATAACGAGCCAACGAGTTGAACAAGTGATGATATTCCGTAACAGACCGAGTTCCCTGCGTCAGATTCATGAACTCTGCCACTTTCATCTTGGTCAAACCCGGCGGTATGTAATGACCTCGGACAGCAGCAGTAAACACCTTCCAAGTGATGGGAACATTGGCAGGGTAGGTGGTGCGGTGATGTCCCCACCAAATCCCGGCTGGCCCCTGCAACTGATGCCCGGCATATTCTGCTTTCAGTTCTTCTGTGAGCCTGAGCAAACAAAACTTCTGCTCCAAAGTGTGCAGCCATTCTTCTGCTTCCAACGGTTCTGCAGCTTCCTTGAAGATAGGCGGTTTAGTATCCAAGAAATCCTTCAAAGAACTATATTGGTTCGGCTCAGGGCATTGATGTCCCTGCGCCAAGTTCTCCCTCAGCAAAGCTTCGATGTTGCGCTGGCTTCCAAGAAATTGAGCAAAAAGTTGCTCAGCCGTCGGTGGTGGAGGAGGTGGTGGATTGCGGTTTTCTCTGGGGTCCTCGTTTCCACCACTACCGCCTGCTCCACTACGAGTTGTCGTCATCTGCATATAGGGTAGTAAGCGACCATTAGGCCAAGTTGCAACTTGTAGAGAACAATAAATCATACCCACTGAAATTATTCGGAAAAACGATTCACCAAACAATGACAGAGGTACAATAAATTTCAATCCACATCGCATCAACACATAACGAGATCACTTAACACATCATGCAAAAGATAACATAACATCCATAGTTTTGCCCATACATATGGGACTTTCCAAGGTCTCACACTCATCACATAAGTCTGTTACCCATGCTTACATCCAGCCCATAACAATCAAAAGATCGGGCGTGTCAACATACGCAAAAGATCTCTAGGCGCTAAGCGTACGATCTAGACTACTCTCTAGCGATCTCACCAACGTCACCATCCTCACTAGACATATCTGAAGAACTACTAGAAGAACTACTAGGCTCCGGATCCTCCTGAGGAAAGATAGGGTTCCTCTCATTCTCCCTGCGATGGATCTCCTCGTGCAGACGGTCGTTATAGTCCTGCAGATGATGGAGTTCCAGCTCTAGGTCTCCCACTCGCAATCTCAGCAGCCTGTTCTCCTCTGAAACACGAATGCCCTCAACACAAACTCCTCGAAGCGCCTCCTCAGTCTCCCTCATGACCGAGGCCAAGAAAGTAGTCAACCCCTGCTGAATGGCAAGCTGTTGAGCAGTCTCCTGCTCCCTCTGAAGTGTCTGGTCTCTCTCTACTGTCAACTGAGCTAGCTGTGTAGTAAGAAGATCTATCTCTGAAGTGTGCTCCTCCTGCCGGCGATGCTATGCAGCCAACTCCTCACTAAGAACATGATCCAGATGATCATAGCTGCGCGATAGGCACCCATAAGTAGCCATCAGAGCAGCCATCGCACTTCCTGCTGGTCCAGCACAATGCTCCCTCTCAAGAGAGCTAGCCTCAAGGACGGTAGCGCCTGGCTGACGCCACACTGCCTGGTAAGGGTCTGTCGTCGGGAAGATACTGGCGGTAGCTTGGGCAACCACCTCCGGATAATCCTCCATGATATCCTGGAGAACTGTGTAGGCGACCCGGTTGGCGGCATCCCAGGGGGTCCTCCCCTGCAAAGCAAACACTCGGCGGCACCAGACGTGATCCTGGTCATCACGGCTAGGCACGTCGACCTCCACCGTGTACACGTGATGATCCTCTGACAACTGCACACGGTGCCAGTCGTACTGCGGCTCCTGGCCCTCCTGATATCCGACCAGGTGCAGAACTCTCCAGAGGATAGTGGGCATCCCAAACTCTCCCAAAAAGTCCTCTGATCCCTCATCGGTCCATGGTCCCAGCATGTAGTTAGGCCTCTTGCCTCCCGTGGACTTGCGAGCAGTGCGCTTGGTACGTGCCATCTGTAAGAAGTGTACCCACACATAGATTTTTATTAGTTTGAGAATAACTTTTATTAGAAAAACGGGACGGAAACCATAAGGAAGGAAGTAAGATTAATGCAAGATTATATGATCATGATGCATGCACGTTTCATACGTCCTCACTGCCTAACAATCTAATGGCTAGACGGTGGCATACACGTTCACTCGTAATGTTAACTAAACGTACTATACGTTCGCAAGTTAGCGTACCTGCAGAAAAACCATTTCAGCCCTTCCCACAATATGAATATCATGCACTGCGGAAATTTAAATCTAATACTCACTTAGGTGTACACCCGGTATACACGTAAGCAGTATATGCACCCATCAGAAATTATTACTCCCACAATCAATACTTTCACATATACTTGTGTGCAACAGGTATATGCGTCAGTATCATATAAGCACTTCCCTAGATTGGCGGTTGTCCAATCATGCTCTCACAACTCTCATTACCTTTAGCGTAGAGGCAATTGATCCATACATTACTATTCCGAGGAATAGCATCCATACAATTTCACCCTTGCCGTATGGACGACAGAATAAACAGAAAATAAGTATGATGCACGACCCCCAAAGTTAGTACTTAAATAGCCACCTAAGTTCCTATTGGGCATAAGGACTTGATCAATGGCACACCTAATCTTTATAAGAAGGTTTTCAGAACCTACTATAGCTACAGTTTTGACAAAGAAGAAATTTTATTTGAAAATACAGTTTTTCAAATAGAATCATGAACAGTAACGCTAACCACGCTCCGATGCCAGCTGTGACAGAACCGACCAATTTATACCAGATTAAGCACCGAATCGCCGCTTGCGCAGAGAATTCAAGTACTTAAGCTCGTACAAACCCAGTAGTCCGGAAATCTCGAAGGATTTCAAGTCATTCAACTTTAACCAAGATCGTAATAGATTAGCGTACATGTCCACGACATACATTCAGTTCGCACATAGTTCAAATACATTGGAGTTCAATATTTATTACAAACCAAAGTTTGAATTCGAAAGCGGAAGCGACATAGTTTTGAAACACAAGTCCTTAGTTCACAATACAGTGCCATATGCCTGATCAGTCCACAAAAGCATCAGGGAAGATGAGAGTTGACCATGCCCATGGTCTTAGTCACTGCCCTCGACGGGATACAGACAGTTCTCACAATAGCCGTAGAAGCATTGCCCATCTGCAACAACAAGGGATAGAACCCTGAGTACGAGAAGGTACTCAGCTAGACTTACCCGTCATAAACCAGAAATAATAGACACCAAGGATTATGCAAGGCTGTATCTGGGGTTGGCCACACTTACCTTTTGCATGAAAGCGTTTTTCCGCCCTTAGGTAATCATCATAAGAGTGTTAGCAGTCACTTTTATATAATTAACCTGATTACTAGATTTGCACCTGATCTAGAGCAAACACTTGACTACTTAATCAAGCAAGAGTGACTATTTCATCAATAGCCTTTCAGATTCCCCAACCATAACCATCATTAATTCCATATATTACTACGGTAACACATGCTCAGTCAAGTTACTCACTAACCAGGAGCGATGGCGATTACAATCGATTCCTACCAGCTGGGGATAAAATGTCGCACACTCGCCCGACACACCCTGCCAGGTGGCCGTTGGCGACCACTCAGGAGGTTCGAGAGCCCAAATCGCGGGACGGCCATGGACCCTTCTACACCGGGGGTTGTCTCAATGCCAGGTCGCTCAAGCTATTAACTGCCCATGGTCATGCCAGGTCGATCAGGCCCTGCCTGCCCTCGGACCATGCCAGGTCGATCAGAATAGTTGCCCACGGTACATATAAGGCCCTTGGTGTTAGGCGTCAATGTCTCCATCACCGGCTCAAAAATCCTTACTCGGCTTCACGGGAGGTACTCCGACCTATTCCGTTAAGTGATTGACACGTTCAAAATGACTGAGGTGTGCCTTTGTCGGGTCCTAATCGACACAGACGGGAGACTACTAGCACGCAGAACCCATGTCCTGCTGCTCCTACATCCCGCCCGGTCTCAAATTAATAATCACATGGTTATCTCCATGATAGCACCAGGCTAAACATGTTTAGTATCCACCTATATGCGGGAGACAGGAAATCACCCGACTTTTACCGGTCTAAGAAGGCTAAGCATAAACGAGCCTAGACTTATCAGGGATAACAAGATAATATTTGCAGGTGGACAAGGATAATTAATAAATGCAGCAACGGTATCACACAACTCCTATAACCTAATGCAACAATCAAAACAGGTTAACTTGTAAATGGTAATTAGCGTCTCCTTCCGGAACCCTCTCCTCCGGTGCCTCCTCCTGGCGCTGCTCCTCCGGCGTCGGGTCCTGAGCTTCCACTACCGATCCTGCATGATGCGGTACATCAATGAATAACATGAATGCACACAGAATGCATGGTGATACAGCATGAAGTAACAATTTAGGAGATAAGCATATGTCATCTACTGCTAATTAACCACCTATTTTAACATAACTATCTTACTACGTCCTGTTGTCACCACATCAAAGTTTGCTTAACGGGTTTATTAACCTCTGGCCAAAGCGAGACTAACTCCAAACAACTATCCTATAACAGCAACCCATCCTAGACAGCATGGAAAAATTCTACAAAAATTACTGGAGATTAACAATACTTAATCTAATCCTCTATCCAAATTTCACCCCATTTGGACCTAGACTCCACCCCCTATGAAAAAGACAAATCCTATCATAAAAAGGTGCTTTGAACTACACATCCTAGCATAAAGTGTCAAACAACAGGTTTCATAATTTTCTTCTGAACTTCTTAGCACAAGAGCAGCCAGTAAAATTTACCAAGTCCATGCTCTTCATATTTTAATTACTACAAAATAAACAAGAAAATAGCATTTAATCATTTTAATTACTACTGCCAAATTATTTCACAGAGCAACCTCATTTTACATTTTTCCCAGAAACTATTCCTCAACACAAACCTAACAAAACAAGAATCACATTTTTCTGAGACAAACACAATTTACTATGCATTTAACAAGATTTTAGCCTAAACATAAATTAAATATAACTATACAGAAAATCACCACAAACTGGACATATTATATTTTTCATGCATAGACCTCAACATAACAATCCCAACAAAACTTGTTTCACCTTTTTAGCATTTATACTTAGCAAGATATGAATTAAACAAGCAATGCAACAATTTCTGAAACTAATTAACAAAACTCTGAAAATCATTCAAACTGAAACTACTACGTGCACCCGAACTAGTGCACACAGACAAACCCTAACTCACTGACACGCGGGCCCTCGGGTCAACCCGACACCACGCGTTAGACACACCGAACAGGGGAGGAGGTTGACCACGCCGTAGCTCGCCGGGGGCGAACTCTCCGGCGAAACCAACTCCACCGATGGACTCACCACGCTCTTCCGCACCCGAGGGTGCCCTTACTTGGCCCAGCGCAAGCTCGGATCGAGCTCACCGGCGACAATGGCGGACACGGCGGCGCGGCCGTGGCTACGCCGGCCGATTCCGACCCCGACGAGCCAAACTAACTTCCTAACCTACTCCGGCGACCTTCCTAACCCTAACCCAAGGCTCGGAAGCCAAGGTGCAAGCTTCGAGCACCCGCGTCCACGGTGGTGCCACTCCGGCGACCATGGCGAGCGGCGGACGACGGTGTACTCGCGCTTCCAAGTCCTAATCGGCCTAACCGTCACCACCACTAGCTCCGGCATACCGAGGCGACTCAAGAACGCTAGCTAGGGCAGATGGATGAGCTCGGGAAGAGAGTTGGCCACGACGGACCGAGCGCGCCGGCCATGGCGGTCATGGCGGACGGCGGCGTTCCGCGGGCTTCTAACCCTAATCGGCTAAACCAACACCCTCTACCTTCTTCTCGGACCTCACTAACCCCTAAACGAGCGCTAAGGTGACACGGAACCACGGGACGGAGGCCGGCCACGGCGGACCGAGCTCGGCGGTCATGGCGGCCATGGCGGCGGCTCATCTCGAGGCTCACCTAGGCTTCCTACAGGGTGCTAAGGGTAGCACGGGGTGTGGGGGCTCACGACGAAGCTGGGTGGTTGGATGGATGGTCGGTGCGGCGGCAGGACGGCGGCGAACGGCGGCGGCGCTTGCGGCTCGGGCGACGGCGAACGAGAGCGGGAGCGGGAGAGAGGCGCGAGCGCGGCGACAGAATGGAGGGAGGAGTTCGGACAGGCGAGGCGGGGCTGGCTTTGCCGCTTGCCACGCCGCGCGCAGACGCTGGCTTGGCCGGCCGTCGAGCGCCACACGGCGACCAAGTCCTGGCGCTGTCGGCCACGACGCCGCGCGCGCCGGCACGGCACGGCCCGGCCCGGGTTCAGCGCCATCAGGCCGACTGACGGCCAGTTTTTGCGCGCGATTAACCCCTTATCCGCTCGATGAAAAGCTAAACTACTTGCTCCACGGCTTAGAGCTACATACCAGCTTCAACTTTGGTTACAAGATTGATCTTTGGTTCGGCCTAGATTGCTCCCAAGAGAGCTCCAAAGTCGACTCCATGAAACGGTTTGGTCAGTTAGGGACTTAGAAAATTTTCTAAGTTTAACTCCCTCTAATCTGCCTTGTGGGTCCCAAAACACCTTGTTCAACCCATTTTCATGAGTTGGGCCTTAAACAACTTTTGTTCTATACTAAATTCTACACACTTTTGGTTAAGGGCCCATAGCCATACAAAGCTTCTAACAAGGAAGTCTCAGTTAGTCAAACAAAAGGACTCCTAGGGCTCTATTAAGGCAACTAGGGTTAGAGACTTAGTTAGCCAAAATGACCAACATAAACCTAACTTCATTTTGACTCCCCAACAAGGTTCATCTACTAACAGACTCTAACACTCCACAACCAAAACAAACAAGCAGAGCATCACATGAGCACACATGAAAGGACACTTAACAAAAAGAATGCAACATGAGATGATGATGCTTTATGCTCATGAGATGTCAAGTTATGCATTTAGGGTTGCTTAACACCTAGGGTGTTACACCCCGAGCCTCTTGTTATTTATAATAACTTTGAGGATCTACTGAACTTTCTCCAAGTAATTCTTGAACCAAGAAAAAACTTTTCCTTAATGGATAGTACCCTGTAGCCCCCGAGCCTGAGATCTGAGTACTATAGTAGTCGGTCTTTAGGGTCTGTAGAACCAAATGATTGGGTAATCCATTTAAGGTCTTGAAGGAGTCGGATTGTGTCACCAATTTATTTGTTCAAACCATCCAATTAATAGATGTCCAGCTTTAGGTGGGTAGTGTTTTCAACAAACACCCCATATCACCCCCACTGGATAAATATTACCAGAGGTCGACAATAATTGACTGTTGACTGTCCAACTGTACGCAGTAATGTCGTCTTGTCGTTTTCCTTAACTGTAGACTTTGTCGTTTATGCCTTGAAGTGCATGTGAGAATCAGTCCTGTTACTCACACTGAGCTTCACATGCGCCACAGTGTATTGGGTGAATTATTGGTCCTGCAGTCACTCTTGAAGCTGAACCAAGTCCATAGACCAAGATGAAAACTGCCTATAAATACCCTGCCTAGGACGCTATGGAGCTCATACCCATTGGAGGAAAAAAAAACTTGTCTTAGTCCCATTAGTATTATAGTAGCAATAGCAGAGATGGCCGAGCCCCCGAGTTTCGTCTTTCTGTAGAATAGATGAAGTGCCCAGAAGAATTCTTGTGAAGGGACCATCTGTCAGGGTGGTTTCTAAGTGGTCGCGAGCAGAAGAGTACAGAGCGGCGCCTAAAAGAACTCTTGTGACTACCACTGGTGAATAACCTTGTAGTCACAGGTTGTCAAAAGGGCAGCGAGGGTGATGGTCTTGCCCGTAGCTCCTTGAGCATTGGGGTGGACCTAAGACCCACCTTGGGAGGCACTGAAAAGGCTCATGTGTCTACCCAAGGTTCTGTGTCTGCTTTACTGCGTCTCACTGAACCCGGTCCTTGGTGCATTAGGCATCAAGGCTATGTGCCTTGAATTTGCTAGAGTAGCGTTTTACACCTTGAGTCAACGTCTATTGAAAGTTGTTGTATCTTCAAGATGCTTCCTTGTACTTTTGTTGTAATTCTGAGTACTAATATGAAGAATCCGGGTACTTGGAATAGTATCCAAGTCCTTTGTCCTTTTATCCGAGTACTATATATCTTGCGTTTTTTTTGGAAAATCTTATCTGTGTGCCGCTTCGGCCCGTTGGTCTGACGCCGTTGTGACACGTATCGCCCTCCGTTAGGGTTTGTAACGTTGCCGCGCGCCGTCAGTGAAAACTGAACGGTTGCCCAGATAGATCTATAATAAGCCACCGCCGGGGCTTGCTTTCCTCACGCTTTCATCAAGCTCTTGCATTCAATCCATCAATCCTTTAGCCTTTTGCTGGTTGATGCGCAAGAAATCCCTCATCACTACCATGGGTCCCAAGAAGCAGCCCAAATCCAAGCTCACCACTACCATTAGGCCACAGCATCCGAACCCGCCGACAGATGTTTTGGCGTGGAAGAAACCTGACACCACTCAGGCGGAATTGGCGTTACTCACGCAGCAAGGCTATCTGCGGGTGCAAGCAATTGATGGCTGGAGGGTGCCAACCGACCACCGGGCTCCCGCTCCCAACACCACGGAGATTGTCACGTTCAAGGCAATGGTGGAGCGGGGATTGGGGCTGCCGGCATCAGACTTCTTCCGCGGATTACTACATCATTATGGTTTGACTTTGAACCATATTACTCCTAATGCAGTTCTCCACATCTCTATCTTTGTCCACCTCTATGAAGCTTTTCTTGGTATCTGCCCCAACTTCACCCTCTTCCGCTATTTTTTCTGGTTCAAGTGTCAACCTAGTGACATTAGGACCGATGTAGTCGGAGGGGCGAGTCTTCAGGTTAGGCAGGAAGTAGCCAATCAGTATGTGACAGTAGAGTTGTCAGATACTGTAAAGGACTGGGCTAACGGGTGGTTTTATATGGGGAATCCACCCCCAGCGCTGCGCCGTCATGATGGGTGGCCGCCACAGAAGTGCCGCGAGTGGAAGGAGAAGATTTCGGTTGAGGAGCTTGAAACTATCCAACCCCTGCTCATGGGTATAGATGCCTTGAGGATTGATGGGCTCACAGGCTTTAACATTGTCCAAGACTTTGTTGCCCGGCGCATCCATCCTCTACAGCAGAGAGCAAACTTTGGGTTTGAGTACTTGGGAAGGAATGACCCAAGTTGTCATGCTGAGGACCAGTTGGCAGATGCTGAGGTCTTGTGGAGGGTGAACCAGCTTAAGAGCCGTGAACGCCCAGCTCCAGTGATGACGACCTTTTCCGCCATTAATGCTCCTCCTCCGGTTAGTCTTTGAACTTATCTAGTCATTAGTTATCTCTATAGGAATCCTTCTGACTTGTTGATATACTTCTTTGATATAGGGTCAGGGTAGAAACAACAATGTATGCCCTTCTCTGCCTCTACCAACTCAAGAAGGCGGAGGCATAGCTCTGGAAGGACCCATCCGGAGTGAAGATTTACCAAGTAAACAAAGCTCCTCTGCTGATCTGGATTGGCTTGACTCAGACTCAAGCGATTCTGATGTCATGATCGTAGATCCTGATGCAGGAAGTAGTCGGAAGAGGTCGCCGACTCCTCAGCTAGATGCCAGAGCACCCGTCCAGAAGAAGGCTCGCACTGGTAATCGCCGTGCTTGTCGCAAAGTTTCTTTACCACAAGAATTGTGCGATAAATACTACAAGCCAGGTAATCCTGGTAAGGGAAAACCCGAGTACTTTGTAGTTCTATCACTTGTCGTTAACCACTTAACTCATATATGATAATGTACCAGGTACTGGAGCAGAACAGGGTGCTTCCGCGAGCGGGGCTGGTGTCAAATCATCTGATCTGCCGCCGCCATTGAAAGTCCCCAAGACTTTTAAGTTCACGAAGTAAGTGACATCCTTGCGTTTGAATTTCAAGACATATTGTCTGTGCTGGGACTAATATCCATCTGTCTTTCAGGAAGGTGAAGCCGGCTGCTGCATTCGCCAGTGCTGTACCAGATATTGTCATAGCGGAGGAGTCGGAGGCTCCCGCGAAGGATGACTCCGAGGTGCCACCTACCTTCAGCCAGGTAGATGTGCTACCTGAATCTTCTCTTCCCGAGACAACGCCTGATACCGCATCTGACGCCGCGCTTAACACTCAGGTTGGTTGGCCATACTCCATCTTCTGTTCTCAGGCACAATTGGAGTTTGATCGAGCTTGGAGTGACTGGTTTTTCTGTACTCGACAGCCGCATGAACCAACTCTTGAGATGGTTGTGGCACAGATCCAGGCGGAATCTTCACTTCAGCAAGGGGGAGGTTCCCAAGATGCGCCCGAGTCCTCTCGCCAAGGCACAACCTTGGATGTCTTCGGGTACGACCAAGACCTCACTGGGCTGAAGGAGCTGAGTGACCAGTTGAAGTCACCGTATGATGCGCTCCAACAGTTTATTGAGGTAAGAAATCCCAGTTCTTCCTTTAGTACTCTATAAGGTCATCCGAGTACTTATGTTGTACCTTTATTTGCAGGCCTTTGACTTCAAGGTCCGGGACCAAGTTACCCGGATCCGGAGAGAGACGGCTCGTGAAGTTGAGCAGCTCAAAGAGTACATTGCTGAGGATCAAATCCGGCAAAAACTCGCTACCCAGGTGCTTCACGACAAGATTAGCCAGCTTCAGGGTAACCTTGAAGCTGCCAATAACCGTGAAGTAGAGCTGATCGCCAAATCCGCCGCCATGGAGGTGGAGATGAAGAATTTGAAGAAGTCGGCCAAGAAACAACTCAAAGGTACTCATGAATTCCGAGTACTTAATCTTTGTCCATATAAGCAATCCAATCTTACGGTAGTGTCTTGAACTTGTGCAGATGCAAATAATAAGGCTTCAGGATGGCAGAACGCCTTTAACCGCAAGGAGGCGGAGCTCGAAGAGGTATTTGCTAATGCGCAGAGTACTCTTGAAGAAGCCAAATTGATGCGTGAGGGTGCTGACCGGGATCTCTTGCAGGCCTTGAAATCTACATGGGAGCTGGAGCAAGCCGTGGAGCCTCTACTCAGGATGATACCGGCGCCCGAAGGAGTCGAGGAATCCTTGATCGACCGAACCAAAGCTGCCCCAAAGCGGCTGGCTCAGTACATCAAAGATATGTCACTCTCCGTCGTCCAGGGCTTGATGGCTACCCTTCGTCTGCACATGCCGTTATTTGATCTAGGCACTCTGATGACCCTCCCTGAGGATAAGAGTGATGAAGACCATGCGGCGATGCAGGAGGAGGTGAAGGCCACGGCAGAGGAGTACTCGGAGATCTTGGAACTTATGTAGTAGACTCCTTTGCTCTTTTAGGCGCCACCGTGTAATCCCCTGTAAACAATTTATAGGTAATAAAATATATTTATTACTTTTGATTCTCCTGAATTTTATATGAGTTCAACTCCGAATGGCGACAAGACAGTACTTTGCAATGGGTTGTATGTGTGTTATGGTGGATGTATGACCAGACGTCTGATTAGACGAGTCTATCCGAGTGCTCTCTAGCACATTAGGTGTGGGTCGTGTGACTTCGTCTCCCTGACTTTTTGTAGAGAACTCAGTCTTGCCCGAGTACTACTCTTAGTACCCTTATTCAAGGGATAATTTTGATCAAGCACCTCTTGAATGACCATTGCATAGGTTCCTTCTGGTTGAATTGTATCCTCTTGAGGATCGCAGCTTGAGTGCGAAGGTGGGTGGACCTCTGTCCAGTGGGTTGTGTGACAAGGTGGATACTTATCCCATCTTGTTACGCCTTATAGAAACCAGTCTCCACTATAGTGGATTCCGTATTTTGCTATAGGCTGATAGCCGGGTGTTTAAGCCGTACTATCATGCGAGTTGTATTGAGCTCGGAGCTCGTAACTCGAGTTTGGTTTCCGCTGAACCAGTCTATCCGAGTAGTTAGTACTAATCGGAGGTAGAGTCCTGCCTCTGCAGTGACGTGGTGGATGACTGAATAGTCAAATATAGTTTGGATAAATTGCAAAGTGTCTAGTGAACTTCAAACTTTATTAATATCCAACTAGTGATTACAATTGCCCTGAATCTGATATGTAGCGTAGTCCTTAAGTATGGAATTTCTTCAAATGCTCTATATTCCACGAATTTGGCAGTGGAGATCCATCTTCAGTGACTAGCTCAAACGTTCCGGGTCTTGTTACTTTGGATACAATATAAGGACCCTCCCATGGGCTCATGAGCTTATGGCGTCCCGTAGTGTTCTGTATCTTCTTCAGCAGCATGTCTCCCACTTGGAAAGTACGGTGATGGACATTTTTATCATAGTAACGCCTCATCCCTTGAAGGTATCTTGCGGACTGAAACAGTGCAGTCAATCTGGCTTCCTCAATGCTGTCGACTTCTAGCCGCCTGCTTTCATTAGCTTCCCCTTCGTTGTACTGCTCTACCCGTGGGGATTTCCAGATTAAGTCAGCCGGAAGGATTGCTTCAGTGCCATAAACCAGGAAGAAAGGAGTGTGGCCTGTTGCCCGACTACGTTGCGTTCGTAGCCCCCAGACTACCTTAGGCAATTCTTCAACCCACTTGCCACCGTGATCCCTTAGAAGGTCAAATAGTCTTGGCTTCAGACCTGCGAGGATCAAGGCGTTGGCTCGTTCTACATGGCCATTGGACAGAGGGTGGGCTACCGAGGCATAGTCTATCCTGATGCCGCAATCGCTAGCCCATGTCTTGAATTCAATTGCCGTGAAGGGGGACCCAAGATCAGTGATGATTCTGTGTGGCATTCCAAAGCGGTGAAAGATGCTCTGTATGAATTGTACTGACTTAGATGTGCTGAACTTGACCAGAGGCATGTACTCAATCCACTTGGTGAACTTGTCAATTGCGACATATAAATACTTAAATCCGCCTGGAGCACGCTTGAGGGGACCTACCATATCAAGTCCCCAACACGAGAAAGGCCATGACGGAGGAATACAGATTAGCTCATGTGTAGGTACATGTTGTTGCTTGGCGAAGAATTGACATGACTGACAATGGCAGACTAAGTCTTCTGCATCTTTTAGGGCTGAAGGCCAGTAATATCCTGCCCTGAAGATCTTTCCGACTAGTGTCCTTGAGGCTGCGTGATTGCCACAGCATCCAGAGTGGACTTCTTTCAAGATTTCTCTGCCTTCTTCTGGTGTGATACACTTGAGGAGGACTCCTGATGAAGCACCACGTTGATACAATTTATCGCCAACTAGAACATAGTTCTTGCTACGCCTGGTGACTTGCTCTGCTTCAGTCTTGTCACTCGGGAGTTTATGCTCCTTGAAATAGTCAATGAATACTTGTGTCCAGTCGGATGATAGGGATAGAACCTGGTTGGACGGTGCTGAGCCGAGTTCTTCTTTTTCTTGGATTGATGGCTTGGATAACTCATGTACAAAGGTACCGCTAGGAACCTGTGCTCTGTTAGAGCCCAACTTAGCGAGGATATCTACTGCTATATTGATGTCCCGGGTGATGTGAATGAGTTCCAGCCCAGCAAAGTGTTTTTCTAGCTTGCGGACTTCTGCGCAGTAGGCGTTCATTGTCTCCTTGGTACAATCCCAGTCTTTGTTAACTTGGTGAATGACCACAGAGGAATCGCCATAGACTAGTAGTCTCTTGATGCCCAGAGTAACTGCTAGTTTGAGCCCATGGAGTAGTGCTTCGTATTCTGCTTCATTGTTGGTAGTCGGCCACAATATTTGCAGAACATATTTGAGCTGTTCTCCCACAGGGGATACAAGAAGGACTCCAGCTCCTGCTCCCCTGAGTTTTAAGGACCCATCAAAATACATCTTCCAGTGATCAGGAATAGCGCTGTCTTGAAGCTGTTGTATCTCTGTCCACTCGGCGACGAAATCAGCTAGAGCTTGCGACTTGATAGCTTTCCTTGGAGTAAATTTGATATTAAGAGCGCCCAATTCGACTGCCCACTTAGAAATTCTACCGGTAGCATCACGATTGTGAAGGATTTCTCCTAAGGGAAAATCCGTGACTACCGTGATTTCATGAGCGTCGAAGTAGTGCCTCAGCTTCCTCGAGGATATGAGTAGGGCGTAAAGTAGTTTCTGCACTTGTGGGTATCTGACTTTGGAGTCGGAGAGTACCTCACTAATGTAGTAGACTGGTTGCTGGGTACTGTAGATGTGCTTGTCATCTTTGCGCTCTACCATGATGGCCGTTCTCACGACGTGTGTAGTGGCAGCAATGTACAACAGCATTGGTTCCTTGGGCTCAGGCGGCGTTAGTATCGGGGACTTCGTGAGGTAACCCTTGAGCTGTTCAAAGGCCTGGTCTACTTCCTCTGTCCACTGAAACTTGTCGCCAGCCTTGAGCAGTTTGAAGAAAGGTAGTCCCTTTTCTCCTAAGCGTGAGATGAACCGGTTTAGTGCAGCCATGCATCCGGTTAGCTTTTGGACGTCTCTGACTGATGACGGTGGCTTCATGTTGATGATGGCTGAGATTTGCTTCTGACTAGCCTCAATGCCTCGATGGCTAACAAGGAACCCGAGTAGTTGGCCGGAGGGTACTCCGAAGACGCATTTAGTTGGATTCAGCCTCCATTGAGACGCGCGTAATCGGTTGAAAGTCTCCTCTAGGTCTGAGATTAGGGTATTCGGGTCCTTTGTTTTTATAACGACGTCATCAACATATGCTTCTGCATTGCGGCCAATTTGATCACCCAGACAGTCTTGGATGGCCCGTTGATAAGTAGCCCCCGCGTTCTTCAATCCGAAGGACATAGTTTTGTAGCAATATGCTCCGAATGGAGTGATGAACGATGTCTTTGGTTGATCTTCTTTCTTGAGGGCAATTTGATGATACCCGGAATAGCAGTCTAGAAATGAGAGTAAAGCGGAACCTGCGGTAGCATCCACTATTTGGTCTATCCTTGGTAATCCGAAAGGGTCCTTTGGACAGTGCCTGTTGAGGTCTGTGTAGTCTACACACATGCACCACTTGGCAGAGTTCTTCTTTTTGACTAGCACCGGGTTAGCTTACCACTCGGGATGCAGGATTTCTCTGATGAACCCGGCAGTGAGTAGTTTCGTTATTTCCTTCTTGATTGCTTCCTTCTTTTCTGGTGAGAATCGTCGTAGTCTCTGCTTGATAGGTCTTGAGCCTTCTTTTAGTTCCAGTTTGTGCTCAGCCAAGTTCCTTGGGACCCCGGGCATATCTGCTGGTTTCCAAGCAAATATATCTTTGTTTGCTCTAAGGAACTTGGTGAGCGCGAGTTCCTATTCTTCCGATAGGTGGGCGCTGATAACCGTTGTCTTGGAGGGATCACCGGTTTCCAGGTCGATAGCTTTTGTGGAGACTTCTGCTGGTGGTTGGATAGTACCCGCCTTTTTAGTTGGGATCTCTGAATCTCCAGGCTTGGTATTATGCACCAATTGAGCGAGCTCCTATACTTCTAGGGCGATTTGAGCTTTTTCAGCGATTTGGACAGCCTCTGTGTCGCAATCGAAAGAACGCTTCAAGTCGCCTCTGAAGGTTAAGATTCCTTTAGGACCTGACATCTTCAATAAGAGATACGGGTAGTGGGGTATTGCCATAAACTTGGCAATGGCTGGACGCTCGAATATGGCGTGGTATGATGACTCAAAGTCCGCTACCTCGAAACTGATGTACTCCGTTCTGTAGTTGGCCGGAGTTCCAAAAGTGACGGGTAGTATGATCCTTCTGAGTGGTACGGCTGCTTTTCCGGGTACTATGCCATAGAAAGGGGCAGTTGATGGAGTGAGCTGAGTTGCAAGATCCAGGTTCATCTTCTTCAAGGTGCCTGCAAATATGACGTTGAGTCCTGCTCCGCCATCGATGAGTACCCTTCCAAGAGTATAGCCTGCAACTGTCGGGTCTAGCACTAGTGGGTAGTGCCCTGCATTGGAGACGCTAGTCCATTGATCAGTTCTGGAGAAGCTAATTGGGTGCTCGGACCAGTCGAGGTATTTGGGCGTTGCTGGTTCAGCCGACATGATTTCCTGCAGAGAAAGCTTTTGGAGCCTCTTGCTGTCGCTGGTGGTTACACCGCCAAAGATAATGTTGATAGTGCCTTTGGGATGTTGGAAACCGCCATCGTCTTGTGGAGGGTCCTCAGCTGTCTTCTTGCCTTTATCTTTCTTGTTTTTGTTGAAGTCAGGGTTCAAACCTCGCTCCTTGAGATGTCGACAGTGCCTTGCAAGATGTCCACCCTTTGGATGGAAGGGTCAAGGCCCGTCGAGTAAGTCATCGAAGGTGTAGGGCTTGTTTCCCTTCTTCTGGGGTTCCATGGCAGCAACAGTATTGTCCCCTGCCCTCTTGCGGGTGTTTTGCTGTGATGCCTGGTTACCCTTCTGATTGTTGCCTCGATCACCTTGTGTATTCCTATCGGGGAAGCGTTCCTGTGTGCGTTCCTCTGTTGCCATTATGGAATTTACAGCCCGGTGAAATTCATCGGCGGTGATCGGGTCCTGCTTGATGAAATCTTTGTAATTGTACCTTTCGCAAATACCATTGCCGAAAAGGTCGATTACTTCTCTGTCCGTAATGTCGGAGACTGTAGAGCGGATTTCAGAGAATCGCCTATAGTACTCCCTCATTGATTCATTCTTCAATTGCTTGCAAGCTCTGAGCTTCGTCCGGGGGTCCGACCTCTCTGAAACACCGGCAAAGTTTTCAATGAAGATGCGATGCATCTGTTCCCAGGAGTCGATGGACTCGGGCTTGAGCCTGTCGAACCAAGCGAGCGGCATTGTCTCTAGAGCCATTGGGAGGTAGAGTGCTTTGACGTCGCTGCTTCCTCCGGCTAACTCGACTGCCTAAGCGTACAGCCTGAGCCACCGTTTGGGTTCTGTTTTTCCGTCATACTTGGAGTAGTTCCCGGGTTTGAATTTCCGCGGGAAAGCGACTTCTCGTAGTCTTTTGGAAAAACAGGGGAAGCGGTCGACCGCATCGAGTGCTGCGACTGTGGGTCCTCTATATGAGGACTCTGCTCCTCCTTCGGCTTGATCAGGTGCTCGGGGACCCAGGCGACTCCTTGCTGGGACCCTACCGAGCCTTTCTTGCACAGGTCGCCTCTGTCCTGGATTAGATGAGTCTTGTTCATCGGCTAAGGAACCGAGGTTGCGTCCTTGAAGTTGGAGTGCAGTGGTCTGGAGCATGATTAGTCATCGCTCTTTATCCGGAGTGCGGTTGGCCTTACCACCCATCTCTGTAGCTAAGGCCAATATATTCTGGTAAGGAGTCTGGTAGACTTTGTGTCCTGCTACTCTCATGAACTCAGGTTCAAGGTTGCGAGAGCAATCGGGGCGGCGCCTGTCGCTTTGAGAGTGATTTTCTTCATCGCGGTTCTGGCGTTCTACCTCTGCCTCCAGACGCCTCCGAGTATTGTACTCTTCCAGGCGTATGTTGTAACCATCCACGGCTTCTTTGCGGTGAGTAGCCCGCCTCATGCGGGCCTCTTTTGCTTTGTTCTTCCGGATTCTTTCAGTTTTTATGGACTTTGTTTCTCCGGCTACCTCCGGGTCATTGTCAGAGATCATGCTCAATGTTTCATCGTCTTGGAAGACATCTGGGGGCGTTGGTGGTCGTAGGGACGACTGATGCCCTGTCATGAAGACTTCCCGATTGAAACCGTGGCTAGATCCTGGTGTCAGCGATTCCAGGGTAGAAGTACTGGAGATTAGCTCCATTGAGGTGTCGTGTTCCTCAGAAGGGAGCTGATGTCTGTGCTGATATGGAAGTTGCTAGTCGATTGTGCCAATCAGTCTAGCCGGGGCAGGCTAGATTGGCCAATGGACGATGTTACCCTCTTTAGTAGAGCTGAAAACGAGTCCTTTTTGGGCTCCTGTCAAAGGTATCTACTGATACTCTTTGAATTTTGCCTCAATCAGGTCTTCAAAGTTTTCAGCAGCGTTCCGCAGTCCGAAGGAGCTGGCTTGATCGTGATCCGAGTCCTTCCCTTGAGAATTCGGGTTCGAATAAGAGTCGGATGCCTCTGAGCCATCCTCGGGGTGCTGCAGTTGTTGAATCTGCAATCTTGCGAGTTGTTGGGCGAGAAGTTCCGTGTTTGGCATGGTTTGCAGCTGAGATTGGTTGTCAATTCAACTGTGGAGCCTTCCTTGATCATCCGCGATGCAAGTCCATGAGCCAAAAACGAAAATAGATCCCGCCGAGAACATGTTGACGCGGTTCGCCGGGCTCTTGATCGTCGAATCGCCGAGGACCCCTACCTGGCGCGCCAGCTGTCGGTGTTTAGTAACCGGCAACTAGTCTTGAGATTACTCAGGACTATTTGTTCGGTGGGGATCGGTGTTCGTAGGACCCGGCGATTACACAGAGACAGCGATTTATACTGGTTTAGGCCGCTGAATAGCGTAATACCCTACGTCCAGTGCGGCGTGTGCCTTGTGTATGATTATGATTGAGAGTTGAGTCTTTCTAGGACCTGCACCTGGCTCCCCTTATATACCCGGGTGATCCATGGCTCAGTCCGAGTCCTAGCCGAATACAGAGGGAGAGTTCTATGCTGATTACAAGACCTCCTCATACAACTCGACTAAGTTACAAGTCGGAGTCCTAATACAAGTATGCTACGTAACAAGTCTTTGGATCTCCTACGCCGTCCTGGATTAGTCGGAGTAATCAACTTCGGATGATATCTCTGACATCCTGGTCCGTCAACAAGGTAGACGCGTGCTTAACTAAAGCTGGCGGTTCTGTTGGGGAGCCGTTGCCTGTCACTAATGCAGAGGCGTTCGAGGGTTGGCTTGCTAATGAGCTTGATGTCTTTAGCTCGCTAGTTGAGAACGCGACCGATTTTGGCTGTTATGCCGGAGCCTTGGCCATGGCTAGAACCCTTCGACAGGCGGACTGTGAGCACCTCCGAAAGGTTAAGAAGCCCAACCATGTATTTCCGATGGTTGATGAGGTGCACTAGATGAAGGTCGATGATTCCGAGGTCCGAAACTGTGCGATGCGTTTGCTTTGTAGGTTTTGGATTTCCGGTGGAGGCCGAGTCCTTGCGTTCAAGGAAGTCGCCGAAGCTACTCGCTAGGTTAGTACTATTGGAGAGCGTAGTTTTTGGCTCTGTTTTGATGTTTAAGGAGTTAGTACTGAATTTTGGGTTGTTTGCCTCTGTTTTGTGTCTGCAGGCTCGGAGAGAAGCAATGCCCTCGCCGCCGGCCGCTGTTGATGCAGGAGGCAGCTCGGAAGCTATCCCTGAGCCTTGCGCTGCGGGGGTTTCGCTTGCCGAAATCGAGGCCTTGACTGGAGACGTCCCGAGCACTGAAGAGGCTGCCGTGGAAAAGGCAGCAACGGAAGAGAGGCCTACTACTACCGTCGAAGCTACTGCAGAAGAGGCAACGATGGAGAGGGCGCCTGCGGAAGCCTCGGGTGCTGCCATTGGTGAAGATTTAGAAGCTGTCGATGACGAAGCTGCGGCTGATGGGCATGGGGAAGCTGGTCAGGTGTGAACTGAAGGACCGAGAAGCTATCTGAAAGCGACCAGAGGGGGGTGAATGGGAGCTTCAAAATTTTTCTTTCGGAAACTAGATGCCACTGTCCCAAAATCAACCCCAAAGCGAACCCTAGAGCTTGCTAATGTCCACGACCCTAGATGTAGGGTGGATGCTTCCTAGAAGCACAGTGGGACACTACACAACCCTAGAAAACCAACGCAAAAGACGGAACCCGAATCCGAAGTCGCACGAACAAACAGCGAACGAAACAGCGCAAACTCTGCTGCATCGGACGCTGACCCACCGGACGCGTCCGATGCAAAATCAACAAAAACAGAACCTTACTGCATGGACATCGGACGCTGCTACAGTGACTCAGTAGCGTCCGATGCCAGACCTCCGGTGCGTCCGATGGCAACGGACGCTCCGATGGTCAGCGTCCGATGCTCCTTCAACCTGTCTGTCAGGTGACACGTGGCATCGAACGCGTCCGCTAGTATGAACCAGCGTCCGATGGTCCCGTCACCAGCGTCCGATGGTCCCGAAACAGCACTGTTCTTCCGCGAAATCCACTCGATCTCCTCCGAATCAAAAGCACTAAGGCCTAGACTTGGTGTGATGAGTTCCAAGGATGTTAGTGAGCTATCCCAACGGAATCATGGCTCGCATCTAACTCCAAATCGATGGATTGGAAGAAATCGGGACTAAAGAAACAAAAACCGATCCAAGACTAAAATCACTTGATCTCCTAGACTGTGAGGTCAGAGTTTAATTCCTTCGGTGGAAAGAAGTGCCTCACGATCTAGAACAACTTGGTTCAAACGAATTTGCAAAAGATGAACCGAGCAAAGAGATCAAGCGACGGGAAAATCGTGGAGAAAAAGGATTCCGCGAAGAACACAACCAAAACGCGAATCACAGCCACGAATTGCAAGCCGAAGCGCAAACACACGCTACGACAAGGAGGTTATGGCCTCCTTTCCTCAAAATCAACAAGTACACAGAGTTCTTGGTCTCTCTGCGGATCTCAGCTACAGCAGGGGATGGGAGAGCAGGAAACCCTAAGTGCGAAAGAGCAAATGACTGAGATGGCTAAAAACTGAGATAGGGGAGGAGGGTGTCTCCCCTGACTACTTATCCTATTCTAATCTAAGTCTATTTCCCACTCTACCCCTCTCTATTCTAATTACAGAGCGAACCAGCTAAACCCTAGGGTTATTCGGGACCAACTCCGTGTGGTAGGTAGATCCGACGGTCACGCCCGCACAAGTCGTCCGCGTTGCCTCCACGCAACCTTCCGATTGCCGCCACGTGCCGCCCTCGCTCTGCACCCCCGGTTTTGAGGCCCAAACCAGGAAACCAGCCTTTTCCATCAATCCCCGGTTTTGAGGCCCAAACCAGGAAACCAGCCTCCAGCCTGAGTTTTGTGGACCAAACTCAGAAACCCGTAGCTCCCGAGTTTTGAGGCCCAAACTCGAAAACCGGCCTATCGCCCGAGTTTTGTGGACAAACTCAGAAACCGTCCGCGCCCAGGTTTTGTGGCTCAACCTGGAAACCGAGCACCCAGGTTTTGAGGCCCAAACCTGGAAACCGTCCACTCGTTGGTTTTTCCCTGGCTCAACCAACAAACCGGAGCTGTAGAAGGGATGCACCGCCTATGCACCCCGTCCACTGACACGTGTCCCCAGGTCCTCGACCCGAGCAACACTGTGCCTCGCAAGTCTTCGCTCGTCGCTGTCCCAGGCTGCCAGCCACCACAGCTGATCCTTAGGCACTCTGGTCCCTCAGTCCAAGCCTCACGTCCGCCCTTCACCGCTCGGTACATCGGCATGGCACATTCGTCGTATGGCACGCCCATCCTTCTCCGCACCCGGTCCGTCAGCACGACACGTCTCAACTTGACCTTCACCTTGCCCTCGATCACTGTCTCCGTGCTCGACACCTGCACAACACAAGCCAAAGAACATGCGATCAATCCAGTTGACAATCACTCATCACTCAGAGACTCGGCATACACCCATGTATCCGCAATCTCCCCCTTGATGAGTGCATTGTCAACTACACACACAAATCATAAGATGAAAGAAGAAGGTAGGAGAAAAGAGAAGAGAGAACTCGACCAAATGACCCAAAAGCATAGCAAAGCCGAAGAAGGTCAAGTGGAAGAAGTGAAACAACTTGGTCCCCTAAGACAAGGGCAACGGCTCGACGCAACCAAGCAAAGCAAAGCTAGCCCTCAAGAAGAGGTAGAACAGGCTCAACACCGCTAGCAGATACCAATTGAAGTCGGAGGCAAATGAAGCAAAATGCTAGTCCCTCAAGATAGAGGCACAGAGGCTCAACACAACTAGCAAGACAACCATTCTGAACCAATTGGGAACAACCGAAAGGTCTCCAAAAACACAAGAGGACCAATCAAACTCAAAATCGATACCAATTTGGAAAAATGTTTGCTAGTCCCTCAAGACAGAGGCAACGGCTCAACACAACTAGCAAACTCCCCCTCGACAAGTGTAAGCAACTAGGAATTCTCCCCTTAGTCAACCAATCGGAGCACAAAAGATTTGAAAACCAGAAAATCTCCCCCTTAGTTGAACATTAGGAGTCATATGATTTGACATTATTTCTCCCCCTTAGTTGAAAATGCACTAAACAAGATCCAGGAATAAACTCTCCCCCTTTACACAAGCTCCCCCTTCTAAAATGCATATGAAGTCAGAAAGGCACGTTAGAAGCTTCATGCATATAATCAAAAGAGTGCAAAAATGCTCTAATCGGTGTAGCTCCAATGGCACCACTAAGCACTCAAATAGCGAAGGCTCAAACTGATCACACATACGAAATATGAAGCATATGAGCAAGTGGGCAGTTTTTAGCCAAAAAGATAGCCACCATCAAAATAGCACCACACATGTATAGGTAGGAATCCAAACATGTGCTAAACATATATACAAGGTGAACTACCTCTAGCAAAGTTCAATCATCATGCATAGGAATGAAGCATATACTTGTGATTTCATTTTTAAATCGGAGTTACAGCGGTAAAGAATTCACAAGTTAATTTTCAGCATGTGATTGCGAGTGGTTGAAAGCTTGTCAATGCCTAACTTTTCAACCGAGCGAAGCCTATGCCGAGGCAATCAGAAGCTTAAAGCTACAGTTTCGGTCATACACTACACGGCTCAAGTTTAACTCAAAGTGCAATGAGAAACAGTCTCGATACCGTGAGGTGTTGACAAGCAATCCCATCTCGATCTTTTCAATTCACTTAACACTTGGTTCAAGATTTTAAACATGATATGAACAGACCAAGCAAGTGAATGACTCAGAACTTAGAGACATAGCAACCTAGCATATATGAAAAGCAGGAATGGACTCAACACACCCTACACATGCTAGTTGCATATCTCAATGGTGAACATTTTCAGATTTATATACATTAAACAAATTCACCATTCCAAAATAGCTCAGCTCATAACATGTATTAGTGATTAGAAGGAGCATAAGCTACAAGCATCATCATAAGCATTGGAGCATACTAAACAGAGCATAGTTACATTCTAGTGATTATAAACATGAAGCTCAGAAAGTAAATGCGTATGCTAAAAAGAAACTCAAAATAAAAGAGTCAGTCTATACAAGATCCAAAATGTTTCCCCCATCTAAAAGGGGAAACACACACCAAGCTCACCCCTCAGCCTATTAAAGGTTGATTCGTCTAAAGGCTTGGTGAAAATATCAGCCAGTTGGTGATGAGTATCGACATGGCGAAGGTCGATATCACCCTTCTCCTGGTGGTCTCGCAAGAAATGAAAGCGCACATCAATGTGTTTGGTTTTTGAGTGAAGCACGGAGTTCTTAGCAACGCTAATGGCACTCATGCTGTCACAAAGCAAAGGCACTCGAGAAAAGCTCAAACCAAAATCACGCAAAGTGGCCATCATCCAGAGTAACTGGGAACAACAGCTAGCCGCAGCAACATACTCAGCCTCCGTGGTAGACTGGGCAACACTAGATTGCTTGCGAGAAGACCATGACACAAGAGAAGATCCAATAAATTGGCAAGTCCCAGAAGTGGACTTGCGCTCAATGCGACAACCAGCAAAATCGGCATCGGAATAACCGCAAAGCGAGAGGGTGGAGGAAGCAGAATACCAAATCCCGAACTCAGGTGTGAAACGAAGGTACCTGAAGATGCGCTTCACCGCCTGACGGTGAGAAGTGCGCGGCGACGCCTGAAAGCGCGCGCACAGACACACCGCGAACTGAATGTCCGGGCGTGTCGCCGTCAGGTAGAGGAGTGATCCAATCATGCTGCGGTACTCCTTCTGGTCCACTGCTTCTCCCTCCACATCTGCATCCAAGGCAGTCGTCGTCGACATGGGTGTTGGTAAAGGCTTGGCCTCACCCATATCGAACCGCTTCAGCATGTCCTTGGTGTACTTGCCCTGGTGCACAAACGTCCCCTCTCGGGATTGCTTAATTTGCAACCCGAGAAAGAATGTCAGCTCGCCCATCATGCTCATCTCGAACTCCCTGCTCATAGTATCTGCAAACTTGGCAACCAAAGCGTGAGAGGAACCACCAAAAATGATATCATCCACGTAAATTTGGACCAAGAGTGTGTCTTTGCCTTGCCTGAGGAGAAAAAGCGTTTTATCTACACATCCCATTTTAAAACCCTTAGCTAGCAGAAAAGTTTTCAATCTATCATACCAGGCTCTAGGGGCTTGATTCAAACCATACAAAGTTTTGTGGAGTTTAAAGACATGGTTTGGAAACTTGGGATTTTCAAAACCGGGGGGTTGCTCAACATAAACCTCCTCCTCTATGTAGCCATTTAAGAAGGCACTCTTGACATCCATTTGAAAAAGTTTGAAACCCCTGGATGCAGCATAAGCCAAGAGTATCCTAATCGCCTCCAAACGAGCTACAGGAGCGAAGGTCTCCTCATAGTCTATCCCCTCCTTCTGACTATAGCCTTTCGCTACAAGCCGGGCCTTGTTTCTCACTACGTGGCCGTCCTCTCCTTGCTTGTTTTTGAAAACCCATTTTGTCCCAATAGGCTTACAGTCAGGTGGAGGTGGAACTAAAACCCAAACCCAATTTCGCTCAAAGTTCTCTAGCTCCTCATGCATGGCATTGACCCAATCCGGATCCATCAATGCGTGTCCAACATCTCGGGGCTCAAAATTAGCAACAAAAGCAGAGTGAGCGAAGTGAGAGATGTGCTGTGACCTGGAGCGAGTAACGCGCTCGCCGATGTCGCCGATCATCTGTTCAGGGGGTGCTGGCGCTGGATGTGTCGTGGCGCCTCCCGGGAAGAAGTGACCTCCCCCTCAGCAGCAGCTGGTTCCACCCCGGGTACAAAAGGTACCGCGTGAGGTGGAGGATCCCACGGCCCCCAGGAAGAAGACGTCTCGGGGCCGTGAGTCGTCGTCGAAGCCGCTCTTGGCAGCACGGCAGGTGGAGGGGGTGCTGGATCAACCATACCTTCAGCACCCTCGTCCTCGTCATCGAAAAGAGGCTCGCCAACCTCATGATCACCTGCACGCTCAAAACGAGAAGAAGGAGAAACAAGAGTCTCGTCGAAGGTGACATCCGATGTCACCATGACTCGGTTAGTATCAAGGTTAAGTACACGGTATGCTCTAGTGTGAGTGCCATAACCCAAAAATACTCCGTCAGAAGATCGAGACTCAAACTTGTCTAGGTTGCCCTTCTTCAATATAAAACAGTGGCAACCGAAGACCCTAAAATAACTCACCTTGGGCTGGCGACCAAAACGCAACTCATAAGAAGTCTTTTTCAAGAAGGCTCTCAGAAAAATGCGATTTGAGATGTAGCATGCAGTGTTCATAGCTTCGGCCCAATAGCGCCTAGGAGTCCTATGCTGATCAAGCATCGTCCTGGCCATCTCAACAAGGGTCCGATTCTTCCTCTCTACAACACCATTTTGGGGTGGTGTGTAAGGAGAAGAAAACTGATGCTCCAAACCAAGGTGGTTACAAAACTTCTCAAAATCCGAATTTTTGAATTCGGAACCATTATCACTTCTAATAGCTCGCATCGAGTTCAAAGGGAACTCGTTCTGAAGACGCAAAATCAGATTGCGAGCAAAAGAGAAGGTCTCAGTCTTCTCAGTCAAAAAGAAGACCCACGAATACCTCGAAAAGTCATCAACAAAGACAAGCACATACCACTTCCCTCCAACCGAGCTCACCTGAGTCGGACCAACAAGGTCCATATGCAAAAGCTCTCCAGGGCGCTTAGTCATGACCTGAGTCACCGGATGGTGGGGAGCGGCAACCATCTTCCCATGTCTGCAAGAATGGCAAACTAGATCCTTCTCCATCGAAAGCTTGGGCAATCCTCGGATTAGGCCAAGTGAGCTAAGTCTTGCAAGCAAGTCGAAGGTTAAATGACCGAGCCTCCTATGCCACTTCCAAAGATCGGACGAAGAAGGACTAGCCAAAAGACAGCGAGAAGAACCAAACGACTCCGAGAAATTCGCACGAAAGACTTTCCCAAAGGGCGAAATCAGACATACAAGATCGCCCTGAGGATCTAAGATGCGACTAAGGTTCGGTTTAAAACGAATCTCATAGTCATCATCAAAAAGTTACGAAACAGAAAGCAAGTTAAAATGCAGGTTAGAAACAAGAGCAACATCGCGCAACACAAAGTGCTCATTAACCCGCACCGTCCCACGGGACAACACCTTACCTTTACTATTGTCGCCGAAGGTTATGTACTCCTTTCCGGCGACCGGGCTAAGGCTGGAGATCCACTTGGCGTTTCCGGTCATGTGCCTAGAACAACCGGAATCCACCAACCAAACCAAATGTCCTCCAACCGTCCTACCTACATCAATAAAAAGACATAGGGTGAGCATACGGTCCAACACTGGGGTTAGTGAAGTAGGGGGAAAACCAGTGTTGGGCCGGCTGCTCAAAAGAAAGGTTAGTGTAAAAACCATTCCTAACCTGTCCACTAGGATAGCGATCACCACGTACAGGAAAATGTGGTCCGCTGGGGAAGAAACGCTCACCGCGATACTCAACCTGCGGTGGGGGAAAGCGCTCAACAAAGTCACCATCACGGGGTCCGTTGCCTGCAAAAGCAGGACCCCGCCGGGCACGCTCTCTACGAGCCCTACGCCTAGGAACTTGATGATGAAGGACGGCCCGATCTTCCGTGAGGTAGCGATAGGTTCGATTGGTGGAGAACTCGACGTTGGCGATCCGGCTTCAAATCAGACACGATTCGAACCCTGCAACCGTTACACCACTGCTCCGTTGGTTATCAACCAAGCACAACTTGATTGACCTCGCCAAGAAGGCTAATCCTGCAAGCGAATCGAAGAACACAAGCAAGAAGGTAAAGCACGCAATCTGAAATTGCAGATATGAATATCACGAATATATTAGAGGGGTTCAAGAACTCGGTTCCAAAGGACTAATCGACACAGTGGAGGAGATCAAGAACGGGGGCCCTGGATCACTGTAAAAGGATTTGTCACCACAGTTACAATGAACGATTCAGTTTCTCGGTGGAAAACTAAACTCAAAACAAAACCCAAGACCTAACGACGGCGGCGGCGGCTAAATATAGGGTTTAGGTCGTCGCCCCTGCTGGACGCGCCCCCTAATGGGCTCTAAGACGATACACGGCCCAACGGACCAAAATACGGTGACGCAGCACCCTGGCAGATTCTGGACGCTGACTTGTTTCGACGATTCCCGTTGACTCCGGACGTATTTTGACGTGATTCCAAAGCCATTGGTTAGCTTATCAAATTATCTTTCCAAGCATATCTGGTTCGTCGAAAACGGAGTCCGTATGCATCCGGGGCGTTGATTTTACTCGGGACTGCTCCTGAATTCCGAGGGTGACGTGAAAACTGAGTTGGAGTCGGATTGCAACTTGGGGAAGACCATGGCGTCGGTGAGTCCAACTTGGCGATGTCCTCATCATCCTCCCCTTCTTGAATTGGAGTTGTCCGCGACTCCATGTCATCTCCAAGCTCCTGCAAAAGGTTAGTGACCGCACAATGCGAAACACAATGTATAGAATCATGTGCAGCAACACTAACATGTCGACAAAGCATAGTATAACAAGGAGCATCATTAGTATCACATAACGCAGCAGTAGTAGAAGTTGTAGCAAGAAAAACACCTCCTTTTAACTTAATCTCATTATTGTTAGCAATATTTGTTGGAGGTTTATTTTTATTTTTAATCTCTTTAGCATGTTTAATAATATCCGTAGGAGACAAAGGCAGCAAAGTAATTTTCTTGTCCTTATGTATGATAGTGTATGTATTAGTTCTACCATGGTGTAAAGCATCATTATCAAATTCCCATGGGCGACCTAACAAAATAGAACAAGCTTGCATAGGGACAACGTCAAAATCAGCAGTATCATGATAAGAGCCTGTGAAAAAGCTAATGCGTGCTGATTTAGTTACCTTAGTCATACCATTATTATTGAACCATTGAAGTTTATATGGATACGAATGTTGTCGTGTGGTTAAGCCAAGCTTCTCAACCAAATCCGAACTCACCAAGTTGTTGCAACTCCCGCTATCAATGATGGTGAGAACACGACAACCCTGCACAATGAGATACATGTGGAACAAATTGTGGCGTTGGATCTTCATCTCTTCTTCTTCATGTCCCACACGTGTACTCAACACTCGCTGCACAAGAAGACTAGGATAATCCGCAGCAGCAGCCACAGAGTCAATGGTGATGGTCTCCTTGTCGTGATCGTCCTCGATGGAATCTGCAGCAATGTTAGCAGCAAGAGCTAAATCATCTTCAACATCACTAGTACTTACATATCCATCCTCGGTAGCAATGAAAGCACGACGACTGGGGCAATCCTTCATGACATGTCCCATGCCTTTGCATCGGTGGCAAATGATTGTAGAGCTAGACGAGGAAGATCTAGTAGAAGCACCCGAAGTGGCACCTTTCTTGAATTGTGGAATCTGCACACTAGACAATTTACTTACCTCGGAAGGTGTAGACGGCTGTGGTGCAGCAGGAAGCTTGGGCGTCTCCGGCTCGGAACGTTGCTGAAAAGTCCTCCCAGTGTTATACCTAAAAGGTTGGTGTTGTTTGCGTCCCTGTACTTCTCGTTCAGCTTTAAGAGCAAGATGATATAATTGGCTGAACCTAGTCCAATCTTTGTAATCAAGAATATCCTGGATATCACGATTTAAACCACCAAAGAATCTAGCACTAGCATCATCATCATCTTCATGTATACCACAACGTGCTAAACCAATAAGCAATTCTTGATAATATGCCTCTACTCCTTTATCACCTTGTTTTAAAGTTTGCAGTTTCAAACGTAGATCACGTTGGTAATAAGGAGGAACAAAACGAGATTTCATGCGTTGCTTTAAAGTATTCCAAGTTTGAGGCACAGCAGCAGCATTATTAGCATTGCAAAGATCACTCCACCAGAATAAAGCAAAATTAGTAAACTCACTAGTAGCAAGTCTAACTCTATGCTCAGCAGGAACATTATAAGAATCAAATTTTTGTTGAACAGTAAGTTCCCAATCTAAATATGTCTCTGGATCCATATTACCAGCAAAGGAAGGTAGGCTAAATTTAATTTTAGCAAAAGGATCATTATTATTATTATTACCTCCCATACCGCGACGATTGAAGTTGAGGCGGCGACGAGGACCAGCATCAGCATCCGCATCGTCATCACCAAAAGCATCCGCATCTTCGTCATCACGATTTGGTTGAGGGCGTTGCTCAAGCTGCGTAATGCGGTTGACCAAATTGTTCACGTTGCGTGTCAGCTCGGTCATAAGATTGCGTTGTTCATTCATGAATGTCGTAAGCTCGCCTTTGGACACGCACTCATTGAAGTCCGTCGGAATTCCTGCCATTGTTAGAAGATAGAAAAAAACTACAGCAGCAAAGGATTATCCCTATCAACTAAAGGAACCAAGTGGTGGTGGTAGAAGTGGAACTGGAATGCAAAATCACAGGCGGCTTACCACCGTCTTGCCTGTATTCTTACCAACGCCAAACAAGATCAAACCAAAGTGACGAAGCAATCTGTTGTTGAGCGTGGGTAACAGTTGCAAGATAAACCTGTGCTGACAGAAGTATATGTGGAGCTATAGGTAGGCACAATATGACAGCAAGGATTAGCAATTAACGAAAGCAGATTAGCAAAGTTCAATAAGTATCCAAAGCACAAGTCACAATTGCTGGCTAAGACGTGTGTAGACGTAGCGCAACAAGATGAAACAAAGAACGATGGAAAGAACTCACAGAACAAGCAAAGAATCTGAATTTTTCTTTGTCCTGAATTTTCCCTTGATTTTCCAAAAAGGTACTAGTAGGAATCAAACTTTTTTTATTTTTCCTTGAACAAGGATCACAAAAGATGTAACCACAAAAATTGGCGCCTGCAACTGAGGTCGGATGTGGTCTACACAAAATCAGCAAGTTCTCTGAAAAGCGTGCTGAAACCTTGTCAATTTTTTTTATTTATTTTCCCGATTTTTTTTTGGCAATTTGGAGGGACCAAACAGGGCGAAGCCTAGTTTGGGTGAGGTCCAAACGGTGTCAAGAATCGCCACAAAAAATTTCAGATTTTTCGGACAAACGAGCGAAAAGTTATGTCTGTTTTACCGAATGTACCTCAAGTTATGTTTTCTGGAAGGCACACACAAAAATCGGCAGTAAGAGCAACTCGGCAGCGGCAGTTAAGGCAAAGCGATCCGAAACTCCAACACCGATCACAAGATCATGCGTCCTTGTGACTAACAACAGAAGGTAGATGCCAGATGATGTAAGGAGGGCTGCGATGCAGGCAAAAATTAGAGCGGTTGGCAACCTGTCTAGGGTTTGCGCGGCGGCGAGAAATTACACAAGGCGGCTAGCGGGCAAGTCGAGTAATGTGGTGGCTTCGACTTGTTGTTTAGGAACGGTGGATGGGATAGCGGCGAAAACAAAGAAACAGCAACGGGCACGATGAACTACGACGACGAACACAACCTAAACCAGCAACAAGACTCGACCACGGACACAAACTCAACAAAGCGAATCTGAAACGAAATTGCAAAGGCACAAAAGGCGATAGGACAGCGGAAATTGAAATATTTTTTGGCTTTTTGTGGACTGTAGGTAATAACAAATATGAGTCTAAGGGCAAACGAGATTATACCTCGCGGGAAACCTGAAAAATCCGATACCAATTGATGAAGGACGGCCCGATCTTCCGTGAGGTAGCGATAGGTTCGATTGGTGGAGAACTCGACGTTGGCGATCCGGCTTCAAATCAGACACGATTCGAACCCTGCAACCGTTACACCACTGCTCCGTTGGTTATCAACCAAGCACAACTTGATTGACCTCGCCAAGAAGGCTAATCCTGCAAGCGAATCGAAGAACACAAGCAAGAAGGTAAAGCACGCAATCTGAAATTGCAGATATGAATATCACGAATATATTAGAGGGGTTCAAGAACTCGGTTCCAAAGGACTAATCGACACAGTGGAGGAGATCAAGAACGGGGGCCCTGGATCACTGTAAAAGGATTTGTCACCACAGTTACAATGAACGATTCAGTTTCTCGGTGGAAAACTAAACTCAAAACAAAACCCAAGACCTAACGACGGCGGCGGCGGCTAAATATAGGGTTTAGGTCGTCGCCCCTGCTGGACGCGCCCCCTAATGGGCTCTAAGACGATACACGGCCCAACGGACCAAAATACGGTGACGCAGCACCCTGGCAGATTCTGGACGCTGACTTGTTTCGACGATTCCCGTTGACTCCGGACGTATTTTGACGTGATTCCAAAGCCATTGGTTAGCTTATCAAATTATCTTTCCAAGCATATCTGGTTCGTCGAAAACGGAGTCCGTATGCATCCGGGGCGTTGATTTTACTCGGGACTGCTCCTGAATTCCGAGGGTGACGTGAAAACTGAGTTGGAGTCGGATTGCAACTTGGGGAAGACCATGGCGTCGGTGAGTCCAACTTGGCGATGTCCTCATCACTTGAGGCTCAGGACCTCTAGGCCTAGCGTCTCTCCTCGGAGCTCTCCTCTCCTGCCTAGGCCTGGGAACCTCACCTCCGGGCCTAGACGCTCTCTTCTGGACATTCGGCACATGCCCACCATGAGAAGGATGGTACATGTCCGGGTTGTCCATCTCCCGAGCACGGCGCGCCTCTCGCTTGCGCCGAAAGCAGAACTCGCTCAAGTGACCATCCCTCCCACAGAAGTCACACTGGTACCTCACCACGCGCAAAGGGGGTTGTTGGTATGCTGGACTGTGGGTATGGTTCACTTTGCCCTTCTGTGGCAAGCACTCCTCCTAGATGGGTGGCATTGTGTCAAGCTTGTTGTTGAGGTGGTTTGGCTTGGGAGCCCACACTTGGTTCTTGGGTGGAGCTCTCGGGGGTTCTTCAAACACCCCATCCATGGTGGTAGGCTTGGCAGGCTCTTTAGGTGAAAGCTTGGTCAGTTTGGGAGTAGTGGTGGAGTTGGGCTTATCACTCGGGTTTAGACCACTAGACTCACCAATCTTCCCAAAAGCGGAAAGATCAACACCTGGAGCAAAACCTACACCTGGACCTCCAGCAGCTCGCTTGAATTGGGAGATCATCATCCCGAGCTGCGGCTCACCACAAGATACCCATGACAAGATGGTCCGAAGGTATGTGTTTTCCTCCTCGGTTTGCGTCTTGCCATGCTTCACATTGGCTATCTCCATCTCCAAGCCTTCACACAAAGCACACCTCGTGACACAAGTGCTATCCGAGCTGGCCTTCTCTAAAGACTCAAGCTTAGCATTCTTCTCTGCCAACTCGGACTGCAAGACAGGACAAGTCTTGCATGCACCCAACAAGGAAGGTCTAGTCTTCAGCTCATCCAGCTCTCCTACCAACGCAGCATACTTACCCCTCAAAGTGAGACGGTCAGTCATGTGCGTGGTGCATGACTCGCACTCAACCTCCTCCGACACGACCACGGTGGACTTGGCAAACTCAAGCTCCCTCACCGTGTCCTCCCACTTCTGCCTAAACTCCTTGCGCTCTCTAGTGGCACGCCTAAGCAACTTGTCTTGGCTAAGGAGGGCATCTGTAAGCTTCTGAACCTCAGTAGAGAGTTCATCGTAGGTGAGTGATACCTGAGAGGTGTCGTCGTCGTCGTCGTTCTGAGGCGTGTGGTCCAGCTTGCCTCCGACCTCATCTCCGAGCGCCATGGTGCAGAGGCCTCCGTCGTCGGCGAAGAAGCAAAGACCGTTGAGCTGGTCCTCGATCTTCTTCCTCTTCTCGGACTCGCCGTCGCTTGAACAAGCGGAGTCGCCATCCGAGCCGTCGACGTCGCTAAGCGCGGCGAAGAATGCACGCTTCTCAGCCTGAGCCTTCTCCAAGTACTTCTTCTTGATGTACTCTTTGTCAAAGCCGCCCTTCTTCTTGTGCGCTGGGGGGACGTGCTTCTCTTTGTACTTGGAGTCGTACTTGCGCCCATGATCGCCCTTCCCCGAATGCTTGTTCTTCTTGGGGCAGTTAGCGATGAAGTGGTCGGGGTCACCGCACTCGTAGCAGCCCGAGCGTCCTCCTCCACGACGATGGTTCATGCGGTTGTTGTGGAACCGCGAGAATCGATTGGCAAGCAAAGCCAACTCGTCGTCTCCCAAAGACTCCAGCTGGTCCTCTGTGACAGAGAAAAGAGAAGAAACCACAAAACCAGCTGAGGGGTTAGAGGAAGAGCCAAATACCAGAGCCATGGACGGGCGAGAAGGATTTTCATAAGAAGCCCTCGCCATAGCGTCAATCTCACTGGACTTGAGCTTACTAAAGAGCTCGTCGCACGTGAGGGTCTCATAGTTAGGCGATTCGATGATCGCCTGGACCTTGGAATCCCACACCGACCGATCCAGAGTATGCAAAAGCTTCAAAGCTCTCTCATGATCGTCGAAAGGCAACTGCTCCTTGTTAGCCCTCATCGTGTTGACAATCACCTGAAAGCGAGCAAATAAACTTTCTATGCTCTCGCCAGGCTGATGTCGAAAGTTCTCATACTCTCTCTTGTATGACTCGTAGAGTCGGGTTTTGACTTGAGAGGTGCCCTCATGAAAGCGCATGAGGGTGGCCCAAATCTCCCGAGCCGTAGAGAGGTGAGAAACGCGATCAAACTCTCCAGCGCTCAAACACGAAAAGAGAGCATTACGGGCTCGGCTATTGGCATCGTGCTCATCGATCTAATGCTGAGTCACACGAGCAGCCAAGACCACGTAATCAGCAGAGTTGCAAATGTCCCAAATGGAAGCGCCCAAACTCTGCAGATAGGCCGACATACGTATCTTCCAATACGCATAGTTCGTCCCATCGAAAAACGGCGGTTTGCCCACGCCGCGATCCATGTCGCCTTCGGTGGATCTGGAACCGGCTAAGGTGGAAGATCCTTAACCTGCTCCGATACCAATTGAAGGACCGAGAAGCTATCCGAAAGCGACCAGAGGGGGGGGGGTGAATGGGAGCTTCAAAATTTTTCTTTCGGAAACTAGATGCCACTGTCCCAAAATCAACCCCAAAGCGAACCCTAGAGCTTGCTAATGTCCACGACCCTAGATGTAGGGTGGATGCTTCCTAGAAGCACAGCGGGACACTACACAACCCTAGAAAACCAACGCAAAAGACGGAACTTGAAGCCGAAGTCGCACGAACAAACAGCGAACGAAACAGCGCAGACTCTGCTGCATCGGACGCTGACCCACCAGACGCGTCCGATGCAAAATCAGCAAAAACAGAACCTTACTGCATGGACATCGGACGCTGCTACAGTGACTCAGTAGCGTCCGATGCCAGACCTCCGGTGCGTCCAATGGCAACGGACGCTCCGATGGTCAGCGTCCGATGCTCCTTCAACCTGTCTGTCAGGTGACACGTGGCATCGGACGCGTCCGCTAGTATGAACCAGCGTCCGATGGTCCCGTCACCAGCGTCCGATGGTCCCAAAACAGCACTTTTCTTCCGTGAAATCCACTCGTTCTCCTCCGAATCAAAAGCACTAAGGCCTAGACTTGGTGTGAGGAGTTCCAAGGATGTTAGTGAGCTATCCCAATGGAATCATGGCTCGCATCTAACTCCAAATCGATGGATTGGAAGAAATCAGGACTAAAGAAACAAAAACCGATCGAAGACTAAAATCACTCGATCTCCTAGACTGTGAGGTCAGAGTTTAATTCCTTTGGTGGAAAGAAGTGCCTCACGATCTAGAACAACTTGGTTCAAACGGATTTGCAAAAGATGAACCGAGCAAAGAGATCAAGCGACGGGAAAATCGTGGAGAAAAAGGATTCCGCGAAGAACACAACCAAAATGCGAATCACAGCCACGAATTGCAAGCCGAAGCGCAAACACACGCTACGACAAGGAGGTTACGGCCTCCTTTCCTCAAAATCAACAAGTACACAGAGTTCTTGGTCTCTCTGCGGATCTCAGCTACAGCACGGGATGGGAGAGCAGGAAACCCTAAGTGCGAAAGAGCAAATGACTGAGATGGCTAAAAACTGAGATAGGGGAGGAGGGTGTCTCCCCTGACTACTTATCCTATTCTAATCTAAGTCTATTTCCTACTCTACCCCTCTCTATTCTAATTACAGAGCGAACCAGCTAAACCCTAGGGTTATTCTGGAACAACTCGGTGTGGTAGGTAGATCCGACGGTCACGCCCGCACAAGTCGTCCGCGTTGCCTCCACGCAACCTTCCGATTGCCGCCACGTGCCGCCCTCGCTCTGCACCCCCGGTTTTGAGGCTCAAACCGGGAAACCAGCCTTTTCCAATCAGCCCCCGGTTTTGAGGCCCAAACCGGGAAACCAGCCTCCAGCCTGAGTTTTGTGGCCCAAACTCAGAAACCCGTAGCGCCCGAGTTTTGAGGCCCAAACTCGAAAACAGGCCTATCGCCCAAGTTTTGTGGACAAACTCGGAAACCGTCCGCGCCCAGGTTTTGTGGCTCAACCTGGAAACCGAGCACCCAGGTTTTGAGGCCCAAACATGGAAACCGTCCACCCGTTGGTTTTTCCCTGGCTCAACCAACAAACCGGAGCTGTAGAAGGGATGCACCGCCTGTGCACCCCGTCTACTGACACGTGTCCCCAGGTCCTCGACCCGAGCAGCACCGTGCCTCGCAAGTCTTCGCTCGTCGCTGTCCCAGGCTGCCAGCCACCACAGCTGATCCTCAGGCACTTTGGTCCCTCAGTCCAAGCCTCACGTCCGCCCTTCACCGCTCGGTACATCGGCATGGCACGTCCGCCGTACGGCACGCCCATCCTTCTCCGCAGCCGGTCCGTCAGCACGACACGTCTCAACTTGACCTTCACCTTGCCCTCGATCACTGTCTCCGTGCTCGACACCTGCACAACACAAGCCAAAGAACATGCGATCAATCCAGTTGACAATCACTCATCACTCAGAGACTCGGCATACACCCATGTATCCGCATGAACTTGGGATTGTTGGGGCAAGATAGTCATTTTGTAAAAATTGTGGTCGTTGTAAAGACTTGATGACGCTGAGACACTTTTCCCTTATTTGATGTAAATGCAGGTTCCTGACGGAACCGTGCTAGATGTATTTAATGTGACGCCCTTGATGTTAAATTATTAGGACACCTTTATAACTGGTGAATTGTGGGCTAGGGCTAAGCTTAAGCACCCTTCGTTATCTTTTGAGCGCTTTTGGTGGTCGAAGGTGCGAAGGTATGATTTAAAAAATAGCAGGTCGAGCCGTTTTTGGCGTGAAGTGGACTTTACTGACCGGCAGGCTACCCGCTTTTTGTTTGGTTCTTCTTCATCCTCGCAAGCTATCGTTGACGATGACATTGATGAGAATACTGCCTTGGACTATTTGTTTGGAGGAAGCAATCTTAAAGTGGGTTCGGATGGATCGCTAGTGGTTCCGAAGGAGGAACCTTCAGAAGCTAGTGGAGTAGGGCATAGATACATGTATAGGGCGAGGGTTTTACCCGGGGAGCTGCCAATCGTTCGTGCAGCTCCTTTGTTATGGGGTCCCATGGTTCCAGTGGAAGCGGACTCCTCAACTCCTTCAGGCGCCGGTATCATCCTAAGCAGAGGCTCCATGGCTTGTTCCAACTCCCGCGTAGACTTCAAAGCCTGCAGGAGATCCCGGTCAGCACCTTCACGCATCAATTTGGCTTCTTCAAGAGTACTTTGCGCATTAGCAAATACCTCTTCAAGCTCCGCCTCCTTGCGGTTGAAGGCGTTCTGCCATCCTGAAGCCCTATTGTTCGCATCTGCACAAGTTCAAGTCAGTACCATAAGATTAGACTACTTCTATGGACAAGGACTAAATACTTGGACAAGTCAAAAGTACCTTCCAGCTGCTTCTTTGCCGACTTCTTCAGCTCCTTGATTTTCTCCTCAGAGGAGGCGGCCTTGGCAATCAGCTGCACTTCTCGGTCATTGGCAGCATTCCGCTCGGCCACCACAGTCTCAAGACTACCCTGAAGCTCATTAATCTTGTTATGAAGCACTTGGGTAGCGAGTTTTTGCCCGATCTGATCTTGGGCAATATACTCTTTGAGCTGCTCGACCTCACGAGCTGTTTCCCGGCGGATCCGGGTGACCTGATCTCGGACCTTGACGTCAAAGGCCTGGAGGTGCAAGAACAACATAAAGTCCACATACGAGTATACAAAGCAATAAGGAAGGACTTGGAGTCTTTACCTCAACAAATTGATGCAGCGCATCAACTGGAGCCTTCAGCTGGTCACTCAGTTCCTTCAACCGAGTTAGATCCTGGTTGTACCCGAAGACGTCCAGATTGGCTCCTTGACGAGAGGACTCGGGCGCATCCTGGGAACCTCCCTCTTGATGGATTGAGGATTCCGTCTGGATATGCGCCACAACCATCTCAAGGGTGGGTTCATGCGGCTGTCAAGTATGAAAAAACCAGTCACTCTAAACTTGATCAAACTCCAATTGCGCCGGAGAGCGGAAGATGGAGTACGGCCAACCAACCTGAGGCAGTGGAGGCACACTCGCGTCAGGTGCAGCATCAACCCTTTCCTCAGGCAGAGAAGAATCAGGCAGCACATCTACCTGGCTGAAGGTAGGTGGCGCACTAGAATCATCCTTCACCGAAGGTTCCGACTCCTCTACTGCCTGAGGATCTGGCATAGCACTAGAGGTTGCAGCAGCTGGCTTCACCTTTCTGAAAGACAGATGAACATCAGTTTCAGCACAGATAACTCTTGAATCTCAACAATAGAACCAGGGCATGACTTACTTCGTGAGTTTCAGGGTCTTGGGCACCTTCAAAAGCAGTAGTGGATCAGAAGATTCACCAGCAGCTCCGCTCCCAGAAGCACCCTGCTCTGCTCCAGTACCTGGTACTATGTCATATATGAGACAAGTGATTAACAACAAATGATAGAACTACAAAGTACTCGGGTTTTCCCTTACCAGGAGCACCCGGCTTGTAGTATTTATCGTTCAATTCTTGTGGTAAACAAACTTTACGACAAGCACGACGATTACCAGTGCGAGCCTTCTTCTGGATGGGCCCTCCGGCGTCTAGAAGCGGCGTCGGCGACCTCTTCCGACTACTCACAGCCTCAGGGTCTACGATCATGACATCAGAATAAGTTGAGTCAGAGTCAAGCCAATCTAGATCAACAGAAGTGCTCTGTTTACTTGGCAGGTCCTCATCCCGGATGGGTCCTCCCAGTGCTATGCCTCCGCCTTCTTGAGTGGATGCAGAGGAGGGCAGACATTGTTCTCTCGTCCTTGCCCCTATAAACAAAGAAATACATAATCAAGTCAGAAGGATTCCTATAAGAGAAACCTAATGTCTAAGATGGCTCAGATACTAACCGGAGGAGGAGGATTAATGGCAGAAAAGGTCGTCCTCACTGGAGATAAGTGCTCACGGCTCTTAAGTAGCCGATTCACCCTCCATAGGACCTCATAGTCTGCCAACCGATCAGCAGCATGACGACTCGGATCATTCTTTCCCAAGTACTCAAACCCAAAGTTCGCCCGCTGCTGAAGGGGATGGACACGTCGGGCAACAAAGTCTTGGAAAATGTTAAATCCAGTGAGCCCATCAATTATCAAAGCATCTATCATCATAAGCAGAGGTTGGATAGCTCCGAGCTCTTCAAGCGTGAGCTTCTCCTTCCATTCATGGCACTTCTGTGGAGGCCACCCATCATGGCGACGAAGAGCTAGGGGTGGGTTGCCCATATAAAACCACCTGGCAGCCCAATCCTTTACAGTATCTGACAATTCTACTGTCACATACTGATTGGCTACTTCCTGTCTAACCTGAAGACTAGCTCCTCCGACTACTTCGGTCTTAATATCACTAGGTTGACATTTGAACCAGAAGAAGTAGCGGAAGAGAGTGAAGTTGGGACAGATTCCCAGGAAGGCTTCACAGAGGTGGACAAAGATAGAAATATGAAGAACTGCATTGGGGGTGATATGGTTTAAAGTCAAACCATAGTAATGAAGGAGCCCGCGGAAGAAATCTGACGCAGGCAACCCCAATCCCCGCTCCACCATAGCCTTGAACATGACTATTTCGGTGGTATTGGGGGCAGGGGCTCGGTGATCAATCGGCACTCTCCAGCCATCGAGTGCTTGCGCCCTCAGGTATCCTTGCTGTGCCAAGAACGCCAATTCCGCCTCAGTAGTGTCCAGTTTCTTCCACGCCACAACATCAGTGGGTGGGTTTGGGTGCTGCGGCCGCCCGGTGATGCTGACCTTGGACTTAGGCTGCTTCTTGGGACCCATGTTGATCACCAAGGACTTCCTACGCATCAACTAGCAGATGGCCAAGGATTGGTGGATTGAAGGCAAGAGTTTGATGAAAGCGTGAGGAAAGCAATGCCCGATGGCGGCTTATTATAGATCTGTCATGGTAACCGTTCGACTTTTTTACTAACGGCGTGACGACAACGTTTGAAACCCTAACGGAGGGCAACACGAGTCAAATGACGTCAGAACAAAGGGCATAAGTGGTACACAGACAAGATTTTCCAAATGCGCAAGACACATAGTACTCGGATAAAAGGACAAAGGACTCGGAAATTATTCCAAGTACCCGGATTCTCATTATTACTACTCGGGATTACAACAGAAGTACATGGAAGCATCTTGAGATACAACAACTTTCAATAGAAGTTCAATCAAGGTGTAAAACGCTACTCTAGTGAATTCAAGACACATAGCCTTGATGCCTAATGCACCAAGGACCGGGTTCAGTGAGACGCAGTAAAGCAGACACAGAACCTTGGGTAGACACTATCTTTTCAGTGCATCCCAAGGTGGGTCTTTGGTACTACCCTAGTACTCAAGGAACTCGGGCAAGACCATCACCCTCGCCGCCCTTTTGACAACCTATGACTACAAGGTTATTCACAAGTGGTAGTCACAAGATTTCTTCTAGGCGCCGCTTTGTACTCTTCTGCTCGCGACCACTTGGAAACCACCCTGACGGATGGTCCCTTCACAAGAATTCTTCTGGGCACTTCATCTATTCTACTGAAAGAAGAAGCCCGGGGGCTCGGCCATCTTCGCAATTGCTACTATAATACTCATGGGACTAAGAGAAGTTCTACACTCCAGTGGATTTGAGTTCCTTTGCTTCCCAGGCAGGGTATTTATAGCAGTTCCTTCTCGGTCTATGGACACAGTTCACCAACAAGAACGATTGCTGGACCAATAATTCACCCAATACACTGTGGCGCATGTGAAGCTCAGCGTGAGTAACAGGACTGATTCCCACATGCACTTCAAGTCATAAACGACAAAGTTTGCAGTCGAAGAAAACAACAAAAATCATTACTGCGTACAGTTGGAACAGTCACCAGTCGATTATTATTGACCTCTGGTAATATCTATTCAGTGGGGGTGATACGGGATGTTTGTTGAAAACATTACCCACCTGAAGCTGAATATTTATTAATCGGATGATTTAAACAATAAATTGGTGGCGTAATCTGACTCCTTCAGACCGTAAATGGATTACCCAGACATTTGGATTCTACAGATCCTAAGGACCGACTACTGTAGTATTCGGATCTCAGGCTCGGGGGCTACAGGGTAATATCCATTAAGAAAATGTTTTTTCTTGCTTCAAGAATCACATGGAAAAGGTTCAAAAAATCCTCAAAGTTATTATAAATAACAAGAGGCTCGGGGGCTACACCCTATGGGTGCGCTTTTTATGAAAAGCGCACACCATAAGATTTCTTTAAGTTTCAGAGCACTTCAGGATTTCTCATGACATTTACTCGGAGATTCTCAAGAAGAAGCCTGAAGATAACGTTGTGAAGAAATGATGAAGAGCTCGGGGGCTTGACGGACCAGGATGTCAGAGATATCATCCGAAGATGAATTACTCCGACTAATCCCGGACGGCGCAGGAGATCCAAAGACTTGTTACGTAGTGTACTTATATTAGGACTCCGATTTGTAACTTAGCCGGGCTCTATAGGGAAGTCTTGTAAATAGAATAGGACTCTTCCTCTGTAACCGGCTAGGACTCGGACTATGCCGTGGATCACCCGGATATAAAAGGGGAGCCAGGCATAGGTCCTAGACAATCGAATACTCAATCATAATCATACACAAGGCACACGCCGCACTGGACGTAAGGTATTATGCTATTTAGCGGCCTGAACCAGTATAAATCGATGTCTCTGCGTAATCGCCGGGTCCTACGAACACCGATCCCCACCGAACAAATAGTCCTGAGATTACTCAAGACTAGTTGCCGGTTAACAAACACCGACAGATCCGACAGATCCGGCTCCTCCTCAGCTCTCTCCTTCTCCTCTCTCTAATCCGATCTCTAATTATAACTAGATGAACTAGACAACTAGAACTAGACGAACTAGATCTAAATCTAGATGAACTAGAAGAGATTCATCTAGAGGGACCTCTACTTCTAATTGAAACCCTAGTTTCGGATGTGGAGATGAATAATGAAGATGGAGATGGCTTCTGGGGGCACCTCCTGGCCTGCTTATATAGCCCGAGGTGGAGTAGGGGGCAAGGAATCGCCATGTCATCGATCCGCGTCACATTTATCGCCCACCGTTGGATGCATACACCAAATTTGGCCCACCATTGGATCAAACCGACCTATCTAGGTCGGTGGAGAGCATATCTTAGGTGCCAAGGAGTTGTAGATCAGATCCACGTCGAAAACCAGGCAAGAACCGGACTCTAAGAACCCAAACCGGACCTGAACCGGTTGGACCACGTTTCCCGTTTATGGAGAGTTCTGGTACTTTCTGGTCAGTTGGACCGCCGGCTTGGCCGGCCCAGTCGCTCCCTGGGCGAGCGAACCAAAATGGGCCGCAAGCCCACCAACTAGGCGCTGCCACCTGTCCTCCTGGCTGACCGCGCGGCCTACTCCTGCGTGCGGAGCGCGCGCGCCTGCCTCCTGCCTGGCCACGTGTTAACCCCAAGTTGGCCGGGCCTCCCGCTCTCCTGCTTCTGCGTGAACGTGCATGCGCTGGCCCCGCTCCAACCAACTACGGACACGTGTCGCACCGGGCCATAGCTTCGTGCTTCTTTTCCTCCGCGCTTGCAGCAGGGAGACAATGCCATGTGTCGGCTTATAAGAGGATTGCATGGTACCGTTGACTTCATGGGACCCACTTGTATGATGTATTTTGTGCAATTAATATATTTTCCATCCGAACTCCAAATATAGCAAATAGTATATCCGTTTCGATTAGCACGACAAGCTTTACACAATGGTGTACTCCAATTCACCATTTGAGATACTTTTATATGGTGAAATATTGATGTCCTACAAAACAAGTGAGAGCACCAAAACTCATGGAACTTGTTAGTTTCAAACCCTACAACTATGTTTTGTAATTCGTTTAGTGTCATTTCATGCAATAGTTGATGGTTAATTATGAGCATTAATGAGCGTCAACAGAGACCGTGGTGGAGGCGGGGGTGTCGGTGTTGGAGCCCACGGTGGAGGTTGTGGCGTTTTGGAGCCCGCGGTGGAGATCTTCGTGTAGGAGATGGGGTTGAAGCCATGTCCTCCAATGCATCGTCACCGCCCGCAGCACTATGATGCGCTGGGGGATGACGAACTAGACTATAGTTGGCAGAGTTCCTGTTACGCAAAACAACGAATGTTGTGAGCATTGAATTAATATATATACATATAGGAAGTTAGTGTAAAAATTGTTTCTCATTCACGTGCACTACCTATGGTGAGGATCTTGATCAATAGGAGGAGGTTGCGGCGGTGACACTCCAGGAATAACGATGAAGCGCTTGCGCTAGCAAATAAATGCCTTCTCCACTTCACCTAAAGTCTTCTCCCCATCTCCCCCTTCGTTTTCTAGTGCCATGCTGCGACAACCTGTCTCAACCCTATCCACCGAGACGCTAGCGTATCCGGCTGGCACTGTTTGACCATGGATACTTGGTGTTCTCGTGCGGTCGATAGGGTTTACAACACCGAATGCCACCTTTTTCATGGCATTTCCATCTGGAATGTGCAGCTCACAAGTAGTAAAAGGTTCTTTGACGTCATCCACGGGGAAGCGTAGCTTGGAGTCATCTTGAATGGTTGGTACTTCCGTGGAGGCGCAGCTGCTTTTCGGCTAATGTTCACTTGATGAGGTTGTTGTGATGATGTACCTTGCCCACTCATCATTTGACTAAGTGCCACTTGCACTTGCCTTTTGATTTCCTCCTGCATCAATTCTTCCCGAGATTTCTCACGCTCTCGTGTTTCAAAAACATACTCCTCCAACTTGTTGATCCGCTCTGCCTCCTCGTCCTTCTTTCTCTGGTGGCTTATGTAACTTTGTCGATCCGCTTCGAAGGAATGCAACCACGAAACCGCCCCAAAGCCTCTCGTACGCCCACCGTGCTCAAGATTTTCTAGCGCGTACGTGAGTTCATCCTTCTCTCTATTAGGCTTGAACTCGCTAGCCAACATCGCATTTCGTGCTTGAACTAGCCTTTGTGCTGCTCTTGAAATTTCTGGGCCCTAATAAAGCTCCCCGTCATTAGGGTTTATGGTTCCCCCATGAGCGTAGAACCAATTCCTGGAGCGTTCACTCCAATTCCTTCTTATTATCTCTGGGACTACCTCCCTCGCAAGCATCTCCTGTTCCTGTCTCTCCCACTTTGGAAGGGCAGTCCTATAGCCACCTGATCTCAAATGATGGTGGTATTTCTTCTGAGCTGCATTCTGTTTGTTTACTCTGATACGAGCCTCTCCCTCTTGTGATCTTTTGTACTGTACAAATTCATCCCAATCGGGCCTTAACTTGACATACGCCTTACAATTGAAATCTGGCATCTCGTTCTTCATCATAAAGTTGTGGTACAATTTCTTCTTCCAGTCCTGAAAAAGTGTGGCCATCTTCTTCATTGTCCACTCCCGAATTCGCCTCTTCAACTCCTCATCGTTCGTGTCGAACGAGAAATGCCCTTCGATGTCTTGCCAGACTAGCTCTTTGTCACGATTGGAGACATAACTGATCTCGGGAGCACTTCGCTTCTCTTTCCATTCATGGGCACTTATCGGAATCTGATCTCGCACAAGGAACCCACAATGATAGACTTATTTCTATGCATGGGGTCCTAATGGTTGGCATGTAGCCGTATCGAATTCAGAGATTACATAATGACCCTTCAACGGCTTCTTCGGCCCTCATTTTGGTCTGCTTTGCCCTATCGCAGTCGTCGATCCAGAGGGCTACATATAGGTAAAGACACTAATATGAAACCCTAATACAAGTTGAAATAAAACCTAATCAAGTAATAAAGTAAATGTAAACCCTAACATGACATTATATGTATATACCTCACCAGTATTGTCTTCTTGCATCTCAACTTGTTGTTGAGGAGGATTTTCATCATGCATGGTCATGTCTTCGTAATTCAGTAAGTATTGACTCCCGTCATCGCCGCCGGTGATGATATTCATTATTTCCTCCTCCAAGTTCTCATTTGGGTCGGCTATTTCTGCAAATATTAAAATATATATGTGTGTGATCGAACACTGAGAGGGTTTAGGGTTTAGGTTTCGCCAACATTAAAAATAACATTTATTCATAAAGACCATATTCGTAAAAAATATATCCACCTCTGGTATTGTGCTAATATACCTCGGGTTTAGGGTTTAGGGTTTAAGTTTAGGGTTTATGGTTTATGGTTTAGAGTTTAGGGTTTAAGTTTAGGGTTTATGGTTTATAGTTTAGAGTTTAGGGTTTACGTTTCGCCAACATTAAAAATAACATTGGTACAAATTTAGTGTAGCAAGAAAACACATCTTCAAAAATGTACATATGATGTTTAAAACTTTAAAAGGATTGCAAGAGTGATTTGTTATATCATATGGAATCTAGTAAAAATAACATATTCGTAAAGGTAATATGTATTCGCCAACATTAAAAATAACATATATTCATATAGAGGCAATTCAACATATATTCGTCAATATTAAAAATAACACGAAGAAGCATATCTATCAAAATATTTCTAAGTGTAAATACATGTTTAAACATATCTAAATGATTTTCTATGGCATTCCAACATGACATGTAATTTTCTATGAACAGATATTTTCTACATGTGTAAATATATTTATCTAGTTTCCTTGTCACGTGATTTACACACCGTGGATGAGAACGAGGGCAAACGACGACGAGGATGACGACGGTGAGGATGACGATGGACGGCGGCGAGGTCGGTGGAGCGGACACCAGGACTACAGGTCGACGCGGCCAATCACTTTTTATCTACATGTATAAACATATATTTGTTAGGTTAAAAAACATATATATGATTTTTCTTTTTCTATATATATATATCTATTTATATTCATTTTCTATAAATATTTATCACTTCATTTTTTCTACATAAATATTTATCACTTTCCATTTTCTATAAATATATATCTATTTATATTCATTTTCTACATACATATATATATATATATTTATCATTTTTCTTTTTCTATAAATAGATATCTATTTATATTTATTTTTCTATATATATATTTTTTCTATAAATACAAATAGATACTTTTCTATAAATAAATATCTATTTTCCATATATCACACTGCACACATGCACACTGCACACACGCACACACATGAACAATTGCACACACATAGCATGCGCGCGGTACGGCCGCCTGAGGCGAGGCGAGGACGACGGCAAGGCCGAGGCCGAGGCGGCCGTGCGGACGGCACCGGCGGCGATGGCGAGGACGCGACGGCGAGGACCGACGAGTGGGAGAGGTCGAGGGCGCGGTGGACGACGATGAGGGAGGTCGAGGGCGGCACGACGCGGGAGATGTCGAGGACGATGACGACGAGGGAGAGGACGAGGCGGCGGCGCGCGAGCACGTCGATCTAGGGAGAAAGAGAAGGCACTGTGGCCCTTTATACCACGGAACCTTTAGTCCTAGGCGGGATTTGGCCCCGGGACTAAAGGGAGGGCCTTTAGTCTAACCAAGAACCGGGACTAAAGGCCCAGTAGATTTAGGTTTCAAAATTGGTTTTCTTTTTATATATATCCTAAATCTTTCTAAATGAACACAAAATTAAATATTTGACATAATTTGTTTTAAAAATTACTGTGGGTTTCCTTTTTCTTTAGTTTACATAGAAAAATTTTAAAACATAAAATCTTTTTGTTTTTTGTAAATATTAAATATAAATGTTACTAATATTTAGTATTTTGTTAATGCAAAAATATACAGTTCAATGAAAATGCGAACAAAAGGTTGATATGTGCCCTTGTGGTTCCCTTCCTGAGTGATGAGTGATCGGTCAACGGGCAACATGTCTCTTGGCTGTGTTGATGTGCAGGTCTGGAGCTCAGAGACAGTGGTCGAAGGTGAGGTGAAGGTCAAGTAGAGACGTATCGTGCCGACGGATTAGGAGCGGTGAAGGGCGGACGTGAGGCTTGGACTGACGGACCGGGAGACCTGAGGACCAGCTGTGGTAGCTGGCACGTGGCATCGGCAAGCAAGAGCACATGGGGATTGCGGTTCATCGGCCGAGGCGGGAGGAAGGTGATGGCGTCGTGACACTTGGTGGGAGGCCGAGAATGAAGGCGAATGCACTGTGCCCGGCGTGGAGGCTGGACATGCTCCGGCATCGGTGCTGGAACTCGGGGTGTGCAAACCACATCCCGTCTACGGCGCGAATTTGGTAGTTGAGCCTCAAAAAGCTACCCTCGACGGTTTCCGTGTTTGGGCCACAAAACTCTGGGTGGCGGGTTTTCGTGTTTGGGCCTCAAAACTCTGCCAGGATGATTTCCAGGTTTGGGCCTCAAAACCTGGGCTCGTGGGTTTCTGAGTTTAGGCCACAAAACTCAGTCTGAGGACAGGTTTCCCGGTTTTAGCCTCAAAACCGGGGGGAGGTCCACAAAAAGGATGGTCGACATGTGGCGGCGTGGAGAGGCTGGCACGGCGGTCGACAGTGCGGCACGTGGTGGTATCCTGAGGCTTGCGTCGAGGCGAAGCTAAGGGTGAGGAAGGCGCGTGGTTGTCGGATCAGCAATCAGCAGAGTTGGACCGGGATACCCCCTAGGGTTGGCCGCTTCGCTCTTGTATATAGGGGTAGAAGGGGACTATTGTACTTAGGCTATAAATAAGAGAGACGCCCCTCCTCTCACTTTATCCTGGCAGCCATTTGTTCCTGAGCTCTCTCGCTCTAGCCCCCGCTTAGGTTCTAATCATACCTCGCTGCTAGCGATCCATAGAGAGACTCCAATCATATCTCTGTGCTTTGGGATTTTCAGGAAGTGAGACCGTAATCTCACGATTGTCTCGTGTGGTAGACACACGGTTGAAATTCTGAATCGATTCGCATTTTGTGTTTGTGTTCTTTGCGTTTTTGGTTTTGCCTTCCTAGAGATTTGCTTGGTTCTCCTTCTCTGAGGAACGGTTTTTGATTCCACTTGAAAACACTTGTGCTAGATCATGAGGCGCTTCTTTACACCAAAGGAATTTGTCTGAAACCTCACGAGCTATTAGATCTGAAGGATCGATAATGCAAAAGCAAGGCGACTAGAGGGGGGGGTGAATGGGAGCCAATAAAATTTCTCTAGAAACTTTGGCCAAATGTCCCAAAATCAACCCCCAAGAGCTACTACTAAAAATTTGATGCCCACGACCCTTGGAAGAGGGTGGATGATCCCTAGGATCACAGCGAGGCACCACAAAAACTTCCTCACCCATGTCCACGCAAGTCAACTAGTGACAGGATGGGTTTTGGGTAACCTGTCAAGTTCAGGCTATTTTGCAAAGCGGGAAGCCCAAATTCTGTAGAGCACAAAGTTAGAAATCCAAGGCAACAAGCGGATCTCAAATCGAAAATCGGACGAGCAAACCGCGGATGAAAACGCGCAGAACCAGCACTGACCGAACTCACCCTGCGTCCGGTCAACAAGCACCGGACGCGTCCGGTCGAGTGAAGTCGCGTTTGGGAGCTCTCTGTTTGTGACCGGACTTGTAAGGAAAATGGACCTCGGCCCTTTTAACTTTGAATTTTGGTGTTTGATGAACAACATAACCAAATTGGACTAATGTGTTTCCAAGTGTTTGTTTTGTAGTTCAATAGGGTGCCAATGTGACTTGGACTAAGGAGACCATGTGATCCCATGATCAACACCTCAAGCAAGACATTAGAAGCTCAGTAGAAGACCCTCAAGACCAAGCAAAGTCCAAGGCACAAGAATGGAACCAATATGGTGCAAGAAATCGCGAAGAAACGAAGCAAAAGGTGCATCGGACGCTCGCACCGGACGCTGCCCAAAAGCACCGGACGCGTCCGGTGGTAAACCCTAGCTCGTAAACAGCGCAAACAGGAGCACCGGACGCTACAGTCCGAAAGCATCGGACGCACCGATGCACATCGGACGCACCGGTGCATCATCGGACGCTACAGTGACATGCGTCCGATGCCTGTACAAAGAGGTTCCAGAGAGGCTCTGGCGGCATCAGACGCGTCCGGTCGCATTGCATCGGACGCTGATCAGACCGTTGCAGCACAGTGCCAGGTCGGCATCTAGCCATTGAAGGAGCATCGGACGCGTCCGATGGTTACGACCGGAGCGTCCGATGCCTCACAGTGAAGCCCATCTTCCTCCCCAACGGCTCTATTTGCTTGGGGCTCTATATATACCCCCATGGCTGGCCAAAACAACAAGGTTGGAGCTCAAGGAAGTGATCATAGTGCATAGACACATATTTAGTTGCTCTAGCCCCCAAAGTGCTTAGTGAATATACTAGGTGATTAGTGTAGGTGCTTTGCGAAGTGCTTAGGCTAGTTAGACCACCGCTTTGCGCTTGCTCTAGGTGTTATGCCTAGTGTTTAGTGAGGTTTGAAAAACCTCTTATCTACCGGTGCTTGTGCGCACCGTGGTTGTACATCGGTGGGGCTTGTAGTCTTGCGAGATCACACCAACCGAGTTTGTGGTGTGGGCGCCTCTGTGTACCAAAGGGAACAAGGCCCGCGGCGTTTCGGCCGGAAGCTTGATAGTGAAGACGGCGGAGAGCATCCGGGAGAGGCTTTGCCACGAGTGGCTTAACCGGAGACCCACTTGCGCGTGGGGAAGGACCGGAGCTATCCACGGAGTTATCCGACCGGGAGCTTGGCCCTTGCGAGGGATTCCTTGCGAGGGGCTCCAACGAGGACTTGGGGGAAGCTTGCGCGCTTCTCGATACCTCGGTAAAAATACCGGAGTCGTCGACGGGAGTTTGCATCTCTACCTCACTCTTTTAGCTTCCGCATTTACATTGCTATCTAGTTCATGTGCTTTATCTTTCATAGCTTGACATGCTAGTTGTTAAATTTAGAAACTAGATAGCATAACTCCTTTTTGCAGTAGATATAGCAAACACACTTAGCAAAACCTTAGTTGCACATTGGATAGTTTACTTTCTTGCATAGGTTTTGCTTAGGTGGAAATTAGAGGCCATAGTTTAGAGTAGAAGTTTTAAGTTGCCTAATTCACCCCCCCTCTTAGGCGTCACGGTCCTTTCAATTGGTATCAGAGCTGGTTGGCTCATTTGCGGTCTCTTGGCTTCATCGCCTTCGAGCCGACGCCCCTAAGAAGTGGTTGGGATGGATACCTCTAGGCCTCCGCACTTTGACGGCACTAACTTCCCTTACTATAGTGCTAGGATGGCTTGCTTTTTAGAAGCCGTTGATCTTGGTGTTTGGAGAGTCACTCGCGACGGGATGAAACCCCTTAAGAATCCTTAGAAGCCTACCGCGAGTGATGAAAAGGAAATTCATCTAAATGCTAGAGCTAAAAATTGCTTGTTTGAATCTTTTAGCATGGATGTGTTTAACCAAGTTTTTACTTTGCAAACATCTCATGAAATTTGGTTAAAACTCCATGAGCTCCATGATGGTACAAGTAATGTTAGAGAGCAAAAACATCATCTAGCTAAATCATGTTATGATTCCTTTAAAATGAATGATAATGAGCTTGTTCGTGATATGTATTCGCATTTGAATCTAATTATCAATGAGCTCAACTCTATAGGAATCACAAAGCTAGGTGATGCGGACATTGTAAGGAAGATCATCTCCGTGCTTCCAAAGAGCAAATATGCAACCATCATCACCATTCTTCACAACATGGAGGACTTGAGCACCATGACCCCGGCCATTGTCATTGGCAAATTGGTGGCATTTGAGATGTCACGCAAGATGGGTCAAGAAGAAGCTACTTCATCAAGCAAAGACACCGCTCTCTCATGTGAGCACAAAAAGATGAAGAGCAAGAAGCAAGTTGAAACAAGCTCAAGCTCCTCAAGTGAAGAAGAGGATGATGATGATGAAGAATCAAGTGATGATGATCAAGCCTCCACCTCATCCGACTCCTCCTTAGATGAAGAAGAAACAATCAAGCTCATGAAGGGAGTAAAGAGGATGATCCGCAAGCTCAATGTCAAGGGTGTGCCCATCACAATAGAAGATTGCCTCTTCACCAATCAAAGAAGAGAGCAAAGGAAAAAGGGATGCTATAGATGTGGCAAGAAAGGGCACTTTGTGGAAGATTGTCCAAAACAAAAGTCCTCACCCAATGACAAGAAAAAGAAGGGATGCAAGGCCAAAGCTCTCACCACCATCAAGACATGGGATGATTCATCAAGTGATGATGAAGTCCATCACAAGAGGCATGGCCACAAGCACTCATCATCAAGCTCCTCACGTATGTGCCTTATGGCACGAGGTAATTCTAGTCCTATCTCTAGTGATAGTGATAGTGGTAGTGATGATGAGCTTCCTTCTTATAATGAACTTGTGCAAGATAATCTCAACTATGCTAAAGCTTGTACTAGTCAACACAAGAAAATCAATGCTTTAAAAGAAAAATTAGATAGCACTCAACAAGCCTACAATGCTATGCTTGAACAATATGAAAGCTTTTCAAATTTGAATGTTGAGCTATCTAACAAAATTGAGAAACTTGAGGCTAGTACAAGCACATGTGATTGCACAAGTAATGATGAGCAACTTGCTAAGAAAAATGAAAAACTAAAAGCAAAGTTAGCTAGCACACAAAATGCTTACAAAAGTTTGCTTGCCAAAATGGAAATCATGTGCAAACATTGTGATGAGCTAACTAACAAAGTTGCTAATCTAGAAGCCATCGGAGCAAATCCCATAGAGGCACCTAAAATTGAAAAGTCAATATTTGATATGCCTAAAAAGGATGCCTCTACTTCTTGCATTGATTTACTTGATTTAGACTCACCCATGTGCAAACAAGTTTGTGTTGAGAATGTAATTGTAGAAACATGTACACAAGAAGTTGCAATGGAGAATGAGCTACTAAGGCAAGAACTGGCTCGCCTCACCAAGGACTTGACTCAAGCAAAAGGCAAGACAAAGCAAACCCGAACTCATCAAGATAACACCGTCAAGGTAGTGAAGAAGCTTGATGAGGAGCAAACCGTGGTTTGTTATGTTTGCCACAAGGAAGGCCACAAGTCCTATGAGTGCAAGGTGAAGCATGGGGGAGAAAAGAAGAAAGAGAAAAACAAAAAGCAAACAAGCAAGCTCTCCAACACCTACACCAACAAAGTGAACAAGAAGGCCTCCACACCTTATCTTTTGAAAAAGAAGAAGAATGACAAGGTGGTGGCCATCAAGGTGAACAAGCAAGCCAACAATGGGGCTAAACGCATTTGGGTGCCAAAGGACATAATTTCCACTATGAAGAGCACCAAAAAGGTTTGGGTCCCAAGAGGGAAGTGAGTAGTCAAGTGGACTACGGGGAATTTGGAGACTTGGCAAAGTTTGGGTGCATATCATGGGGTGCATCACATTGGATCATGTCATTGCCAAGTATGTAAGTGGCTATTATGGACCCAAGTTCCCCCTACCCATGTTAGGTAACTAGATTTAAAGTTTTGCAATTATTTTCTATGGTATAATGTCTTGCAATTACTTTTAGCATCTAGTTCCTTCATTGCCTATGTTTGCATTGGTATATTCATATATTTTGTCATGCAAATTAGGCTTATCATATGGTAGTTTTTGCTCGGTTTCACTCATATTCTTGGAGCAAACCTACATGGTTTCAATTTGTTTAGGAGCACGGCACATAGCTTCTCTTAATTGCTTTATATTATATGTGCCAAACTCCAAATAGTAGATGAACTACCCCAATTACCATCTTCAATTGGTGTCACATGTCTAGTAATGTCAACTTGCAAAATGGTAGTTTGACCTTACAAGTCAATGTGCATGTCTCCTACAAGTATTTCAAACTTGTATGCACACTTTTAGGGGGAGTTTACTCTACAATTTGGAAGCTTTGAGACTAACACTACTTTCAAGTTTATCATGTGTGTAGTAGTCTCATTGCAAGGAAAATGGAGTCCCTGGAGACAAGCATCGTGTGTGGTGATAATCTAATTGGCATCTACATGTGGTATTCCTAACTGATATCATCATGTTCATTTCAATTGATTCTATTATGCTTTCTCCATGCATTATATAGAATAAACTCCTTTGTGCATTAATTTGCCGGTTATGCATATGCTTTGCCATATATCACATGTGTGTATATACTTAGGGGGAGTTTAGTTTATATAATGTGAGAGCCAAGTTTTGTGATCTATTCCACTCCACATAAAAAGGATCACAAAATTTGACCCTCCCTTGTGCTACTAATGTCTTCCTTTTCGGTGTTTGATTCCAAAGGGGGAGAATTTGAGGGACCAAAGCAAACCAAAACAAATAAAATAACCAAAACCAAAATTTAAAATTTTTTATGGTTATATCTTTTGGATGGTCCAAGAAAAGGGAGGAAGTGGATTATGGAGTTAGTGGGAGACTTGAATCCATAATACCACAAAGGGACTTAATAGCAAGGGCAAGATAAGTTATAATAGTGTTGTTTCAATTTGATATCTTTTAACATCATATGATCTTGCCCTTGCATTGCATCCTAGCAAGTAGATTGCATTTTAAATTTTGTATCTATTATTTGCTTGCTTTGGTTGTGTTGTCATCAATCACCAAAAAGGGGGAGATTGTAAGGAAAATGGACCTCGGCCCTTTCAACTTTGAATTTTGGTTTGATGAACAACATAACCAAATTGGACTAATGTGTTTCCAAGTGTTTATTTTTAGTTCAATAGGGTGCAAATGTGACTTGGACTAAGGTGACCATGTGATCCCATGATCAACACCTCAAGCAAGACATTAGAAGCTCAGTAGAAGACCCTCAAGACCAAGCAAAGTCCAAGGCACAAGAATGGAACCAAGACGGCGCAAGAAATCGCAGACCAAGCAAAGTCCAAGGCACAAGAATGGAACCAAGACGGCGCAAGAAATCGCGAAGAAACGAAGCAAAAGGTGCATCGGACGCTCGCACCGGACGCTGCCCAAAAGCACCGGACGCGTCCGGTGGTAAACCCTAGCTCGTAAACAGCGCAAACAGGAGCACCGGACGCTACGGTCCGAAAGCATCGGACGCACCGATGCACATCGGACGCACCGGTGCATCATCGGACGCTACAGTGACATGCGTCCGATGCCTGTACAGAGGGGTTCCAGAGAGGCTCTGGCGGCATCGGACACGTCCGGTCGCATTGCATCGGACGCTGATCAGACCGTTGCAACACAGTGCCAGGTCGGCATCTAGCCGTTGAAGGAGCATCGGACGCGTCCGATGGTTACGACCGGAGCGTCCGATGCCTTGCAGTGAAGCCCATCTTTCTCCCCAACGGCTCTATTTGCTTGGGGCTCTATATATACCCCCATGGCCGGCCAAAACAACAAGGTTGGAGCTCAAGGAAGTGATCATAGTGCATAGACACATATTTAGTTGCTCTAGCCCCCAAAGTGCTTAGTGAATATACTAGGTGATTAGTGTAGGTGCTTTGCGAAGTGCTTAGGCTAGTTAGACCACCGCTTTGTGCTTGCTCTAGGTGTTATGCCTAGTGTTTAGTGAGGTTTGAAAAACCTCTTATCTACCGGTGCTTGCGCGCACCATGGTTGTACATCGGTGGGGCTTGTAGTCTTGCGAGATCACACCAACCGAGTTTGTGGTGTGGCCGCCTCCGTGTACCGAAGGGAACAAGGCCCGCGGCGTTTCAGCCGGAAGTGCGGATACATGGGTGTATGCCGGGTCTCTGAGTGATGAGTGATTGTCAACGGGTATGATGCGCATGGTCTTTGGCTTGTGTTGTGCAGGTGTCGAGCACGGAGACAGTGGTCGATGGCAGGTGAAGGTCAAGTTGAGACGTGTCGTGCCGATGGACTGGGCGCGATGAAGGATGGGCGTGCCGTGCGGCGGACGTGCCATGCCGATGTATCGGACAGTGAAGGGCGAACGTGAGGCTTGGACTGAGGGACTAGAGGCCGGAGGATCAGCTGTGGTGGCTGGCAGCCTGTGGCGACGACAAGTGAAGAAATGCGGTCATGTCGGTGGACGGGGTGCACGGAGGTGCATCCCCTCTTCGACGCCGGTTTGTTGGTTGAGCCAGAGAAAAACCAACGGGTGGACAGTTTCCAGGTTTGGGCCTCAAAACCTGGGTGCTGGGTTTCCAGGTTGAGCCACAAAACCTGGGCACGACGTTTCCAGGTTGAGCCTCAAAACCTGGGCGTGGGCCGGTTTCCGAGTTTGGGCCTCAAAACTCGGGCGCTGCGGGTTTCTGAGTTTGGGCCACAAAACTCAGGCTGGAGGCTGGTTTCCCGGTTTGGGCCTCAAAACTGGGGGTTGCTGGAAAAGGCTGGTTTCCCGGTTTGGGCCACAAAACCGGGGGTGCAGAGCGAGGGCGGCACGTGGCGGCGATCCAGAGGTTGCGTCAAGGCAACGCTTCGGTTCGAGCGGGCGTGGCCGTCGGATCTACCTACCACCGCGGGTTGGACCAGAATAGCCTTAGGGTTTAGCTGGTTCGCTCTGTAATTAGTTTAGAGAGGGGTAGAGTAGGAAATAGACTTAGTCTAGGTTAGTATAAGTAGTCCAGGGGAGACACCCTCCTCCCTATCTCAGTTTTAGCTATCTCATTTTGCTTCCTGCACTTAGGGTTTCCTGCTCTCCCATCCCCTGCTGTAGCTGAGATCCGCAGAGAGACTTGAACTCTGTGTACTATTGATTTTGAGGAAAGGAGGCCGTAACCTCCTTGTTGTAGCGTGTGTTTTGCGCTTCGGCTTGCGATTCGTGGGTGTGATTTGCGGTTCATTCGTGTTCTTCGCGGAATCCTTTTTCTCCACGATTTTCCCGTCGTTTGATCTCTTTGCTCGGTTCATCTTTTGCAAAACCGTTTAAACCAAGTTGTTCTAGATCGTGAGGCACTTCTTTCCACCGAAGGAATTAAACTCTAACCTCACGGTCTAGGAGATCGATCGATTTTCGTTTTGGATTGCGTTCTTGCTTCCTTGCCCCGAAATTTCTTGATTCACCGATTTGGAGTTAGGTTCGAGCCATGATCTCTTAGAGATAGCTCACTAACATCCTTGTGACCCCTCAGATCGAATCCTAGGCCTAGAGCTTTTGATTTAGAGGAGATCGGGTTGAATCATCAAAGCGCTGCGCTGTTTTCGGGGGCATCGGACGCTATCACGGGAGCATCGGACGCTAGGGTTCCTAGCATCGGACGCTCTGGTGACGCGTGTCACGTTTTCGGCGTTTTAGTTTGCATCGGAAGCTAGGCATCGGACGCGTCCGTTGTCCATCGGACGCGCCGGAGCTTTTGCATCGGACGCTGGGTGATTACTGTTCACAGCGTCCGATGGTGGAACAGTAAGGTTCCAGAACCGGCCAGTTTGCATCGGACGCGTCCGGTGGTCTGGCATCGGACGCAGGCAAGCGTCCGATGTGACTGGTTTCGCACGGTTTCATACGCGGTTCGCTCGTTCGTTGTCGGAATTGATTTCCGTCTTTTGCATTGGCTTTCTAGAGTTGTGTAGTGTCCCGCTGTGTTTCTTGGAAGCATCCACCCTACATCTAGGGTCGTGGACATTAGCAAGCTCTAGGGTTTGTCTCTTGGGGTGATTCTTGGGACAGTGGCTCTTGTATCCAAAAGGAAATTTTGAAGCTCCCATTCACCCCCCCCTCTGGTCGCTTTCTGGTTGCTTCTCGGTCCTTCAATTGGTATCGGAGCAAGGTTAAGGATCTTCCACCTTAGCCGGTTCCAGATCCACAGAAGGCGACATGGATCGCGGCGTGGGCAAACCGCCGTTCTTTGATGGGACGAACTATGCGTATTGGAAGATACGCATGTCGGCCTATCTGCAGAGCTTGGGTGCTTATATTTGGGATATTTGCAACTCTGCTGATTACGTGGTCTTGGCTGCTCGTGTCTCTCAGCAACAGATCGATGAGCACGATGCCAATAGCCGAGCCCGTAATGCTCTCTTTTCTTGTTTGAGCATGGGTGAGTTTGATCGTGTTTCTCACCTCGCTACGGCTCGGGAGATCTGGGACACCCTCATGCGTTTCCATGAGGGCACCTCTCAAGTCAAAACCCGACTCTACGAGTCGTTCAAGCGTGAGTATGAGAACTTTAGACACCAACCTGGCGAGAGCATAGAAAGTTTATTCGCTCGCTTTCAGGTGATTGTCAACAGAATGAGGGCTAACAGAGAGCAGTTGCCATTTGACGATCATGAGCGTGCTTTGAAGCTTTTGCACACTCTTGACCGTTCGGTGTGGGACTCCAAGGTTCAGGCAATCATCGAATCACCGAACTATGAGACCCTCACCTGCGACGAGCTCTTCAGTAAGCTCAAGTCCAGTGAGATTGATGCTATGGCGAGGGCTTCTTTTGAAAATCCTTCTCGCCCGTCCATGGCATTGGTTTCCGGCTCTTCCTCTAACCCCTCAGCTGGCTTTGCGCTTTCTTCTCTCTTTTCTGTGTCAGAGGACCAGCTGGAGCCTTTGGGAGACGACGAGTTGGCTTTGCTTGCCAATCGGTTCTCGCGGTTCCACAACAACCGCATGAACCACCGTCGTGGAGGAGGACGCACGGGATGCTACGAGTGCGGCGACCCCGACCACTTCATCGCCGACTACCCCAAGAAGAAGAACAAGCACTCGGGCAAGGGCGAACATGGGCGCAAGCATGACTCCAAGTACAAGGAGAAGCACGTCCCCCCAAGGCACAAGAAACGGGGCGGCTTCGACAAAGAGTACATCAAGAAGAAGTACTTGGAGAAGCAGCAAGCTGAGCAGCGTGCGTTCTTCGCCACGCTCAGCGACGTCGACGGCTCGGATGACGACTCCGCTGGCTCCAGCGATGACGAGTCCGTGAAGAAGAAGCTGGAAGACAAGTTCAACGGCTTGTGCTTCTTCGCCGGGACGGAGGCCTGTGCACCATGGCGCTCGGAGATGAGGTCGACGGCGAGCCGGAGCGTACCCCTCGGAACGACGACGACGACACCTCCCAGGTATCTCTCACCTACGACGAGCTTTCCTCCGAGGTTGAGAAGTTGACTGCTGCCCTCCTTAGCCAAGATAAGTTGCTTAGGCGTGCCGCTAGAGAGCGCAAGGAGTTTAGGCAGAAGTGGGAGGACACGGTGAAGGAGCTTGAGTTCGCTCGGTCCACCGTGGTAGTGTCGGAGGAGGCGGAGTGCGAGTCGTGCACAGCGCACATGACTGACCTTCTCACTCTGAGAGGTAAGTATGCTGCGTTGGTTGGAGAGGTGGAAGAGCTCCGTGCTAGGCTGCAGCTGTTGGGTGCGTGCAAGACTTGTCCTGTCTTGCAATCTGAGTTGGCAGAGAAAAATGCCAAGCTTGAGTCTTTAGAGAAGGCCAGCTCAGATAGCACTTGCGTCTCGAGGTGTGCTTTGTGTGAGGGCCTGGAGATGGAGATTGCCAATGTGAAGCATGGCAAGATGCAAACCGAGGAAGAAAACACATACCTTCGGTCCATCTTGTCATGGGTCTCCAGTAGTGAGCCGCAGCTCGGGATGATGATCTCCCAATTCAAGCGAGCTGTTGGTGCCCCTGGTGTAGGTTTTGCTCAGAGTGTTGATCTCTCAACTTTTGGGAAGATTGGAGAGTCTAGTGGTCTGAACCCATGTGAGAAGCCCAATTCCACCACTACTCCCAAACTTGCCAAGCTTCCACTCAAAGAGCCAGTCAAGCCTATCACCAAAGATGGTGTGGTTGAGGAACCCCCGAGAGCTCCTCCCAAGAACCCAGTTTGGGCACCCAAGCCAAACCACCTCAGAAACAAGCTTGATGCTATGCCACCCATTCGTGAGGAGTTGCCACAGAAGGGCAAAGGCAAAGTGAGCCACACCCACAGCCCTGGTCACCAACAACCCCCTTTGCGTGCGGTGAGGTACCAGTGTGATTTTTGTGGGAGAGATGGTCACTTGAGCGAGTTCTGCTTTCGGCGCAAGCGAGAGGCGCGCAGGGCTCGGGAGATGGAGAACCCGGACATGTACCACCCAGCTCGTGGTGGACATGTGCCGAAGGCTCAGGAGAGAGCTGCTAGGTCCGGACGTCAAGGTCCCTGGCCTAGGCAGGAGATGAGAGCCCCTAGGAGGGAGACTAGGCCTAGAGGTCCAGCACCTCAGTTTGTTAGGCCTAGGCAGGAGAGAGCTCCAGGGAGAGACGCTAGAGCAGTTGAGCCCCAGGCTCCTAGGCGTAGATCTCGTAGAGAGCGTGCCCGACGGGGTCCTGCTTTTGCAGGTAACGGACCCCGTGGCGGAGGCTTTGTTGAGCGCTTTCCCCCACCGCAGTGTGAGTACCGCGGTGAGCGTTTCTTCCCTAGCGGACCACGTTTTTCTCAGCGTGGTGATCGCTTCCCTCGTAGACGTGCTAGGAATGGTTTTTACACTAACCCTTCTTTTGAGCAGCCGGCCCAACACTGGTTTTCCCCTTATTTCACTAACCCCAGTGTTGGACCGTATGCTCACCCTATGTCTTTTTATTGATGTAGGTAAGACGGTTGGAGGACATTTGGTTGGTGGATTCCGGTTGTTCGATGCACATGACCGGAAACCCCAAGTGGTTCTCCAGCCTTAGTCCAGTCGCCGGAAAGGAGTACATAACCTTCGGCGACAAGAGCAAAGGTAAAGTTTTATCCCGAGGCTCCGTGCGGGTTAATGAGCACTTTGTGTTGCGCGATGTTGCTCTGGTTTCTAACCTGCATTTTAACTTGCTTTCTGTTTCGCAACTTTTTGATGAGGACTATGAGATTCGTTTTAAACCAAACCTTAGTCGCATCTTAGATCCTCAGGGCGATCTTGTATGTCTGATTTCGCCCTTTGGGAAAGTCTTTCGCGCGAATTTCTCGGAGTCGTTTGGTTCTTCTCGCTGTCTTTTGGCTAGTCCTTCCTCCTCCGATCTTTGGAAGTGGCATAGGAGGCTTGGTCATTTAAGCTTCGACTTGCTTGCAAGACTTAGCTCACTTGGCCTAATCCGAGGATTGCCCAAGCTTTCGATGGAGAAGGATCTAGTCTGCCATTCCTGCAGACATGGGAAGATGGTTGCCGCTCCCCACCATCCAGTGACTAAGGTCATGACCTCGCACCCCGGAGAGCTTTTACAAATGGACCTTGTTGGTCCGGCTCGGGTGAGCTCGGCTGGTGGCAAGTGGTATGTTTTGGTTGTTGTTGACGACTTTTCGAGATATTCATGGGTCTTCTTTTTGACTGAGAAGACTGAGACTTTCTCCTTCGCTCGCAATCTGATTTTGCGTCTTCAGAACGAGTTCCCTTTGAACTCGATGCGAGGTATTAGAAGTGATAATGGTTCCGAATTCAAAAATTCGGATTTTGAGAAGTTTTGTAACCACCTTGGCTTGGAGCATCAGTTTTCTTCCCCCTAGACACCGCCCCAAAATGGTGTTGTAGAGAGGAAGAATCGGACCCTTGTTGAGATGGCCAGGACGATGCTTGATGAGCATAGGACTCCTAGGCGCTATTGGGCCGAAGCTATGAACACTGCATGCTATATTTCCAATCGCATTTTTCTGAGAGCTTTCTTGAAAAAGACTTCTTATGAGTTGCGTTTTGGAAAACTACCCAAGGTGAGTTATTTTCGAGTTTTTGGTTGCCATTGTTTTATACTCAAAAAGGGCAACTTGGACAAATTTGAGTCTCGTTCTTCTGACGGTGTGTTTTTGGGTTATGGCACTCACACTCGAGCTTATCGTGTACTTAACCTTGACACTAACCGAGTCATGGAGACATCAGATGTCACCTTCGACGAGACTCTTGTTTCTCCTTCTTTTCGTTTTGAGCGTGCAGGTGATCATGAGGTTGGAGAGCCTCTTTTTGATGACGAGGACGAGGGTGCTGAAGGTATGGACGATCCAGCACCCCCTCCACCTGCCGCGCCGCAAAGAGCGGCCTCGACGACGACTCACGGCCCCGACACCTCTTCTTCTTGGGGGCCGTGGGATCCGCCACCCCGAGCGGTACCATTTGTACCCGGGGAGGCACCAGCTGCTGTTGAGGGGGAGGCTACATCAGCTCGAGAGGCGCCACGACATATCCAGCGCCAGCACCCCTCTGAACAGATGATCGGCGACATCGGCGAGCGAGTCACTCGCTCCAGGTCACAGCACATCTCTCACTTCGCTCATTCTGCTTTTGTTGCTAATTTTGAGCCCCGAGATGTTGGACACGCTTTGACGGATCTGGATTGGGTCAATGCCATGCATGAGGAGTTAGAGAACTTTGAGCGGAATCGGGTTTGGGTTCTAGTTCTACCTCCACCCGACTGTAAGCCTATTGGGACAAAATGGGTATTTAAAAACAAGCAAGGAGAGGATGGCCATGTTGTGAGAAACAAGGCCCGGCTTGTAGCGAAAGGCTATAGTCAGAAGGAGGGGATAGATTATGAGGAAACCTTCGCTCCTGTAGCACGTTTGGAGGCTATTAGGATACTCTTGGCTTATGCTGCATCCAGGGGTTTCAAACTTTTTCAAATGGATGTCAAGAGTGCCTTCTTAAACGGCTACATAGAGGAGGAGGTTTATGTTGAGCAACCCCCCGGTTTTGAAAATCCCAAGTTTCCAAACCATGTCTTTAAACTTCATAAAGCTTTATATGGTTTGAAACAAGCCCCTAGAGCCTGGTATGATAGGTTGAAAACCTTTTTGCTTGCTAAGGGTTTTAAAATGGGATGTGTAGATAAAACTCTCTTTCTCCTCCGGCAAGGCAAAGACACGCTCTTGGTCCAAATTTACGTGGATGATATCATTTTCGGTGGTTCTTCTCACGCTTTGGTTGGCAAGTTTGCAGATACTATGAGCAGGGAGTTCGAGATGAGCATGATGGGCGAGCTGACATTCTTTCTCGGGTTGCAAATTAAGCAATCCCGGGAGGGGACGTTTGTGCACCAGGGCAAGTACACGAAGGACGTGCTGAAGCGGTTCGATATGGGTGAGGCCAAGCCTCTTCCAACACCCATGTCGACGACGACTGCCCTGGATGCGGATGTGGACGGAGAAGCAGTGGACCAGAAGGAGTACCGCAGTATGATCGGGTCGCTTCTCTACCTGACGGCGACACGCCCGGACATTCAGTTCGCGGTGTGTCTGTGCGCGCGCTTTCAGGCGTCGCCGCGCACTTCTCACCGTCAGGCTGTGAAGCGCATCTTCAGGTACCTTCGTTTCACTCCTGAGTTTGGGATTTGGTATTCTGCTTCCTCCACCCTCTCGCTTTGCGGTTATTCCGATGCCGATTTTGCTGGTTGTCGCATTGAGCGCAAGTCCACTTCTGGGACTTGCCAATTTATTGGATCTTCTCTTGTATCGTGGTCTTCTCGCAAGCAGTCTAGTGTCGCCCAGTCTACCACGGAGGCTGAGTATGTTGCTGCGGCTAGCTGCTGTTCCCAGTTACTCTGGATGATGGCCACTTTGCGTGATTTTGGTTTGAGCTTTTCTCATGTGCCTTTGCTTTGTGACAGCACGAGTGCTATTAGCGTTGCTAAGAACCCCGTGCTTCACTCGAAAACCAAACACATTGATGTGCGCTTTCATTTCTTGCGAGACCACCAGGAGAAGGGTGATATCGACCTTCGCCATGTCGGTACTCATCACCAACTGGCTGATATTTTCACCAAGCCTTTAGACGAATCAATCTTTAATCGGTTGAGGGGTGAGCTTGGTGTGTGTTTCCCCTTTTAGATGGGGGAAACATTTTGGATCTTGTATAGACTGACTCTTTTATTTTGAGTTTCTTTTCTTTGCTTTTTAGCATACGCATTTACATTCTGAGCTTCATGTTTATAATCACTAGAATGTAACTATACTCTATTTAGTATGCTCCGATGCTTATATGGATGCTTGTAGCTTATGCTCTTCCTGATCACTAGTACATGTTATGAGTAAGCTATTTTTGGAATGGTGAATTTGCTTAATGTATATAAATCTGAAAATGTTCACCATTGAGATATGCAACTAGCATGTGTAGGGTGTGTTGAGTCCATTCCTGCATTTCATATATGCTAGGTTGCTATGTCTCTAGTTCTGAGTCATTCACTTGCTTGGTTGTTCATATCTTGCTTAAAATTTTGAACCAAGTAGAAGTGAATTGAAAAGATCGAGATGGGATTGCTTGTCAACACCTCACGGTATCGAGACGGTTTCTTATTGCACTTTGAGTTAAACTTGAGCCGTGTAGTGTATGACCGAAACCGTAGCTTTAAGCTTCTGATTGCTTCGGCATAGGCTTCGCTCGGTTGAAAAGTTAGGCAATGACAAGCTTTCAACCTCTCGCAATCACATGCTGAAAATAAATTTGTGAATTCTTTTACCGCTGCAACTCCGATCTAAAATTGAAATCACAAGTATATGCTTCATTCCAATGCATGATGATTGAACTTTGCTTGGGGTAGTTCATCTTGTATATATGTTTAGCACTTGTTTGGATTCCTATCTATACATGGTCAGTGCTATTTTGATGGTGACTATCTTTTTGACTAAAAACTGCTCACATGCTCATATGTTCATATTTCGTATCTGTGATCAGTTTGAGTCTTTGCTTTTTGAGTGCCTGATTCTGCTTTTGGAGCCATACCGTTTAGAGCATTTTTGCACTCTCTTGATTATATGCCTGAAGCTCCTAACTTGCATTTCTGCCTTCATATGCATTTTGGAAGGGGGAGCTCATCATCAGGGGGAGAGTTTTTGCTCCGGTACCTTGTGCCTTGATTAGTGCATTTTCAACTAAGGGGGAGAGTTTTTGCAAATCATATGTCTCCTGGAGTTCAATTAAGTGGGAGCTTTTGCTAAGGGGAGAGTTTCAGATCTTTATGCTCTTCTCTTGTTAGACCTAAGGGGGAGTCCCTGGTTGCTTGCACTTGTCGAGGGAAGTTTGCTAGTTGTGTTGAGCCATTGCCTCTGTCTTGAGGGACTAGCAAACATTTTCCTCAGTTGGCGTCGAGGTTGATTTTGATTGGTTCGGAGTGGTTTTCGTGCTAGTTGTGTTGAGCCTCTGTGCCTCTATCTTGAGGGACTAGCACTTTGCCATTTTTTAGCTCCGATTTTCAATTGGTCTTCTGCTAGCGGTGTTGAGCCTGTTCTACCTCTTCTTGAGGGCTAGCTTTGCTTTGCTTGGTTGCGTCGAGCCGTTGCCCATGTCTTTGGGGACCAAGTTTTCGCCTCTTCCACTTGACCTTCTTCGGCTTTGATACGCTTTTGGGTCATTTGGTTGGGTTTTCTCTTCTCCTTCTCCTTCCTCCTCCTTCTGTTACTTTGTTGATTTATGGTGTAGTTGACAATGCACTCATCAAGGGGGAGATTGCGGATACATGGGTGTATGCCGGGTCTCTGAGTGATGAGTGATTGTCAACGGGTATGATGCGCATGGTCTTTGCCTTGTGTTGTGCAGGTGTCGAGCACGGAGACAGTGGTCGATGGCAGGTGAAGGTCAAGTTGAGACGTGTCGTGCCGATGGACTGGGCGCGATGAAGGATGGGCGTGCCGTGCGGCGGACGTGCCATGCCGATGTATCGGACAGTGAAGGGCGAACGTGAGGCTTGGACTGAGGGACTAGAGGCCGGAGGATCAGCTGTGGTGGCTGGCAGCCTGTGGCGACGACAAGTGAAGAAATGCGGTCATGTCGGTGGACGGGGTGCACGGAGGTGCATCCCCTCTTCGACGCTGGTTTGTTGGTTGAGCCAGAGAAAAACCAACGGGTGGACGGTTTCCAGGTTTGGGCCTCAAAACCTGGGTGCTGGGTTTCCAGGTTTAGCCACAAAACCTGGGCACGACGGTTTCCAGGTTGAGCCTCAAAACCTGGGCGTGGGCCGGTTTCCGAGTTTGGGCCTCAAAACTCGAGCGCTGCGGGTTTCTGAGTTTGGGCCACAAAACTCAGGCTGGAGGCTGGTTTCCCGGTTTGGGCCTCAAAACCAGGGGTTGCTGGAAAAGGCTGGTTTCCCGATTTGGGCCATAAAACCGGGGGTGCAGAGCGACGGCGGCACGTGGCGGCGATCCAGAGGTTGCGTCAAGGCAACGCTTCGGTTCGAGCGGGCGTGGCCGTCGGATCTACCTACCACCGCGGGTTGGACCAGAATAGCCTTAGGGTTTAGCTGGTTCGCTCTGTAATTAGTTTAGAGAGGGGTAGAGTAGGAAATAGACTTAGTCTAGGTTAGTATAAGTAGTCCAGGGGAGACACCCTCCTCCCTATCTCAGTTTTAGCTATCTCATTTTGCTTCCTGCACTTAGGGTTTCCTGCTCTCCCATCCCCTGCTGTAGCTGAGATCCGCAGAGAGACTTGAACTCTGTGTACTATTGATTTTGAGGAAAGGAGGTCGTAACCTCCTTGTCGTAGCGTGTGTTTTGCGCTTCGGCTTGCGATTCGTGGGTGTGATTTGCGGTTCATTCGTGTTCTTCGCGGAATCCTTTTTCTCCACGATTTTCCCGTCGCTTGATCTCTTTGCTCGGTTCATCTTTTGCAAAACAGTTTGAACCAAGTTGTTCTAGATCGTGAGGCACTTCTTTCCACCGAAGGAATTAAACTCTAACCTCACGGTCTAGGAGATCGATCCATTTTCATTTTGGATTGCGTTCTTGCTTCCTTGCCCCGAAATTTCTTGATTCACCGATTTGGAGTTAGGTTCGAGCCATGATCTCTTAGAGATAGCTCACTAACATCCTTGTGACCCCTCAGATCGAATCATAGGCCTAGAGCTTTTGATTTAGAGGAGATCGGGTTGAATCATCAAAGCGCTGCGCTATTTTCGGGGGCATCGGACGCTATCACGGGAGCATCGGACGCTAGGGTTCCTAGCATCGGACGCTCCGGTGACGCGTGTCATGTTTTCGGCGTTTTAGTTTGCATCAGAAGCTAGGCATCGGACGCGTCCGTTGTCCATCGGACGCGCCGGAGCTTTTGCATCGGACGCTGGGTGATTACTGTTCACAGCGTCCGATGGTGGAACAGTAAGGTTCCAGAACCGGCCAGTTTGCATCGGACGCGTCCGGTGGTCTGGCATCGGACGCAGGCGAGCGTCCGATGCGACTGGTTTCACACGGTTTCATCCGCGGTTCGCTCGTTCGTTGTCGGAATTGATTTCCGTCTTTTGCATTGGCTTTCTAGAGTTGTGTAGTGTCCCGCTGTGCTTCTTGGAAGCATCCACCCTACATCTAGGGTCGTGGACATTAGCAAGCTCTAGGGTTTGTCTCTTGGGGTGATTCTTGGGACAGTGGCTCTTGTATCCAAAAGGAAATTTTGAAGCTCCCATTCACCCCCCCCCCCCTCTGGTCGCTTTCTGGTTGCTTCTCGGTCCTTCAGGAAGCTTGATAGTGAAGACGGCGGAGAGCATCCGGGAGAGGCTTTGCCACGAGTGGCTTAACCGGAGACTCACTTGCGCGTGGGGAAGGACCGGAGCTATCCACGGAGTTATCCGACCGGGAGCTTGGCCCTTGCGAGGGATTCCTTGCGAGGGGCTCCAACGAGGACTAGGGGGAAGCTTGCGCGCTTCTCGATACCTCGGTAAAAATACCGGAGTCGTCGACGGGAGTTTGCATCTCTACCTCACTCTTTTAGCTTCCGCATTTACATTGCTATCTAGTTCATGTGCTTTATCTTTCATAGCTTGACATGCTAGTTGTTAAATTTAGAAACTAGATAGCATAACTCCTTTTTGCGGTTGAGATAGCAAACACACTTAGCAAAACCTTAGTTGCACATTGGATAGTTTACTTTCTTGCATAGGTTTTGCTTAGGTGGAAATTAGAGGCCATAGTTTAGAGTAGAAGTTTTAAGTTGCCTAATTCACCCCCCCCCCCTCTTAGGCGTCACGGTCCTTTCAGGACTCACTGACGAGAAGAGTCCGGTCGTGAACTGAGCGTCCGGTCAGCTACGAAGTGCACGGTGAACAGTGGCAGTGTTGCGTCCGGTCAGCTGCAGACTGAGCGTCCGGTCGAGTTGAAATAAAAACGCAGTTAACGTATTCAACGACCGAACTCTGACCGTGCGTCCGGTCGGCCCGTGCCAAGCGTCCGGTCACCCCGAAAAGAGGCAGTTCGTCGACCGATTTTGCTCAAACTCACCCAAAACAAATCCACTAGGGATCAAACTTGGTGAGAAGAGTCACAAGGAGGATAGTGAGCTATCTCTAAGAGACCATGGCTCGAACCTATCTCCAAATCGATGAATCGAAGAATTTCAGGGGAAGGGAGAAAAACTTGACCCGAATCCAAAATCGATCGATCTCCCAGACCATGAGGTTAGAGGTAAATTCCTTTGGTGGAAAGAAGTGCCTCACGATCTAGAATAACTTAGTTCAAACGGATTTGCAAAAGATGAACCGAGCAAAGAGATCGAGCGACGGGAAGAACGAGGTGAAAAAGGATTCCGCGAAGAACACAACCAAAACGCGAATCACAGACACCAAATTGCAACCGTAGCGCAAACACACGCTAAGACAAGGAAGTTACGGCCTCCTTTCCTCAAAATCAACAGTACACAGAGGTGAGTCTCTCTGCGGATCTCAGCTGGCTACAGCAGGGGATGGGGAGAGCAGGAAACCCTAAGGATGAAAGAGCAAATGACTGAGATTGGGGAGGAGGGTGTCTCCCCGACTACTTATTCTAATTCTAGCCTAACTGTAATTCCTAATCTACCCCTCTCTAATCTAGTTACAGAGTGAACCAGCTAAACCCTAGGGTTATTCTGGACCAACTCAGTGGTAGGTGTATCCGACGGCCGCGCCAGCACAACTCGTCTGCGTTGCCTCCACGCAACCTTCCGATTGCCGCCACGTGCCGCCCTCGCTCTGCAACCCCGGTTTTGTGGCCCAAACCGGGAAACCAGCCTTTTCCAGCCAACCCCCGGTTTTGTGGCCCAAACCGGAAAACTAGCCTCCAGCCTGAGTTTTGTGGCCCAAACTCAGAAACTCGCAGCGCCCGAGTTTTGAGGCCCAAACTCGGAAACCGTCCTCAGCCCGAGTTTTGTGGCCAAACTCGGAAACCCTCAGCACCCAGGTTTTGAGGCCCAAACCTGGAAACCGTCCACCGGTGGTTTTTCCCTGGCTCAGCCACCAAACCGAAGCTGTAGAGGGGATGCACCACCGGTGCAACCCGTCCACCGACACGTGTCCCCAGGTCCTCGACTCGAGCAACACAATGCCCCGCAAGTCTTCACTTGTCGCTGTCCCAGGCTACCAGCCACCACAGCTGATCCTCAGGCACTTCAGTCCCTAAGTCCAAGCCTCAAGTCCGCGCTTCACTGCTCGATCCATCGGCATGGCACGTCCGCCGCACGGCACGCCCATCCTTCATCGCACCCAGTCCGTCGGCACGACATGTCTCAACTTGACCTTCACCTTGCCCTCGATCACTGTCTCCGTGCTCGACACCTGCACAACACAAGACAAAGAACCTGCGATCAAACCCGTTGACAATCACTCATCACTCAGAGACTCGGCATACACCCATGTATCCACAAGATCGGCCGACTTTTTGATTGGATCGGTTTTCTCTCCGTTTCCCCTAAATCTTCTCGATTCACCGATTTGGAGTTAGACTCGAGCCATGATCTCTTTGGAGTAGCTCACTAACATCCTTGTGACCTCTCAGATTGAGTCTTAGCCCTAGAGCTTTGGATTCGGAGGAGATCGGGTTGAATCACCGAAGAACAGCACTGTTTTCGGGGGCATCGGACGCTGCTGTTCATAGCATCGGACACTCCGGTGACATGTGTCAGGTTCTGTGTTTTTGAGTGAGCATCGGACGCAGGGCATTGGACGCTCCGTTGACCATCGGACGCGCCGGACCCTGAGCATCGGACGCTGAGTTGTTACTGTAGCAGCGTCCGATGGTCATGCAGTAAGGTTCCAGAACAGCTCTGTTCACATCGGACGCGTCCGCCACTCTGGTATCGGACGCTGCCAACGTCCGATGCAGTGACAGATTCACTGTTTCGTTCGCAGTTCATTCGTCCGGCTTCGAATTTGGTTTACAGCTTTTGCATTGGACTTCTTGGGTTGCATAGGATCCCGCTGTGCTTCTAGGAAGCATCCACCCTACATCTAGGGTCGTGGATACTAGCTAGCCCGTGTCTTGCTTTTGGGGTGAATTTCTGGGATAAGGGCTATCTATTTCTCGAGAAGAAATTTGAGGCTCCCATTCACCCTCCCCTCTGGTCGCCAATTCGGTCCTTCAATTGGTATCGGAGCCAGGTTAAGGATCTTCTCTACCTTAATTGGTTTCGGATCCTAAGGGCAATATGGATTGAGAGAACGACAAGGCTCCCTATTTCGATGGGACGAACTATCCTATTGGAAGATTTGGATGCATGCTTATCTCAACAGCATCGGATCTTCTGTGTGGGATATATGTGAGGATGCTGATTACGTGGTCCTTGCGGCTCGAGTTGGTCAGCGCCAGATTGATGAACACGAGGCCAACTCTAAGGCCTGTAACACGCTTTTGGCCAACATCTCCCTTCCTGAGTTCGAGTGTGTTTCCGAGCTTCAGACTACTCGAGAGATCTGGGTGAAGCTTCAGAGCTATCATGAGGGGACCGCTCAGGTCAAGACCAAACTCTTCGAGACATACAAGCGGGAACTTTGTTCAGTTGGAGGGAGAGACGATTGACACTATGTTCGCTCGCTTTCAAACGATTATGAACAAGATGCGTGCCAATCAGGCCAACCTACCTTATGATGATCATGAGAGGGCACTCAAGCTTTTATATGCCCTAGAACGGAAGGTATGGGAGGCGAAGGTGTCGACCATCATTGAGTCTCCTTCTTACGACACCCTCACCATGGATGAGCTATTCAGCAAGCTCAAGTCCACCGAGATCGATCACTTGACTCAGGCCAAGCTGAAGAACTCATCTTCTCATTCCATGGCTTTGTTCTCAGGCAAGGGTGGATCGACTCTTTCCGCTGACGCTTCACTACCTCTCTTTGCTTTATCTACTTTGCTTTCAGTGATAGAGGAGCAGGTGGAGGCATTGGACGATGACGATCTCTCCCTCATCATTACTCGGTTCTCACGGTTTCAAAACAACCGCTTGAATCGTCGGCGTGGTGGCGCACGTGAGGGCTCCTACCGCTATGGAGATCCTGATCACTTCATCGCGAGCTGCCCCCAGCGCGACAAGAGCTTCCCCGGCAAGAACCACAACCCCAGGCGCAAGCCCAAGCCAGAGAGCAAGACCAGGAAGAAGAAGAAGGGCACTTACTGCCAGGAGGACATGGAGAAGGCTTTTGACGCTAGTCGGCGTGCCTTCATCGCCTCCATCAGCGACGGCGAGAAGAGCTCCAACGGCGACTCCAGCGACGACGGGTCTGAGCACAAGATGTCCTCCAAGGGCTTCTGCACCATGGCCTTGGATGAAGAGGACCGCAAGTGCCAGGCAAAGAACGATGACGATGATGACAATGACGCTTCTGAGGTATCAACCTCTTCTCTTGTCGATCGTCTTACCGGTGAGCGTGATTCTCTTGTCGACATAGTTCTCGGTCAGGACAAGCAACCCAAGCGTGCTATCCGAGAGTGCAATGAGTTTAAGGCCAAGATGAATGAGACACTTAAGGAGCTTGAGTTTGCTAAGTCCGAGGTAAGGGTGACCGATAAGGAGGAGTGCGTTGAGTGCACCACACACATGACAAACTTTTCCACCCTGCAGACCAAGTATGCCTCTTTGATCGAGGTATATGATGAGATGAAGAGTAGGCTAGACTTGGTGGGTGATTGTCGTGAGTGTACCTCTCTAAAGCAGGAGCTGGAGGAAGTGAAGGCAAGGCCTTCTTTGCTGGGTGTGTGCAAGTCCTGTCCAGGCTTGCGAACTGAGTTGGCAGAAATTAATGCCAAGCTTGCTGAAGCCATGAAGGCCAGCTCAGTTAGCACCTTGTTCGCTCCATGTGAGCGATGCGTGGGGATGGAGCTTGAGATTGCCAACTGTCGGCATGACAGGATGCAAACCGAGGCAAAAAACACATACCTTTGGTCCATCTTGAGTTGTATGTCATGCAGTGAGCTACAGCTGGACATGATGATCAGTCAGTTCAAGAGGGGAACTGATTGCTCGGGAGTAGGCTTTGCTTTAGGTGGGAAGGGCGTTAGCATCTTTGGCAAGATCAGTGAGTTTAGCGGAGTGAACCCTAGTGAGAAGCCATCCGCTATCCCTAAGCTTAGCAAGATCACCCCACCTTAGCCTCCCAAGCCTATCACCAAGGATGGCATCCTTGATGAACCTCCCAAGGCTCCACCTCGCAAGCAAGTGTGGGTACCCAAACCTAACCATCTTAGGAACACACTTGACACCCTTCCTGACGTCTCTAGTGATCCCCTTCTGAGAGGCAAGCAGCCGGCTATAGTGCACAACCCTCGCAACCATAGGAACCAACAACCCAAGAGAGTGGTGAGGATCGAGTGTGAGTACTGTAACCGAGAGGGTCACCTAGCTGAGTTTTGTTTTCAGAGGAAGAGAGACGCTAGGAAGGAGTTGGAGCTGAACAACCAGGCTAGGCACCACCCTCTCCATGGTGTGCAAGGTCGGGAAGTTCAGAGGCAGGGCGCTAGGTGTTGGTATAAATTAACGCACACTACTTTATCCGCAAGCGCACAGATAAAATCTACTGATGTAGCACTTCACCGGAGTAACCCAGTTTTAATATCGAACCCAAAGGAACGGATAGCGTTAAGTCTTAAAGTCTATCCCTTGAGTAGCTAACAAGGATGGAGAATCTAGAAGTATAGAGGGGATCACTAAGGCTGTCTAATTCCAATTTAAGAGTGATATGTTAATATTATTCTTAGTGGGGAAGTTGCCATAAAAGGTCACAAATAGAGTATGAGTCTTTTATGCAAATGTATAATCCTACCGAGCCTACACATGGGTAAGTGGACTATAGAAGAATCAACAAGGCTATAAGAGTCACCCTTGCGGACAACCACTACTACCGACGTTATAGGAGGCATTTAGGAGCTATCAAGTCTAAGCACCACGCTTACACTATCCAACTACTCTAACTCTAGCGTAACTAGAATTAAAGTACTCAAAAGAGAGTCATAAACCTTGAGAATAATAAGAACAATGGCTCAAACTTAAATATAGACGTTGATTACCGAAACAATCGCTGAAGCAAGTGGAAGATAAACTTGAATCCGCAGGTACAGGCCGGAGCTCCTTCTTGATCTCTTCCTCTCTCTCTCTCTCTCTCTCTCTCTCTCTCTCTCTCTTCTAGTTCTAGTATAAGACTAGGTTCTAAACCTAAACTAGAGGGGTATCTAGTCTTCTACTTGAAAGCTGGCTCTTGAAGTCTTCTTCTAGGGTTTCTAAATGAGGCGTAGACTTTTCTGAAGAGAGACCTACTCTTCCCTGGGGCCTGGGGGCCTGTATATATAGCCCTAGGTGAGGAACCGTGTCCCTTGGATCAAACCGACTTCACGTAGGGCTGAGATGGATCCTCAAAGGCGGTGGAGGAAGGTTCCAGAAGATGGAGGCCATCGGGCCCAGGGGTGACCGACCAGTCATAGGGTGGGACCGGTCGGTCCCACCTGGCGACCTCTCGCGGTGTCCCACCTCGTGGTGTCCTCTAGGTCCTTCTGGAGTATTCCTGGTGTGCCGGTTCCGTAATCTTCCGTCAGTTTCCTTATAGGAGAAGTAATCAGTGTTGTGTTTTCTATTTAGTCCCTGCAGAATCACAATTCACCAAAACTCGTGGAATATTGTCAATTAAAACCCTAAACCTTTGTTGGTGATTGAATTGATGCCCTTTTCATATTTATTTCTCTATTAATTTTGATAGATAACCAGTGTCAACAACTCCCCCAAGCTTACCTTTTGCTAATTCCTTAGCAAAACCAAAACTTAACAATGGATCAGGAGTTGCTACAATATCTTCATTTCCAACAAGTACACCTGCTGTTAAACAAAAATTCTCCGAAACATATCATGTTATTCTTCATGGGGCTTATTACTTTTGCCTTAGATCTCGAGTAATTGAAAGATTGAACGATCAAATCAAACACTATGTTTCTAGTTCTTTCACTTCACCTTTATCTCGAAGTTTTAATTAATTTTTAAAAGCTTTAATACATGTGTTGTCAAATTAAACAATAGATCCAAAGAGAAAGTCAACCAACCATTGAATCAAGAAGTGCATGTGTATGGAAAATGGAGTTAGATGCTCTTTAAATATATCACTCTCTTCTGTTTATCAGAGACATATGGCTATCACGCTAATTCTACAATCAGGCACGTGCCCATTTTTTTATTTTTTTTGAGGTTCCGGACACTTGTCCCTTTTTATTTCCTCGGGATCTATCTTTTTGAGGTTTCAGACACTTGTCCCTTGTTGACACTTGTTAACTCTTATTATTAAAGGTCAATTAAGCATGAAAATGGATGAATATATAAACTCCACCTTAGTATAGGGACTTAAACTAATGAATTCCACGAGTTTTGGTGAATTGTGAATTCGCAGGGACCAATCCAGGAAATCGACACCGATAGCTTCCCCTAGAAGGAAACCGACGGGAGATAACGCAATCCCCACGTCAAGTATCTTCTAGAAGACTCCAGGAGGCATGAGGATGCACCACGACAAAGTGGACCACCAGAGGCTGACTGGTGGGACCGACCGGTCCCACCAGGAGACCGGTCGGTCTCCCCCAGGGCCCACCTGGTTCCTTCCTTTGCAAGCTACCTCAACCGACCTCCTAGATGCATCTCGACCGTACCTCAAGTCGGTTTGATCCAAGGGCCACGGTTGATCCCTCAGGGCTATATAAACAGACCCCCAGGCCCCAGGTCAGACAGAAGGTCCCTCTTCAGAAGACTACACTTCAACTAGAAACCCTAGAAGAGACTTCGAGAGATCAGCTTTCAAGTAGAAGACTAGATACCCCTCTAGTAGGATTAGAACCTAGTCTTATATTAGAACTAGAAGAGAGAGAGAGAGGAAGAGATCAAGAGGAAGCTCCGGCCTGTCGGATCAACTTCTTCATCTTGTACCTGTGGATTCAAGTTCTTCATCGACTTGCATTAACGATTGTTTCGGTAATCGACATCTATATTTAAGTTTGAGTTATTGTTTTTATTATTCTTAAGGTTTAAGTGACTCTCTTGAGTACTTTAATTCTAGTCGCTCTAGAGTTAGAGTAGTTGGATAGTGTAAGCGTGGTGCTTAGACTGGAAAACTCATGTTTACCTCCTATAACACCGGTAAAAGTGGTAGTTCGCAAGGGTGACTCTTATAGCCTTGTTGATTCTTCTATAGTCCACTACCCGTGTGTAGGTTCGGTAGGATTATAAATTTGCATAAAAGATTCATACTCTGCTGTGACCTTTTATGACAATTCCCCATTAAGAATAATAGACATATCACTCTTAAGATAGGTTTAGACAACCTTAGTGATCCCCTCTACACTTTTAGCTTCTCCGTCCTTGTTAGTTACTCAGGGGTTAAACGCTTGAGACTTACTGCTATCCGTTCCTTTGGGTTCGATATTAAAACTCGGTTACATCCGGTGAAGTGCTACATCGATAGATTTTATCTGTGCGCTTGCGGATAAAGTAGAGTGTGCATTAATTTATACCAACAAGCATTTCTGGCACCGTTGCCGGGGAACGGTAGATCATTTTACGTCTTATGTATAACCTTGTATTATACTTTTATCCTTTTTCTTTTGCCTTTTACTTTTACTTTTACTTCTATCTTTTTATTCTTTTTACAATGGATTTCTCAGAGCCAACCACTAGCTCTACGAATTCCATTCCACTGAACCAGTATACCTATCACATTGTCGTAGACTTAGAGTTACCCAAATCTGCTAAGCCTATCCTTTCCGACAACTATGAGCTACGTCCATGTTTGATAGAGATGGTTAAGAATCAAATTTTTTCTGGCTTAGAAGACGAAAACCCACATATTCATTTAAATGAGTTCGAACAAACCTGTGCGTGCCTACAAATTGCAGGCATGTCTGACGAAACCCTTAGATGGAAACTTTTTCCATTCTCTTTAGAGGGAAAAGCCAAAACATGGTACCTTCAAACTGCACCAAGTAAAAATGGGGATTGGAAAGAACTCTGCTCTAGCTTTTGCTTAGAATACTTCCCTATCTCCAAAATAATTTGTCTTCGCTTAGAGATTTTGTCATTCATCCAAGAGGATAATGAGTCTCTAATGGCCGCCTGGGAAAGATTCGATAATCTTGTCCGATCTGGTCCAGCCTTATCTATTCCAGACCCTGTCTTGCTTCAACACTTTTATAATGGTATGAATAGAAAAACTTCTAACTACCTTAACTTAGCTTCAAATGGATCTTTCCTACATACCCCAGCCACTAAGGCAAGGGAGATGTTGCAAAACTTATCTCAAATCACTCCTACTCCTGAAGCTAAACCACAAAAACCACTAGAAGTAAAACTTGAAGCTGATCCTATATCTAATTTTAATCATGAACAAACTTCAGCTTTAAATCCTAGTGAGAGGGAAACCTCAATTCTAGGAGACACCTTTGATTTCGAGGAAGAGTATTTTACTGAATTTGGTAACACCTCAAAATATCACACAATTAGGAAACCACCAAATCAAAAATCATCTTTAGAAAATCTTACTGATAAGGTTTTCCTAAAAGAGACTACGAAGAAATTAATCTCTATAATAAGTCATGAATGGTTAGAAGAATCAGAGCTTTCAACTGATATAATCCGTTTAAATTCACCTTCTACACACATTCAATGTCAAATCCATCAACAACCCTTCGAAGCTCTCTATAATCCTGTTGTGGGAATCAACATTATGTCTGAAGCTTTTGCTCAAGAACTTTTAGAACAAATACCACTCACCCCAACAGATAAACTTTTAAAGACCCCTCTGGGACATGTTATTCCTAGCTTAGGAATCATGTATGTCCTACCTATCACAGTAGACAACATTCTTCTGCACTTAAGCTTTTATATCTTTGATGTTAAAGAGTTCAATCTGCTGATAGGACAACCACTTAAGCAACACATTCATGAAGGTCAAACAGGGATCTTAAACTTCTATCTTGGGAAAAATCTTAAAGGTACCATACCTATCACTCACTCTTTAAATGCTGAAAATAAACTATGTTCCGAGATAGATCCCATGGAAGAAATTAAAGAAGCATCTTTTGAAATAATAAATGAATCTGAATACGAAAAAGATGCTTAGTTCTTCACTGAGGAAGAAGATAATAACACACTTGATCCAGATCCTTTAGATTCCTTAGAAGAACCTCTTAAACCTCCCATAGAATTAAAACCTTTACCTTACGGGCTTCGATATGCTTTCCTGAATAATGATCCTGAATCCCCCGTTATTATAAATAATAATCTCACTCAAGAACAATCTTCTAGGTTGATCACTGTCTTAGAAAAGCATAAATTAGCCTTTGGCTATTCACTCCATGACTTAAAGGGCATTAACCCCGCTTTTTGCACCCATCGCATTCCTACTGATCGTAATATATCACCATCTAGAGAGCCACAACGCAGGCTTAATAATGCGATGAGGGAAGTAGTAAAGAAGGAAATCTTGAAACTTTTGCACGTTGGGATCATCTATCCTGTGCCACACAGTGAGTGGGTAAGCCCTGTCCAAGTTGTGCCTAAAAAGGGAGGCATGACTGTGGTAAAGAATGAGAAGAACGAATTAATTCCACAAAGAACTGTTACTGGTTGGAGAATGTGTATTGATTACAGGAAGCTAAACAAGGCAACTAAGAAAGATCACTTCCCGCTACCTTTCATAGATGAAATGCTAGAATGGTTAGCCAATCACTCTTTCTTTTGTTTTCTTGATGGGTATTCTGGTTATCACCAAATCCCTATCCATCCAGATGATCAAAGCAAAACCACTTTTACATGTCCATATGGAACTTATGCTTATCGCCGAATGTCTTTTGGATTATGTAATGCACCTGCTTCTTTTCAAAGATGTATGATGTCTATATTTTCTGATATGATTGAAGAAATCATGGAAGTTTTCATGGATGACTTTTCTGTTTATGGAAAAACTTTTGATGATTGTCTTGAAAATTTAGACAAGGTTTTGCAAAGATGTGAAGAAAAGCACTTAGTCCTTAATTGGGAAAAATGTCATTTTATGGTTAGAGAAGGCATAGTGCTAGGACATTTAATATCAGAACGTGGAATTGAGGTAGACAAAGCTAAAATTGAAGTAATTGAACGTTTGCCTCCACCTATTAATATCAAAGGGATCCGAAGTTTTCTTGGCCATGCTAGTTTTTAACGGAGATTTATAAAAGATTTTTCATACATTGCAAGACCACTTACAAATCTTTTGGCCAAGGATGTTCCTTTTGAATTCGATAATGCATGTTTAGAATCTTTTAACACTCTGAAGAAAGCACTCACTTCTGCACCTATCATTCAACCCCCTGATTGGTCTCTACCTTTTGAGATCATGTGTGATGCAAGTGATTATGCAGTAGGAGCTGTGCTAGGACAATATAAGGATAAAAAGCATCATGCAATTGCTTAGGCCAGCAAAACTTTAACTGTGTAACATCTCGGCTCAGGGCTTAATAGGATTAATAGAATACTCATACCAATAAGTTGCAACTTCTTTTCCGAAAGCCCATCTCCTAAAAAACTCCAAAGTTAAGCGTGCTTGGCTTGGAGCGATGGGTGACCGACCGGGAAGTCTTTCCCGGGTACGCATGAGTGAGGACAAAGTGCGCAGAAAAGACTGGTGTTGGTCTGTGGGGATAGTCTAGGTCCTATGAAAGCTGCCTGATGTAAGCGGGCCCGGCCTCGAGGAGGCGGGACGTTACAAACTGGACCTCAACTTAATTATGCTACTATTGAAAAAGAACTTCTGGCTGTTATTTTTGCTATAGACAAATTTAGATCTTATTTAGTGGGGTCAAAGGTGATTGTTTTTACTGATCATGCTGCACTTAAATACCTGCTCACTAAAAAAGATGCTAAGCCACGCTTGATAAGATGGATTTTGTTGCTCCAAGAGTTTGATTTAGAAATAAAAGACAAGAAAGGAGTAGAAAACTCTGTAGCTGATCACTTGTCTAGAATGTATTTTGAAAATCCACAGGAATTGCCTATAAACGACTCACTCAGGGATGACATGCTTTTTCTAGTAAATAGATATAACCCCTGGTATGCAGACATTGTCAATTTTATAGTTGCAGGATATGTACCACCAGGAGCAAATAAGAAGAAGCTGATCTATGAGAGTAGAATCCACCTATGGGATGATCCATATCTATTCAGAGTTTGCTCTGATGGATTACTCAGAAGATGTGTACCGACTGAAGAAGGAATCAAGATCATTGAGCGCTGTCACTCTTCACCATATGGAGGACATTATTGGGCATTCCGAACACATGCGAACATCTGGCAAAGTGGATTTTTCTGGCCAACTATGTACCAAGACACCAAAGATTTCATCCGAACATGTGGATCATGTCAGAGGCACGGCAGCATCAACACCAGAGATGCCATGCCACTCACTAACAATCTTCAGATAGAGCTCTTCGATGTCTGGGGAATTAATTACATGGGACCATTCCCTAAATCAAGGAATCATGAGTATATCCTAGTTGCTGTCGACTATGTTTCAAAATGGGTCGAAGCAGTACCATGCAAATCTGCCAATGCAAGAAACTCTCAGAGAATGTTTGAAGAGATAATATTTCCAAGATTTGGAGTACCAAGGATGGTAATTAGTGATGGAGGAACCCACTTCATTGACAAGGGCTTTCATAAATACCTAACAAAACATGGGATCCGTCACAATGTTGCCACTCCTTATCATCCTCAGACAAGTGGCCAAGCAGAAACATCAAACAAACAAATCAAGAACATTCTGCAGAAAGACAGTCAACGAGATGGGAACACAATGGAAAGATAGACTACCTGAAGCACTGTGGGCTTACCGTACTGCCTACAAAACACCATTAGGGATGTCGCCATATCAACTCGTCTACGGAAAGACTTGTCACTTACCAGTAGAGTTAGAGTTTAAAGCTCACTGGGCAATCAAAAGATGGAACATGGACTTAGAAGCTGCTGGAGTCAAAAGGAAAATGCAACTCTCTGAACTAGATGAATGGCGCGAAAAAGCATATCACAATGCAAAGATTTACAAAGAGAGAACAAAGAGGTGGCATGACAAGAGAATTAAGAAGAAGAGTTTCACTCCTGGAGATAAGGTATTACTTTTTAATTCCAGGGTAAAATTATTCGGGCATGGAAAACTACGAAGCAAATGGGAAGGACCATTCACGGTGATAGCCACTTCATCACATGGAGCTATTACACTTCAAAATGATGAAGGTACGTTATTCAAGGTAAATGGACATCGTCTTAAGATTTTTCTAGAACCTGAAAAGAGTCCTGAAGAGTTGGATGTCATCCAATTCTTCGTTATCCCATAGATATACACCATCGTCATCTTTTTGGTAAATTTTCACGTCGGGGTTTTACTTTCTGCGTTTAGGATAGAGTTCCAAGACACCACGAGCGACGGGCCCGCGAGATCCCGCAGGGGGGGGACCGACCGGTCTCCTAGGGAGACCGACCGGTCTGCCCTGGTGACCGTTCGCCCTCTGCCTTCTTTCGTTACGTGTCCCGACTCTCTATCGTACCAAATCCGGAAACCTAAGCCGCAGAATCGACAACCCTCGTGACGAATCTACCATGCCTATCATTCGATCCTCCCCAGCTATAAAACCAGCACCAGGCTTGCCCTTAGAATCATTCAAGCCTCTCCCAGAAAACCAGCAGCAGCAGATCTCTCCCTCCATTAGCACCAATGGCCTCCCGTTGAAGGTTCGACCTCAACGAGCCAGCTGACTCTATGGCTCTTGTCGTCGCCAAGCAGAAGGACCTCGCCGTAACACCATCCAAGGATGTCACCCTCGTTGATTCGCCTACACCTGTCGACGCCATCCCGCCTGAAGAAACCTCGTCGCGTCGGCGACAAGCTTTTTATGCTCAAGCAGTGCCGGCAAGTCGACTTCCAACTTTCTCTGTCACTAGAGAGATGCCGCTACTTCCTCCTCGGCCCAACGAGACACTTGTCGGGCTGAAGACAAACAAGTTTGGAGAACCCTCTATCGTTAGATATACGACTGAAAATCCGCGCCCGCGCTTTGAAGGAGTTCGTGGTCACCCTGAGCAGATTAGAGTCACACTATCCCGTGAGAGGGCACCCACCGCTCCTAACGTCGCAGCCAAACGCAAGAGGAATACCCAGCTAGCCCTTCTCGGAGATAGAATTGAAGACCTTGAGAAGGAAAATCTAGAGCTTAAGCAGAGATACGCCTCGCTATCCAAGACCATGAAGAAGACTGTCGAAACTATGCACGAATACGTAGTTAAACACATTAGCCTGAAGAAAAAGGTCGGCAGTGTAGCTTCTACAGTTACGGCTATGTTTGAAGGAGAGAAGGAGGAGTAGTTTAGCAACAGTTTAGTAAGGCACTCGTGTTTGCTTAGAGTCGTGTGTCTAAATCTAGTTTTGTTTAGTTAAATTTCAGTGTGTAATAAAAGTGCCTTTTATTTCAATAAAGTGTGAAGTTATCTTTTATATTATTTTGGATATATGTCTTGTCTCCACATGTTGTGATTAGCAGAAAACAGAAAATAAGTGTGGGGGAAGACGACGACAAAATTACCGAGAAACGATCATGAAAATTACACAGAATAGAAGACATCGCTACCTGGATCACGCACCACGAAGTGGGCCGTGGTTGGGCTCTGGGCCCAACCGGTCGGTCGGTGGGCCCCACCGGTCCGTCGGGGGTGGACCCCCCTCGCCTTCTCCTTCGTCCACGGATCGGTACGTAACTACTACATTCTATTTTTCGATATTTAAACTTCTGTTCAAATTAGAATCAAATTCCTACAACTCGTAAGCTTTAAAAGATTAATTTGATATGTTCAACAACACCCGTTCTGAAAATACTTGTTCCAACATTTGAAGAAAACCATACTATCTAAGAGTTGTTGTGGAATATGATAGAAGAATAATGAGAACTCAAATCTTAAAGTATAAGCATTGGAGATTTCTACTTGCAAAGATAAAAAAAAAGTTTAGCAACACTTCTCCTTTGTAGTAAATAAGTTACCTGCCAAGACAACAATCAATTATTTACGTAAAATACTGAGTTCTTTGTTGAGAGATTTATTATGCTCTAAAGATCGAGATTCTTACAAATATAAAGAAAGATTCACTCTTCCGAAGTAGTATTGTATCAGAGGCATGGGCTATGCAAAAGTATGAAATATGAGGAAAGAAAAATGGACAAGTGTCCGACATACCTCAGAGAAAAGATATATGAAAAAGTATTATGATAAAAATATGAAAGAAAGAAAAAAAGATAGCCCATGGTACCTCTAATTACAATATGCCAGTAAGAGTGACAAAGTTTAAAAAGATTAAAATGTCTTGATCTAAGAGTATAGTATTTTTCTCCATTGACTTAATAATCAATACAACTACTTCAATTAAAGTGTCTTGGTAAGGGATTGAAAGACTACAAAAGGAGAAGGAAAGCTACGACTTGTTTCAGAAAAATTTCAAAAACTCCAATGTCTTATGCTGAAGGAAAAGAGTGATCTGTTTCAACTATCTTATTCCCAATTTCTCAAAAGATTTATGGAAAAGCGTAAATGTTTGATCCAACCTTTTATCGAGGACGAGTAAAAGCCTAAGTGTGGGGGAGCTTGTTGACACTTGTTAACTCTTATTATTAAAGGTCAATTAAGCACGAAAATGGATGAATATATAAACTCCACCTTAGTATAGGGACTTAAACTAATGAATTCCACGAGTTTTGGTGAATTGTGAATCTGCAGGGACTAATCTAGGAAACCGACACTGATAGCTTCCCCTAGAAGGAAACCGACGGGAGATAACGCAATCCCCACGTCAAGTATCTTCTAGAAGACTCCAGGAGGCATGAGGATGCACCACGACGAAGTGGACCACCAAAGGCCGACTGGTGGGACCGACCGGTCCCACCAGGAGACCGGTCGGTCTCCCCCAGGGCCCACCTGGTTCCTTCCTTTGCAAGCTACCTCAACCGACCTCCTAGATGCATCTCGACCGTACCTCAAGTCGGTTTGATCCAAGGGCCACGATTGATCCCTCAGGGCTATATAAACAGACCCCTAGGCCCCAGGTCAGACAGAACGTCCCTCTTCAGAAGACTACGCTTCAACTAGAAACCCTAGAAGAGACTTCGAGAGATCAGCTTTCAAGTAGAAGACTAGATACCCCTCTAGTAGGATTAGAACCTAGTCTTATATTAGAACTAGAAGAGAGAGAGAGAGAGAGGAAGAGATCAAGAGGAAGCTCCGGCCTGTCGGATCAACTTCTTCATCTTGTACCTGTGGATTCAAGTTCTTCATCGACTTGCATCAACGATTGTTTCGGTAATCGACATCTATATTTAAGTTTGAGTTATTGTTTTTATTATTCTTAAGGTTTAAGTGACTCTCTTGAGTACTTTAATTCTAGTCGCTCTAGAGTTAGAGTAGTTGGATAGTGTAAGCATGGTGCTTAGACTGGAAAACTCATGTTTACCTCCTATAACGCCGGTAAAAGTGGTAGTTCGCAAGGGTGACTCTTATAGCCTTGTTGATTCTTCTATAGTCCACTACCCGTGTGTAGGTTCAGTAGGATTATACATTTGCATAAAAGATTCATACTCTGCTGTGACCTTTTATGACAATTTCCCATTAAGAATAATAGACATATCACTCTTAAGCAATGTCATCCTAAATGGTAAACGGTAAACAGTCGGTCACCTGCCGTTTAGCCACTATTCGGGCAAAAACGGGTGTTTAAACGGGCAAAACGGCGTTTAAACGGTAAAAATGACCGATTAAACGGAAACGGTGTACCACTGTGTAGCGTTTAAACGGTGTGTAAATGGGCTAAACGACCGTTTAGGCGAACAATGCTCTTAAGATAGGTTTAGACAACCTTAGTGATCCCCTCTATGAAGGACCGAGGAGCAATCCGAAAGCGACCATAGGGGGGGTGAATGGGAGCTTCAAATTTTCCTTTCGGAAACTAGAGCCACTGTCCCAAATTCAACCCCAAAGACAAACCCTAGAGCTTGCTAATGTCCACGACCCTAGATGTAGGGTGGATGCTTCCTAGAAGCACAGCGGGACACTAAACAACTCTAGAAAGTCAACGCGAAAGACGGAAACCAAATCCGAGATCGCACGAACAAACAACGAACGAAACTGCGCACTCACAGCAGCATCGGACGCTGGCAGCGTCCGATGCCCAAGCGTCGGACGCGTCCGATGCAAATAGTGCCTCTCGGGAACCTCACTGCATAGCCATCGGACGCTGTGAACAGTGAACCAGCAGCGTCCGATGCTCGTCCTCCGGACGCGTCCGATGGACAACGGAGCGTCCGATGGTCAGAGCAGGAGCGTCCGATGCCCTGCGTCCGATGCCAATTCAAAAACACCAGACTGACACGTGGCAACGGCACGTTCGATGCTACTCGGGTCAGCGTCCGATGCCAAGAACTCGAGCGTCCGACGCCCCCGACGCAGCACTATTCCTCCACGAAATTCGTTCGATCTCCTCCGAATCAAAAGCACTAGGGCCTGGACTAGCTATGAAGAGTTCTTAGGAGGTTAGTGAGCTATCCAACCGGAATCATGGCTCTCTACTAACTCCAAATCAACGAATTAGGAAGAAATCCGGGGGAAAGGAGCAAAAAACCTATCCAACACCAAAATCACCCGATCTCCTAGACCGTGAGGTTTGAGGATGATTCCTTCGGTGAAGAGAATTGCCTCACGATCTAGAACAACTCAGTTCAAACGGATTTGCAAAAGATGAATCGAGCAAAGAGATCAAACGACGGGAAAATCGTGGACAAAAAGGGATTCCGCGAAGAACACGAACAAAGCAAGAATCACAGCCACGAATTGCAAGCCGAAGCGCAAACACACGCTACGACAAGGAGGTTACGGCCTCCTTTCCTCAAAATCACAGTACACAGAGTCTGGAGTTCTCTCTGCGGATCTCAGCTACAGTAGGGGATGGGAGAGCAGGAAACCCTAAGTGCAGGAATGAAATGAGATGGCTAAAACTGAGATAGGGAGGAGGGTGGCTCCCCTGGACTACTTAACCTATTCTAATCTAAGTCTATTTCCTACTCTACCCCTCTCTAAACTAATTACAGAGCGAACCAGCCAAACCCTAGGGCTATTCTGATCCAACCCGAAGTGGTAGGTAGGATCGACGGCCACGCCCGCACAAGTCATCCGCGTTGCCTCCACGCAACCTTCCGATTGCCGCCACGTGCCGTCCTCGCTCTGCACCCACGGTTTTGAGGCCCAAACCGGGAAACCAGCCTTTTCTAATCAGCCCCCGGTTTTGAGGCCCAAACCGGGAAACCAGCCTCCAGCCCGAGTTTTGAGGCCCAAACTCGGCAAACCCGCAGCGCCCAGGTTTTGAGGCCCAAACCTGGAAACCGGCCCCATCGCCCGAGTTTTGTGGCCAAACTCTGAAACCGTCCGCGCCCAGGTTTTGTGGCTCAACCTGGAAACCGAGCACCCAGGTTTTGAGGCCCAAACCAGGAAACCGTCCACCCGTTGGTTTTTCCCTAGCTCTACCAACAAACCGGAGCTGTAGAGGGGATGCACCGCCCGTGCACCCCATCCACCGACACGTGTCCCCAGGTCCTCGACCCGAGCAAACACCGTGCCCCGCAAGTCTTCACTCGTCACTGTCCCAGGCTGCCAGCCACCACAGCTGATCCTCAGGCACTCCAGTCCCTCAGTCCAAGCCTCACGTCCGCCCTTCACCGCTCGGTACATCGGCATGGCACGTCCGCCGCACGGCATGCCCATCCTTCACCGCACCCGGTCCGTCAGCACGGCACGTCTCAACTTGACCTTGACCTTGCCCTCGATCACTGTCTCCGTGCTCGACACCTGCACAACACAAGCCAAAGAACATGCGATCAATCCAGTTGACAATCACTCATCACTCAGAGACTCGGCATACACCCATGTATCCGCAATCTCCCCCTTGATGAGTGCATTGTCAACTACACGCACAAATCATAAGTGAAAGAAGAAGGTAGGAGAAGGAAGAAGAGAGGACTCGACCAAATGACCCAAAAGCATAGCAAAGCCGAAGAAGGTCAAGTGGAAGAAGCAAAACAACTTGGTCCCCAAAGACATGGGCAACGGCTCGACGCAACCAAGCAAAGCAAAGCTAGCCCTCAAGAAGAGGTAGAACAGGCTCAACACCGCTAGCAAGATACCAATTGAAATACCAATTGAAAATCGGAGCAAACACATGGCAAAATGCTAGACCCTCAAGATAGAGGCACAGAGGCTCAACACATCTAGCAAGAAACCACTCCGAACCAATTGGAACACAAGACAATCGATACCAAATGAGGAAAAACTTCGACACCAAATGAGGAAAATGTTTGCTAGTCCCTCAAGACAGAGGCAACGGCTCAACACAACTAGCAAACTCCCCCTCGACAAGTGCAATCAACTAGCAAAGCTCCCCCTTAGTTGAACATCCGAGAAGCAAAGGAAACCCCCTTAGTCAACCGAACGGAGCATGATTTGTCATTTTTCTCCCCCTTAGTTGAAAATGCACTTATCAAGCAACCAGGGTAAAATGTCTCCCCCTTTGGCAAAGTCTCCCCCTTCCAACATGCATATGAAGTCAGAAATGCAAGTTAGGGGCTTCAGGTATATAATCGAAAGAGTGTAAAGATGCTCTAATCGGTATAGCTCCAACAGCACAATTAAGCACTCAAATAGCGAAGGCTCAAACTGATCACATATACTAAATATGAAGCATATGAGCAAGTGAGCAGTTTTTAACCAAAAAGATAGTCACCATCAAAATAGCACTACACATGTATAGATAGGAATCCAAACAGGTGCTAAGCATATATACAAGGTGAACTACCCCTAGCAAAGTTCAATCATCATGCATAGGAATGAAACATACACTTGTGATTTCAGTTTTAACATCGGAGTTGCAGCGGTAAAGAATTCACAAGTTCAATTATATAGCATGTGATTGCGAGAGGTTGAAAGCTTGTCATTGCCTAACTTTTCAACCGAGCGAAGCCTATGCTGAAGCAATCAGAAGCTTAAAGCTACGGTTTCGGTCATACACTACACGACTCAAGTTTAACTCAAAGTGCAATGAGAAACAGTCTCGATACCGCGAGGTGTTGACAAGCAATCCCATCTCGATCTTTTCAATTCACTTAACACTTTGTTCAAATTTTAAATAGATATGAACAGACCAAGCAAGTGAATGACTCAGAACTAGAGACATAGCAACCTAGCATATATGAAAAGCAGGAATGGACTCAACACACCCTACACATGCTAGTTGCATATCTCAATGGTGAACATTTTTAGATTTATATATATTTAGCAAATTCACCATTCCAAAAATAGCTCATCTCATAACATGTACTAGTGATCAGAAGGAGCATAAGCTACAAGTATCAACATAAGTATTGGAGCATACTAACAGAGCATAGTTACATTCTAGTGATTATAAACATGAAGCTCAGAATGTAAATGCGTATGCTAAAGTGCAAAAGAAAAGAAACTCAAAAAGAAAGAGTCAGTCTATGATACAACTCAAAATGCTTCCCCCATCTAAAAGGGGAAACACACACCAAGCTCACCCCTCAACCTATTAAAGGTTGAATCGTCTAAAGGCTTGGTGAAAATATCAGCCAGTTGGTGATGAGTATCGACATGGCGAAGGTCGATATCACCCTTCTCCTGGTGGTCTCGCAAGAAATGAAAGCGCACATCAATGTGTTTGGTTTTCGAGTGAAGCACGGGGTTCTTAGCAACGCTAATGGCACTCGTGCTGTCACAAAGCAAAGGCACTCGAGTAAAGCTCAAACCAAAATCACGCAAAGTGACCATCATCCAGAGTAACTAGGAACAGCAGCTAGCCGCAGCAACATACTCAGCCTCCGTGGTAGACTGGGCGACACTAGACTGCTTGCGAGAGGACCATGATACAAGAGAAGACCCAATAAACTGGCAAGTCCCAGAAGTGGACTTGCGCTCGATACGACAACCAGCAAAGTCGGCATCGGAATAACCGCAAAGCGAGAGAGTGGAGGAAGCAGAATACCAAATCCCAACTCAGGCGTGAAACGAAGGTACCTGAAGATGCGCTTCACTGCCTGACGGTGAGAAGTGCGCGGCGACGCCTGAAAGCGTGCGCACAGACACACCGCGAACTGAATGTCTGGGCGTGTCACCGTCAGGTAGAGCAGCGACCCGATCATACTGCGGTACTCCTTCTGGTCCACTGCTTCTCCATCCACATCCGCATCCAAGGCAGTCGTCGTCGACATGGGTGTTGGAAGAGGCTTGGCCTCACCCATATCGAACCGCTTCAGCAAGTCTTTGGTATACTTGCCCTGGTGCACAAACATCCCCTCTCGGGATTGCTTAATTTGCAACCCGAGAAAGAATGTCAGCTCGCCCATCATGCTCATCTCGAACTCCCTGCTCATAGTATCTGCAAACTTGGCAACCAAAGCGTGAGAAGAACCACCGAAAATGATATCATCCACGTAAATTTGGACCAAGAGTGTGTCTTTGCCTTGCCGAAGGAGAAAGAGCGTCTTATCTACACATCCCATTTTAAAGCCCTTAGCTAGCAGAAAAGTTTTTTATCTATCGTACCAGGCTCTAGGGGCTTGTTTCAAACCATACAAAGCTTTGTGGAGTTTAAAAACATGGTTTGGAAACTTGGGATTTTCAAAACCGGGGGGTTGCTCAACATAAACCTCCTCCTCTATGTAGCCATTTAAAAAGGCACTCTTGACATCCATTTGAAAAAGTTTGAAACCCCTGGATGCAGCATAAGCCAAGAGTATCCTAATAGCCTCCAAACGAGCTACAGGAGCGAAGGTCTCCTCATAATCTATCCCTTCCTTCTGACTATAGCCTTTCGCTACAAGCCGGGCCTTGTTTCTCACAACATGGTCATCCTCTCCTTGCTTGTTTTTAAATACCCATTTTGTCCCAATAGGCTTACAGTTAGGTGGAGGTGGAACTAGAACCCAAACCCGATTTCGCTCAAAGTTCTCTAGCTCCTCATGCATGGCATTAACCCAATCTGGATCCGTCAATGCGTGTCCAACATCTCGGGGCTCAAAATTAGCAACAAAAGCAAAATGAGCAAAGTGAGAGATGTGCTGAGACCTGGAGCGAGTAACTCGCTCGTCGATGTCGCCGATCATCTGTTCAGGGGGGTGCTGGCGCTGGATATGTCATGGCGCCTCTCGGGAAGAAGTGACCTCCCCCTCAATAGCAGCTGGTTCCACCCCGGGTACAAAAGGTACCGCGCGAGGTGGAGGATCCCACGGCCCCCAGGAGGAAGAGGTGTCGGGGCCGTGAGTCGTCGTCGAGGCCGCTCCTTGCGACAAGGCAGGTGGAAGGGGTGCTGGATCATCCATACCTTCAGCACCCTCATCCTCGTCATCGAAAAGAGGCTCTCGAACCTCATGATCACCTGCACGCTCAAAACGAGAAGAAGGAGAAACAAGATTCTCGTCGAAGGTGACATCTGATGTCTCCATGACTCGGTTAGTGTCAAGGTTAAGAACCCTATATGCTCTAGTGTGAGTACCATAACCCAAAAACACACCGTCAGAAGAACGAGACTCAAACTTGTCCAGGTTGCCTTTCTTCAAAATAAAACAATGGCAACCAAAGACTCTAAAATAACTCAACTTGGGCTGGCGACCAAAACGCAACTCATAAGAGGTCTTCTTCAAAAACGCTCTCAGAAAAATGCGATTTGAAATGTAGCATGCAGTGTTCATAGCTTCGGCCCAAAAGCGCCTGGGAGTCCTATGCTCATCGGGCATCGTCCTGGCCATCTCAACAAGGGTCCGATTCTTCCTCTCAACAACACCATTTTGGGGCGGTGTGTAGGGGGAAGAAAACTGATGCTCCAAACCAAGGCGGTCACAAAACTTCTCAAAATCCAAATTTTTGAATTCGGAACCATTATCACTTCTAATAGCTCGCATCGAGTTCAAAGGGAACTCGTTCTAAAGACGCAAAATCAGATTGCGAGCAAAGGAGAAAGTCTCGGTCTTCTCAGTCAAAAAGAAGACCCACGAATACCTCGAAAAGTCGTCAACAACAACCAAAACATACCGCTTGCCACCAACCGAGCTCGCCCGAGCCGGACCAACAAGGTCCATATGTAAAAGCTCTCCAGGGCGCGAAGTCATGACCTTAGTCACTGGATGGTGGGGAGCGGCAACCATCTTCCCATGTCTACAAGAATGGCAAACCAAATCCCTCTCCATCGAAAGCTTGGGCAATCCTCGGATTAGGCCAAGTGAGCTAAGCCTTGCAAGCAAGTCAAAGCTTAAGTGACCGACTATGCCACTTCCAAAGATCGAAGGAAGAAGGACTAGCCAAAAGACAGCGAGAAGAACCAAACGACTCCGAGAAATTCGCACGAAAAACTTTCCCAAAGGGCGAAATCAGACATACAAGATCGCCCTGAGGATCTAAGATGCGACTAAGGTTCGGTTTGAAACGAATCTCATAGTCATCATCAAAAAGTTGCGAAACAGAAAGCAAGTTAAAATGCAGGTTAGAAACAAGAGCAACATCGCGCAACACAAAGTGCTCATTAACCCGCACAGTCCCACGGGACAATACCTTACCTTTACTATTATCGCCGAAGGTTATGTACTCCTTTCCGGCGACCGGGCTAAGGCTGGAGAACCACTTGGCGTTACCGGTCATGTGCCTCGAACAACCGGAATCCACCAACCAAATGTCCTCCAACCATCTTACCTACATCAATAAAAAGACATAGGGTGAGCATACGGTCCAACACTGGGGTTAGTGAAGTAAGGGGAAAACCAGTGTTGGGCCGGCTGCTCAAAAGAAAGGTTAGGGTAAAAACCATTCCTAGCCTGTCCACGAGGGTAGCGATCACCACGCACAGGAAAACGTGGTCCGCTGGGGAAGAAGCGCTCACCGCGATACTCAACCTGCGGTGGGGGAAAGCGCTCAACAAAGCCTCCGCCACGGGGTCCGTTACCTGCAAAAGCAGGACCCCGTCGGGCACGCTCTCTACGAGGCCTACGCCTAGGAACCTGGGGCTCAACACTTCTAGGCCTAGCGTCTCTCCTCGAAGCTCTCCTATCCTGCCTAGGCCTGGGAGCCTCACCTCCGGACCTAGCATCTCTCCTCTGGACATTCGGAACATGCCCACCATGAGAAGGTTGGTACATGTCCGGGTTGTCCATCTCCCGTGCACGGCGCGCCTCTCGCTTGCGCCGAAAGCAGAACTCGCTCAAGTGACCATCTCTCCCACAGAAGTCACACTGGTACCTCACCGCGCGCAAAGGGGGTTGTTGGTACGCTGGGCTGTGGGTATGGTTCACTTTGCCCTTCTGTGGCATGCACTCCTCCTGGATGGGTGGCATTGTGTCAAGCTTGTTCTTGAGGTGGTTCGGCTTGGGAGCCCACACTTGGTTCTTGGGTGGAGCTCTCGGGGGTTCCTCAACCACTCCGTCCTTGGTGATAGGCTTGGTAGGCTCTTTGTGTGGAAGCTTGGTAAGTTTGGGAGTAGTGGTGGAGTTAGGCTTATCACTCGGGTTAAGACCACTAGACTCACCAATCTTCCCAAAAGCGGAAAGATCAACACCTGGAGCAAAACCTACACCTGGACCCCCAGCAGCTCGCTTAAATTGTGAGATCATCATCCCGAGCTGCGGCTCACCACAAGACACCCATGACAAGATGGTCCGAAGGTATGTGTTTTCTTCCTCGGTTTGCATCTTGCCATGCTTCACATTGGCTATCTCCATCTCCAAGCCTTCACACAAAGCACACCTCGTGACACAAGTGCTATCCGAGCTGGCCTTCTCTAAGGACTCAAGCTTGGCATTCTTCTCTGCCAACTCGGACTGCAAGACAGGACAAGTCTTGCACGCACCCAACAAGGAAGGTCTAGCCTTCAGCTCATCCAGCTCTCCTACCAACGCAACATACTTACCCCTCAAAGTGAGAAGGTCAGTCATGTGCGTGGTGCACGACTCGCACTCAACCTCTTCCGACACGACCACGGTGGACTTGGCAAACTCAAGTTCCCTCACCGTGTCCTCCCACTTCTGCCTAAACTCCTTGCGCTCTCTAGCAGCACGCCTAAGCAACTTGTCCTGGCTAAGGAGGGCAGCAGTAAGCTTCTCAACCTCAGTTGAGAGCTCGTCGTAGGTGAGTGATACCTGAGAGGTGTCATCGTCGTCTCGAGGGGTGTGCTCCTGTTCGCCTCCGACCTCATCTCCGAGCGCCATGGTGCACAAGCCTCCGTCGTCGGCGAAGAAGCAAAGATCGTTGTGCTGGTCCTCGATCTTCTTCCTCTTCTCGGACTTGTCGTCGCTTGAGCAAGCGGAGTCGCCATCCGAGCCGTCGACGTCGCTGAGCGCGGCGAAGAATGCTCGCTTCTCAGCTTGAGCCTTCTCCAAGTACTTCTTCTTGATGTATTCCTTGTCGAAGCCGCCCTTCTTCTTGTGAGCTGGGGGAACGTGCTTCTCCTTGTACTTGGAGTCGTGCTTGCGCCCATGATCGCCCTTCCCCGAATGCTTGTTCTTCTTGGGGCAGTTGGCGATGAAGTGGTCGGAGTCACCGCACTCGTAGCAGCCCGTGCGTCCTCCACCACGACGGCGGTTCATGCGGTTGTTGTGGAACCGCGAGAACCGGTTGGCGAGCAAAGCCAACTCCTCGTCTCCTAACGACTCCAGCTGGTCCTCAGTCACAGAAAAGAGAGAAGAAAGCGCAAAACCAGCTGAGGGGTTAGAGGAAGAACCGGAAACCAAAGCCATAGTCGGGCCAGAAGGATTCGCATAAGAAGCCCTCGACATGGCATCAATCTCACTAGACTTGAGCTTACTGAAGAGCTCGTCGCACGTGAGGGTCTCATAGTTAGGTGATTCGATGATCGCCTGAACCTTGGAATCCCACACCGACCGATCGAGAGTATGCAAAAGCTTCAAAGCTCTATCATGATCGTCGAAAGGCAACTGCTCTTTGTTAGCCCTCATCCTGTTGACAATCACTTGAAAGCGAGCGAATAAACTTTCTATGCTCTCGCCAGGCTGATGTCGAAAGTTCTCATACTCTCTCTTGAACGACTTGTAGAGTCGGGTTTTGACTTGAGAGGTGCCCTCATGAAAGCGCATGAGAGTGGCCCAAATCTCCCGAGCCGTAGAGAGGTGAGAAACACGATCAAACTCACCCATGCTCAAACAAGAGAAAAGAGCATTACGGGCTCGGCTATTGGCATCGTGCTCATCAATCTGCTGCTGAGTCACACGAGCAGCCAAGACCACGTAATCTGGGGAGTTGCAAATATCCCAGATAGAAGCGCCCAAACTCTGCAAATAGGCCGACATGCGTATCTTCCAATACGCATAGTTCATCCCATCGAAAAATGGCGGTTTGCCCATGCCGCGATCCATGTCGCCTTCGGTGGATCTAGAACCGGCTAAGGTGGAAGATCCTTAACCCACTCCGATACCAATTGAAGGACCGAGGAGCAATCCGAAAGCGACCAGAGGGGGGCGGGGTGAATGGGAGCTTCAAATTTTCCTTTCGGAAACTAGAGCCACTGTCCCAAATTCAACCCCAAAGACAAACCCTAGAGCTTGCTAATGTCCACGACCCTAGATGTAGGGTGGATGCTTCCTAGAAGCACAGCGGGACACTAAACAACTCTAGAAAGTCAACGCAAAAGACGGAAACCAAATCCGAGATCGCACGAACAAACAGCGAACAAAACTGCGCACTCACAGCAGCATCGGACGCTGGCAGCGTCCGATGCCCTAGCGTCGGACGCATCCGATGCAAATAGTGCCTCTCGGGAACCTCACTGCATAGCCATCGGACGCTGTGAACAGTGATCCAGCAGCATCCGATGCTCGTCCTCCGGACGTGTCCGATGGACAACGGAGCGTCCGATGGTCAGAGCAGGAGCGTCCGATCCCCTGCGTCCGATGCCAATTCAAAAACACCAGACGGACACGTGGCAATGGCACGTCCGATGCTACTCGGGTCAGCGTCCGATGCCAAGAACTCGAGCGTCCGATGCCCCCGACGCAGCACTGTTCCTCCGCGAAATTCGTTCGATCTCCTCCGAATCAAAAGCACTAGGGCCTGGACTTGGTATGAAGAGTTCTTAGGAGGTTAGTGAGCTATCCAACCGGAATCATGGCTCTCAACTAACTCCAAATCGACGAATTCAGAAGAAATCTGGGGGAAAGGAGCAAAAAACCGATCCAACACCAAAATCGCCCGATCTCCTAGACCGTGAGGTTTGAGGATGATTCCTTCGGTGAAGAGAATTGCCTCACGATCTAGAACAACTCAGTTCAAACGGATTTGCAAAAGACAAACCGAGCAAAGAGATCAAACGACGGGAAAATCGTGGAGAAAAAGGGATTCCGCGAAGAACACGAACAAAGCAAGAATCACAGCCACGAATTGCAAGCCGAAGCACAAACACACGCTACGAAAAGGAGGTTACGGCCTCCTTTCCTCAAAATCACAGTACACAGAGTCTGGAGTTCTCTCTGCGGATCTCAGCTACAGCAGGGGATGGGAGAGCAGGAAACCCTAAGTGCAGGAATGAAATGAGATGGCTAAAACTGAGATAGGGAGGAGGGTGGCTCCCCTGGACTACTTAACCTATTCTAATCTAAGTCTATTTCCTACTCTACCCCTCTCTAAACTAATTACAGAGCGAACCAGCCAAATCCTAGGGCTATTCTGGTCCAACCCGAAGTGGTAGGTAGGATCGACGGCCATGCCCGCACAAGTCATCCGCGTTGCCTCCATGCAACCTTCCGATTGCCGCCACGTGCCGTCCTCGCTCTGCACCCCCGGTTTTGAGGCCCAAACCGGGAAACCAGCCTTTTCCAATCAGCCCCCGGTTTTGAGGCCCAAACCGGGAAACCAGCCTCCAGCCCGAGTTTTGAGGCCCAAACTCGGCAAACCCGCAGCGCCCAGGTTTTGAGGCCCAAACCTGGAAACCGGCCCCATCGCCCGAGTTTTGTGGCCAAACTCAGAAACCGTCCGCGCCCAGGTTTTGTGGCTCAACCTGGAAACCGAGCACCCAGGTTTTGAGGCCCAAACCTGGAAACCGTCCACCCGTTGGTTTTTCCCTGGCTCTACCAACAAACCGGAGCTGTAGAGGGGATGCACCGCCCGTGCACCCCGTCCACCGACACATGTCCCCAGGTCCTCGACCCGAGCAACACCGTGCCCCGCAAGTCTTCACTCGTCGCTGTCCCAGGCTGCCAGCCACCACAGCTGATCCTCAGGCACTCCGGTCCCTCAGTCCAAGCCTCACGTCCGCCCTTCACCGCTCGGTACATCGGCATGGCACGTCCGCCGCACGGCACGCCCATCCTTCACTGCACCCGGTCCGTCAGCACGGCATGTCTCAACTTGACCTTCACCTTGCCCTCGATCACGGTCTCCGTGCTCGACACCTGCACAACACAAGCCAAAGAACATGCGATCAATCCAGTTGACAATCACTCATCACTCAGAGACTCGGCATACACCTATGTATCTGCACTCTACACTTTTAGCTTCTCCGTCCTTGTTAGTTACTCAGGGGTTAAACACTTGAGACTTACTGCTATCCGTTCCTTTGGGTTCGATATTAAAACTGGGTTACATCCGGTGAAGTGCTACATCGGTAGATTTTATCTGTGCGCTTGCGGATAAAGTAGAGTGTGCATTAATTTATACCAACACTCCCACGGAGCCCACGCGGTTTCGTCTTCTGCAAGCTTCTTCCACCACCTTTGAGGATCAATCTCAGCCCTACGTGAAGTCGGTTTGATCAAACGGTCGCGGTTCATCCCTCAGGGCTATATAAATAGGCCCCTGAGCCCCAGGTCAGACAAGAAGGTCCCTCTTCAGAAGACTACGCTTCAACTAGAAACCCTAGAAGAGACTTCAGGAGTTATCTTTCAAGTAGAAGACTAGATACCCCTCTAGTAGGATTAAACCTAGTCTTATTTAGAACTAGAGGAGAGAGAGAGAGAGGAAGAGATCAAGAGGAAGCTCCGGCCTGTCGGATCAACTTCTTCATCTTGTACCTGTGGATTCAAGTTCTTCATCGACTTGCTTCGACGATTGTTTCGGTAATCAACATCTATATTTAAGTTTGAGCTATTGTTCTTATTATTCTTAAGGTTTAAGTGACTCTCTTTTGTGTACTTTAATTCTGGTCGCTCTACAGTTAGAGTAGTTGGATAGTGTAAGTGTGGTGCTTAGACTGGATAACTCATGTTTACCTCCTATAACGCCGGTAAAAGTGGTAGTTCGCAAGGGTGACTCTTATAGCCTTGTTGATTCTTCTATAGTCCACTACCCGTGTGTAGGCCCGGTAGGATTATACATTTGCATAAAAGAATCATACTCTGTTGTGACCTTTTATGGCAATTTCCCCATTAAGAATAATAAACATATCACTCTTAAGTTAGGTTTAGATAACCTTAGTGATCCCCTCTATACTTGTAGCTTCTCCGCCCTTGTTAGTTACCCAGGGGTTAAACACTCAGACTCACTGCTATCCGTTCCTTTGGGTTCGATATTAAAACTGGGTTACTCCGGTGAAGTGCTACATCGGTAGAGCTTATCTGTGCGCTTGCGGATAAAGTAGAGTGTGCATTAATTTATACCAACAAGCATTTCTGGCGCCGTTGACGGGGATAGAGTTTATCTCTACTCTTGGTAGCGACGTTAGTAAGTGTCAACAAGCATTTCTGGCGCCATTGCCGGGGAATGGTAGATCATTTTACGTCTTAAGTATAACCTTGTAATCATACTTTTATCTTTTCCTTTTTGTCCCAGTCTTTTCATTTTTTTTGTTTTCATTCTTATGAATGTTGTTTTTAAATTCCACTCTTATCTATCACTACCCCATGAGCAAGCTATAACCAGTAGAATCCTTATACCCTATCATAATACCTGGTTATTAGCTATGTCTACCTTTTTGCTGCACTGTCCTTGTAATGAGCATAGAAATATGATTATGAAAATATTTCTTCGGGTATTCTTGTCACTAACCTTTCCAGGTCTGGAGCAGAAAAGAACGAAGGAATAACAAACACAAGTTATGTCCAACCAATCATTATGCAACATTGAATTACATCCATCCACTCTTGATTTATGCAAAATCCAAGCTTGGGGAATAGACTTTCTAAAAATATTTCTTGCCATGTTACTATGATGGTTGTCCCTACCTTTAGGATATGCTCATTATACTCTTTCATCACCATCTGAATAAATCTCTATAATACTTTCATGCTACCCTCATTCTCTATATTATATGTTTAGGTTTGGAGTACTTTCATACATCTCTTAAATTAAGCATGGTGCCTAGTTTAGGAGTGGTGATCTTGCTTTCAAAGGTTTTTAATTTAATCAATTAAGTTAAAATACCTTCCTAGATCAAATTAGACGTGGTGTCTAGGTTGATTTTTGAGCCGATAGTATGATATAGTGGATGTTGGATATTTTGTTGGACTAACCACTACAGGGAAACATTCAATATCAATTTGGGAAACTCCGGAGATAAACTCACACTGGAGATAAAGAGACACAATGAACTTCAACAACTTTGCACAATGAAGACTCAGCTCATTCATCATGGATGAAAGAACTATGAGAATCAAAGTTTATTTATTTCGTCTTCTACTGCAAGTTATCTTTTGCCTTAAATCATGTTAAAGTGTAGCCAACACATGAAATACTAGTCTATGCTAAAGTAATCCTAAAAACATCTCCTTATTAGCATAGATGCAAAATACATATGTTATGGACAACAACCCATGCTTCAAATTCTTGCAATCCTTCGGGTATATGTCCACTAACATTATGCAGGAGAGAGATTTTGTTCATCCATGGTTTGGTCTGAACACTGAAGATCCAAACCCCAAACCATAGACATACAAACCTACTCTCAGATCATAAATGGTGTTAGCCTAGCTTTGAGTCTTGCTTGGGCACTGATGACAAACAGGATGCAACCTACCTCATATGAGACAACCTATGCCTGCAACCATCATTGTCCAAGACATCGAGACAAGAAGTGGGGAGTTATCTTCTCTTCTAATCAAGAGCTAGCTTGGGAGACAAGATGGTACCACTACACTAATAGCAAGATCTACAAGTCAAACACATGAACATGTTGTTGGGAGCCCATCTACATCACAAGCCAGCCTAGGAGAGACAATTCCATTGTCTAGATGTGTGTTTCACAATCAAAGGGAAACCCAACTTCAAACATGTTAATCTTCTACTCACCATTTTGATCAGTACAAACCACTAGATGCTATCTCAGTCAAGAAGAAGAATATGATCCACCACTCATTCTTGGAAGATCGTTCTTGAACACCATCGATGTTATCGTCTATGTCGGACCTGGAGAAGTCAACTTTTGGATCTTCCGCTGCATTTTCAACATCTACATCACTTAGGAGCAGCCAAAGAGAACCAAGAGAAGACATCGAAGGGAGAACCAACTGCCAAGAATTGAGGAGGGCATCATGAAGGATGAAGCCACTGCACCACAAGAGTTAGAGGATGAAGAGATTATCTGAGCTAGCAAATCAAAAAGAACAATCGATAAGATCTCCATCATCTAGACACTGTTGAGAAGACAAGTCTCAGTTATGACATTACAAGACAAAAGACTCCCATAGAGGCACTCAAGTAGCAGCTCTAAATTCAAGTCTCTTGCCAACCCAATGATTAAAGGAAAATAAAAAGGTTGACAAGAGAAGAATGCAGAACTGTTCCTACATCCTCAGTGTACAGAATTAAGACAAGAAACAGAGAGGATCCTAGTCGGCATACTCGAGGAACAATGCACCTCCGCTGATAAGACGACATAGAGAAGGAAGATCGATACCTCTAAAGATGATTCCACTGTGATCTTCCTCCTCTCAAGCACACTGTGAGACGAGCAAGAGAAGACAAGCCAGCTAGACAAGAGAAGCTTCCACAAGGTGGTTCGACACATCACTCTTCAATAACAAAGTAACATTTCAAGGTAAGTAACCATCACTAAAAAGCTTCTTCTTGATTCTAGTATGAACATAAATAAAGAACTAAACATGTTTAAGTTGCACCTCACTTGATCCAACCTAATAAACTCAACATGTTCAGTCTTTTGATCTTTGTTCCTAGCTCTACTCTCTTGAATCTCACTGTCTTAACTAAATGAGATAAAATGTTGTGCATCTAACCTTTGGAAGATGATATAAAAAGATCGACACCTTATGCATAGATTATCCTTCCTTGGGTTAAGTAATTTGATCTGTTAAATATTTTAAGATGCTACTTTTATGCTCATCCTCTGATCCTATCACTCATGTTAAGATTGAATAGAACACATTAACAAAAAGTTTGTCTTGTGCAATGTGCCTAAGGTTAGAGAGGAATAAAACTTTTGGTTCTGTTGATGTTTTTCCACCAACAGAGCCTATGCACTTGATCTCTACCTTGTCTTTATGAGCAGGACACACTCTTGAGCAAACATGGAGAAGTTTGTCACTTCCAATTCTACAGAGTGACGGTCCTAGATCTACAAGAATATGCACACTGAGCAAGATGTTGCTAGCTTCCATAATTAGTGCTTCACTTCAAACTGCTGGACAAACGAAGAACATGAGTGACACCATATCAAGAGGCATAAACAAGAAGGAATGATGGAAGACGTCGTAGACATAATTAGAGGTCATGAAGTCCCCACAAACTTCTTGATCCTCGACATGGGAGAAGACGATGATATCCACCTCATCCTAGGAAGATCATTCCTCTACACTACAAGTACAATCATCTACAAGAAGAAATTCATTTTCACCTTCCTGGAGAAAAGGCACGATGCAACATCATCAACTACATGCCCGATCAAGCACCCAAGAAGAACAGAAGTGAAACACGCCGCTCTCAACGCCAAAGAAGACAAACTATCAAGAATAGAGAGGTCAATCATGATGAAGAAGCTATTGCCACTGTCCCAGAAAAGAAAGGAGAAAAACCTCAAGACAGTGAACCACAGGAAGTGAAGACTCAGACCAAAAAAGTATGAAAGAAAAAAATCTGCACCTCAGAGGTACAATCAATAATAACTTTCTAAACGTCTGACATACCTTGGGAGGTCTGAACCAAGGGAAGGTCTGGTTCGTCGGACCTAAATATCCGAACCTTCGCCAAAAGGTAAAATCGGTAGTTATCCTCATATTTACTTTTCTGCATATTTCTAATATTTAATTCTTAGTCATTTGTTGCATCATCATATTTAATCATTGCATTATCATTCACAAATATTTTAATTTCTCTATTGCATTAGAAAAGAAAATAAAAATATTGCATTTGTTACACTACATCATAAAACATGAAGCCCCATGTGAATAATTCTATGGTGTGTAAAAACCCACAGGAATGTTCACCGTGGTGGCATAAAAAATAATAATAATATAAACAAAAAATAAATATGCATACATTCATCCTATTGCATTTTCTCTTGCATCATAAAAATATAAAAACATAAAAATATTGAGAAAGGAATCTTGCTGAAATTCTGGACAACTAAGGCTTGAGTGGCCAACCGCTAATGCTTAATCTGTTCCACAAGTTTTGTTGTCTATTTGAGTTTCATAGGATTTGAAAGACCAAGAAAAGCTGATAAGCAAGTGAATGCTCCATCCACTGTTGGAGCACTGCCTGAACATACATCAACATCAATCAAAGCTCTAATAAAGGAAGAACATATGCACTGCTAGTCTGCTACATTGCACGATCGAACGACTACATCAACATTCAGCTTAGGGGAAGGCATCCCCATGTATCCATCTTTATCCTCTTAAGTTTTTCATTCTATAAATAAATTCAAAACACCAAAAATATGTGAGCACATGAAGGTTCACTCTTAAAAATGAAAACCCCAAAAATATGTGGGAACATGAAGACTCACCCATAAAAGGAAAGAACAAAAATATGTGGGCACATGAAGGCTCACCATTAATTAAAAAAGACAAAAATATATGGGCACATAAAGGCTCAACGCTATGAAGGGAACCAGCTTGGGGGAGACGCACCCCCGTTATCTTCACGAATCATGTATGTCTTTATTATTATTATTATTATTATTATTACTACTACTACTACTATTAGCTCTTATCTTAAAGTGTGTTCGATTAAATAAATAAAATAGTGTGTCTAGTTTGTTTGAAGAAGTTGATGACCAAAGAAAAACCCTCTCTCTCTAATCTTTTGCATGGAAATGATGAATAGTTGCTCTATCTAATTTCTTTCAAGTACCTAGTCTTCAAAGCATGAGTTCTCCTAATTAATAATGATGCCTTGAAATAAAATTAATACATGGATGGCAAATACTTAATCTAAGGTCTAGGTAGTTATGATATAACATGTGATGATCTGAGCTGCTATTATCTTGTTCTAAACAACACTAAAGTTCCAGAGATTTCTAAATATAAACATGACTAATAATTGCATTGAGTTAAATTAAGCTTTGTGACCCTATGAGCAGTTTATCTTGCCTTTGAATTGAGATCACTTACACATTTCATCCATCTTCCGCATAAATGCTCATAATTATCTGTTGCTATACTCTCTGAAGTTTGTTGGAAGCATGTGGCTATAAAAAAAAGAAAAAAAGAGAAAAAAAAGATCCGAGGAAATAAAGAGGGACAAGTGTCCGAAACCTCAAAAAGGTAGATCCCGAGGAAATAAGAAGGGACAAGTGTCCGGAACCTCGAAGAAAAGAAAGAAAAAAGAAAGGGGCACATGCCCGATAGTAGAATTAGCCTGATAGCCATATGTCTCTGATAGACAGAAGAGAGTGAATGTATTCAAAAGAGCATCCGACTCCATTTTTCCATACACATCCACTTCTTGATTCAATGGTTGATTGACTTTCTCTTTGGATCCATTGTTTAATTTGACAACATATGTATTAATGCTTTTGAAAATTAAAACTCCAGGATAAAGGTGAAGTGAAAGAACTAGAGACATAGTGCTTGATTTGATCGTTCAATCTCAATTATCCAAGATCTAAGGTAAGAGTAATAAGCCCCATGAAGAATAACATGATATGTTTCGGAGAATTTTTGTTTAACGATAGGTATACTTGTTGGAAGTGAAGATATTAGCAACTCCTGATCCATTGTTAAGTTTTAGTTTTGCTAAGGGACTAGCAAAAGGTAAGCTTGGAGGAACTTGTTGACGCTCACTAATGCTCATAATTAACCATCAACTATTGCATGAAATGACACTAAATGAATCACAAAGCATAGTTATAGGGTTTGAAACTAACAAGTTCCATGAGTTTTGGTGCTCTCACTTGTTTTGTAGGACATCCATGTTTTTACCATATAAAAGTATCTCAAGTGATGAATTGGAGTACACCATTGTGAAGAGCTCGTCGAGACGATCGAAACAGACATATCATTTGCTATAATCGGAGTCCCGGATGAAAAGATATTAATTTCGCGACGAAATCTGCAAAAGAAGGATCTAGAAGACACCAGAAGACACCACGAGGCGGGCCACCACGTGGGCCCACTGGGCCAGACCGACCGGTCCCACATGGGGGACCGACCGGTCGTCCACGGAGGCCCCTCGCTTCCGTCTTCTGCAAGCTACTTCCACTGCCTCCTAGGATGCATCTCCACCGTCCCCGAAGTCGGTTTGATCTAACGGTGGGCGATAAACGCGATTCCTTGCCCTCTACTCCACCTCGGGCTATATAAGCAACCCTTGACCCCCCTCTCCAGGCATCTCGCTCTTCATTATTCATCTCCACATCAGAAATTAGGGTTCCAATGTAGAAGTAGAGGTCCCTCTAGATGAGTCTCTTCTAGTTCATCTAGAATTAGATCTAGTTCATCTAGTTGTAATCAAGAGCCAGCTTTAAAGTAGAAGACTAGATACCCCTCAACTAGGATTAGAACCTAGTCTTATTCAAGAACTAGAAGAGAGAGAGAGGAAGAGATCAAGAGGAAGCTCCGACCTGTCGGATCAACTTTTTCATCTTGTACCTGTGGATTCAAGTTCATCTTCGACTTGCTTCAGCGATTGTTTCAGTAATCGACATCTATATTTAAGTTTGAGTTATTGTTCTTATTATTCTTAAGGTTTTTGACTCTTTTGAGTGCTTTAATTCGAGATGCGCTAGAGTTAGAGTAGTTGGATAGTGTAAGCATGGTGCTTAGACTTTAAAGCTCATCATAAATACCTCCTATAACGCCGGTAACAGTGGTAGTTCGCAAGGGTGACTCTTATAGCCTTGTTGATTCTTCTATAGTCCACTACCCGTGTGTAGGCTCGGTAGGATTATACATTTGCATAAAAGACTCATACTCTGTTTGTGACCTTTTATGGCAACTTCCCCATTAAGAATAATAAACATATCACTCTTAAGTTGGATTTAGATAACCTTAGTGATCCCCTCTATGCTTCTAGATTCTCCGTCCCTGTTAGCCACTCAGGGGTTATACATTTGAGACTCAATGCTATCCGTTCCTTTGGGTTCGATATTAAACTGGGTTATTTCGGTGAAGTGCTACATCGGTAGATCTTATCTGTGCGCTTGCGGATAAAGTAGAGTGTGCGTTAATTTATACCAACAAGCATTTCTGGCGCCGTTGCCGGGGATAGAGTTTATCTCTACTCTTGGTAGCGACGTTAGTAAGTGTCAACAGATGTGTACTCATGCAAGAGGGTTGTGTGATTGCCTATGCCTCGAGACAGCTCAGGAAGCACAAGCTGAATTATCCTACACATGATCTGGAGTTAGCAGCTGTTGTTCATGCTTTGAAGATCTGGAGGCATTACCTGATGGGCAAGTGTCGGTGTTTGTTAACCGGCAACTAGTCTTGAGATTACTCAGGACTATTTGTTCGGTGGGGATCGGTGTTCGTAGGACCCGGCGATTACACAAAGACAACAATTTATACTGGTTCAGGCCGCTAAATAGCGTAATACCCTACGTCCAGTGCGGCATGTGCCTTTGTGTATGATTATGATTGAGAGTTTTTCTTGTTCCTAGGACTGATGCCTGGTTCCCCTTATATATCCGGGTGATCCATGGCTCAGTCCGAGTCCTAGCCGGTTACAGAGGAAGACTCCTATTCTATTTACAAGACTTCCATATACAACTCGGCTAAGTTACAAATCGAAGTCCTAATACAAGTACACTATGTTACAAGCCTTTGGATCTCCTACGCCGTCTAGGAGTAGTCGGAGTAATCATCTTCGGATGATATCTCTGACATCCTGGTCCGTCAAGCCCCCGAGCTCTTCATTATTTCTTCACGACGTTATCTTCTGGCTTCTCCTTGAGAATCTCCGAGTAATGTCTTGAGAAATCATAAAGTGCTCTAAAACTTATTGAAAATCTTATGGTGTGCGCTCTTTTTTTAAAAAAAGCGCACCCATAGGGTGTAGCCCCCGAGCCTCTTGTTATTTATAATAACTTTGAGGATCTGCTGAATTTTTTCCAAGCATTCCTTGAAATAAGAAAAAACATTTCCTTAGTGGATAGTACCCTGCAGCCCCCGAGTCTGAGGTCCGAATACTATAGTAGTCGGTCCTTAGGATCTGTAGAACCAAATGATTAGGTAGTCCATTTAAGGTCTAAAGGAGTCGGATCATATCACCAATTCATTGTTTAAACCATCCGAATAATAGATGTCCAGCTTCAGGTGGGTAATGTTTTCAACAAACATCCCGTATCACCCCCCACTGAATAACTATTACCAGTGGTCGACAATAATTGACTGGTGACTGTTCAACTGTACACAATAATGATGTTTTGTCGTTTTCTTCAACTGCAGATTTTGTCGCTTGTGCCTTGAAGTGCATGCGGGAATCAGACCTGTTTCTCACGCTGAGCTTCATATGCACCACATTATAGTGGTGAATTATTGGTACTGCAGTCATTCTTGAAACTGAACTGAGTCCATAGACCACCCCCAAACCACCTATAAATACCCTGCTTGGGAAGCGAAGAAACTCACAGCCATTGAAGTGCATAACTTGCCTTAGTCCCATGAGCATTATAGTAGTTGTGGAGATGACTGAGCCCCCGGGTTTCTTCCTTCTGTAGAATAGATGAAGTGCCCAGAAGAACTCTTGTGAAAGGACCCTCCCGTTATGGTGGTTTCCAAGTGGTCGCGGGCAGTAGAGTACAGAGCGGCGCCTAGAAGAGCTCTTGTGACTACCACTGGTGAATAACCTTGTAGTCACAGGTTGTCAAAAGGGCGGCGAGGATGATGGCCTTGCCGGTAGCTCCTTGAGCATTGTGGCGTGCCTGAAACCCACCCTGGGATGAACTGAAAAGGCTCATGTGTCAACCCAAGGTTCTGTGCCTGCTTTACTGCGTCTCACTGAACCCGGTCCTTGGTGCAGTCTGTATCATGGCTATGTGCCTTGAATTTGCTAGAGTAGCGTTTTACACCTTGATTCAACGTCTGTTGAAAGTTGTTGTATTCTCAAAATGCTTCCATGTACTTCTGTTATAATTCTGAGTAGTGATAATAAGAATCCGTGTACTTGGAATGATTTCCGAGTCCTCTGTCCTTTTATCTGAGTACTATGTGTCTTGCACATTGAGAGAAACTTGTTTGTGTACCGCTTCTGCCCTTTGCTCCAGACGTCGTTTGACACGTGTTGCCCGTCCGTTAGGGTTTCTAACGTTGACGTCACGTCGTCAGTGAAAAAGATGAACGGTTACCCAGACAGGTCTATAATAAGCCGCCGGCGGTCACTACTTTCCTCACGCCGCCATCAAGCTCTTGCCTTCAAACTCCCAATCCCCGGCCTTCTTGTTAGTTGATGCGTAGGAAAACCCTGGTAAACAGAATGGCTCCCAAGAGGCAATCTAAGTCCAAGATCATCCTGACCGAGAAGCCAAAACATCCGAACCCTCCAACAGAGGTCTTGGCATGGAAACAGCCTGACACAACCGAAGCGGAGCTGGCGTTTTTGGCGCAGCAAGGGTACCTGAGAGCTCAAGCGCTTGATGGCTGGAGGGTGCCTTCTGATCACCGAACCCCCGCCCCTAATACCACTGAAATAGTCATGTTCAAGGCTATGGTGGAGAGGGGGTTGGGATTGCCTGCTTCTGATTTCTTCCGCGGGCTCCTCCATTATTACGGTTTGACCTTGAATCACATAACCCCCAATACAGTGCTTCATATATCTATATTTGTTCATCTCCGTGAAGCCTTCTTGGGGATATGTCCCAATTTCTCCCTCTTCCGTTACTTTTTCTGGTTCAAGTGTCAGCCTAGTGATGCTAGAACTGAAGTAGTCGGAGGGGCTAGCCTTCAGGTTAAGCAGGAAGTAGCCCATAAGTACATAACTGTAGAGCTATCAGAGACTGTCAAGGACTGGGCATCCGGGTGGTTTTATATGGCTAATCCACCTACGGCTCTGCTTCGTCATGATGGTTGGCCGCCGCAGAAGACTCAGGCATGGAAGGAGAAGTTAACCGATGAAGAACTCGCCACCATCGAGCCTCTCTTGCTGCATATAGAGATTTTGAAGAGTACTGGGTTGTCTGGGTACAACGTTGTCCAAGACTTCATCACCCGGCGCATCCATCCTCTGCAGCAGCGTGCAAACTTTGGGTTCAAGTTCTTAGGAATGAACGACCCAAGTCGTCACGCTGAGGATCCTCTCTCAAATCTTGAGGTGTTGAACCGGGTGAACTGGCTACTAAAAAGCCGTGGACACCTAGCTCCCATCACGGCCACCTTTTCACATATCAATCCTCCTCCGCGGGTTAGTTTTTTAGCTTATCTAGTCATTAGTTTTCTCTGTAGGAATCCTTCTGACTTGTTGATATGCTTCTTTGATATAGGGTCAGAGCAGAGATAACAATGTCTGCCCTCCTCTGCCTCCACCAGCTCAGGAAGGCGGAGGTATAGCTCTGGAAGGACCCATCCGGAGTGAAGATCTACCAAGTAAACAAAGCTCTTCTGCTGATCTAGATTGGCTAGACTCAGACTCAACTGATTCTGACGTCATGATCGTAGATCCTGAGGCAGGGAGTAGTCGGAAGCGGTCACCGACTCCTCAGGTGGATACCGGAGCCCCCATTCAGAAGAAGGCTCGCACCGGTAATCGCCGTGCTTGTCGCAAAGTTTCTTTACCGCAAGAATTGTACACAAAATACTACAAGCCAGGTAATCCTGGTAAGGGAAAGCCCGAGTACTTTGTAGTTATGTCTTTTGATGTTGATCTCTGTGTCTCATATACCGTGTTATATTAGGTACCGAAGCAGAGCAGGGTGCTTCCGGGAGCGGAGCTGGTGGTGGATCTTCTGATCTTCCTCCGCCATTGAAAGTGCCCAAGACTTTTAGGTTCACGAAGTAAGTTGCATCCCTTCTCTTTATGATAGAATTTGAGTATTGTATGTAACGAAACTGATGTTCCTTCTGTCTTTCAGGAAAGTGAAACCGGCTGCTGCGCCCATTGGTGCTACACCGGACCCTGTTATAGCAGAGGAACCAGAAGCTCCCGCGAAGGATGACTCTGAAGTGCCACCTACCTTCAGCCAGGTAGATGTACTACCTGAATCTTCTCTTCCCGAGACCGCGCCCGACACTGCTCCTGACGCTGCGCCTAACACTCAGGTTGGTTGGCTGTACTCCATTTTCCGTTCCCAGGGACAATTGGAGTTTGATCGAGCTCTGAGTGATTGGTTTTTCCGTACTCGACAGCCGCATGAACCAACTCTTGAGATGATTGTGGCACAGATTCAAGCGGAATCTTCAGCTCGTCAAGGAGGAGGTTCACAAGATGCGCCCGAGTCCTCTCGCCAAGGCGCAAACTTGGATGTCTTCGGGTATGATCAAGACCTCACTCGGCTGAAGGAGCTGAGTGAGCAGTTGAAGTCGCCCTATGATGCGCTTCAACAATTCATTGAGGTAAGGAATCCCGATTCTTCCTTAGTATCTTGTAAACTCATCCGAGTACTTATAATATACTCGTGTTTTGCAGGCTTTTGACTTCAAACTCCGGGACCAAGTTACCCGGATCCGGCAGGAGACAGCTCGTGAGGTTGAGCAGTTCAAAGAATATATTGTCGAGGATCAAATCCGGCAAAAGCTCGCTACTCAGGTGCTCCATAATAAAATTAATGAACTCCAGAGTAACCTTGAGTCTGCTGTGGCTGAGCGAGATGCTGCCAACGACCGGGAGATCCAACTAATTTCCCAAGCCGCTTCCGCCGAACAGAAGATCAATGAGTTGAAGAAGTCTGCCAAGAAGCAATTAGAAGGTACTCATGAAATCTGAGTACTTGACCTTTGTTTGTAGAAGTAGTCCAATCTCATGGTTGTTTGATTTTGAACTTGCACAGATGCAAATAATAAGGCTTCAGGGTGGCAGAACGCCTTCAACCGTAAGGAGGCGGAGCTTGAAGAGGTAGTTGCTAATGCGCAAAGTACTCTTGAAGAAGCCAGATTGATGCGTGACGGTGCTGACCGGGATCTCCTGCAGGCTTTGAAGACTACTCGGGAGCTGGAGCAAGCCATGGAGCCTCTTCTCAGGATGATACCGGCGCCTGAAGGAGTGGAGGAGACCTTAATTGAGCGAGCTAAGGCTGCCCCAAAGCGATTGGCTCAATACATCAAAGAGATGTCATTCTCCATAGTCCAAGGGTTGATGGCTACCCTTCGTCTGCATATGCCGTCATTTGATCTCGGCACTCTGATGACTCTTTCTGAGGGTAAGAGCGATGAAGATCATGCGGCGATGCAGGAAGAGGTCAAGGCCACGGCGGAGGAGTACTCAAAAATTCTAGAACTTATGTAGTAGTCTCCTTGCTCTCTTGAGCGCCACCTTGTGATCTCCTGTATACAATTTATAAGTAATGAAAATATATATATTACCTTTGATATGAGTCAACTCCAAATTGCGTCAAGACAGTTCTTGACAATGAGTTGTATTTTGTTTATGATGGATGTACGACCAGGCGTCTGATTAGACGAGTCTATCCGAGTGCTTTCTAGCACATTAGTTGGGTCATAAGACTTCGTTTCTCTGACATCTTGCAGAGGACTCAGTCTTGCCCGAGTACTACTCTTAGTACCCTTGTTCAAGGGATAATTTCGATCAAGCACCTCTTAAAGGATCATTGCTTAGATTCCTTCTGGGTGAATCGTATCCTCTTGAGGATCGCAGCTTGAGTGCGAAAGTAGGTGGACCTCTGTCCGGGAGTTGGGTAACAAGGTGGGTACTTGTCCCGCCTTGTTACGCCTTATAGAAACCAGTCTCCACTATAGTGGATTCCGTATTTACTATAGGCTGATAGCCGGGTTTTTAAGCCGTACTATCATATGAGTTGTATTGAGCTCGAAGCTCATAACTCGAATTTGGTTTCTGCTGAACCAATCTATCCGAGTAGTTAATACTAGTCGGAGATAGAGTCTTGCCTCTGCAAGGACTCGGTAAATGACTGAATAGTCAAGTGTAGTCTGGATAAATTGCAAAGTGTCTAATCAACTTCAAACTTTATTAATATCCGACTAGTGATTACAATTGCCCTGGGTCGGATTTGTAGCATAGTCCTTAAGTATGGAATTGCTTCAAGTGCTCTATATTCCATGAATTTGGCAGTGGAGATCCATCTTCAGTGACTAGCTCAAATGACCCGGGTCTTGTTACTTTGGATACAATATAAGGACCCTCCCATGGACTCATGAGCTTGTGGCGTCCTGTAGTGTTCTGAATCTTTTTCAGTACCATGTCTCCCACTTGGAAAGTACGGTGATGGACGTTTTTATCATAGTAGCGCCTCATCCCTTGAAGGTATCTTACGGATTGAAACAGTGCGGTCAGTCGTGCTTCCTCGATGCTATCGACTTCTAACCGCCTGCTATCATCGGCTTCTCCTTCATTGTACTGTTCTATCCGTGGGGATTTCTAGATTAAGTCAGCCGGGAGGATTGCTTCAGTGCCATAAACCAGGAAGAAAGGAGTGTGGCCTGTTGCTCGACTGCGTTGCGTTCGTAGCCCCCAGACTACCTTAGGCAATTCTTCAACCCACTTGCCACCGTGATCCTTTAGAAGGTCAAAAAGTCTTGGCTTCAAACCTGCGAGGATCAAGGCGTTGGCTCGTTCTACTTGGCCATTGGACTGTGGGTGGGCTACTGAGGCATAGTCTATCCTGATCCCGCAGTCGCTAGCCCATGCCTTGAATTCAATTACCGTAAAGGGTGAGCCAAGATCAGTGATGATTCTGTGCAGCATTCCAAAGCGATGAAAGATGCTCTGCATGAATTGTACTGACTTGGAGGCGTTGAACTTGACCAGAGGCATGTACTCAATCCACTTTGTGAATTTGTCGATTGCGACGTATAGGTACTCGAATCCGCCTGGAGCATGCTTGAGAGGACCCACCATATCGAGTCCCCAACACGAAAAAGGCCATGATGGAGGAATACAAATTAGCTCATGTGCAGGTACGTGCTGTTGTTTTGCAAAGAACTGCCACGACTGACAGCGGCAGACTAAGTCTTCTGCATCTTTTAGAGCTGATGGCCAGTAATATCCTGACCTGAAGATGTTTCCGACTAGTGTCCTTGAAGCTGCATGATTGCCACAGCAACCAGAGTGGACTTCATTCAGGATCTCTCTACCTTCTTCTAGTGTAATACACTTGAGGAGGACTCCTGATGAGGCACCACGTCTGTATAGCTTATCCCCGACTAGGACGTAATTCTTGCTACGCCTGGTGACTTGCTCTGCTTCAGTCTTGTCACTCGGGAGTTTATGCTCCTTGAAGTAGTCAATGAATACTTGTGTCCAGTCGGGTGATAGGGATAAAACCTGGTTGGAAGGCATTGCTTCAAGCTCTTCCATTTCTCTGATTGATGGCTTGGACAGCTCATGCACAAAGGTACCGCTGGGGACTTGTGCTCTGTCAGAACCCAATTTAGCGAGGATATCTGCTGCTACATTGAGATCCCGGGTAATATGAATGAGTTCTAGCCCTGCAAAGTGCTTCTCTAGCTTGCGGACTTCAGCGCAATAGGCGTTCATTGTCTCCTTGGTACAATCCCAATCTTTGTTAACTTGGTGAATGACCACAGAGGAATCGCCGTAGACTAGTAATCTCTTGATTCCCAGGGTAGCTGCTAATTTGAGTCCATGAAGTAATGCTTCGTATTCTGCTTCATTGTTGGTAGCCGGCCACAATATTTGCAGAACGTATTTGAGCTGTTCTCCTGCAGGTGAAACGAGGAGAACTCCGGCTCCTGCTCCCCTGAGTTTTAAGGACCCATCAAAGTACATCTTCCAGTGATCAGGGATGGCGCTGTCCTGAAGCTACTGTATCTCTGTCCACTCGGCGACAAAATCAGCTAGCGCTTGTGATTTGATGGCTTTCCTGGGAGTGAACTTGATGTTGAGCGTGCCCAATTCAACTACCCACTTAGAGATTCTGCCAGTAGCATCACGATTGTGAAGGATTTCTCCTAAAGGAAAATCCGTGACTACCGTGATCTCATGAGCGTCGAAATAGTGTCGCAGCTTCCTCGAGGATATGAGTAGGGCGTAAAGCAGTTTCTGCACTTGTGGGTATCTGACTTTGGAGTCGGAGAGTACCTCACTAATGTAGTAAACTGGTTGTTGAGTACTGTAGATGTGCTTGTCGTCCTTGCGCTCCACCACGATAGTCGTGCTCATGACATGTGTGGTGGCAGCAATGTACAACAGCATTGGTTCTTTGGGCTCTGGCGGTGTTAGTATTGGGGAGTTGGTGAGGTAAGCTTTGAGCTGTTCAAAAGCTTTGTCTGCTTCCTCTGTCCACTGAAACTTGTCGCCAGCCTTAAGTAACTTGAAGAAAGGTAGTCCCTTTTCTCCTAAGCGTGAGATAAACCGGTTTAATGCAGCCATGCACCCGGTTAACTTCTGGACGTCTCTGACTGAGGCAGGTGGCTTCATGTTGATAATGGCAGCGATTTGCTTCTGACTAGCCTCAATGCCGCGATGGCTAACAAGGAATCCAAGTAGCTGGCCTGAGGGTACCCCGAAGACGCATTTGGTAGGGTTCAGCCTCCATTGATAAGCGCGTAATCTGTTGAAGGTCTCCTCTAGGTCTGCGATCAGGGTAGTCGGGTCCTTTGTTTTTATGACTACATCGTCAACATAGGCTTCTGCATTGCGACCAATTTGATCACCCAGACAATCTTGGATGGCACGTTGATAAGTAGCCCCCGCGTTCTTCAGTCCAAAGGACATTATTTTATAGCAGTATGCTCCAAAGGGAGTGATGAACGATGTCTTGGGTTGATCTTCTTCCTTGAGGGCAATTTGATGATACCCGGAATAGCAATCTAGAAAAGAAAGTAAAGCAGAACCTGCGGTGGCGTCGACTATTTGGTCTATCCTTGGTAATCCGAAAGGATCCTTTGGACAGTGCCTGTTGAGGTCTGTGTAGTCTACACACATGCGCCACTCAGTAGAGTTCTTCTTTTTGACAAGTACTGGATTGGCTAACCACTCGGGGTGCAGGATTTCTCTTATGAACCCAGCAGCAAGTAGTTTAGCTATCTCTTTCTTGATTGCTTCCATCTTTTCTGGTGAGAATCGTCGTAGCCTCTGCTTGATGGGTCTTGAGCATTCCTTCAGTTCAAGTTTGTGCTCAGCCAAGTTCCTTGGGACTCCAGGCATATTTGCTGGTTTCCAAGCAAATATATCTTTGTTTGCTCTAAGGAACTTGGTGAGCGCGAGTTCCTATTCTTTAGATAGGTGAGCACTGATAACCGCTGTCTTTGAGGGATCACCGGTTTCCAGGTCGATAGCTTTTGTAGAGACTTCTGCTGATGGTTGGATAGTACCTGCTTTCTTAGTTGGGATTTCTGAATCTCCAGGCTTGGTATTATGCACCATCTGAGCGAGTTCCTGTACTTCTAGGGCGATTTGAGCTTTCTCAGCGATTTGGACAGCCTCTGTGTCGCAATCAAATGAGTGCTTCAAATCACCTCTGAAGGTTAGGATTCCTTTAGGACCCGGCATCTTCAATAAGAGATACGGGTAGTGGGGTACTGCCATAAATTTGGCAATGGCTGGGCGCCCGAATATGGCGTGATATGATGACTCGAAGTCCGCTACCTCGAAACTGATGTACTCCGTTCTATAATTGGCCGGGGTTCCAAAAGTGACGGGTAGTATGATCCTTCCAAGTGGTACAACTGCTTTTCCGGGTACTATGCCATAGAAAGGAGCGGTTGATGGGGTGAGCTGAGTTGCAAGGTCCAGGTTCATCTTCCTTAGAGTGCTTGCAAATATGACGTTGAGTCTTGCTCCGCCATCAATGAGTACCCTTCCAAGTGTATAGCCCGCAACTGTCGGGTCCAGCACTAACGGGTAGTGCCCTGCATTAGAGACGCTAGTCCATTGATCGGTTCTGAAGAAGCTGATCGGGTGCTCAAACCAATCAAGGTACTTAGGCGTTGCTGGTTCAGCTGCCATAATTTCTCACAGAGAAAGCTTCTGGAGCCTCTTACTGTCGCTGGTGGTCACACCGCCGAAGATAACATTGATAGTACCTTTGGGATGTTGGAAACCGCCATCATCTTGTGGAGGGTCCTCAGCTGTTTTCTTCCCTTTCTCTTTCTTGTTCTTGTTGAAGTCTGGATTTAAGCCTCGCTCCTTGAGCTGTCGACAGTGCCTTGCTACATGTCCACCCTTTGGGTGGAAAGGGCAGGGCCCGTCGAGTAAGTCATCAAAGGTGTAAGGTTTGTTTCCTTTCTTCTGGGGTTCCATGGTAGCAACAGTATTGTCCCCTGCTCTCTTGCGGGTGTTTTGCTGTGATGCCTGGTTACCCTTCTGATTATTGCCTCGATCACCTTGCGTATTCCTATCGGGGAAGCGTTCCTGAGTGCATTCCTCTATCGCCATCATGGAGTTTACGGCCCAGTGGAATTCGTCGGCGGTGATTGGGTCCTGCTTGATGAAATCTTTGTAATTGTACCTTTCGCAAATACCATTGCCAAAAAGGTCGATTACTTCTCTGTCAGTGATGTCGGAGACTGTAGAGCGGATTTCTAAGAATCATCTGTAGTACTCCCTCATTGACTCGTTCTTCAATTGTTTGCAGGCCCTGAGCTTCGTCCGTGGGTCTGACCTCTCTGGGACACCGACAAAGTTTTCAATGAAGATACGATGCAGCTGTTCCCAGGAATCGATGGATTCAGGCTTGAGCCTGTCGAACCAGGCGAGTGGCATTGTCTCTAGGGCCATTGGAAGGTAGAGTGCTTTGACGTCATTGCTTCCCCCAGCTAACTCCACTGCTTGAGCGTACAACCTGAGCCACCATTTGGGTTCTGTTTTCCGTCATACTTGGAATAGTTCCCGGGTTTGAATTTTCGCGGGAAAACGACTTCCCGTAGTCTTTTAGAAAAACAGGGGAAACGGTCGACCGCATCGAGTGCTGCGACTGTGGGTCCTCTATATGAGGACTCGGCTCCTCCTTCGGCTTGATCAGGTGCTCGGGGACCCAGGCGACTCCTTGCCGGGACCCTACCGAGCCTTTCTTGAACAGGTCGCCTCTGTCCTGGATTAGATGAGTCTTGCTCGTCAGCTAAGGACCCGAGGTTGCCTCCCTGAAGTTGAAGTGCAGTAGTCTGAAGCATGATTAGCCGTCGCTCTTCATCCGGAGTGCGGTTGGCCTTAGCACCCATCTCTGTCGCTAAAGCCAAGACGTTCTGGTAAGGTGTCTGGTAGACTTTGTGCCCTGCTACCCTCATGAACTCAGGTTCAAGGTTGCGAGAGGAGTCGGGACGCCGTCTGTCACTATGAGAATAATTATCTTCATCACGATTCTGGCGTTCTACCTCTGCCTCCAGACGCCTTCGAGTATTATACTCTTCCAGGCGTGCGTTGTAGTGCTCCACAGCTTCCTTATGATGAGTGGCCCGCCTCCTGCGAGCTTCCTTAGCTTTATTCCTCCGAATTCTCTCAGCTTTCAAGGACTCGGTTTCTCCGGGTGCTTCCGGGTCGTTATCAGAGATCATGCTCAAGGTTTCATCGTCTGGGCAGACATCTGGGGGCGTTGGTGGTCGTAGGGATGACTGGTGCCCTGTCATGAAGACTTCTCGGTTGAAACGTTGGCTGGATCCTGGTGTCACCGACTCCAGAGTAGAAGTACTGGAGATTAGTTCCGTTGAGGTGTCGTGTTCCTCAGAAGGGAGCTGATATCCGTGCTGATACGGAAGTTGCTGGTCGATTGTGCCAATCAGTCTGGCCGGAGCGGGCTGAATTGGCCAATGGACAATGTTACCCTCATTGGTAGAGCTGAAAATGAGTCCTTTTTGGGCTCCAGTCAAAGGTATCTGTTGATACTCTTTGAATTTTGTCTCAATTAGGTCCTGGACACTTTCAGCAGGGTTCCGTAGACCAAAGGAGATTGCCTGGACATGGCCCGAGTCCTTCCTTTGAAGGTTCAAAACCGGGTAGGAGTCGAATGTCTCTGAGTCGCCCCCCTGGAGCTGCGGTTCTTGAATCTGCAATCTTGCGAGTTGTTGAGCTAGGAGTTCCGTCTTTGGTATGGCTTGTGTCTGCGATTCATTGTCAAGTCGACTGTGAAGTCCTCCTTGATCGTCGGCGACCCAAGTCCATGAGCCAAAAACGAAAATTGATCCCGTCGAGAACATGCTGTTGTGTTTCGCCGGATTCTTGATCGTCGAATCGCCGAAATCCCCTACCTGGCGCGCCAGCTGTCGGTGTTTGTTAACCGGCAACTAGTCTTGAGATTACTCAGGACTATTTGTTCGGTGGGGATCGGTGTTCGTAGGACCCGGCGATTACACAAAGACAACAATTTATACTGGTTCAGGCCGCTAAATAGCGTAATACCCTACGTCCAGTGCGACATGTGCCTTTGTGTATGATTATGATTGAGAGTTTTTCTTGTTCCTAGGACTGATGCCTGGTTCCCCTTATATATCCGGGTGATTCATGGCTCAGTCCGAGTCCTAGCCGGTTACAGAGGAAGAGTCCTATTCTATTTACAAGACTTCCCTATACAACTCGGCTAAGTTACAAATCGGAGTCCTAATACAAGTACACTACCTTACAAGCCTTTGGATCTCCTACGCCGTCCAGGAGTAGTCGGAGTAATCATCTTCGGATGATATCTCTGACATCCTGGTCCGTCAGCAAGAGGACAGTGATATACACTGATCATAAGAGCCTGAAGTACATCTTCACCCAGCCAGATCTGAATCTCCACCAACGGAGATGGTTAGAGTTGATTAAAGATTACGATCTGAGTATCAACTATCATCCGGGCAAAGCGAATGTTGTAGCAGATGCCCTGAGTAGGAAAGTCTACTGCAATGTGCTTGAGATCAAAGAGTAGCAGCCTGAGTTGCATGAGGATTTTGTGAAGCTCAACCTGTGTATTCTTGGCCACACTGATGCAGTAGCTTTGGAGGTTAACTCGACTTTGGATCATGATATCCGAGCAGGGCAGCTCACTGATGAGTATCTTCTGGAGATCAGGCAGTTGATCAAGGATGACAAAGCCCTAGGATTCACAGAGGATGATCAGGGTGTCTTATGGTTCAGACGCAGGATCTGTGTTCCTGATGTGAATATCTGCGGATACATGGGTGTATGCCGAGTCTCAAGTGATGAGTGATTGTCAACAGGTTTGATATGCATGTTCTTTGGCTTGTGTTGTGCAGGTGTCGAGCACGGAGACAGTGATCAAGGGCAAGGTGAATGTCAAGTAGAGATGTGTCATGCGGTCGGACTGGGAGCGGTGAAGGGCGGACGTGAGGCTTGGACTGAGGGACCGGTGGCCTGAGGATCAGCTGTGGTGGCTGACAGCCTGGGACAGTGACGAGCGGAGACTTGCGAGGCACGGTGTTGCTCGGGTCGAGGACCTGGGGACACGTGTCGATGGACAGGGTGCAAGGGCGGTGCATCCTCTCTTCAGCTCTGGTTTGGTGGTTGAGCCACAGAAAAACCACCGAGAGGACGGTTTCCAGGTTTGGGCCACAAAACCTGGGAGCTGCGGGTTTGCCAATGTGGGGGTATAAACCCAGGTACCCTCACGGTTGGACTTGGGCTGCTTCGTGAAGGCCGACCGAACTCGCTGTGAAGGTCCGTGGCGTTAAAACTTAGCTGGTCGGACAGGCGGCCCAGATAAATGGATAATGGTGCGGAGGCCTTCTCAAAACTGAAAAATAAGGAAGTGTAGTCGGTTAGGAGGGATATCGTGTCCTTCATGATATGGACTAGGTTTCCTTATTGTATCATGAGATCTGATCTTCTAAAGATCTGTAACCCTGCTCCCCGTGGCTATATAAGGCGAGCAGGGACATCCTCTAAAAAACACATTCATCAATATACAGAGTAGACAACTCAACGCAGGATGTAGGGTATTACGCTGAACTCGGCGGCCCGAACCTGGATAGACCCTGGTGTTCATCTAGTTTTGTTCCTGTGTCACGTCTGGATCGTCATTCCACGCGCCTTTGAAGGACCGAGAATGCAAAAGCAAGGCGACCAGAGGGGGGGTGAATGGGAGCCAATAAAATTTCTCTCGAAACTTTGACTAAGTGTCCCAAAATCAACCCCCAAGAGCTACTACCAGAAACGTGATGCCCACGACCCTTGGAAGAGGGTGGATGATCCCTAGGATCACAGCGACGCAACACAAAAACTTCCTCACCCAAGTCCACGCAAGTCAACTAGTGACAGGATGGGTTTTTGGGTAACCTCAACCTCCCCCGAGTAACGCGAGGGAGATTCAGGCTATTTTGTAAAGCGGGAAGCCCAAAAACTATAGAGCACAAAGTTGGGAATCCAACACAACAAGCGGATCTCAAAACGATCGCCGGATGAACAAACTGCGAACGAAAATGAGCAGAAACAGCACTGACCGGACTCTGCCTGCGTCCGGTCACTAAGCACCGGACGCGTCCGGTCAGATGAAATCCGATTTCAGACCTCTTTGTGTTGGACCGGACGCACTGTGCTCTAGCGTCCGGTTGATCAACCAGCGTCCGGTCACAACAGCCAAAGCCCAATGAACAGTGCAAGGAGCGCGTCCGGTCGCACTAGCGAGTGAGCGTCCGGTCAAGCTGTGAACGAGCTTGTTGAGCGTTCAACGACCGGACGCACGAAGTCAGCGTCCGGTCAGCCTGTGCTCAGCGTCCGGTCAGCCCGCGACTGCACTGTTCGTCCACCGATTCGCCTCGATCTCACCCAGAACAAATCCTCTAGGGATCAAACTCGGTGAGAGGAGTCACAAGGAGGATAGAGAGCTATCTCTAGGAGATCATGGCTCGAACCTATCACCAAATCGGTGAATCGAAGAATTTCGGGGGAGGGGAGAAAACTTGACCCGAAACGAAAAATCGATCGATCTCCTAGACCGTGAGGTTAGAGATTAATTCCTTCGGTGGAAAGAAGTGCCTCACGATCTAGAACAACTTGGTTCAAATGGATTTGCAAAAGATGAACTGAGCAATGAGATCAAGCGATGGGAAGAACGTGGAGAAAAAGGATTCCGCGAAGAACACGAACAAAAACGTGAATCACAACCACGATCTTGCAGCCGAAGCGCAAACACACGCTACGACAAGGAGGTTACGGCCTCCTTTCCTCAAAGTCAACAGTACACAGTGGTGAGTCTCTCTGCGGATCTCAGCTAGCTACAGCAGGGGATGGGAGAGCAGGAAACCCTAAGTGCGAGAGAGCAAATGAGATGGCTAAAACTGAGATGGGGGAGGAGGGTGTCTCCCCTGACTACTTATCCTATTCTAGACTAAGTCTATTTCCTACTCTACCCTCTCTAAACTAATTACAGAGCGAACCAGCTAAACCCTAGGGTTATTCTGGACCAACTCGGGTGGTAGGTGAATCCGACGGCCACGCCCGCACAACTCGTCTGCGTTGCCTCCACGCAACCTTCCGATTGCCGCCACGTGCCGCCCTCGCTCTGCACCCCCGGTTTTGTGGCCCAAACCGGGAAACCAGCCTTTTCCAGCAACCCCCGGTTTTGAGGCCCAAACCGGGAAACCAGCCTCCAGCCTGAGTTTTGAGGCCCAAACTCAGCAAACCCGCAGCGCCCAGGTTTTGAGGCCTAAACCAGGAAACCGTCCTCAACCCGAGTTTTGTGGCCAAACTCGGAAACCCTCAGCCCAAGTTTTGTGGCCAAACTCGGAAACCGTCCACGCCCAGGTTTTGAGGCCCAAACCTGGAAACCATCCACCGGTGGTTTTTCGCTGGCTCAGCCACCAAACCGAAGCTGTAGAGGGGATGCACCGCCCGTGCACCCCGTCCACCGACACGTGTCCCCAGGTCCTCGACCCGAGCAACACCGTGCCCCGCAAGTCTCCGCTCGTCGCTGTCCCAGGCTGCCAGCCACCACAGCTGATCCTCAGGCACTCCGGTCCTTCAGTCCAAGCCTCACGTCCGCCCTTCACTGCTCGATCCATCGGCATGGCACGTCCGCCGCACGGCACGCCCATCCTTCATCGCACCCAGTCCATCGGTACGACACGTCTCAACTTGACCTTCACCTTGCCCTCGATCACTGTCTCCGTGCTCGACACCTGCACAACACAAGCCAAAGAACATGCGATCAAACCTGTTGACAATCACTCATCACTCAGAGACTCGGCATACACCCATGTATCCGCAATCTCCCCCTTGATGAGTGCATTGTCAACTACACACACAAATCATAATGAAAGAAAGAAGAAGGAAGAAGGTGAAGAGAGAACTCGACCACATGACCCAAAAGCATATCAAAGCCGAAGAAGGTCAAGTGGAAGAAGCGAAAACTTGGTCCCCTAAGACAAGGGCAACGGCTCGACGCAACCATGCAAAGCAAAGCTAGCCCTCAAGAAGAGGTAGAACAGGCTCAACACCGCTAGCAAATACCAATCGAAAATCAGAGCATAAAATGGCAAAATGCTAGTCCCTCAAGATAGAGGCACAGAGGCTCAACACAACTTGCAAGAAAACCACTCCGAACCAATCGAAATCAAAATCGACACCAATTGAGAAAAACTGTTTGCTAGTCCCTCAAGACAGAGGCAACGGCTCAACACAACTAGCAAACTCCCCCTCGACAAGTGCTGGCAACCAGGGACTCCCCCTTAGATCCAACATGAGAAGAGCACAAAGAGTTGAAAATCCCCCCCTTACCAAAAGCTCCCCCTTAGTTTAACACCAGGAGACATATGATTTGCAAAAATTCTCCCCCTTAGTTGAAAATGCACTTATCAAGCAACAAGAGCCGGGCAAAGTTCTCCCCTCAACGAAATCTCCCCCTTTCAAAATGCATATGAAGTCAGAAATGCAAGTCAGGAGCTTCAGGCATATATTCAAAAGAGTGCAAAAATGCTCTAATCAGGATACCTCCAATGACACAACTAAGCACTCAAATAGCGAAGGCTCAAACTGATCACACATACGAAATATGAAGCATATGAGCAAGTGAGCAGTTTTTAGCCAAAAAGATAGTCACCATCAAAATAGCACTACACATGTATAGATAGGAATCCAGACAAGTGCTAAACATGTATACAAGGTGAACTACCCCTAGCAAAGTTCAATCATCATGCATGGGAATGAAGCATATACTTGTGAGTTCAGTTTTATATCAGAGTTGCAGCGGTAAAGAATTCACAAGTTCAATTATTTAGCATGTGATTGCGGGAGGTTGAAAGCTTGTCATTGCCTAACTTTTCAACCGAGCGAAGCCTATGCCGAAGCAATCAGAAGTTTAAAGCTACGGTTTCGGTCATACACTACACGGCTCAAGTTTAACTCAAAGTGCAATGAGAAACAGTCTCGATACCATGAGGTGTTGACAAGCAATCCCATCTCGATCTTTTCAATTCACTAAAACTTGGTTCAAATTTTAAACATGATATGAACAGACCAAGCAAGTGAATGACTCAGAACTAGAGACATAGCAACCTAGCATATATGGAAAGCAGGAATGGACTCAACACACCCTACACATGCTAGTTGCATATCTCAATGGTGAACATTTTCAAATTTATATTCATTAAGCAAAATTCACCATTCTAAAATAGCTTAGCTCATAACTTGTACTAGTGATCAGAAGGAGCATAAGCTACAAGCATCAACATAGGCATTGGAGCATACCAAACAGAGCATAGTTACATTCTAGTGATTATAAACATGAAGCTCAGAATGTAAATGCGTATGCTAACATGCAAAAGAGAAGAAACTCAAAAGGAAAGAGTCAATCTATGATACAAGATCCAAAATGTTTCCCCCATCTAAAAAGGGGAAACACACACCAAGCTCACCCCTCAACCTATTAAAGGTTGATTCGTCTAAAGGCTTGGTGAAAATATCAGTCAGTTGGTGATGAGTATCGACATGGCGAAGGTCGATATCACCCTTCTCCTGGTGGTCTCGCAAGAAATGAAAGCGCACATCAATGTGTTTGGTTTTCGAGTGAAGCACGGGGTTCTTAGCAACGCTAATAGCACTCGTGCTGTCACAAAGCAAAGGTACGCGAGAAAAGCTCAAACCAAAATCACGCAAAGTGGCCATCATCCAGAGTAGCCAGGAACAGCAGCTAGCCGCAGCAACATACTCAGCCTCCGTGGTAGACTGGGCGACACTAGACTGCTTGCGAGAAGACCACGATACAAGAGAAGATCCAATAAACTGGCAAGTCCCAGAAGTGGACTTGCGCTCAATGCGACAACCAGCAAAATCGGCATCGGAATAACCGCAAAGCGAGAGGGTGGAGGAAGCAGAATACCAAATCCCGAACTCAGGTGTGAAACGAAGATACCTGAAGATGCACGTCAAGAAGTGCACGGTGACGCCTGAAAGCGCGCGCACAGACACACCGCGAACTGAATGTCCGGGCGTGTCGCCGTCATGTAGAGCAGCGACCCGATCATGCTGCGGTACGCCTTCTGGTCCACTGCTTCCCCATCCACATCCGCATCCAGAGCAGTCGTCGTCGACATGGGTGTTGGAAGAGGCTTGGCCTCACCCATATCGAACAGCTTCAGCAAGTCCTTGGTGTACTTGCCCTGGTGCACAAACGTCCCCTCTCGGGATTGCTTGATTTGCAACCCGAGAAAGAATGTCAGCTCGCCCATCATGCTCATCTCGAACTCCCTGCTCATAGTATCTGCAAACTTGGCAACCAAAGCGTGAGAAGAACCACCGAAAATGATATCATCCACGTAAATCTGGACCAAGAGTGTGTCTTTGCCTTGCCTGAGGAGAAAGAGCGTCTTATCTACACATCCCATTTTAAAACCCTTAGCTAGCAAAAAAGTTTTCAATCTATCATACCAGGCTCTAGGGGCTTGTTTCAAACCATACCAAGCTTTGTGAAGTTTAAAAACATGGTTTGGAAACTTGGGATTTTCAAAACCGGGGGGTTGCTCAACATAAACTTCCTCTTCTATGTAGCCATTTAAGAAGGCACTCTTGACATCCATTTGAAAAAGTTTGAAACCCCTAGATGCAGCATAAGCCAAGAGTATCCTAATAGCCTCCAAACGTGCTACAGGAGCGAAGGTCTCCTCATAATCTATCCCTTCCTTCTGACTATAGCCTTTCGCTACAAGCCGGGCCTTGTTTCTCACAACATGGCCATCCTCTCCTTGCTTGTTTTTAAATACCCATTTTGTCCCAATAGGCTTACAGTCAGGTGGAGGTGGAACTAGAACCCAAACCCGATTTCGCTCAAAGTTCTCTAACTCCTCATGCATGGCATTGACCCAATCCGGATCCGTCAAAGCGTGTCCAACATCTCGGGGCTCAAAATTAGCAACAAAAGCAGAGTGAGAGAAGTGAGAGATGTGTTGTGACCTGGAGCGAGTAACTCGCTCGCCGATGTCGCCGATCATCTGCTGAGGAGGATGCTGGCGCTGGATGTGTCATGGCGCCTCCCGGGAAGATGTGACCTCCCCCTCAATAGCAGCTGGTTCCACCCCGGGTACAAAAGGTACCGCGCGAGGTGGAGGATCCCATGGCCCCCAGGAAGAAGACGTCTCGGGGTCGTGAGTCGTCGTCAAGGCCGCTCCTAGCGGCACGGCAGGTGGAGGGGGTGCTAGATCATCCATACCTTCAGCACCCTCATCCTCGTCATCGAAAAGAGGCTCTCCAACCTCATGATCACCTGCACGCTCAAAACGAGAAGAAGGAGAAACAAGAGTCTCGTCGAAGGTGACATCTGATGTCTCCATGACTCGGTTAGTATCAAGGTTAAGTACACGATATGCTCTAGTGTGAGTGCCATAACCCAAAAATACCCCGTCAGAAGATCGAGACTCAAACTTGTCCAGTTGCCTTTCTTCAATATAAAATAGTGGCAACCAAAGACTCTAAAATAACTCACCTTGGGCTGGTGACCAAAACGCAACTCATAAGAAGTCTTTTTCAGAAAAGCTCTCAGAAAAATGCGATTTGAAATGTAGCATGCAGTGTTCATAGCTTCGACCCAATAGCGCCTAGGAGTCCTATGCTCATCGAGCATCGTCCTGGCCATCTCAACAAGGGTCCGATTCTTCCTCTCTACAACACCATTTTGGGGCGATGTGTAGGGGGAAGAAAACTGATGCTCCAAACCAAGGTGGTTACAAAACTTCTCAAAATGCGAATTTTTGAATTCGGAACCATTATCACTTCTAATAGCTCACATCGAGTTCAAAGGGAACTCGTTCTGAAGACGCAAAATCAGATTGCGAGCGAAGGAGAAAGTCTCGGTCTTCTCAGTCAAAAAGAGGACCCACGAATACCTCGAAAAGTCGTCGACAACAACCAAAACATACCACTTGCCACCAACCGAGCTCACCCGAGCCGGACCAACAAGGTCCATGTGCAAAAGCTCTCCGGGGTGCGAGGTCATAACCTTGGTCACAGGATGGTGGGGAGCGGCAACCATCTTCCCATGTCTGCAAGAATGACAAACTAGATCCTTCTCCATCGAAAGCTTGGGCAATCCTTGGATTAGGCCAAGTGAGCTAAGTCTTGCAAGCATGTTGAAGCTTAAATGACCGAGCCTCCTATGCCACTTCCAAAGATCGGAGGAAGAAGGACTAGCCAAAAGACAGCGAGAAGAACCGAACGACTCTGAGAAATTCGCTTGAAAGACTTTCTCAAAGGGCGAAATCAGACATACAAGATCGCCCTGAGGATCTAAGATGCGACTAAGGTTCGGTTTAAAACGAATCTCATCATCATCATCGAAAAGTTGCGAAACAGAAAGCAAGTTAAAATGCAGGTTAGAAACAAGAGCAACATCGCGCAACACAAAGTGCTCATTAACCTGCACCGACCCGCGAGACAACACCTTACCTTTACTATTGTCGCCGAAGGTAATGTACTCCTTTCCGGCGACCGGGCTAAGGCTGGAGAACCACTTGGCGTTTCCGGTCATGTGCCTCGAACAACCAGAATCCACCAACCAAATGTCCTCCAACCGTCTTACCTACATCAATAAAAAGACATAGGGTGAGCATACGGTCCAACACAGGGGTTAGTGAAGTAAGGGGAATACCAGTGTTGGGCCGGCTGCTCAAAAGAACGGTTAGTGAAAAAACCATTCCTAGCCAACCTACGGATCAAGCGATCACCACGTTTAGAAGGACGTGGTCCGCTGGGGAAGGAGCGCTCACCGCGATACTCAAAACGCGGTGGGGGAAAGCGCTCAACTACAAAGCCTCCGCCACGAGGTCCATAGCCTGCAACTGCAGGCTCCCGCCGGGCACGCTCTCTACGAGGCCTACGCCTAGTGACTTGAGGTTCAGGACCTCTAGGCCTAGCGTCTCTCCTCGGAGCTCTCCTCTCCTGCCTAGGCCTGGGAACTTCCCTTCCGGGCCTAGCAGCTCTCCTCTGGACGTTCGGCACATGCCCACCATGGGAAGGGTGGTACAAGTCCGGGTTGTCCATCTCCCGTGCACGGCGCGCCTCTCGCTTGCGCCGAAAGCAGAACTCACTCAAGTGACCATCCCTCCCACAGAAGTCACACTGGTACCTCACCGCACGCAAAGGGGGTTGTTGTTACGCTGGGCTGTGGGTATGGCTCACTTTGCCCTTCTGTGGCAAGCACTCCTGCTGGATGGGTGGCATTGTGTCCAGCTTGTTCTTGAGGTGGTTTGGCTTGGGTGCCCACACTTGGTTCTTGGGTGGAGCTCTCGGGGGTTCCTCAAACAACCCGTCCTTGGTGGTAGGCTTGGCAGGCTCTTTGGGTGGAAGCTTGGTCAGTTTGGGAGTAGTGGTGGAGTTGGGCTTCTCACTAGGGTTCAGACCACTCGACTTTCCAATCTTCCCAAAAGCGGAAAGATCAACACCCGGAGCAAAACCTACACCTGGACCTCCAGCAGCTCGCTTGAATTGGGAGATCATCATCCCGAGCTGCGGCTCTCCACAAGACACCCATGACAAGATGGTCCGAAGCTATGTGTTCTCCTCCTCGGTTTGCATCTTGCCATGCTTCACATTGGCAATCTCCTTCTCCAAGCCCTCACACAAAGCACACCTCATGACACAAGTGCTATCCGAGCTGGCCTTCTCTAAAGACTCAAGCTTGGCATTCTTCTCTGCCAACTCGGATTGCAAGACAGGACAAGTCTTGCACGCACCCAACAGCTGCGGCCTAGCACGGAGCTCATCCACCTCTCCTACCAACGCAGCATACTTACCTCTCAAAGTGAGAACATTAGTCATGTGCGTGGTGCACGACTCACACTCAACCTCCTCCGACACGACCACGGTGGACCGAGCGAACTCAAGCTCCTTCACCGTGTCCTCCCACTTCTGCCTAAACTCCTTGCGCTCTCTAGGAGCACGCCTAAGCAACTTATCTTGGCTAAGGAGGGCAGCAGTAAGCTTCTCAACCTCGGTAGAAAGCACGTCGTAGGTGAGAGATACCTGGGAGGTGTCGTCGTCATCGTCGTTCCGAGGGGTGTGCTCCAGCTCGCCTCCGACCTCTTCTCCAAGCGCCATGGTACAGAGGCCTCCGCCGTCGGTGAAGAAGCAAAGACCGTTGAACTTGTCTTCGATCTTCTTCATCTTCTTGGACTCGTCATCACTTGAGCAAGCGGAGTCGTCATCCGAGCCGTCGACGTCGCTGAGCGTGGCGAAGAACGCACGCTGCTCAGCTTGGGCCTTCTCCAAGTACTTCTTCTTGATGTACTCTTTGTCGAAGCCGCCCCGCTTCTTGTGCCTTGGGGGACATGCTTCTCCTTGTGCTTGGAGTTGTACTTGTGCCCATGATCGCCCTTCCCCGAATGCTTGTTCTTCTTAGGGCAGTTGGCGATGAAGTGGTCGGGATCGCCGCACCCGTAGCATCCCGAGCGTCCTCCTCCGCGGCGACGGTTCATGCGGTTGTTGTGGAACCACGAGAACCGGTTGGCAAGCAAAGCCAACTCGTCATCTCCCAAGGACTCCAGCTGGTCCTCTGTGACAGAAAAGAGAGACGAAAGTGCAAAGCCAGCAGAGGGGTTAGCAGAAGAGCCAGAAACCAAAGCCATGGACGGGCGAGAAGGATTTTCATAAGAAGCCCTCGCCATGGCATCAATCTCACTAGACTTGAGCTTACTAAAGAGCTCGTCGCACGTGAGGGTCTCATAGTTAGGCGATTCGATGATCGCCTGAACCTTGGAATCCCACACCGACCGATCAAGAGTGTGCAAAAGCTTCAAAGCTCTCTCATGATCGTCGAAAGGCAACTGCTCCTTGTTAGCCCTCATCCTGTTGACAATCACCTGAAAGCGAACGAATAAACTCTCTATGCTCTCGCCAGGCTAATGTTGAAAGTTCTCATACTCTCTCTTGTACGACTCGTAGAGTCGGGTTTTGACTTGAGAGGTGCCCTTATGAAAGCGCATGAGGGTGGCCCAAATCTCTCGAGCCGTAGAGAGGTGAGAAACGCGATCAAACTCTCCAGCGCTCAAACACGAAAAGAGAGCATTACGGGCTCGGCTATTGGCATCGTGCTCATCGATCTGATGCTGAGTCACACGAGCAGCCAAAACCACGTAATCAGCAGAGTTGCAAATATCCCAGATGGAAGCACCCAAACTCTGCAGATAGGCCGACATGCGTATCTTCCAATACGCATAGTTCGTCCCGTCGAAAAATGGCGGTTTGCCCACACCGCGATCCATGTCGCCTTCGGTGGATCTGGAACCGGCTAAGGTGGAAGATCCTTAACCTGCTCTGATACCAATTGAAGGACCGAGAATGTAAAAGCAAGGCGACCAGAGGGGGGGTGAATGGGAGCCAATAAAATTTCTCTCGAAACTTTGACTAAGTGTCCCAAAATCAACCCCCAAGAGCTACTACCAGAAACGTGATGCCCAAGACCCATGGAAGAGGGTGGATGATCCCTAGGATCACAGCAAGGCAACACAAAAAATTCCTCACCCAAGTCCACGCAAGTCAACTAGTGACAGGATGGGTTTTTGGGTAACCTCAACCTCCCCCAAGTAACGCGAGGGAGATTCAGGCTATTTTGTAAAGCGGGAAGCCCAAAAACTGTAGAGCACAAAGTTGGGAATCCAACACAACAAGCGGATCTCAAAACGATCGCCGGATGAACAAACTGCGAACGAAAATGAGCAGAAACAGCACTGATCGGACTCTGCCTGCGTCCGGTCACTAAGCACCGGACGCGTCCGGTCAGATGAAATCCGATTTCGGACCTCTCTGTGTTGGACCGGACGCACTGTGCTCTTGCGTCCGGTCGATCAACCAGCGTCCGGTCACAACAGCCAAAGCCCAATGAACAGTGCAACGAGCGCGTCCGGTCGCACTAGCTAGTGAGCGTCCGGTCAAGCTGTGAACGAGCTTGCTGAGCGTCCAACGACCGGACGCACGGAGTCAGCGTCCGGTCAGCCTGTGCTCAGCGTCCAGTCAGCCCGCGACTGCACTGTTCGTCCACCGATTCGCCTCGATCTCACCCAGAACAAATCCTCTAGGGATCAAACTCGGTGAGAGGAGTCACAAGGAGGATAGTGAGCTATCTCTAGGTGATCATGGCTCAAACCTATCTCCAAATCGGTGAATCGAAGAATTTCGGGGGAGGGGAGAAAACTTGACCCGAAACGAAAAATCGATCGATCTCCTAGACCGTAAGGTTAGAGATTAATTCCTTCGGTGGAAAGAAGTGCCTCACGATCTAGAACAACTTGGTTCAAACGGATTTGCAAAAGATGAAACGAGCAATGAGATCAAGCGACGGGAAGAACGTGGAGAAAAAGGATTCCGCGAAGAACACGAACAAAAACGCGAATCACAACCACGATCTTGCAGCCGAAGCGCAAACACACGCTACGACAAGGAGGTTACGGCCTCCTTTCCTCAAAGTCAACAGTACACAGAGGTGAGTCTCTCTGCGGATCTCAGCTAGCTACAGCAGGGGATGGGAGAGCAGGAAACCCTAAGTGCGAGAGAGCAAATGAGATGGCTAAAACTGAGATGGGGAAGGAGGGTGTCTCCCCTGACTACTTATCCTATTCTAGACTAAGTCTATTTCCTACTCTACCCCTCTCTAAACTAATTACAGAGCGAACCAGCTAAACCCTAGGGTTATTCTGGACCAACTCGGGTGGTAGGTGAATCCGACGGCCACGCCCACACAACTCATTCGCGTTGCCTCCACGCAACCTTCCGATTGCCGCCACGTGCCGCCCTCGCTCTGCACCCCAGGTTTTGTGGCCCAAACCGGGAAACCAGCCTTTTCCAGCAACCCCCGGTTTTGAGGCCCAAACCGGGAAACCAGCCTCCAGCCTGAGTTTTGAGGCCCAAACTCAGCAAACCCGCAGCGCCCAGGTTTTGAGGCCCAAACCTAGAAACCGTCCTCAACCCGAGTTTTGTTGCCAAAGTCGGAAACCCTCAGCCCGAGTTTTGTGGCCAAACTCGGAAACCGTCCACGCCCAGGTTTTGAGGCCCAAACCTGGAAACCATCCACCGGTGGTTTTTCGCTGGCTCAGCCACCAAACCGAAGCTGTAGAGGGGATGCACCGCCCGTGCACCCCGTCCACCGACACGTGTCCCCAGGTCCTCGACCCGAGCAACACCGTGCCCCGCAAGTCTCCGCTCGTCGTTGTCCCAGGCTGCCAGCCACCACAGCTGATCCTCAGGCACTCCGGTCCCTTAGTCCAAGCCTCACGTCCGCCCTTCACTGCTCGATCCATCGGCATGGCACGTCCGCCGCACGGCACGCCCATCCTTCATCGCACCCAGTCCATCGGCACGACACGTCTCAACTTGACCTTCACCTTGCCCTCGATCACTGTCTCCGTGCTCGACACCTGCACAACACAAGCCAAAGAACATGCGATCAAACCTGTTGACAATCACTCATCACTCAGAGACTCGGCATACACCCATGTATCCACAGCCTTCCCCGCTAATCTACCACCTCAGGCATACCCCTAGGTGGGCTATCGACCATATTTCATCGACAGTTGGCGCCCACCGTGGGGAGTGTGCGTGCGGACGTCATGACGACTCGAATGGTTTCTTTCCCGGCATCCCTGGATCTTCCGGCGGGCTTGACGTTCACCGTCGAGTCTTTTTCATGGGTCACCGGAGGTGACCTAGTCGTCGGGAGCATGGAGACGCCCCAAGCATCTCAACTACCGGGAGCACCAACGTCGAGATCGGAGCCCCCAAGAAAAACGGCGCTTCCTCGCTACCAAGGGCGGCGCATCGACAACTCCGACCTGATCGAATCCATCGATCAGGTCACGACGGGCGTCGCCAAAACTCTTGCTTTGGCAGACTCGATTGGAGATCATTTGCCTCAGCACGAGTACGACGAAGGAGAGTGGCAACAACCTCGACGACCGGCTCATGCTAGGACACATGCACAACTTCAAACTGGTCTGGTCATCACTTCCACCCCTGCGGGTCGCTCCGCCCTGTTCTGCCCTCCTAGAAGTCTAAACCGAGCAGGACGAAACATAGCTTTTTTGCTCCTATCTTTCATCATGGATTGACAAACTCGGCCTCGACATATGAGGAGCAAGTCATGGGACTCTTCCAGGATAATACCAAGAATCGGTGTACTCCTGCTAAGCAGCCGTCTAATTTCACGCAACCTGGTGCCAATGCTTGCATGGCAATTGTGACTTCCGTCGCGACTATCACTTCTACATCAAGCACCGGATCGACCAGATCCAACTCACCAGATCAGATGCCGGATTATCCCCTAGGTTTTGGGCCCCTGCCACGCTATGGGGGCTCAGTATTTGCTATAAGTCATGATGAGCCAACAGTAGATGGGGAAACAGATGAGGCCAAAGCTCAGCGTTTAGCCAGAAACGCTGATAGAGCTACTCGGAGAGCAGCTGAGGCTAATGGTGGATAGCTGTTGACACTTCTTAATGCAACCACTAGAACTAGACTAATGAGCCTAATCCCCGGCAGCGGCACCAGAGATGCTTGTTGACACCAGAAGTGGCAAACGGATATACCGCAAGCGCACGGTAGTCAATCGTAGCTTTTCACCGAGAGTATTCCAGGTATCGTATTTCCACAGGGAACGTGAAGTGATATAGCTAGATGTAGGGTCGTTAAAGGATGATAGAAGGGTATATGATAACTGGGATAGAGAGGTCTTCCTAATATCAATAGTTGGTACTGGTTTTCTAAGAGTACTGAGGTTTACCACCTCATTCCTTACTGGGGGCGAAGGACGAAACAGTAGTTGATTAAAAGGTTCTCCACCTAACAACTACTGAGGCGGCAATGCTGCTACCCAACTATTATTTTCAACATGCCTACAACAATTGAGAGGAACTCCAAGCACTGGTTGTGTCTGTCACTCTACCACTAGGCATCTACACAAGTGTGACAAGAAGTCCACACTGGAAAGATATAGCCTAGACACCACGTCTACACTAATCTTACTACTCTAAAGCTAAGCTTAATAGGCCTAGAGCACTTCAACAAAGTAAAGCAATGTGCCAAGTAAAAGAACTGTAAACTTAAATTACCAGACCAGAATATTAAATACTAGAAGGACTCAGATGTAATACTTACAAGAAGAATCGCATCCGCTGAGGCGCACCTTGGAGAAGATTACCGACAGGGCAGAACTCCTCCGTGGAACTCCTCACTCCCTTCCCTCTCTTCTAACACTAAAGCTACTAAGTAGGCTTTCTCTCCTTGGATGCATACAAATGAAGAGCTCTAGGGGGTATTTATAGCTTGGAGGTGGAGTAGCGGCTACTCCGGTGCCACGTCAGCGATCCGCGTGCTCTCCTTCCTTGGCCATTGGATCAAACCGCCATAATAACCGTCATGGATGGATGGCCAGGATAATGTTCACGTGTGAAACATGTGCTTTGCCACCGACTTGGATGAAGCTCACCATTGGGTCGGCCGACCCACAATCTATGACATGTGGGCCCGGGATATATCTTCTAGAAGGTGATGATGTCATCCTGCTGAATAGTGCAGATGTGCCCCACCATGGGGGGGTCGGCCGACCCCCCCTATGACAGGGCTGGCCCACCATCTTCTCTCCCTTGGTGACACCACATGTCATGGAGCAAGTCTTGTGAAGTTCGTTGCATTTGGTTTTCGGTGTGGACCCATGAATCCATGTGCTTCTCATCTTGCACCATTGAGTAAAAGCACATGTTTGATCCAAGGGTTGATATTGGCCTGAGCAGCTTCTCTTGGATCGTGCCATGTCACCCTGGCCAAGGTGGCCACCAAGGTGGGGTCGCCCGACCCCCTTGGTGGGCCCACCTAGCCTCATTTTGTTCATTTTGCCATCTCCTACATGTTCACAAGCTAAGAGTACAAGTGGAACTTATTAGTGATAAATATGCTCATGATATGCTATTCTTACTTGAAACCGAGGCCTGTTGACGGTATTTTGATAAGGTAAAACATGCTATAACTTCCGTCAACAAGATCCTCCACACTTGAATCTTTGCTCGTCCTCAAGTAAAGGTTAGAGAAAGTGAACAAGTGATTATTACATACTTAAAATGATAATGATCATAAAGCATCATTCCCAACATAGTTTATACAAATGGGTTATGTGGTACTGTCTATCATATATCCTTTAGATGTTGAGAAAAGGAACAAATCTCAAAGCAAAGTCATCTCCCTGAATTCTTGTTCTTGGTACTTAGAGTTTTTTAGGACAGTTTGAAAGGAAAACACATAGTTCATGCTTACTCCTCATATAGTACTCTCAAGACACTCTTATAGGTGTTTGGTTCCTCACCAAGGCATAGCATGTGATTGCCTTATTTTTGTTTTATCCTAATCTATCAGGCTTATGTGGAGCTTGGTAGGGATAAACAAAGTAGCATACTTGTTTCGCATATATTGTAAAGTCAAAACAAGGATCCAAGGAGAAGAATGTCATAATCCTAGATCAAGATGTGCATGTGTGTGGAAAGTATGTGGACTAGAATGCTCCTTTAATATAATCTCTCTCTACTTTATTTTACCTTGAGACATGGCTAGCATTTTTCAACAATGGACCTTCATGTGTCCATATATATTTTTTAGTGGACCTTCATGTGTCCACATTTTTTTTTATACTGGACCTTCATGTGTCCACATTTTTTTTTGCTTAGCCTTGATGTCTCTTTTTACTAACCAGAGTTAGAGAGAGAGATATTGTAGAACTTTAATGTACGGAGCATCTATAGAGTGGAAATGAATGGCATGTGTAGGCATACTTCCAGTGTAGAAGTTGCATATGTAGATGGTGTGTACATGATCTTGATCTTGGGATTATGACAACATTCTCGACTAGGGTCAACAAGGTTTGACCAAACTCAAGACAAAAACAAGTAGCAAGTGTGCAAAGGGTTTTGCTCATGTATGCATATGTATGGTTTTGGTAGGTCTTTCTCACTATAGAGGAGTAAATGATACTATGGTTTTGAGATATTTTCAAAAACAAATCTCTAAGCACCTTAAACAAAAACAGGTTTGAGTCTTAAGCCAAGATTTATCTCTCTTTTAACAACAACTTAGTCAATATGGTTTCCTAATTCAGTTTACCCATGAGCATAAACATATGTAAGAACATGGTTTTATGTCATTAACATTCTTAGCATATAATAACTGAAGTCACTTTGTAGCTTTTTATTTTATTTTATTCAGAATATGGAATAATTATGAAAACTGCTTGAACCGAGAGGAGAAAGGAGAAACAAACCAGACAACGGTGTTGAGCTTACTGTGCAGAGGTGAGCTGGTGGGCCCAGGTCACCATGGTGGGGTCGGCCGACCCCACCAAATGGTGGTTTTCGTTGCCATTCTCTTTCTCCTCCATTCAGTTTTACATCTGCAAAAGCACTTTTCAAAAATTCAAGGAAACGGGGGTCGCCCGACCCCCTTACTTACCTCTGTTTTGTGCACTGTAGTGTGTCAGACTGTGCTCAACAGTTCAGTGTGGTCCAAAGATGAAATCTGGGGGTCGTTCGACCCCCCCACACTTGAATTTTTCCATCAATGAACTCTGAATATGTCGCAAAGGTAAAATGCAAAGCGCTCTACTGGTGGCAAACACACCAGTAGAGATGAGGTATATTTTATTTATTCTCTAAGAAGGGAAATACAATGGAAATTTAAAAGGGAAATTCAAAAGAAATAAATCTAAGATGAAACTTGGGAAATTCAAAATAAATCTAACATTGAATTTTATTCTAACCTAAACTAATCTATCTATGGAGACGGGGGGTTTAGGAGGTCTTCCCGCCCCAAAGCCTTAGTGAAGCGTTTGAGCTTCGCAGAGGTGCTAATCCTAAGATGGCGAAAGTCGTCTTCTAAGTCCTTATTCGCCATCTTCAATTCTGACACCGTCTCCTCCAACACCCTATTCCTTTCTTGCAGGGTGGAGGTGACGTGCATTAGCCTCTCCAGATCCGTCTTCTTGTCTTCCTCCTCGAATTGTCCCGGCGGCCCCTTGATCGACGGGGGGTCCATCCTCCGCCGAACAGAAGCCTAGGACTCCAGGGACTCCCGCAGCTCACCCTTTTCTTCTGTGTTGAGGGAAGGGATGACCACCTTCCCTCGGCCATGCCCACCAGCCATAATCCGATGGGTCTTCCAGAACGTGGGCGTCGATGGGGAGTACGACGAAGTGTACTCCGTACTCCCCATTGTCGTGGTGATCGTGCGCGGGTTCTCCTCCGGCGGGGCCTTCCCCTTCAGCGCGAGTTGGCCTGTGGTCGGCCTAGTCGGCATGATGGAGCAGCCGGGGGATTTCCCGATCTCCTTCCTCGGAGTCAGCGAGCGGGACGATGCCGCCGCGCGAGGGGGTGGACGTGGGGTGGTCGGCCGACACCTGGGGGGGTCGGGCGACCCTGCTGCCGGCTGTTGACACTTACTAACGTCGCTACCAAGAGTAGAGATAAACTCTATCCCCAGCAACGGCGCCAGAAATGCTTGTTGGTATAAATTAACGCACACTCTACTTTATCCGCAAGCACACACATAAGATCTACCGATGATCACTTCACCGGATGTAACCCAGTTTTAATATTGAACCCAAACGAACGGATAGCAGTGAGTCTCAAGTGTATAACCCCTGAGTGGCTAACAAGGACGGAGAATCTAGAAGCATAGAGGGGATCACTAAGGTTATCTAAATCCAACTTAAGAGTGATATGTTTATTATTCTTAATGGGGAAGTTGCCATAAAAGGTCACAAACAGAGTATGATTCTTTTATGCAAATGTATAATCCTACCGAACCTATACACGGGTAGTGGACTATAGAAGAATCAACAAGGCTATAAGAGTCACCCTTGCGAACTACCACTGTTACCGGCGTTATAGGAGGCATTTATGATGAGCTATGAAGTCTAAGCACCACGCTTACACTATCCAAGTACTCTAACTCTAGCGCATCTAGAATTAAAGCACTCAAAAGACTCATAAACCTTAAGAATAATAAGAACAATAGCTCAAACTTAAATATAGATGTTGATTACCGAAACAATCATTGAAGCAATTCGATGAAGAACTTGAATCCACAGGTACAAGATGAAGAAGTTGATCCGACAGGCCGGAGCTTCCTCTTGATCTCTTCCTCTCTCTCTCTTCTAGTTCTAGTATAAGACTAGGTTCTAATCCTAATTGAGGGGTATTAGTCTTCTACTTGATAGCTGGCTCTTGATTACAACTAGATGAACTAGATCTAATTCTAGATGATTTAGAAGAGATTCATCTAGAGGGACCTCTACTTCTACATTGGAACCCTAGTTTCTGATGTGGAGATGAATAATGAAGAGGGAGATGCCTGGAGAGGGGGGTCTGGGTCTGGTTTTATAGCCCTGAGCGTGGAACGTGAGCCCTTGGATCAAACCGACATCGGGGTACGGTCGAGATGCATCCTAGGAGGCGGTAGAAGTAGCTTGCAAAAGACGGAAGCGAGCGGGCTCGGGGGGAGACCGGTCGGTCATAGGGTGGGACCGCTCGGTCCCACCTGGTGGCCTCTCGCGGTGGTCGACCTCCTGGTGTCTTCTTGCATACCCTGGAGTCTTCTAGAATAATCCTGACGTGGCGATTGCGTTATCTCCCGTCGGTTTCCTTCTAGGGGAAGGAATCAGCGCTGGTTTCCTGGTTTAGTCCCTGCAGAATCATAACTCACCAAAACACATGGAATATTGTCAATTGAAACCCTAAATCTTTGTTGGTGATTATATTCTTGCCCTTTTCACAATTATTTATCACTTAATTATGATAGTTAACTAGTGTCAACAACTCCCCCAAGCTTACCTTTTGCTAGTGCCTTAGCAAATATTTATTTGAAACTGTTACTATGCCTTTATATATAAGAAAAATCTTCCTTGATTTAGAGTTAATTATTCTGACTTTCTCATCTTACCTTTAACCATGGAGCTTTTGCCTTTACCTGGATCTTTAAACAACTGAAAGATAGAACAATCAAGTTAAGCACTGTATCTCTAACTCTTTGATCAACCTTCATTCTGGAGTTTTTATATATATTTTCAAAATAAAACTCAGAGATTCCTTTGTATGATACTCTCAAATCGCTCTTTTATATTTTATGATTCCTCACTGATGCAATTTTCCTTCCTTCTATGGATATATATATCGGGAGCTTTAAGAAGTGAAAAGCATATCTTACTAAGTCAAAATTCAAAGTTTAGGAAGAAAGATGTCATACTCATAGATCAAGACTTTAGAACATTTGAATTTTGTCATCTTTTGCTGGCATATTGTAATTAGAGGAACCATGGCTATCATTCTTTTTCTCATACTTTTATCATAATTCTTTCTTTCTCTTTTCTTTGAGGTAGTCGGACACTTGTCCCTTTTTATTTCCTCCTTTTATACTTTTGCATAGCCCATGCCTCTAACACAATACTACTTCGGAAGAGTGAATCTTTTAATAAAACATTCTTGATCTCTAGAGCATGATAAATTTCTCAACCATAACTAAAAACTTAGAACAAAGCAAGTAGCCTTATCTTAAAATCATATTAATGGCTCTGGGTAGGAATTCATGTTATGTCATACAGGATCTCATCATGTGTTTTTAATCTTTTCAAAAAGTAAACCTCCAGAACTCTAGCATCTCTAGGAATTAGATAAACAGCAGCTCAAACCTTTTTATATCATATCTCACAATTATCTAGACTTTGGATCAAGTATTTGCATCCACAGGTCTTAGGTTCAGAGTTTAATCAGAGCAACTTTCTCAATAGTATTTAAATATTTAGTACTTAAAAAGGCAGAGCATAAGTTCATTATTTAATATGATTAAAATTAGGCTCCTATCCACCTAGACATTTATATAATATCTTTATTTGGTTTTATAACAGTTATTTATCTTTTATATATTTATTTATTAACCTGTTCTGACTAGATAGAACTAATAGTAATAGATAAAAAACAATGATATTTATCATGATAACTGAGGGTGCTCTCCCCCAAGCTGGATCTTGACTTATTCTTTTCCTCAGAAGTCGAGTAGACTGATAATGATTTCTTGAGTCCTTCTCTTCTTCTCTTCCTGCTGAATTCAAAGATAGACAACACAACTAGTGGAACTTGATTAAGCGTTAGTGATAACATTCCTCAATATGTCCGGTTGTCTTAAAACTCTTAATATTATATATGTTCTTTCTTCTCCACTAAGCAGAGTTCAGCAGTATTTCTATAGTGTCTCTTTACAGGTTTAAAGGTGAGCCTTCATGTTCCCACATATTTTTGGTGTTTTGAATTTATTTATAGAATGAAAAACTTAAGAGGATGAAGATACTTACGTGGGTACATGGGGGTGCCTTCCCCCAAGCTGAATTTTGTCGTAGTCGTTCAATCTTGTAATGTTGCAGACTGGCAATGGATATGTCCTTCCTCTATTAGAGATTTGATTGATGTTGATGTTTGTTAAGACAGTGCTCCAATAGTGGATGGAGCATTCACTTGCTCGTCAGCTTTTCTTGGTATTTCGAATCCTGTGAAACTTAAATAGACAACAACACTTGTGGAACAGATTAGGCATTAGCGGTTGGCCACTCAAGCCTTAATTGTCCATAATTTCAGTAAGATCTCTTTCTCAATATTTTTGTATTTTAATATCTTTATGATGCAAGAGAAAATGCAACAGGATGAATGCATATTTATTTTTATTATTATTATGCCACCATGATGAACATTCCTGTGGGTTTTTACACAGCATAGGATTATTCACATGGGGCTTTATGGTTGGTAGTGTACAAATGCAATATTTTTATTTTCTAATGCAATGGAGAAATTACAATGTTTGTGAAAATGATGATGCAATAAATGACTAAGAGTATGAGAAATATGCAGAAAAGTAAATATGAGGATAACTACCGATTTTACCTTTTGGCGAAGGTTCGGATATTTAGGTCCGATGAACCGGACCTTCCCTTGGTTTCGACCTCCCGAGGTATGCCAGACGTTTGGAAAGTTGTTTTTGATTGTACTTCTGAGGTGCAGACTTTTTCATACTTTCTTGGTCTGAGTCTTCACTTCCTGTGGTTCACTGTCTTGAGGTTTCTCTCCTTTCTTTTCTGGGACAGTGGCAACAGCTTCTTCATCATGATTAGCCTCTCTATTGTTGATAGTTTGTCTTCTTTGGCTTTGAGAGTGGTGTCTTTCACTTCTATTATTCTTGGATGCTTCATTGGGCATGTAGCTGATGAGGTTGCATCGTGCCTTTTCTCCAGGAAAGTGAAAATGGATTTCCTCTTGTAAATGATTGTACTTGTAGCATAGAGGAATGGTCTTCCTAGGATGAGGTGGACATCATCGTCTTCTCATGTCGAGGATCAAGAAGTCTGTGGGGACTTCATGACCTGTAATTCTGACTACGATGTCTGCCATCATTCCTTCTTGTTTATGCTTCTTGATATGGTGTCACTCATGTCATTTGTTCGTCCAGCAGTTTGAAGTGAAGCGTTAATTGTGGACGCGGGCAACATCTTGCTCAGTGTGCATGTTCTTGTAGATCTAGGACCTTCACTCTGTAGAATTTGGGAGTGACAAACTTCTCCATGTTTGCTCAATAGTGTGTCCTGCTCATAAAGATAAGGTAGAGATCAAGTGCATGGGCTCTATTGGTGGAAAAACACCAACAGAACCAAAAGTTTTTATTTCTCTCTAACCTTAGGCACATTGCACAAGACAATCTTGTTGTTTATGAGTTCTATTTAATCTTAATATGAGTGATAGGATCAGAGAATGAGCATAAAAGTAGCATCTTAAAATATTTAACAGATCAAATTACTTAACCCAAGGAAGGATAATCTATGCATAAAGTGTTGATCTTTTTATAATTGAGATATATCATCTTCCAAAGGTTAGATGCACAATATTTTAGCTCATTTAGTTAAGATAGTGAGATTCAAGAGAGTAGATCTAGGAACAAAGATTAAAGGAGAACATGTTGAGTTAATTAGGTTGGATCAAGTGAGGTGCAACTTAAACATGTTTAGTTCTTTATTTATGTTCATACTAGAATCAAGAAGAAGCTTTTAAAGTGATGGTCACTTACCTTGAAATGTTACTTTGTTATTGAAGAGTGATATGTCGAACCACCTTGTGGAAGCTTCTCTTGTCTAGCTAGCTTATCTTCTCTTGTTTGTCTCACAGTGTGATTGAGAGGAGGAAGATCACAGTGGAATCATCTTTAGAGGTATTGACCTTCCTTCTCTTGTGTCGACTTATCAGTGAAGGCACATTGTTCCTTAAGTATGCTGACTTGGATCGTCTCTTTTCCTTGTATTAATTCTGTACTATGAGGATGTAGGGACAGTTCCACATTCTTCTCTTGTCAACCTTTCTTGTTTTCCTTTAATAATTGGGTTGGCAAGAGACTTGAATTTAGAGCTGCTACTCGAGTGCCTCCATGACAGTCTTTTGTCTTGTAGTGTCATTTCTGAGACTTGTCCTCTCAACAGTGTCTAGATGATGGAGATCTTATCGATTGTTCTTCTTGATTTTTCTAGCTCAAGTACTATCTCTCCATCTTCTAACTCTTGTGGTGCAGTGGCTTCATTCCTTCATGATGCCCTCCTTAATTCTTGGCAGTTGGTTCTCCCTTTGAGGTCTTCTCTTGGTTCTCTTTGGCTGCTCATAATTGATGTAGTTGTTGAAGAATCAGCAAAAGGATCCAAGAGTTGACTTCTTCGGGTCCGACAAATATGATAACATTGATGGTGTTCAAGAACGATCTTCCAAGAATGAGTGGTGGATCATATTCTTCTTCTAGACTGGGATAGCATCTAGTGGTTTGTATTGATCAAAGTGGTGGGTAGGAGATCAATATGTTGGAAGTTGGTTTTCTCCTTCCTTCCTTTGATTGTGAAACACATCTAGACAACGGAATTGTCTCTCCCAGGCTGGCTTGTGATGTAGATGGACTCCCAACAACATGTTCATGTGTTTGACTTGTAGATCCTCCTATTGTTGTAGTGGTACCATCTTGTCTCCCAAGCTAGCTCTTGATTAGAAAAGAGAATAACTTCTAACTTCTTGTCTTGATGTCTTGGACTCTGATGGTTGTAGGCATAGGTTGTCTCATATGAGGTAAGTTGCATCCTGTTTGTCATCAGCGCCCAAGCAAGACTCAAAGCTAGGCTAGCACCATTTGTGATCTGAGAGTTGGTTTGTGTGTCTATGGTTTGGGTTTTGGATCTTCAATGTTCAGACCAAACCATGGATGAACAAAATCTCTCTCCTGCATAATGTTAGTGGATATATACCCGAAGGATTGCAAGAATTTGAAACATGGGTTGTTATCCAAAACATATGTATTTTGCATCTATGCTAATAAAGAGATGTTTTTATGATTGTTTTAGCATAGACTAGTATTTTATGTGTTGGCTGCACTTTAACATGATTTAAGGCAAAAGATAACTTGCAGTAGAAGACAAAATGAAATAAACTTTGATACTCACAGTTCTTTCATCTATGATGAACGAGCTGAGTCTTCGTTGTGCAAGAGTTGTTGAAGTTCATGTGTCTCTTCATCTCTAGTGTGAGTTCATCTCTGGACTTTCCCAAATTGATATCGAAAGTTTCTCTGCAGGGGTTAGTCCAACAAAATTTCCAACATCCACTATAGCATACTGTCGGCTCAAAAACCAACCTAGACACCACGTCTAATTTGATTTAAGAGGGCATTCTAACCTAAGCATGCTTAAAAAGGCCTTTGAAAGCAAGATCACGCACTCCTAAACTAGGCACCATGCTTCATTTAAGAGATGTATGAAAGTACTTCAAACCTAAACATATACTATAGCAAATAAAGGTAACATGAAAGTGTTATAGAGATTTATTCAGATGGTGATGAAAGAGTATATGAGCATATCCTAGGGACAACCAACATAGCAACATGACAAGAAATATTCTTAGAAAGTCTATTCCCCAAGCTTGTATTTTGAACAAATCAAGATTGGATGAATGTAATTCAATGTTACATTGCGATTGGTTGGTCATACCTTGTGTTTGTTGTTCCTTCGTTCTTTTCTGCTCCAGACCTGGGAAGGTTAGTGACAAGAATACCCGAAGGAATATTTTCATAATTATATTTCTATGCTCATTACAAGGACAGTGCAGCAGAAAGGTAGGCATAGCTCATAACCAGGTATTATGATGGGGTATAAGGATTCTACTGGTTATAGCTTGCTCATGGGGTAGTGATAGATAAGAGTGAAATTCAAAAACAACATTCATAAGAATGAAAACAAAAATAATGAAAAGACTGGGACAAAAAAGAAAAAGATAAAAGTATGATTACAAGGTTATACTTAAGACGTAAAAAGATCTACCGTTCCCCGGCAACGGCGCCAGAAATGCTTGTTGACACTTACTAACGTCGCTACCAAAAGTAGAGATAAACTCTATCCTTGGCAACGGCGCCAGAAATGCTTGTTGGTATAAATTAACGCACACTCTACTTTATCTGCAAGCGCACAGATAAGATCTACTGATGTAGCACTTCACCGGATGTAACCCAGTTTTAATATTGAACCCAAAGGAACGGATAGCAGTGAGTCTCAAGTGTATAACCCCTGAGTGGCTAACAAGGACGGAGAATCTAGAAGCATAGAGGGGATCACTAAGGTTATCTAAATCTAACTTAAGAGTGATATGTTTATTATTCTTAATGGGGAAGTTGCCATAAAAGGTCACAAACAGAGTATGATTCTTTTATGCAAATATATAATCCTACCGAACCTATACACGGGTAGTGGACTATAGAAGAATCAACAAGGCTATAAGAGTCACCCTTGCGAACTACCACTGTTACCGGTGTTATAGGAGGCATTTATGATGAGCTATCAAGTCTAAGCACCACGCTTACACTATCCAACTACTCTAACTCTAGCGCATCTAGAATTAAAGCACTCAAAAGAGTCACAAACCTTAAGAATAATAAGAACAATAGCTCAAACTTAAATATAGATGTTGATTACCGAAACAATCGTTGAAGCAAGTCGATGAAGAACTTGAATCCACAGGTACAAGATGAAGAAGTTGATCCGACAGGCCGGAGCTTCCTCTTGATCTCTTCCTTTCTCTCTCTCTTCTAGTTCTAGTATAAGACTAGGTTCTAATCCTAATTGAGGGGTATTAGTCTTCTACTCGATAGCTGGCTCTTGATTACAACTAGATGAACTAGATCTAATACTAGATGATTTAGAAGAGATTCTCTTCTAAATCATCTAGTATTAGATCTAGTTCATCTAGTTGTAATCAAGAGCCAGCTATCGAGTAGAAGACTAATACCCCTCAATTAGGATTAGAACCTAGTCTACTTCTACAGGGACCTCTACTTCTACATTGGAACCCTAGTTTCTGATGTGGAGATGAATAATGAAGAGGGAGATGCCTAGAGAGGGGGGTCTAGGTCTGGTTTTATAGCCCAGAGCGTGGAACGTGAGCCCTTGGATCAAACCGACATCGGGGTACGGTCGAGATGCATCCTAGGAGGCGGTGGAAGTAGCTTGCAGAAGACGGAAGCGAGCGGGCTCGGGGGAAGACCGATCGGTCATAGGGTGGGACCGCTCAGTCCCACCTGGTGGCCTCTCGCGGTGGTCGACCTCCTGGTGTCTTCTTGCGTCCCCTGGAGTCTTCTAGAATAATCCTGACGTGGCGATTGCGTTATCTCCCGTCGGTTTCCTTCTATGGGAAGGAATCAGTGCTGGTTTCCTGGTTTAGTCCTTGTAGAATCATAACTCACCAAAACTCATGGAATATTGTCAGTTGAAACCCTAAATCTTTGTTGGTGATTATATTCTTGCCCTTTTCACAATTATTTATCACTTAATTATGATAGTTAACTAGTGTCAACACCGGCCCGACTAGCCCCCCTGGTGGAGGTACCATGGCCAACTGCACCGCGTCAATCACATTGATCGCGAGGGCTTGCTCTAGATCTTCGCTCAGAGCCCATCGTGGCGTGGATGTTGTAGGGTGCGTGGTTTTGCTAGTGGGTGCCATAGCTAGAGTGTAGGGAAGGCTTGGAGGCTCTGGTTGTGCGTGGAATTGCGAGTAGGAGGAAGGAGGAGAGGGGTGCAAGGCTAAATATCGGTTGTGGGCGACTACGACGCAGACCTTTCACGGGATCGTCGCGGAAAGCTAGCAACTTCCGAAAGGTCATTGTGCTGCCATCCTAATCCCGCAAGGCCGGGGTCGCCCGACCCTTTGGTTATCGAGTTTGGGGTTTATCTTCAGGGGTTGTTATCCACTTGCCGTGGCGAACTCATCTGCCAGTCGAACCTCCCCGAGCCGGGGTCGCCCGACCCCCTTGATGGGTGCCCGACGCGGTCACGTCCCTAGCGCGAGTCCTTCTACGCGATAGTGCAACCCTTGTTGCAGGTGGGCCCCAGAGTGGGATCGCCCGACCTCCTAACTGGGGTCTATGGGCCCCACCTCAAAGCCTAAGGTAAGTCTAGCCTATCCCTTCTAGAACCATGAAGTGGCATTTCTCCCAGTTCAAGATCAAGTGCTTTTCTTGATAGCGTTGTAAGACACGGTCCAGATTCTCTAAGCAGTGATCAAAGGTTGTTCCATAGACTGAAAAGTCGTCCATGAAAACTTCCATGGTTTCTTCTATCATAGCCGAGAAGATGGACATCATGCACCTCTGAAATGAAGCAGGGGCATTGCACAGGCCAAATGACATGCGCCTGTATGCATATGTCCCATAGGGGCATGTGAACGTGGTCTTACTTTGGTCGTCGGGATGGATTGGAATTTGATGGTACCCCGAATACCCATCAAGGAAACAAAAGAAGGAATGTTTGGCTAGTCGTTCCAACATCTCATCGATGAATGGCAACGGAAAGTGGTCTTTCTTTGTGGCCTTGTTAAGTTTTCGGTAGTCTATGCACATTCTCCATCCCGTGATGGTTCGTTGTGGAATCAATTCGTTGTTTTGATTTTTAACGACCATCATTCCTCCTTTCTTAGGAACTACTTGAACGGGGCTGACCCACTAGATGTTTGGAATAGGGTAGATTATGCCCGCGTGCAAGAGCTTCAAGACCTCCTTCTTTACTACTTCTCTTATCGCATTGTTGAGCCTCCTTTGTGGCTCTCTAGAAGGTGTAGCATCGGGTTCGATCGGAATGCGATGTGTGCAAAGAGCGGGACTAATTCCCTTGAGATCTTGCAACGAATATCCTAAGACGGATCGGTGTTTTTCTAGAACGGTGATGAGTTTAGAAACTTCTTTCGTTGTAAGTCGATCACTAATGATCACGGGAGTCTCTCTATCACCATTAAGGAAGGCATACTTAAGCCCAGAAGGAAGTGGCTTAAGCTCTATAGAGGGTTTTGGTGGAGGTTCAGACTCATCCAAGTCTAACGGTTCATCTAAATCAGTGTCTTCTTCTTGGATAAAGTCATGGGCGTCTTCTTCTAGATTGGGTTGAGAAGTTTCTAGTGAAGATACCGACATCACCTCCTCTATTGGATTAGGCTCGGGTTTTGGTTCGGCTATCGAATTAATGGAGCCGGCAAAAGGAACTGAAAGATCTAGATCCTTCCCAAGGTGACCCTTAAGGCTCCCTTCACGAAATCCCTCAATGAATCTCATGAATGGGTGCCCAATTAACAAGTCGACCTCGTCTATGTCAAAGACATAGAAGTTTGCGAGGAAGCTAACCTTGTTAATTGTGATAGAAATATTATGTGCAATCCCACAACTCTCGACCAATTTTCCAGAAGGAAGCTTAAGGGATTTATTGGTCGGGTTTAGTGGTTCCTCACCTAGGAGCGTTAACATCAACGATTTAGACATTAAATTTATTCCTACAGCGGGATCATAGACGGAATCTACAGCCGTCTTGTTTATGGCACACGGTATGGATGTGAAACAGGACAGAAGCTTAACGACATCTAATGATGCTTCAGCCTCCCTGAACCATTCGTTGCTCATAATAGTCATGAGCTCTTGGGCAGTCGCCTTAAGGTAACTTGCCTCAAACTGGGTTGGCATGTGGTTATTAGGAGCTCTACGGGCTGTGGATCTCTTCTCCACAGGTTGTTTCGAGACATTGCCATAATCGGCGAAAAGATCTGTCTCGATATTTAGAGGATAGTCCAAAGGATGAATTACTTCTTCCTTTGGAGGAGTAGGTGGTTGTGGTTCAGGTTTGACAGCTTGGGGTATAGGTAAAGGAGTTTCGGCTGTCGTGGGTTCGTCCCTAGGAGTTTGATCTTCCTCTAGAGTTTCACCATGGTCATCGGTGTAGGGGGTGTTCTTGAGAATGGTCGCAAGAACTTCCTTACCTTCACTAATGGGTAAATGGAGGAAAGCTCCTTTAGAGGCTAAATCAAGGAATTGTGCGGAGTTTTGGCTAAGACCGAGATAGAAATGTTGCATAAGGGTTGGCTCGGTTATAGCTAAATCTGGGCCAGAGGATGCTAAGTCTGTAAGTCGTGCCCAGGCCGCACCTAGAGATTCCTTCTCGTCTTGTTTGAAGTTTAGCACATCTCTACGAAGACGAGCTACGCGGGATATGGGAAAGTACGTTAAATAGAACATGGCTTGCAGTTTCTCCCAATCTCCATTCACACTACCAATGTAGCGAGTATACCAGCGTCTAGCTTTTCTCGTTAACGAGAACGGAAATAGCTTCCACTTAAGAGTGACTCGCCTCATCCCTTGGATGTGAATACACGAACAAAGTTGTTCGAAATCACGTAGGTGGGTATAAGGATTCTCATCTACTTCTCCTGAAAAGGGATTCTCCTAAACCATTGCTATGAGGCTAGGGCGAAGCTCATAGTGAACTGCCAAAATGGCATGAGATGAACTAGGCGGCTCCAACTCAGCGCCCGATGGAGCAGCGTAGTCAAAAAGGGTTGTTTGATCCATATTGATTTATGAAATAAAAGTTCTAGTCAAACTACGATAACTTTAACGACTTTGTTCTAGCTAACACAGCTACCGTTCCGCGGCAACGGCGCCAGAAAAGCTTGTTGACACTTCTTAATGCAACCACTAGAACTAGACTAATGAGCCTAATCCCTGGCAGCGGCACCAGAGATGCTTGTTGACACCAGAAGTGGCAAACGGATATACCACAAGCGCACGGTAGTCAATCATAGCTTTTCACCGGGAGTATTCCAGGTATCGTATTTCCACAGGGAACGTGAAGTGATATAGCTAGATGTAGGGTCGTTAAAGGATGATCGAAGGTTATATGATAACTGGGATAGAGAGGTCTTCCTAATATCAATAGCTGGTACTGGTTTTCTAAGAGTACTGAGGTTTACCACCTCATTCCTTACTAGGGGCGAAGGATGAAACAGTAGTTGATTAAAAGGTTCTCCACCTAACAACTACTGAGGCGGCAATGCTGTTACCCAACTATTATTTTCAACTTGCCTCCAACACTTGAGAGGAACTCCAAGCACTGGCTGTGTCTGTCACTCTACCACCAGGCATCTACACAAGTGCGACAAGAAGTCCACACTAGCAAGATATAGCCTAGACACCACGTCTACACTAATCTTACTACTCTAAAGCTAAGCTTAATAGGCCTAGAGCACTTCAACAAAGTAAAGCAATGTGCCAAGTAAAAGAACTGTAAACTTAAATTACCAGACCAAAATATTAAATACTAGAAGGACTCAGATGTAATACTTACAAGAAGAATCGCATCCGCTGAGGCGCACCTTGGAGAAGATTCCCGACAGGCCGGGACTCCTCCGTGGAACTCCTCACTCCCTTCCCTCTCTTCTAACACTAAAGCTACTAAGTAGGCTTTCTCTCCTTGGATGCATACAAATGAAGAGCTCTAGGGGGGTATTTATAGCTTGGAGGTGGAGTAGCAGCTACTCCGGTGCCACGTCAGCGATCCGCGTGGCCTCCTTCCTTGGCCATTGGATCAAACCGCCATAGTAACTGTCATGGACGGATGGCCAGGATATTGTTCACGTGTGAAACATGTGCTTTGCCACCGACTTGGATGAAGCTCACCATTGGGTCGGCCGACCCACAATCTATGACATGTGGGCCCGGGATATATCTTCCAGAAGGTGATGATGTCATCCTGCTGAATAGTGCAGATGGGCCCCACCAAGGGGGGGTCGGCCGACCCCCCTATGACAGGGCTGGCCCACCATCTTCTCTCCCTTGGTGACCCCACATGTCATGGAGCAAGTCTTGTGAAGTTGGTTGCATTTGGTTTTGGGTGTGGACCCATGAATCCATGTGCTTCTCATCTTGCACCATTGAGTAAAAGCACATGTTTGATCCAAGGGTTGATATTGGCCTGAGCATGCTTCTCTTGGATCGTGCCATGTCACCCTGGCCAAGGTGGCAACCAAGGTGGGGTCGCCCGACCCCCTTGGTGGGCCCACCTGGCCTCATTTTGTTCATTTTGCCATCTCCTACATGTTCACAAGCTAAGAGTACAAGTGGAACTTATTAGTGATAAATATGCTCATGATATGCTATTCTTCCTTGAAACCAAGGCCTGTTGACGGTATTTTGTTAAGGTAAAACATGCTATAACTTCCGTCAACAACAGCGCATACAACGCAACCTAAATGACGCATTCGACATGTGTTATAATCATCAAGTCCACAGAACCTCCCAAGCTAATCTTGCCATGGCAATGAACCTAGTCGAGAATCTCCCGCTGACACCTCAACTCGAGCAGCTCAGCGCATATTTCAAGGCATCTCTCGTACAAGTTCAAGACCAGGTGGCAGGACCATCCCATGCCGCTCCCACTGGATCCAGAAGGAGTCGCAGAGACCCCAACCCGCACCCAGAGTCCAGCAGTAATCAGGACCACCGCAACGACCGCAATAACCGCAAAGGCGACCAAGGCGGCGGAGCCGACCAGTGTGCCGGGAATAATCCAAGTGCCGGGCCTCGGGACCTACGCGACCACATCACTGAAAGATCTGATCTACGCAATTATATCGAGGATTCTAAGGATACATGGCTCCATCAAGAGATGGAAAGACGTAACAAATGGGATCGCGAGCACGGTCTCCTAGATCAAACCCTCATTGGCCCAAGACAGTTTACAAAAATGCTCCGGTCTGTCATTTGGCCTAGAGGTTTCAAGATCCACGACTTGAGGTCGTACGATGGAAAGGTGGATCCTCGTCAATGGATCATGCTGTATGAAACTACGGTACGGGCAGCCGATGGAGGAGGAGATGTCATGGCCAACTACTTGCCCGTGGTCCTTAATCAAGCTACAAGCTAGTGGCTCCTGAGACTCCCTTCCGACTCCATCGACAGTTGGTCCGACCTAAAAAAGGCATTTGTATCCAACTTCAAAGCTACTTGTCAGCAGCCTGCCAGCAAATACGACCTAGAGCGCGTCAAAGACCGCCCTGGTGAACTACTACGAGAATACATTCGCCGTTTCTCCGACGCTCAAATCCGGGTAGCTAACATTACGGACGACGAATCTATCTCAGCTTTCATTAGAGGATTACACCATCATGCAGGGCTGAGGAACAAGCTGTTGTGCAAGGAACCAAGAACTGTCAAAGATCTACTTAATATAGCCTAGAGCTGGGCTCGGGCGGAAGAGTATAATACACAGCTCACGGACGATCTCTGAGACCAGAGGCCTCGGCATGATGACCACCAACGTAATGATTATCGTGGCGACCGGCACGACGAAGCCTACGACGATCGCCGATAAAGGTTCAGGGATAACCGCCGCCCTAACCGAAGGTACGACAGCCATGATGAAAGGAGAAGACAACCAAACCCTGGTCGGGCACCGGGTAATGAGGTTATTAAAACCAAGGCCAGAGGCAAACACAACTATGACTCAGCCTACTCCAAGATCCTGAAGCAAGATTGTCCAGCGCACCTTGGCATTGGACACACGATGGAGGAATGTAGGGGGTTTCAAGCCATATTCCGCAATGGCTCGAAGAAACAGCGCCCCGACGCCCAAGACGGACCCCCGAAGCGGCGCAAGGGAAAAGGCCCTCAAGAGGATGACGAAGATGACCAGGTGTTGACACTCACTAATGCTCATAATTAACCATCAACTATTGCATGAAATGACACTAAATGAATTACAAAGCATAGTTGTAGGGTTTGAAACTAACAAGTTCCACGAGTTTTGGTGCTCTCACTTATTTTGTAGGACATCAATATTTCACCATATAAAAGTACCTCAAGTGATGAATTGGAGTGCACCATTGCGAAGGGCTCATCGAGACGATCGAAACGTACATATCATTTGCTATAATTGGAGTCCCGGATGAAAAGATATTAATTTCACGACGAAATCTGCAAAAGAAGGATCTAGAAGACACCAGAAGACACCACGAGGCGGGCCACCATGTGGGCCCACTGGGCCAGACCGACCGGTCCCACATGGGAGACCAACCGGTCGGCCACGGAGGCCTCTCGCTACCGTCTTCTGCAAGCTACTTCCACCGCCTCTTAGGATTGCATCTCCACCGTCCCCGAAGTTGGTTTGATCTAACGGTGGGCGATAAACGCGATTCCTTGCCCTCTACTCCACCTCGGGCTATATAAGGAGCCCCAGACCCCCCTCTCCAGGCATCTCCATCTTCATTATTCATCTCCACATTAGAAACTAGGGTTTCAATTAGAAGTAGAGGTCCCTCTAGATGAATCTCTTCTAGTTCATCTAGAATTAGATCTAGTTCTAGTTCTAGTTCTTGTTCTAGTTGTCTAGTTCATCTAGTTGTAATTAGAGATTGGATTAGAGAGAGGAGAAGGAGAGAGCTGAGGAGGAGCCGGATCTATTGGATCTTCCTCGATATTGTATTGGTGCAGCATCTAGTTTGTCTTCAAGTAATCTCCATGTTCTTCATTTACTATTTCTAAGTATTATATTTAATTTCAGTTATTGCTTTACTTTATTTACTAGATATCCGCTCGTATTGAGTGCTCTAGTTATCATATATAATTAGAGTAGTAAGTGTTAGTGTAGACGTGGTGTCTAGACTAGGGTTTACCTGAGGTTGCGCCCAATCCTCCGGATAGTTGTGGTAGCTACAGGGGTGACAGCTTTGTAGATTGTTATAATCCACCACGTTAGGATTGATGTTTTCGTAGAGCTTTTTGGCAGCCTTCTACCGATTACCCTTTTCCCATTCTTTTTCGAGAATCGAAAAGGTACTGTTGCTTCGAAGTAAGTAAAGTATAGTGAGCCTTTAATTAAATAGACCTCCTTAGAAAACCCTTATATCCCTCTCTAACCGCATTACCATTCTTTTCTTGGACGTTCTTAATTCTTCTAGCACACTTCACGTTCCCCGTGGAAATCGATACCCTGGAATACTCTCGGGTGAAAGCTACATCGATATCCGTGCGCTTGTGGATTTTTCTGTGTGCGTTTAAAATACCCAACAAGCTTTCTGGCGCCGTTGCCGGGGACAGAGTTTATCTCTACTCTTGGTAGAGACGTTAGTAAGTGTCAACAAGCTTTCTGGCGCCGTTGCCAGGGAACGGTAGCTGTTCTAGAATCGAACCAGGATCGTCCGTGTTTCTTTTCTTTTAAACAACTTTTTATCACCACATTTTTCTTTTACCACCACATCACCACATGGATTTCACTCCTATCTTTAAATTCTTTGCTCCAAAGGGTGACTTGCTGGAGCCTCCACCATCATCACACCCCATTCATATAGATGGCTATGATCTTTGCCCTGCTCTTATAGCCATGGTTCGGGAGAAATCCTTCTCTAGGTCAGAAGACGAAGATCCATACACCCATGTTGGTATAAATTAACGCACACTCTACTTTATCCGCAAGCGCACAGATAAGATCTACCGATGTAGCACTTCACCAGAGTAACCCAGTTTTATTATCGAACCCAAGGGAACGGATAGCGTGGAGTCTTAAGTGTATAACCCCTGAGTAACTAACAAGGACAGAGAAGCTAAAAGTATAGAGGGAATCACTAAGGTTATCTAAATCCAACTTAAGAGTGATATGTTTATTATTCTTAATGGGGAAGTTGCCATAAAAGGTCACAACAGAGTATGATTCTTTTATGCAAATGTATAATCCTACCGAGCCTACACACGGGTAGTTGACTATAGAAGAATCAACAAGGCTATAAGAGTCACCCTTGTGAACTACCACTGTTACCGGCGTTATAGGAGGCATTTATGAAGAGCTATCAAGTCTAAGCACCACGCTTACACTATCCAACTACTCTAACTCTAGAGCAACCTAGAATTAGAGTACTCAAAAGAGAGTCATAAACCTTAAGAATAATTAGAACAATAACTCAAACTTAAATATAGACGTTGATTACCGAAACAATCGTTGAAGCAAGTCGATGAAGAACTTGAATCCATAGGTACAAGATGAAGAAGTTGATCCGACAGGCCGGAGCTTCCTCTTGATCTCTTCCTCTCTCTCTCTCTTCTAGTTCTTGAATAAGACTAGGTTCTAATCCTAATTGAGGGGTATCTAGTCTTCTACTTGATAGCTAGATCCTGATTACAACTAGATGAACTAGATCTAATTATAGATGAACTAGAAGAGATTCATCTAGAGGGACCTCTACTTCTACATTGGAACCCTAATTTCTGATGTGGAGATGAATAATGAAGAGGGAGATGCCTGGAGAGGGGGGTCTGGGTCTGGTTTTATAGCCCGGAGCGTGGAACCTGAGCCCTTGGATCAAACCGACTTCGAGGTACGGTCGAGATGCATCCTAGGAGGCGGTGGAGGTAGCTTGCAGAAGACGGAAGGCAGCGGGCCCGGGGGGAGACCGGTCGGTCTCATGGTGGGACCGACCGGTCCCACATGGCGGCCTCTCGCGGTGCCTTGCCTCGTGGTGTCCTTTGGTGTACTCTAGAACCTTCTGGAAGATCCCTGACGTGTCGGTTGCGTTATCTCACGTCGGTTTCCTTCTATGGGAAGCTATCGGTGCCGATTTCCTAGTTGTCCCTGCAGAATCATAACTCACCAAAACTCGTGGAATATTGTCAGTTGAAACCCTAAACCTTTGTTGGTGATTGAATTCATGCCCTTTTCATATTTATTTATCCTCTAATTTTGATAGATAACCAGCGTCAATAACTCACCCAAGCTTACCCTTTTGCTAGTCCCTTAGCAAATATTCATGATAAATCTGGAACTATGCCTCCACATATAAAAACAATCTTCCTTGGTTTAGAGTTAATTATTCTGACTTTCTCATATTGCCTTTAACCATGGAGCTTTTGTCTTTACCTGGGTCTTTAAACAATTGAAAGATAGAACAATCAAGTTAAGCACTGTATCTCTAACTCTTTGATCAACATTTGTTCTGGAGTTTTTGTATATTTTCAAAATAAAAATCAGAGATTCCTTCGTATGATACTCTCAAATCGCTCTTTTATATTTTAGGGAGAATTAGCTCTGGGACACTCCGAAAGGCCTAAATTGGCTGGTGGACACGTCCACTTTCAATATTTACCAAAAGACACTGTGGTTTCGTATAATTGGGCCAATGGACATTGACTCTCATCTAATATTTTTATAAAATAGATATTAAATCATATAAGTGCTAGAAAATTATACTATAAATTTTTCTACACTCTACATGATAAGAATTATAAACTAAAAATATTGTTTTGCGCTAAAATGATCATTTTGCCCCCACTTCATAAATAAACAAAGATAATCATGGTTAATTTGTTTATATGATTGTAGGTCACTACAAATCTTGGGACAAATCATAGAATGCGTACATCAACAAATCTTGACAATGCTAAAAATATTAGCTCAAAATAATAAAGTTTATAGTGACATATTTAGCATGACTGAATTATAGATTTATCTCTTGTGGAGCTTAATTGATATATTAAACTTTGTTATTTTGATATGATATTTTTATGATAGACAAGATTTGGTGATGTATGCATTCTGTGATTTTGTCAGTATTTTTAATATATTACAAATAAATTAACTAATTAATCATGGTTATCTTTGTCTATTCATGAAGAGAGGCAAAATTATTATTTTAGTACAAAATAATATTTTTAGTATGTAGTTCTTATCATGTAGAGTGTGGAAAAAATTATATTATAATTTTTTGGCACTTATATAATTTTATATCTATTTTATAAAAATATTGGATGAGGGTCGATGTCTATTGGCGCAATTACACGAAACCATAGTGTCTTCTGGCAAATATTGAAAGTGGATGTGTGCACCGACCAATTTAGGCCTTTCGGAATGTCCCAGGGCCAATTCTCCCTATATTTTATGATTCCTCACTGATGCACTTTTCCTTCTTTCTATGGATATATATGGAGCTTTAAGAAGTGAAAAGCATATCTTACTAAGTCAAAGTTCAAAGTTTAGGAAGAAAGATGTCATACTCATAGATCAAGACTTTAGAAAATTTGAAATTTGTCATCTCTTGCTGGCATATTGTAATTAGAGGAACCATGGGCTATCATTCTTTTTCTCATACTTTTATCATGACTCTTTTCTCTTTTCTTTTGAGGTAGTCGGACACTTGTCCCTTTTTATTTCCTCCTTTTATATTTTTGCTTAGCCCATGCCTCTAACACAATACTACTTCGGAAGAGTGAATCTTTTAATAAAACATTCTTGATCTCTAGAGCATGATAAATTTCTCAACCATAACTAAAAACTTAGAACAAAGTAAGTAGCCTTATCTTAAAATCATATTAATGGCTCTAGGTAGGAATTCATGTCATACAGGATCTCATCACGTGTTTTTAATCTTTTCAAAAAGTAAATCTCCAGAACTCTAGTATCTCTAAGAATTAGATAAACAACAGCTCAAACCTTTTTATATCATATCTCACAATTATCTAGACTTTAGATCAAGCATTTGCCATCCACAGGTCTTAGGTTTAGAGTTCATTCAGAACAACTTTTTCTAAAACTCAAGAAAATTTAGGTTTAAACATTAAGTACTTAAAAAGGCAGAGCAAAACGTTCATGTGCAAAATTAGGTTCTTATCCACCTAGGTATATAATATCTTTATTTGGTTTTATAATAATTATTTATCTTTTCTATATTTATAAATTAACCTGGTCTAACTAAATAGAACTAATAGTAATAAAAAGTAGTGATACTTATCGTGATAACTGAGGGTGCTCTCCCCCAAGCTGGATCTTGACTTATACTTTTCCTCAGAAGTCGAGTAGACCGATAATGATTTCTTGAGTCCTTCTCTTCTTCTCTTCAAGGATACATGGGAGTTGCCTTCCCCCAAGCTGAATGTTGACGTAGTCGTTCGATCTTGCCATGTAGTAGATTGGCAGTGGTTATGTCCTTCCTCTATTAGAGCTTTGATTGATGTTGATGTTTGTTGAGACAGTGCTCCGATAGTGGATGGAACATCCACTTGCTCGTCAGCTTTTCTTGGCCTTTCAAATCCTGTGAAACTCAAATAGACAACAAGACTTGTGGAATAGATTAAGCGTTAGTGGTTGGCCACTTAAGCCATAGTTGTCTAGAATTTTAGTAAGATCTCTTTCTCAATATTTTTGTATTTTAATATCTTTATGATGCAAGAGAAAATGCAACAGAATGAATGCATGCATATTTATTTATGCTACCACGGTGAACATTCCTGTGGGTTTTTACACACCATAGAATTATTCACATGGGGCTTTATGTAATGTAACAAATGCAATATTTTTATTTCCTTTTCTAATGCAATGCAAAAATTAAAATGTTTGTGAAGTAAATTTGATGATGCAATGATTAAATATGATGATGCAATGAATAACTGAGAAATATGTAGGAAAATAAATATGAGGATCACTACCGATTTTTACCTTTTGGCGAAGGTTCGGATATTTAGGTCCGACGAACCGGAGCTTCCCTTGGTTCAGACCTCCCAAGGTATGTCAGACGTTTGGAAAGTTGTTATTGATTGTACCTTTGAGGTGCAGACTTTTTCTTTCATACTTTCTTGGTCTGAGTCTTCACTTCCTTTGGATCATTGCCTTGAGGTTTCTCTCCTTTCTTTTCTGGGACAGTGGCGATAGCTTCTTCGTCGTGATTGGCCTCTCTATTCTTGATAGTTTGTCTTCTTTGGCTTTGAGAGTGGCGTCTTTTATTTCTATTCTTTTTGGGTGCTTCATTAGGCATGTAGTTGATGAAGTCGCCTCGTGTCCTTTTCTCCAGGAAAGTGAAAATGAATTTCCTCTTGTCGATGATTGTACTTGTAGTGTAGAGGAATGATCTTCCTAGGATGAGGTGGACATCATCGTCTTCTCACATGTCGAGGATCAAGAAATCTGTGGGGGCTTCATGACCTTTAATTCTGACTACGATGTCTTCCATTATTCCTTCTTGTTTATGCCTCTTGATATGGTGTCACTCATGTTCTTCGTTCGTCTAGCAGTTTGAAGTGAAGCATTAATTGTGGAAGCTGGCAGCATCTTGCTCAGTGTGCATGTTCTTGTAGACCTAGGACCTTCACTCTGTAGAATTGTGCGGATACATGGGTGTATGCCGGGTCTCTCAGTGATGAGTGATTGTCAACTGGATTGATCGCATGTTCTTTGGCTTGTGTTGTGCAAGTGTCGAGCACGGAGACAGTGATCGAGGGCAAGGTGAAGGTCAAGTTGAGACGTGCCGTGCTGACGGACCGGGTGCGGTGAAGGATGGGCGTGCCGTGCGGCGGACGTGCCATGCCGATGTACCGAGCGGTGAAGGGCGGACGTGAGGCTTGGACTGAGGGACCAGAGTGCCTGAGGATCAGCTGTGGTGGCTGGCAGCCTGAGACAGCGACGAGCAGAGACTTGCGGGGCACGGTGTTGCTCGGGTCGAGGACCTGGGGACACGTGTCGGTGGACGGGGTGCACAAGTGGTGCATCCCCTCTACAGCTCCGGTTTGTTGGTTGAGCCCGAGAAAAACAAACGGGTGGACGGTTTCCAGGTTTGGGCCTCAAAACCTGGGTGCTTGGTTTCCAGGTTGAGCCACAAAACCTAGGCGCGGACGGTTTCCGAGTTTGGCCACAAAACTCGGGCGATGGGCCGGTTTCCGAGTTTGGGCCTCAAAACTCGGGCGCTGCGGGTTTCTGAGTTTGGGCCACAAAACTCAGGCTGGTGGGCTGGTTTCCCGGTTTGGGCCTCAAAACCGGGGGCTGATTGGAAAAGGCTGGTTTCCCGGTTTGTGCCTCAAAACCGGGGGTGCAGAGCAAGGACGACACGTGGTGGCAATCGGAAGGTTGCGTGGAGGCAACGCGGACGACTTGCGCGGGCGTGGCCGTCGATCCTACCTACCACCCGAGTTGGTCCAGAATAACCCTAGGGTTTAGCTGGCTCGCTCTGTAATTAGAATAGAGAGGGGTAGAGTAGGAAATAGACTTAGACTAGAATAGGATAAGTAGTCAGGAGAGACACCCTCCTCCCCTATCTCAGTTATCTCAGTCATTTGCTCTTCCTGCACTTAGGACTTCCAGCTCTCCCATTCCCTGCTGTAGCTGAGATCCGCAGAGAGACTTGCAACTCTGTGTACTTGTTGATTTTGAGGAAAGGAGGCCGTAACCTCCTTGTCGTAGCCTGTGTTTGCGCTTCGGCTTGCAATTCGTGGCTGTGATTCGCGTTTTGTTCATGTTCTTCGTGGAACCCTTTTTCTCCACGATTTTCCCGTCGCTTGATCTCTTTGCTCGGTTCATCTTTTGCAAATCCGTTTGAACCAAGTTGTTCTAGATCGTGAGGCACTTCTTTCCACCGAAGGAATCATCCTCAAACCTCACGGTCTAGGAGATCGATCGATTTTTCATTTCGGGTCTAGTTTTCTCCCTTCCCCCGAAATTCATCAATTCACCGATTTGGAGTTAGGTTCGAGCCATGATCTCTTAGGGATAGCTCACTAACCTCCTTGTGACTCATCTCACCAAGTTTGATCCCTAGAGGATTTTTTTGGGTGAGATTGAGGCGAATCGGTGGATGAACTGTGCTGCCGCGGGGTGACCGGACGCACGCATCGGGGTGATCGGACGCGTCCGGTCGTTGAAGGTTTGCAGTGTTCATTTTGGGTCTTGACCGGACGCTCCATCCCCGACGTGACCGGACTCACCGCTCCCACTATTCCTCGCTGTGTTTGCTAGTGACCGGACGCTGAGAGCTCGACCGGACGCACCGTACACCAGAGTCCGGTCCAACTCAGAGAGGTCCCAAATCAGTTTTCGCTCGACCGGACGCATCCGGTGGTCAGTGACCGGACGCTGTCCAGAGTCCGGTCAGTGCTGGTTCACGCTGTTTTGCTCGTGGTTCGCTCGTTTGTTGTCGGCTTTGATTTCCGCCTTTTGCGTTGGGTTTCTAGAGTTGCGTAGTGTCCCGCTGTGCTTCTAGGAAGCATCCACCCTACAACTAGGGTCGTGGACATTAGCAAGCTCTAGGTTTCGCTCTTGGGGTTGAGTTTGGGACAGTGGCATCTAGTTTCCGAAAGGAAATTTTGAAGCTCCCATTCACCCCCCCTCTGGTCGCTTTCGGGTAACTTCTCGGTCCTTCAATTGGTATCGGAGCAGGTTAAGGATCTTCCACCTTAGCCGGTTCCAGATCCACCGAAGGCGACATGGATCGCGGCGTGGGCAAACCGCCATTTTTCGATGGGACGAACTATGCGTATTGGAAGATACGTATGTCGGCCTATCTGCAGAGTTTGGGCGCTTCTATCTGGGATATTTGCAACTCTCCCGATTACGTGGTCTTGGCTGCTCGTGTCACTCAACAGCAAATCGATGAGCACGATGCCAATAGCCGAGCCCGTAATGCTCTTTTCTCTTGTCTGAGCATGGGTGAGTTTGATCGTGTTTCTCACCTCTCTACGGCTTGGGAGATTTGGGCCACTCTCATGCACTTTCATGAGGCACCTCTCAAGTCAAAACCCGACTCTACGAGTCATTCAAGAGAGAGTATGAGAACTTTCGACATCAGCTTGGCGAGAGCATAGAAAGTTTATTCGCTTGCTTTCAGGTGATTGTCAACAGGATGAGGGCTAACAAGGAGCAGTTGCCTTTCGACGATCATGAGAGAGCCTTGAAGCTTTTGCATACTCTCGATCGGTCGGTGTGGGATTCCAAGGTTCAGGTGATCATCGAATCACCTAACTATGAGACCCTCACGTGCGACGAGCTCTTCAGTAAGCTCAAGTCCAGTGAGATTGATGCCATGTCGAGGGCTTCTTATGCGAATCCTTCTGGCCTGAATATGGCTTTGGTTTATGGTTCTTCCTCTAACCCCTCAGCTGGTTTTGCGCTTTCTTCTCTCTTTTCTGTGACAGAGGACCAGCTGGAGTCTTTGGGGGACGACGAGTTGGCCTTGCTTGCCAACCGGTTCTCACGGTTCCACAACAACCGCATGAACCGTCGTCGCGGAGGAGGACGCTCGGGCTGCTACGAGTGCGGCGACCCCGACCACTTCATCGCCAACTGCCCCAAGAAGAACAAGCATTCGGGGAAGGGCGATCATGGGCGCAAGTATGACTCCAAGTACAAGGAGAAGCATGTCCCCCCAGCGCACAAGAAGAAGGGCGGCTTCGACAAAGAGTACATCAAGAAGAAGTACTTGGAGAAGGCTCAGGCTGAGATGCGGGCATTCTTCGCCGCGCTCAGCGACGTCGACGGCTCGGATGGCGACTCTGCTTGCTCAAGCGACGACGAGTTCAAGAGGAGTAAGAAGATCGAGGACCAGCTCAACGGTCTTTGCTTCTTCGCCGACGACGGAGGCCTCTGCACCATGGCGCTCGGAGATGAGGTCGGAGGCAAGATGGACCACACGCCTCAGAACGACGACGACGACGACACCTCCCAGGTATCTCTCACCTACGACGAGCTTTCTTCCGAGGTCGAGAAACTTACTGCTGCCCTCCTTAGCCAAGATAAGTTGCTTAGGCGTGCCGCTAGAGAGCGCAAGGAGTTTAGGCAGAAGTGGGAGGACACGGTGAGGGAGCTTGAGTTTGCCAAGTCCACTGTGGTCGTGTCAGAGGAGGTTGAGTGTGAGTCGTGCACCACGCACATGACTGACCTTCTCACCTTGAGGGGTAAGTATGCTGCGTTGGTAGGAGAGCTGGATGAGCTGAAGGCTAGACCTTCTTTGTTGGGTGCGTGCAAGACTTGTCCTGTCTTGCAGTCCGAGTTGGCAGAGAAGAATGCCAAGCTTGGGTCCTTAGAGAAGGTCAGCTCGGATAGCACTTGTGTCACGAGGTGTGCTTTGTGTGAAGGCTTGGAGATGGAGATAGCCAATGTGAAGCATGGCAAGATGCAAACCAAGGAAGAAAACACATACCTTCGGACCATCTTGTCATGGGTGTCTTGTGGAGAGCCGCAGCTCGGGATGATGATCTCCCAATTCAAGCGAGCTGCTGGAGGTCCAGGTGTAGGTTTTGCTCCAGGTGTTGATCTTTTCGCTTTTGGGAAGATTGGTGAGTCTAGTGGTCTAAACCCGAGTGATAAGCCCAACTCTACCACTACTCCTAAACTAACCAAGCTTCCACCTAAAGAGCCGTCCAAGCCTACCACCAAGGATGGGGTGTTTGAGGAACCCCCGAGAGCTCCGCCCAAGAACCAAGTGTGGGCTCCCAAGCCAAACCACCTCAAAAACAAGCTTGACACAATGCCACCCATCCAGGAGGAATGCTTGCCACAGAAGGGCAAAGTGAACCATACCCACAGCCCAGCGTACCAACAACCCCCTTTGCGCGCGGTGAGGTACCAGTGTGACTTCTGTGGGAGGGATGGTCACTTGAGCGAGTTTTGCTTTCGGCGCAAGTGAGAGGCGCGCCGTGCTCGGGAGATGGACAACCCGGACATGTACCATCCTACTCATGGTGGACATGTGTCGAATGTCCAGAGGAGAGCTGCTAGGCCCGGAGGTGAGGTTCCCAGGCCTAGGCAGGAGAGGAGAGCTCCAAGGAGGGAGACTAGGGCTAGAGGTCCAGAACCTCAAGTTCCTAGGCGTAGGACTCGTAGAGAGCGTGCCCGGCGGGGTCCTGCTTTTGCAGGCAACGGACCCCGTGGCGGTGGCTTTGTTGAGCGCTTTCCCCCACCGCAGATTGAGTATCGCGGTGAGCGCTTCTTCCCTAGCGGACCACGTTTTCCTGTACATGGTGATCGCTACCCTAGTAGACAGGCTAGGAATGGTTTTTACACTAACCCTTCTTTTCAGCAGCCGGCCCAACACTGGTTTTCCCCTTACTTTACTAACCCCAGTGTTGGACCGTATGCTCACCCTATGTCTTTTTATTGATGTAGGTAAGACGGTTGGAGGACATTTGGTTGGTGGATTCCGGGTGTTCGAGGCACATGACTGGAAACGCCAAGTGGTTCTCCAGCCTTAGCCCGGTCGCCGAAAAGGAGTACATAACCTTCGGCGACAATAGTAAAGGTAAGGTATTGTCCCGTGGAACTGTGCGGGTTAATGAGCACTTTGTGTTGCGCGATGTTGCTCTTGTTTCTAACCTGCATTTTAACTTGCTTTCTGTTTCGCAACTTTTTGATGATGACTATGAGATTCATTTTAAACCGAACCTTAGTCGCATCTTAGATCCTCAGGGCGATCTTGTATGTCTGATTTCGCCCTTTGGGAAAGTCTTTCGCGCGAATTTCTCAGAGTCGTTTGGTTCTTTTCGCTGTCTTTTGGCTAGTCCTTCTTCTTCTGATCTTTGGAAGTGGCATAGGAGGCTCGGTCACTTAAGCTTCGACTTGCTTGCAAGGCTTAGCTCACTTGGCCTAATCCGAGGATTGCCCAAGCTTTCGATGGAGAAGGATCTAGTTTGCCATTCTTGTAGACATGGGAAGATGGTTGCCGCTCCCCACCATCCTGTGACCAAGGTTATGACCTCGCACCCCGGAGAGCTTTTACACATGGACCTTGTTGGTCCAGCTCGGGTGAGCTCGGTTGGTGGCAAGTGGTATGTTTTGGTTGTTGTTGACGACTTTTCGAGGTATTCGTGGGTCTTCTTTTTGACGGAGAAGACTGAGACTTTCTCTTTTGCTCGCAATCTGATTTTGCGTCTTCAGAACAAGTTCCCTTTGAACTCGATGCGAGCTATTAGAAGTGATAATGGTTCCGAATTCAAAAATTCGGATTTTGAGAAGTTTTGTAACCGCCTTGGTTTGGAGCATCAGTTTTCTTCCCCCTACACACCGCCCCAAAATGGTTTTGTAGAGAGGAAAAATCGGACCCTTGTTGAGATGGCCAGGACGATGCTTGATGAGCATAGGATTCCTAGGTGCTTTTGGGCCGAAGCTATGAACACTGCATGCTATATTTCAAATCGCATTTTTCTGAGAGCGTTTTTAAAGAAGACCACTTATGAGTTGCGTTTTGGTCGCCAGCCCAAGGTGAGTTATTTTAGAGTCTTCGGTTGCCACTGTTTCATTTTAAAGAAAGGCAACCTGGACAAGTTTAAGTCTTCCTCTTCTAACGGAGTATTTTTGGGTTATGGCACTCACTCTAGAGCATATCGTGTACTTAACCTTGATACTAACCGAGTCATGGAGACATCAGATGTCACCTTCGACGAGACTCTTGTTTCTCCTTCTTCTCATTTTGAGCGTGCAGGTGATCATGAGGTTGGAGAGCCTGTTTTCGATGACGAGGATGAGGGTGCTGAAGGTATGGATGATCTAGCACCCCCTCCACCTGCCGTGCCGCAAGCAGCGGCTTCGACGACGACCCATGGCCCCGAGACGTCTTCTTCCTGGGGGCCATGGGATCCTCCACCTCGAGCGGTACCTTTTGTACCCGGGGTGGAACCAGCTGCTGTTGAGGGGGTGGTTACTTCTTCCCGGGAGGCGCCACGACATATTCAGCGCCAGCACCCCGCTGAACAGATGATCGGCGACATCGGCGAGCGAGTTACTCGCTCCAGGTCTCAGCACATCTCTCACTTCGCTCATTCTGCTTTTGTTGCTAATTTTGAGCCCCGAGATGTTGGACACGCATTGACAGATCCGGATTGGGTCAATGCCATGCATGAGGAGCTAGAGAACTTTGAGCGAAATCGGGTTTGGGTTCTAGTTCCACCTCCACCTGACTGTAAGCCTATTGGGACAAAATGGGTATTTAAAAACAAGCAAGGAGAGGATGGCCATGTTGTGAGAAACAAGGCCCGGCTTGTAGCGAAAGGCTATAGTCAGAAGGAAGGGATAGATTATGAGGAGACCTTCGCTCCTGTAGCACGTTTGGAGGCTATTAGGATACTCTTGGCTTATGCTGCATCCAGGGGTTTCAAACTTTTTCAAATGGATGTCAAGAGTGCCTTTTTAAATGGCTACATAGAGGAGGAGGTTTATGTTGAGCAACCCCCCGGTTTTGAAAATCCCAAGTTTCCAAACCACGTTTTTAAACTCCACAAAGCTTTGTATGGTTTGAAACAAGCCCCTAGAGCCTGGTACGATAGATTGAAAACTTTTCTGCTAGCTAAGGGTTTTAAAATGGGATGTGTAGATAAGACGCTCTTTCTCCTCCGGCAAGGCAAAGACACACTCTTGGTCCAAATTTATGTGGATGATATCATTTTCGGTGGTTCTTCTCACGCTTTGGTTGCCAAGTTTGCAGATACTATGAGCAGGGAGTTCGAGATGAGCATGATGGGCGAGCTAACATTCTTTCTCGGGTTGCAAATTAAGCAATCCAGAGAGGGGACGTTTGTGCACCAGGGCAAGTACACCAAAGACGTGCTGAAGCGGTTCGATATGGGTGAGGCCAAGCCTCTTCCAACACCCATGTCGACGACGACTGCCCTGGATGCGGATGTGGACGGAGAAGCAGTGGACCAGAAGGAGTACCGCAGCATGATCGGGTCGCTGCTCTACCTGACGGTGACACGCCCGGACATTCAGTTCGCGGTGTGTCTGTGCGCGCGCTTTCAGGCGTCGCCGCGCACTTCGCACCGTCAGGCGGTGAAGCGCATCTTCAGGTACCTTCATTTCACGCCTGAGTTCGGGATCTGGTATTCTGCTTCCTCCACTCTCTCGCTTTGCGGTTATTCCGATGCCGATTTTGCTGGTTGTCGTATTGAGCGCAAGTCCACTTCTGGGACTTGCCAGTTTATTGGATCTTCTCTTGTGTCGTGGTCTTCTCGCAAGCAGTCTAGTGTCGCCCAGTCTACCACGGAGGCTGAGTATGTTGTTGCGGCTAGCTGCTGTTCCCAGTTACTCTGGATGATGGCCACTTTGCGTGATTTTGGTTTGAGCTTTTCTCGAGTACCTTTGCTTTGTGACAGCACGAGTGCTATTAGCGTTGCTAAAAACCCCGTGCTTCACTCGAAAACCAAACACATTGATGTGCGCTTTCATTTCTTACGAGACCACCAGGAGAAGGGTGATATCGACCTTCGCCATGTCGATACTCATCACCAACTGGCTGATATTTTCACCAAGCCTTTAGACGAATCAACCTTTAATAGGTTGAGGGGTGAGCTTGGTGTGTGTTTCCCCTTTTAGATGGGGGAAGCATTTTGAGTTGTATCATAGACTGACTCTTTTATCTTGAGTTTCTTTCCTTTTGCATTTTAGCATACTCATTTACATTTTGAGCTTCATGTTTATAATCACTAGAATGTAACTATGCTCTGCTTAGTATGCTCCAATGTTTATGTTGATGCTTGTAGCTTATGCTCCTTCTGATCACTAATACATGTTATGAGCTGAGCTATTTTGAAATGGTGAATTTTGCTTAATGTATAAATCTGAACATGTTCACCATTGAGATATGCAACTAGCATGTGTAGGGTGTGTCGAGTCCATTCCTGCTTTTCATATATGCTAGGTTGCTATGTCTCTAGTTCTGAGTCATTCACTTGCTTGGTCTGTTCATATCTGTTTAAAAATTGAACCAAGTTTTAGTGAATTGAAAAGATCGAGATGGGATTGCTTGTCAACACCTCACGGTATCGAGACTGTTTCTCATTGCACTTTGCGTTAAACTTGAGCCGTGTAGTGTATGACCGAAACCGTAGCTTTAAGCTTCTGATTGCTTCGCCATAGGCTTCGCTCGGTTGAAAAGTTAGGCAATGACAAGCTCTCAACCTCTCGCAATCACATGCTATATAATTGAACTTGTGAATTCTTTACCGCTGCAACTCCGATGTTAAATCTGAAATCACAAGTATATGCTTCATTCCTATGCATGATGATTGAACTTTGCTAGGGGTAGTACACCTTGTATATATGTTTAGCACTTGTTTGGATTCCTACTTATACATGTGTAGTTCTATTTTGATGGTGACTATCTTTTTGGCTAAAAACTGCTCACTTGCTCATATGCTTCATATTTCGTATGTGTGATCAGTTTGAGCCTTCGCTATTTGAGTGCTTAATTGTGCTGTTGGAGCTATACCGATTAGAGCCTCTTTACACTCTTCTGATTATATGCCTGAAGCCCCTAAATTGCGTTTCTGACTTCATATGCATTTTGGAAAGGGGAGACATTGCTGGGTTCTTGATAAGTGCATTTTCAACTAAGGGGGAGAAAAATGACAAATCATGTGCTCCGTTTGGTTGACTAAGGGGGAAGAATTTTATTGCAAATCTTGTGTTTCCCGGATGTTCAACTAAGGGGGAGCTTTCCCAGTAGTTTGCACTTGTCGAGGGGGAGTTTGCTAGTTGTGTAGAGCCTTTGCCTCTGTCTTGAGGGACTAGCAAACGTTTTTCCTCAATTGGTATCGATTGTCTTGTGTTCCAATTGGTTCGGAGTGGTTTTCATGCTAGTTGTGTTGAGCCTCTATGCCTCTATCTTGAGGGACTAGCATTTTGCCAAGTGTTTGCTCCGATTTCTCAATTGGTATCTGGACCTCGATTGGCTTTTGCTAGCGGTGTTGAGCCTGTTCTACCTCTTCTTGAGGGCTAGCTTTGCTTTGCTTGGTTGCGTCGAGCCGTTGCCCATGTCTTTGGGGACCAAGTTGTTTTGCTTCTTCCACTTGACCTTGTTCGGCTTTGCTATGCTTTTGGGTCATTTGGTCGAGTTCTCTCTTCTCCTTCCTCCTATCTTCTTCTCTCTATTATGATTTGTGTGTGTAGTTGACAATGCACTCATCAAGGGGGAGATTGTGGATACATGGGTGTATGCCGGGTCTCTGAGTGATGAGTGATTGTCAACTGGATTGATCGTATGTTCTTTGGCTTGTGTTGTGCAGGTGTCGAGCACGGAGACAGTGATCGAGGGCACGGTGAAGGTCAAGTTGAGACGTGCCGTGCTGACGGACCGGGTGCGGTGAAGGATGGGCGTGCCGTGCGGCGGACGTGCCATGCCGATGTACCGAGCGGTGAAGGGCGGACGTGAGGCTTGGACTGAGGGACCAGAGTGCCTGAGGATCAGCTATGGTGGCTGGCAGCCTGGGACTGCGACGAGCGGAGACTTGCGGGGCACGGTGTTGCTCGGGTCGAGGACCTGGGGACACGTGTCGGTGGACGGGGTGCACGAGTGGTGCATCCCCTCTACAGCTCCGGTTTGTTGGTTGAGCCCAGGAAAAACCAACGGGTGGACGGTTTCCAGGTTTGGGCCTCAAAACCTGGGTGCTTGGTTTCCAGGTTGAGCCACAAAACCTGGGCGCGGACGATTTCCGAGTTTGGCCACAAAACTCGGGCGATGGGCCGGTTTCCGAGTTTGGGCCTCAAAACTCGGGCGCTGCGGGTTTCTGAGTTTGGGCCACAAAACTCAGGCTGGTGGGCTGGTTTCCCGGTTTGGGCCTCAAAACCGGGGGCTGATTGGAAAAGGCTGGTTTCCCGGTTTGGGCCTCAAAACCGGGGGTGCAGAGCAAGGACGGCACGTGGCGGCAATCGAAAGGTTGCGTGGAGGCAACGCGGACGACTTGCGCGGGCGTGGCCGTCGATCCTACCTACCACCCGAGTTGGTCCAGAATAACCCTAGGGTTTAGCTGGTTCGCTCTGTAATTAGAATAGGGAGGGGTAGAGTAGGAAATAGACTTAGACTAGAATAGGATAAGTAGTCAGGGGAGACACCCTCCTCCCCTATCTCAGTTATCTCAGTCATTTGCTCTTCCTGCACTTAGGACTTCCTGCTCTCCCATTCCCTGCTGTAGCTGAGATCCGCAAAGAGACTTGCAACTCTGTGTACTTGTCGATTTTGAGGAAAGGAGGCCGTAACCTCCTTGTCGTAGCGTGTGTTTGCGCTTCAGCTTGCAATTCATGGCTGTGATTCGCGTTTTGTTCATGTTTTTCGCGGAACCCTTTTTCTCCACGATTTTCCCGTCGCTTGATCTCTTGGCTCGGTTCAACTTTTGCAAATCCGTTTGAACCAAGTTGTTCTAGATCGTGAGGCACTTCTTTCCACCGAAGGAATCATCCTCAAACCTCACGGTCTAGGAGATCGATCGATTTTTCATTTCGGGTCTAGTTTTCTCCCTTCCCCCGAAATTCTTCAATTCACCGATTTGGAGTTAGGTTCGAGCCATGATCTCTTAGGGATAGCTCACTAACCTCCTTGTGACTCATCTCACCAAGTTTGATCCCTAGAGTATTTGTTTTGGGTGAGATTGAGGCGAATCGGTGGATGAACTGTGCTGCTGCGGGGTGACCGGACGCACGCATCGGGGTGATCGGACGCGTCCGGTCGTTGAAGGTTTGCTGTGTTCATTTTGGGTCTTGACCGGACGCTCCATCCCCGGCGTGACCGGACTCACCGCTCCCACTGTTCCTCGCTGTGTTTGCTAGTGACCGGACGCTGAGAGCTCGACCGGACGCACCGTACACTAGAGTCCGGTCCAACTCAGAGAGGTCCCAAATTAGTTTTCGCTCGACCGGACGCGTCCGGTGGTCAGTGACCGGACGCTGTCCAGAGTCCGGTCAGTGCTGGTTCGCGCTGTTTTGCTCGCGGTTCGCTCGTTTGTTGTCGGATTTGATTTCCGCCTTTTTCGTTGGGTTTCTAGAGTTGCGTAGTGTCCCGCTGTGCTTCTAGGAAGCATCCACCCTACAACTAGGGTCGTGGACATTAGCAAGCTCTAGGTTTTGCTCTTGGGGTTGAGTTTGGGACAGTGGCATCTAGTTTCCGAAAGGAAATTTTGAAGCTCCCATTCACCCCCCCTCTGGTCGCTTTCGGGTAACTTCTCGGTCCTTCAAATTGGAAGTGACAAACTTCTCCATGTTTGCTCAAGAGTGTGTCCTGCTCATAAAGATAAGGTAGAGATCAAGTGCATGGGCTCTGTTGGTGGAAAAACACCAACAAAACCAAAAGTTTAGTTTATTCCTCTCTAACCTTAGGCACATTGCACAAGACAAACTTGTTGTTTATGTGTTATATTCAATCTTAATATGAGTGATAGGATCAGAGGATGAGCATTTAAGTAGCATCTTAAAATATTTAACAGATCAAATTTACTTAACCCAAGGAAGGATAATCTATGCATAAAGTGTCGATCTTTTCATAATTGAGATCTTCCAAAGGTTAGGTGCACAACATTTTAGCTCATTTAGTTAAGACAGTGAGATTCAAGAGAGTAAAGCTAAAGGACTAAACATGTTGAGTTGATTAGGTTGGATCAAGTGAGATGCAACTTAAACAGGTTTAGTTCTTTATTTATGTTCATACTAGAATCAAGAAGAATCTTTTAAAGTGATGGTTACTTACCTTGAAGTTTTACTTTGTTATTGAAGAGCGATGTGTCGAACCACCTTGTGGAAGCTTCTCTTGTCTAGCTAGCTTGTCTTCTCTTGTTTGTCTCACAGTGTGATTAAGAGGAGGAAGATCACAGTGGAATCATCTTTAGAGGTATTGACCTTCCTTCTCTTGTGTCGGCTAATCAGTGAAGGCGCATTGTTCCTCGAGTATGCTGAGTAGGATCCTCTCTCTTTCTTGTCTTAATTCTGTACACTGAGGATGTAGGGACAGTTCCACATTCTTCTCTTGTCAACCTTTCTTGTTGTCCTTTAATCATTGGATTAGATAGAGACTTGAATTTAGAGCTGTTACTCGAGTGCCTCCATGAGAGTCTTTTGTCTTGTAGTGTCACTACTGAGACTTGTCTCTCAACAATGTCTAGATGATGGAGATCTTATCGGCTATTCTTCTTGATTTTGCTGGCTCGGGTACTATCTCTCCATCTTCTAACTCTTGTGGTGCAGTGGCTTCATCCTTCATGATGCCCTCCCCAATTCTTGGTAGTTGGTTCTCCCTTCAATGTCTTCTCTTGGTTCTCTTTGGCTGCTCATAAGTGATATAGCAAAAGATCCAAGAGTTGACTTTTCCAGGTCCGACATAGATGATAACATTGATGGTGTTCAAGAACGATCTTCCAAGAATGAGTGGTGGATCATATTGTTCTTCTTGACTGGGACAACATCTAGTGGTTTGTATTGATCAAAGTGGTGGGTATGAGATTAATATGTTTGAAGTTGGGTTTCTCCTTCCTCCCTTTGATTGTGAAACACATCTAGACAACGGAATTGTCTCTCCCAGGCTGGCTTGTGATGTAGATGGGCTCCCAACAACATGTTCATGTGTTTGACTTGTAGATCTTGCTATTGTTGTAGTGGTACCATCTTGTCTTCAAGCTAGCTCTTGATTAGAAGGGAAGATAACTTCCCACTTCTTGTCTTGATATCTTGAACTATGATGATTGCAGGCATAGGTTGTCTCATACGAGGTAAGTTGCATCCTGTTTATCATCAGTGCCCAAGCAGGACTCAAAGCTAGGCCAGCACCATTTGTGATCTGAGAGTAGGTTTGTGTGTCTATGGTTTGGGTTCTGGATCTTCAATGTTTAGACCAAACCATGGATGAACAAAATCTCTCTCCTGCATAACGTTAGTGGATATATACCCGAAGGATTGCAAGAATTTGAAGCATGGGTTGTTATCCATAACTTATGTATTTTGCATCTATGCTAATAAAAAGATGTTTTTAGGATTGTTTTAGCATAGACTAGTGTTTTATGTGTTGGCTGCACTTTAACATGATTTCAAGGCAAAAGATAACTTGCAGTAGAAGACATAATAAATAAACTTTGATACTCATAGTTATTTCATCTATGATGAATGAGCTGAGTCTTCATTGTGCAAAGTTGTTGAAGTTCATGTGTCTCTTCATCTCCAGTGTGAGTTTATCTCCGGACTTTCCCAAATTAATAATGAAAGTTTTCCTGCAGGGGTCAGTCCAACAAAATATCCAATATCTACTATAGCATACTATTAGTTCAGAAATCAACCTAGACACCACGTCTAATTTGATCTAGGAAGGCATTTTAACCTAAGCACCATACTTAATTTAAAAGCCTTTAGAGGTAAAATCAGCACACCTTTTAGCTCAAGAATCAAACCAGACACCATGTCTTGCTTTAATTCATGAAAACAGCTAAACTAAGCTCCATGCCTAATTTAAAAGGTGTATGAAAATACTTCAAAACCAAAGAATATACTATAGCAAATAAAGATAACATGAAAGCATTGTAGAGATTTATTCAGATGGTGATGAAAGAGTATGATGAGCATATCCTAAAGTAGGGACAACCAATATAGCAACATGGCAAAAGATGTTCATAGAAAGTCTGTAATTCAATGTTGCATGATGATTGGTGGGACATACCTTGTATTTGTTGTTCCTTCGTTCTTTTCTGCTTTAGACCTAGGAAGGTTAGTGACAAAATACCCGAAGGAATATTTTCATAATTATATTTCTATGCTCATTACAAGGATAGTGCAGCAAAAAAGTAGGCATAGCTCATAACCTGGTATTATGATGGGGTATAAGGATTCTACTGATTATAGCTTGCTCATGGGGTAGTGATAGATAAGAGTGGAATTCAAAAATAACATTCATAAGAATGAAAACAAAAATAATGAAAAGACTGGGACAAAAAAGGAAAAAGATAAAAGTATGATTACAAGGTTATACTTAAGACGTAAGATGATCTACCGTTCCCCGGCAACGACGCCAGAAATGCTTATTGGTATAAATTAACGCACAGTCTACTTTATCCGCAAGCGCACAGATAAGATCTACCGATGTAGCACTTCACCAGAGTAACCCAGTTTTATTATCGAACCCAAGGGAACGGATAGCGTGGAGTCTTAAGTGTATAACCCCTAAGTAACTAACAAGGACGGAGAAGCTAAAAGTATAGAGGGAATCACTAAGGTTATCTAAATCCAACTTAAGAGTGATATGTTTATTATTCTTAATGGGGAAGTTGCCATAAAAGGTCACAACAGAGTATGATTCTTTTATGCAAATGTATAATCCTACCGAGCCTACACACGGGTAGTGGACTATAGAAGAATCAACAAGGCTATAAGAGTCACCCTTGCGAACTACCACTGTTACCGGCGTTATAGGAGGCATTTATGAAGAGCTATCAAGTCTAAGCACCACGCTTACACTATCCAACTACTCTAACTCTAGAGCAACCTAGAATTAGAGTACTCAAAAGAGAGTCATAAACCTTAAGAATAATAAGAACAATAACTCAAACTTAAATATAGACGTTGATTACCGAAACAATCGTTGAAGCAAGTCGATGAAGAACTTGAATCCACAGGTACAAGATGAAGAAGTTGATCCGACAGGCCGGAGCTTCCTCTTGATCTCTTCCTCTCTCTCTCTCTTCTAGTTCTTGAATAAGACTAGGTTCTAATCCTAATTGAGGGGTATCTAGTCTTCTACTTGATAGCTGGCTCCTGATTACAACTAGATGAACTAGATCTAATTCTAGATGAACTAGAAGAGATTCATCTAGAGGGACCTCTACTTCTACATTAGAACCCTAATTTCTGATGTGGAGATGAATAATGAAGAGGGAGATGCCTGGAGAGGGGGGTCTGGGTCTGGTTTTATAGCCCGGAGCGTGGAACGTGAGCCCTTGGATCAAACCGACTTTGGGGTACGGTCGAGATGCATCCTAGGAGGCGGTGGAGGTAGCTTGCAGAAGACGGAAGGCAGCGGGCCCGTGGGGAGACCGGTCGGTCTCATGGTGGGACCGACCGGTCCCACATGGCGGCCTCTCACGGTGCCTCGCCTCGTGGTGTCCTTTGGTGTCCTCTAGAACCTTCTTGAAGATCCCTGACGTGCCGGTTGCGTTATCTCGCGTCGGTTTCCTTCTATGGGAAGCTATCGGTGCCGATTTCCTGGTTTTGTCCCTGCAGAATCATAACTCAGCAAAACTCGTGGAATATTGTCAGTTGAAACCCTAAACCTTTGTTGGTGATTGAATTCATGCCCTTTTCATATTTATTTATCCTCTAATTTTGATAGATAACCAGTGTCAACAACCCACCTTAGGGAATTTGAGCAATTGTGTTCTTGTCAGACTATTGCTGGCATAACACAAGAGACCATTAAATGGAAACTATTCTCGTTCTCCCTTTTGGGAAGAGCGAGAAAATGGTATGATCATTCCGTAAGGGGCACAAATGGAAATTGGGATGAACTTCGGGACAACTTTTGTCTTGCTTTCTTCCCTCTTTTTCGAATCACTGATCTTAGAATTGAAGTTCTTACATTTAAACAACAAGAGAAGGAGACGCTAGGAGCAGCTTGGGCTAGGTTCAAACACCTTACCAATTCTGGCTCAAACCTTTCCTTGCCAGACCATGTGCTACACTTTCACTTTTATTGTGGTCTTAACAAGGAAGCTGCTCTACATCTCGATTTAGCTTTTGGAGGATCATTCTCACATAAACTTGTTAGTGAAGGAGGAGATATCCTAAATAAAATCCTTGAAAACACTCCTTACACTGGCATTTTTGACGAATTCCCAGAAGAAGAAGTCGAGCCCAATCCCGGCCAACACGAGGAGGAACACCCAACCAAATTTGAAATTCCTTCATATCCTTCTAATAATTTGGTTGTCACAAAACCTTCTATAGAGAAAACACCTCACACTTTAGAAAATTATGAATCCCATCCTTCTGTGTTCTTCTCTGAAATTGAGGAAGAAGATATCAAAGAGCATGGAAGCTACTTCATAAACACCTCTTTAAATCCATGCTCATATGAGACATCTCCTGATTCAATTGGTGTGTCTAACATTGCCACACTCGAGATTTTCAACCCCCTCACACTTTCTGTTTGCAAAAACTTCAAAAGGGTGGTTGTCGATGCATATGTTTATCACAAATTTTGTAGATCTCGTTGTGCTCTTAAGGTTGTGTTGGAGGGGAAACCACTTCACCAAATCACATTCTGAAGGTTTCCCAAAGACAAGCTTAGTGTCCTAAAACAAGCACTTTTAAATCAGTGTTCACTCTCCTGCTACACTGCCTTTGTGTAATGAGCATAAGGATATAATTGTTAAAATATTCCTTCGGGTATTCTTGTCACTAACCTTTCCAGGTCTGAAGCAAAAAGTTCGGAGGAATGACAAACACAAGGTATGTCCAACTAATCATCATGCAACATTGAATTACATTCATCCAATCATAATTTTTGCAAATCTATGCTTGGGGGATACACTTTGTAAGAACATCTCTTTCCATGTTGCTATGTTGGTTGCCCCTAACTTTAAGATATGCTCATATGCTATACACTAATTATGCTCTTTCATTACCATTTGAGTAAATCTCTTTAATGCTACAATGCTACCTTCATTTGCTATAGTATATGTTTAGGTTTGAAGTACTTTCACACATCTCTTAAATGAAGCATGGTGCCTAGTTTAGGAGTGGTGTTCTTGCTTTCAAAGGCCTTTTAATTTAAGCATGCTGAGGTTAAAATGCCTTCTTAAATCAAATTAGACGTGGTGTCTATGTTGGTTTTTGAGCTGATAATATGCTATAGTGGATGTTTAATATTTTGTTGGACTAACCCCTGTAGGAAAACTTTTAATATCAATTTGGGAAAGTCCTGAGATGAACTCACTTTGGAGAAGAAGAGACCCATGAACTTCAACAACTTGCGCAAGGGAGACACAACTCACTGATCATGTAGAAATGAGATCCATGGAACAAGAGAAAAGATGAGTGCCACAAAATAATATCTACAATCAAGGCACCCACTCCATGGAAGTAGGTGAACAAGTCTGAGTTGGGCCACTAAAAGACAAAGACCATCATGGGGGCACTCGTCTCTGAATTCTCAGATTAAACAGTACAAACACAAGAAGTGAGAACTTATCCTATCTTCTAACACAAGAGCTAGTTTGGGGGATGAAGTGGAACGACTTCAACAACACCAAGGTCTACAAATTCAACACATGAACATGTTGAAGAAATTTGGGCATCCACCTTCCTCACAAGCCAGCTTGGGGGAGACACGATTCTGTTGTCTAGATTTGCTTCACGATCAAGAGGAGAAAGGAGAAATTCAGCTTCAAGACACTTTGACCTCCTGCTCACCACTTTGATCAGTAGAAGCCACTAGATACTACCCTAATCAAGAAGAAGAAAAATGATCCATCACTCATTCTTGGAAGATTGTTGTCATCTATGTCGGACCTAGAGACGTCCACTTTTGGATCTTCGATCAAAAGGGTCGCTGCTTCTTCAACAACTACACCACTTATGAGTAGCCGAAGGGAGCCAAGAGCAGACGTCGATTTGACTGACAAGGGAAGAACCAACTGCCAGGAATTGAGGGGGGCATCATGAGGATGAAGCCACTACACTGCAAGAATTAGAAGATGGAGAGATAGTACCTAAGTCTACAAATCAAGAGAATAATTGACAAAGCCTCCATCGTCTGGACCTATTGAGAACAAGACTCAGCTGGCCCACTGTGAGATAAGCAAGAGAAGACAAGGCACTCATGAACAACAACCAGCTAGATAAGAGAAGCTTCCACAAGGTGGTTCGACGCAATCACTCTTCAATGATAAATCATCATTTTAAGGTAAGTGACCATCACCTTAAAAGCTTCTCCTTGTTTCTGGTATGCGCATACATAAAGAACCAAACATGTTTAAGTTGCACCTCACTTGATCCAACTTAATCAACTCAACATGTTCAGTTCTTTACTTTTTGTTCCTAGATTTACTCTCTTGAATCTCACTATTTTAATGAGCTAAAATATTATGCATCTAACCTTTGGAAGATGATATATCACAATCATGAAAATATCGACACATTATGCATAGATTATCCTTCCTTGGGTTAAACAATCTGATCTGTTAAATATTTTAAGATGCTACTTTCATGCTCATCTTTTGATCGTATCACTCATGTTAAGATTAAATAGAACACATAAACAACAAGTTCATCCTGTTCAATGTGCCTAAGGTTAGAGAAGAATGAACAAAACTTTTGGTTCTGTTGGTGTTTTTCCACCAACAGAGCCCATGCACTTGATCCCTACCTTGTCTTTATGAGCAGGACACACTCTTGAACAAAACATGGAAGAGTTTGCCAACTTCCACATTCTAGAGAGAGAAGGTCTTGAATCTACAAGAATATGTGCACTAAGCAAGATGCTGCCAGCTTCCACAACTAATGCTTCACTTCAAATTGCTGGACGAATGAAGAACATGGGTGACACCATATCAAGAGGTGTAGCTATCAAGGTCTACATATCGAGATCAAATGATACACCTCAGGAATGAACATGGTGAGAAGTCCTGTTCAGAGGACTTAAAACATTGAACCCTCGCCGAAAAGGTAAAATCGGTAGTTATCCATATTTATCTTTTATGCATTAATTTCTCTTTTTATATCTTTACTTTCTATCATTTGCATAATCATTTCTCCATAGCATATTTACTTTTTTGCATTAGCATTTCATAAAAAAAACAAAAAAAATATATTACACTGCATCATAAAACCTAAAAGCCCCAAGTGAATAATTTTACGGTGTGTAAAAACCCGTAGAGATATTCACCGTGGTGGCATAAAAATAAAAATGCATTCATCTTGTAAGATTCTCATTGCATCATAAAAATAAAAATACAAAAATATTGAGAAAGTGATCTTACAGAAACTCTGGACAACTAAGGCTTAAGTGGCCAACCACTAACGCTTAATCTGTTCCACAAGTCTTGTTGTCTATTTGAGTTTCCCAGGATTGAAAGACCAAGAAAAGCTGACGAGCAAGTGGATGTTCTATCCACTGTTGGAGCACTGTTTCCACAACCATCAACATCAATCAATGCTCTGATAGAGGAAGAACATTTTCACTGCCAGTCCGCTACATTGCAAGATCGAACGACTCTGATAACATTTAGCTTGGGGGAAAGCACCCCCGAGTATCCAGATAAGTATCCTTATCCTCTTAAGTTTTCCTTCTATACATAAATGAAAATAAGATATAAAACAAAACAAAAAAATATGGGCACATGAAGGCTCACCATTAATTAAAAAGAAAAAAATATATATGGGCACATGAAGGCTCAACGCTATTAAGGGAACCAGCTTGGGGGAGACGCACCCCCGTTACCTTCGTAATCCAGGTATGTCTTATTCACTATCTTAGTTATTTTTAATAAGTGTGTGTTATATTAAATAAAATACTATGTTAAGTTTGCTTAGATTGTTTTAAGAAGTTAATAATAAAAGAAGAACTCCCTCTCTAATCTTTTACATGGAAATGATGAATAGTTGCTCTATCTAATTTCATTCAAGTACCTAGCCTTCAAAGCATGAGTTCTCCTGATTAAATATATGGGTAGCAAATACTTGATCCAGAGTCTAGGTAATTGATAGATATGACATGTGATGATCTGAGCTGCTATTATCCTGTTCTGAACAACACTAGAGTTCCGGAGATTTCTCAATATAAATATGACTAATAATGACATTGAGTTAAATTAAGCTTTGTTGACCCTATGAGAAGTTATCATGCTATTGAATTGAGATCACTTACACATTTCATCCATCTTCCGCATAAATGCTCATGATTATCTGTTCCTATCCTCTCCAAAGTTTGTTGGAAGCATGCGGCTATTGAAAAAAAGAAAAAAAAAGAGAAAAAAATCCAAGGAAATAAAAAGGGACAAGTGTCCGAAACCTTAAAAAGATAGATCCCGAGGAAATAAAAAGGGACAAGTGTCCGGAACCTCAAAAAAAGAGAAAAATAAATGAATATCAGAAAAATGGGCATGTGCCTGCCAGTAGAATTAGCCTGATAGCCATGTGTCTCTGATAAGCAGAAGAGAGTGATATATTCAAAAGAGCATCCGCCTGCATTTTCGATACACATGCACTTCTCGACTCAATAGTGTGGTTGACTTTCTCTTTGGATCCTTTGTTTAATTTGGCAACATATGTTCTTAAACTTTTGAAAATTTATAAAAACTTCGGAATAATGGTGAAATGAAAGAGCTAGAGACATGGTGCTTGATTTGATCGTTCTATCTTTCAATTACTCAAGATTCAAGGTAAAGTACTAAGCCCCGTGATGAATAATATGATACTTTTTTCTATTCCATATGAGAACTTTTGTTTGAATACATGTGTACTTGTTGGAAGTGAAGATATTGCAGCAACTCCTGATCCATTGTTGAGATTGGCTTTGCTCGGGACTAGCAAAGGTTAAGCTTGGGGGAACTTGTTGACACTAATGCTCATAATTAACCATCAACTATTGCATGAAATGACACTAAATGAATTACAAAGCATAGTTGTAGGGTTTGAAACTAACAAGTTCCACGAGTTTTGGTGCTCTCACTTGTTTTGTAGGACATCAATATTTCACCATATAAAAGTACCTCAAGTGATGAATTGGAGTGCACCATTGCGAAGGGCTCGTCGAGACGATCGAAACGGACATATCATTTGCTATAATTGGAGTCCCGGATGAAAAGATATTAATTTCGCGACGAAATCTGCAAAAGAAGGATCTAGAAGACACCAGAAGACACCACGAGGCGGGTGACGGACGAGGATGTCAGAGATATCATCCGAAGATGATTACTCCGACTAATCCCGGACGGCGCAGGAGATCCAAAGACTTGTTACGTAGCGTACTTGTATTAGGACTCCGACTTGTAACTTAGCCGAGTTGTATAAGGAAGACTTGTACACAGAATAGGACTCTTCCTCTGTAACCGGCTAGGACTCGGACTGTGCCGTGGATCACCCGGATATATAAGGGGAGCCAGGCACGGGTCCTAGACAACTAAACTCTCAGTCATAATCATACACAAGGCACACGCCGCACTGGACGTAAGGTATTACGCTATTTAGCGGCCTGAACCAGTATAAACCGCTGTCTCTGTGTAATCGCCGGTGTTGACGGTCCTTAAACCCCTATTTTACCGTCAACATTTGACCCTAAAACCCACCAAAAAGGCATGAAATGTAGTCAAATAGGTTTCAAACTAACCGAATTCCACATGTCCATAGAATTTTATTTGAATGCAGGATTTGAACCAAATTTGGACATTTTGACCCACCAGGAGACGAGCCCACTCGGCAGGGCCCAAATGGGCCGCGGAGGGGTGGCGCCCGCCACCCCTAGGTGGCGCCCGCCAGTCCAAAGTGGCGCCCGCCACTTGGGTTGGCCCAACTTCACCCCCCTGCCACGTCACCGATCCGTGTGACCTCCCCAGGGCCAAATCTCGGCCCTTGGTCACTAGGTCAGTGGCATCGGACGGCTCAGGGTGAAGTGACGTGGATCATGGCTGATGGGCGGTTGCTAGGACATGCAACCGACCTCCAAACCGCCTCGGACAACCACCTGGATGCCATTGAAGCCAAGGCGGTGCATCCAACGGTGATGGAGGTGGCGGCCGCTACCTAGGGCTGGCGCCCGCCACTAGGGTTAGCCCTAGGGCGGCTGGCTCCCCCCTATAAGTACCCCCCTCACTCACCTAGGCTATAAATACCCCCCTGAAGTCACCTCTCCATTCGTACCATTCCAAGCAGAGCAACTCCAAGCTAGAGAACTGAGAGCTAGGTTAGAAGCTTAGAGAGCTTAGGCAAGTAGGTAGCTAGTTGAGCAAGGCATCTTCGCCCTCGCAGTAGCGCTGCTCAAGGCTTAGCTCAAGAGTAGAGGCGTGCGAGTGATCGGCTCTGGAGCTGGGAAGAGTCTTCCTTCATCTCCAGTTCAGGTTTTGCTCTTGTTACTCAAGCATTTTACTTTATTCTATTTTATCATTTCAAGTATTTACTTTACTCTACTTATCAGTATTGAGTGCTATACTTGATTGACTGCTTGAGTGCCTAGCTATCCTACAGTTCAATTCACTTGGCCACAGTAGTTAATCTCTAGTGAGCTTAGTGTTTGATCTTTGCCAATAGGTTGCTTAGTTAGTTTCGTGTTTATCTTATTAAGTCATGTGTTTGCTCTGACGTTCGCAAGGGTGTCTCTATTCAGAGCTAGGATAGAGATAGTTGGAATATAGTTAAGCGTGGTGCTTAGTTATAGACCTACCTTCAGATACGGCTGGACCCCCGGATAGCTGTGGTAGCAAGCAGGTGGTGACAGCCCTGAGCGCCTTGAATTCCACCACGTAGTTGGCCCAGTTTAACAGTAAGGCTCGTTGTGCTAGCGTTCAACCTAAGTAAGTGGTAAAGGCTAGTACGCCTCGATACTTGACAAGATAGGACTAAAACTATACTCAACTTGGTTGCTTTATTGTCTTTTGCCTGCCCTGCTTCATCATTATCTTGCTTGGTAGTTATCTTGCTTAGTGGTTACCCAGGTTAGTTATCCCTAGTTATCTTAGTTACCTCTTAGTTATCCTTGGTTACCCTATACCCCCCTACCTATCGATCCACCCTACCTTAACCATCCTTTTCATCCTTACCTAGCCATCCATATTCTTTCTAGCCTTTCTTCTCCCCTTTTCTCTTTTCTCCTTTTCTTCGACTCTCATCCCCTCCTTGACTCAACTCATCCACCACCCTAGCCTTCCCTTGGGATCAAATAAATCGACACCTGGTACTCCCAGGCGAAGTGCTACAACCGATAGTTCTGTGCGCTTGCAGAATCTCCTCCTGGTAGATTGCATTCACTCTAGCTAGCTCCTACTAGTGTCGGGATTGACAACCCCGCTTGGCATTAGTAGATAGCTGCTTTAGCTTCACTCCTTTAGGTATAGTGACTGGACTTGCTTCAAGCACTCCTGACACCGTTGCCGGGAATAGACCCCATAGTCTACTCCTAGTGACAACGTTAGAAAGTGCCAACAAGCATTTCTGGGCCGCTACCGGGGATAGTGCCTAGCTCTATCTTTAGTGAAGTTAAGAACTACCAACAAGCATTTCTGGCGCCGTTGCCGGGGAAGGCAATCGGTGTATCGGTTGAGTCCGTGTCGAATTTATCCTCGCTTAAGCTCCCGCTTAGCGAATCCCATCCTCACCCATTCTTTCTTTCCCTAACTCTTCTTATCTTTTTCCTTCATCTTTTTCAACTTCTTTCTTTCTTATCTCGTTCTATCTTCGCGATGGCCAACAAAGCCATTCGTGAATTCTCTGCTCCTTCTGCCGCTAATATAGCGACGGGACCAGACGTGATCGATGCCAACCTCAATTTTGAGTTAAAACCGGCTCTGATCACGATGGTCCAAGCTAGCCCGTTCTGTGGCAAGGCTCATGAGGATGCCAACGCTCACCTCCAACAGTTCTTGGAGATTTGCGGCACCTTCACCATTAAGGGGATAACCCGAGAAGCCATCCGTCTTCGTCTCTTTCCTTTCTCTTTGCTAGGAAAAGCGAAGCAATGGTTCTATACCGATCGCAACGCTGTAGACACATGGGACAAGTGTTCCAATGCTTTTCTCGCTAAGTTCTTTCCTATGGGCAAGACGACTGCTCTACGTAACTAAATCTCCAGCTTTACGCAACAAGCCGAGGAATCTATTCCCGAGGCTTGGGAGAGGTTGCAAGAGTATATCGCTGCTTGTCCGCACCATGGTATGGAGGACTGGCTATTAATCCAGAACTTCTACCATGGCCAAACCCCTCTCTCTAGAAGCCATTTGGATGCCGCCGCCGGCGGTGCATTCTTTTCTTTGAATGTTGCAGATGCTAAGGCTCTCATAGAGAAGATGGTGTCAAACCAAGGATGGAATGACGAGAGGCTGCAGCCCCGTAAGCGAGGTATACATTCCCTTAAGGAAGCCGACATGATCGTGGCCAAGATGGACCTGCTGGCAAAGAAGCTGGACAGCTGTGAGAAGATGAACCAACAAGAGAGTGTCCAATCTCTGGAATCTTACATGACTTGTGAAGTCTGTGGAGAAATCGGACATTCTGGGAACTACTGCCCCGAGCTACATGAAGATTTGAACTTCATCAACAACAGCAACGGTTTCCGTCAACCACATCAAGGATGGAATCAGCACTCCAATTCTCAAGGTAACAATTCATTCCCTCGCTCTAATTTTCATAATTCTGATAATTTCTCGTTCTTAAAAGATTTAGTTTACTCACAAGGTAAAACTACTAATTACTTGAAAGAGAAATTAATGGCGAATGATAAAATCCTTGAGAAGATAAATGCTAAATTGGAAGATTTCTCATCTGCTCTGAAAAATCAACTTAGCTTTAATAAGATGTTAGAAACCCAATTAGCTCAACTTGCTGCAATCATACCATCTCTTGAATCTGGTAAAATTCCTGCTAAACCTGACATGGAAACTGCTAATATGGTTGAAATAAAATATTTTAACTATTATGAAGATCAAACCATAACTATTAAAAAGGGTGATCCTGATAGTCCCATAATTAGATGCTCAATCTTTGGTAAAGTCTTTAAAAATGCCATGTGTGATTTAGGATTGAGTGTGAACATTCTATCTAAAGATTTTTATGAAAACTCATCCTTTCCACCCATGTCATCCACATCTGCCTATGTTGTGCTAGCTGATCAATCCACTTGCTATGTAGAAGGAATAGTTCATGATTTACCTTTTCATATTAGAGGCTCCTATGTCCCTGTTGATTTCATAATACTAGATATGGGAAATAGGAAAGATGTGCCTTTAATTTTGGGTAGACCCTTCTTGAATACTGTTAATGCTTGCATATATGTCGGGAGTGGTAAAATTCATATGACATTAGGAAGGAGGCAGGAAATATTCTCCTTCTCCCGAGACCCCGCATATGCCGCTAACATGCAGGTAGCAAAACCCGTTCATACCAAGAAGAGGCACCCAGGAACAAGGTGGAACAGAAAGAAAGAACCACCTCCTCCTAAGTTGTGTGATTCACATAACAAAGGAGAGGTGCCAAAAGAAGAAGAACCAGATGGAGTACTAAGAGAAGAAGTGCCCAAGGAAGAAGATCCACCCGATAAGGATGAAACTCCATGGACCTAAGGTATGGTTTTATTTTATTTATTTTCCTTCAATTTCCCTTTTTGAATAAATAACATATGCCATGCATGCAACTAAAAAAAACAACCAGTTATCATTAGTTATATGCATAGGTATATGTTCACTTAAAATATCATAGGATAGTTTCCCTTTTCACAACATTAGATAGTTTCCCTTTTATTAAAAATGAGAACAAGAGCTCCGACTGAGAAGAAGAAGGCCCTTCACCAAGCAAGAAGCCAGCTTGGGGGAGACTCCCGCTCCAATAAGGTATGTCTCCAGCCTACCCTTTACATTCAGTTCTTAAATTCTATATCTTTTTGAATGTCATATGCTTGCCTAAGTATCCATCCATGAATAATATTGATAAAATCTGCTTAAACATGTTGAAACCTGAATAAGATTTGAAATATGACATGCAAATGCTATTGCTATGGTTTGAATAACTAGTATTATCTAAGTTGTAGCTTTTGTGGGTTGCACATGCTTTAACTGAAATCATGCTTAGTGAGTAAAGTTAGTAAGAAATGGAGTAATTCTTTAAACTTGTTAAGGTGAAATTAGGACCTAATCTGGAGGATTTCTTTTAAAAATTATGAAAACCTTGCTAAAAGTTCCTCCTAGATTTTATCCCATCCCACCACCAGCCAAATATTTGCTAGTCATTAGTCAAAACTACATAGAGCTTTGTTTGTGTTGAGCTTTGTTAGGCCTCATAGATCTTAGTAGAGAAGCTTATCATAACTTTTGAATCAAGATACACGTACACCCACCATAAATTGCCTACTATCCACTTCGGAAGTTTGCAACCACCAAATAAATTGCTTAGTCTCTACACTGGAGATATGCAATACCCTGCCAAACATCCCATTGCTAGCCTTATGCTTATTCCTACACTGGGAATAAGCATTTCTCTCCCTTTCCCTATTCATTTCAAAAATCCTTTCCTATAGATGGTCTGGGGAATTCTAGAGCTAAAAAAAAGAGAGAGAGAGAAAAAGCTTTTGAGCAAATCAGCTCAAAAGGAGACTATGTCCTATAAAATGTGAGGACACATTTTTGTTTACTCACACTGTATCCCAAAAAAAAGAGCAAAGTAGCTCAAGAGAGGACCATGTCCTAAGAAAGTGTGAGGACACATCTTTTGTCCACTCACTTTGTATTCAAAAAAAGAAAAAGAGAGAATTATCATTAGCACTAGACCCCAGAAAATCAACTAGGAAGGATTATGAAATGTCTCTCCATACACTTCCACATAACCACACATGCACATCTTGATCAATTTTTATGATTTGCTGCTCCTTGTGATCTGAGTGTCTAACTTAGCAATAAACATCAGGCAATTTGCTCATGGTTCTTAGCCTACCTATAGCTCTACATATCATTCTTTAGAAATAGGAAAGGCTACATTTTGGCCTAAGTGAGGATTTAAACACCACTGACTGATTGAGTGATCTAGGAGGACTTAAGCAAGTTGTTATCTTTTGAAAACCTCGAAAAACCTCCAGATAGAATCCTTGTCAAACCTAAGCAAGATAAAAGTTTCCTATCTACTGCTTTATTTTACTCTTGCATGTTTGAAGTGAAAAGCTATACGCCCCACATTGCTATGATTCATGATATATGCTAAGTTACTTCTTACTATACAATATGCACTTGCATACATTTTAATTTTGCTATCCATCTCATGCTTAATGCTTAAACCACATTTTTGCTCGAGGACGAGCAACAGGTTAGCTTGGGGAAGCTTGTTGACGGTCCTTAAACCCCTGTTTTACCGTCAACATTTGACCCTAAAACCCACCAAAAAGGCATGAAATGTAGTCAAATAGGTTTCAAACTAACCGAATTCCACATGTCCATAGAATTTTATTTGAATGCAGGATTTGAACCAAATTTGGACATTTTGACCCACCAAGAAACGAGCCCACTCGGCAGGGCCCAAATGGGCCGAGGAGGGGTGGCGCCCGCCACCCCTAGGTGGCGCCCGCCAGTCCAAAGTGGCGCCCGCCACTTGGGTTGGCCCAACTTCACCCCCCTGCCACGTCATGTAACACCCTAAAATTTTTCTCCAAAACAAAATAGGTGAAAATGCTTTAATTATGAATTTTTGTGAAGCATTTAACCTAGGGATTAAAATAATTTTTGTTGAATTAAAATAATAGGGGCAACATGTTTTTGCATTCATGCTGATGCACTGGATTTATTGAAGTGACTGGTTTTTGCCAAAACTCAAAATGAATTCAAACTTCATTTGGAAATGTTTTGAAATGCTTTGAAACAAATGAAAACGGAATTTCCTTTTCTCTTCCTCTCTCCTTCCCTTGTTTCGGCCCAACCGCCCGGGCAGCCCAGCCGCCGGCGCCCTTCCCCTCCTCTCTCCCCTCTCCCTCCCATTCGGCCCGAAGGCCCAGCTTGCCCCGGTCCTGTTTTTTTTTTCTCCTTTCTGCGCTGGGCTTCCTCCCTCCCTCCTTTCTCCTCGAGCGCGGCCCGCAGGCCGGCCCGCTCCGCGCCCGCGTTGCAGCCGCCGCGCGCTCCCTCCCCTTCTATCTCTCTGACGTCGCGGCCCCGCCCGTCAGCGTCTTCCTTCTCCCTCCCCTTCGCTCTCGCCCGAGCGCAACCGCCGCGCTCCGCGTCGTCCGCGCGTCGTGCGGCGCCCGCTCCCACGATCTCGGCCTCCTCCTCATCCTTTTAGCAGATGCGCCCGCACCCCGCTCCTTCTTTCCCCTCTCCCACTCCCGCAGCGCCGTGCAGAGCACCCTCCAGAGCCCCTCCGCGCCATTGCCGCCGCCGCCGTGCTCGCGCCGTCGTCTCGCTGCTCCGCCGGCCGATTCGACGCCGCGGGAGCTCCGCGCCACAGAGGAGGTGCCCCCTAACCCCTTCCCTCGCTTCCTTGAACTCGGAGTCGCCCTAACCGCCGTTTTTCTTGAGCAGTTCTCTCGTCGACCGTCGGTCTCCGCCGTTCGTCGCGGTTCGCCGTCGTCCGAGCCTCCCCGTCCCTTGCTTCAACGCGGTGAGCACCCCTTGCGATCCTCTATCTCCCTGATTCCTTGGTTTGGCTCAGGGTGCCCTCAGAGCCCGTGGCCGCGAGCTCCGTTTCGTCGCCCATGGCGGGTGCGCGCACGCCGTCGCGAAGCGCCGCGACGTCGCGGCCTCGGCCGCGCCCGGCGTGCCGTCGGCCCGCCCCCGCATGCGCAAACCCCCATGCCTAATCTAAGCCGTCTGTCTCCGATCCGACGGCCCTGGTCGGCCGGTACCCCTTCGCCGGTCGTTTTGCTTAAGAGCCCCTGAAGAAACCATGAATCAACCCGCACTCCGACCGGCACTATTCCCTGAGTCTTGAGAATCTTTCTTTAAGCCCCCTGTGCTTCTTCTTAATCGAGGCGCAGTCCAGCTCAGAGAAAAATCCGTTTCCTTTTATTTTAAATGCCGAAAATAGTTTCAGTTTATTTACAGAAATTCCACTACCTTGTTTTGCTTATAAAATTCACGTTTTAGCTCCGATTTGACCCGTTCAAATTGCGTTAGCTTCGTAATTTAGTGCTCTACCCGTTTATACCCCTGTTAGCCTGTTTTGGGCAGTTTAGCTTTAGGGTCCATGTTAATCTTGTTTAGGGCTTTAGAAATACCGTTTCGATCGTAACTTTCACGCCGTAACTCCGTTTTCGATGAACCAAAACTTGTTGTGATCGTAGAAATGCGTACTTCAGTTTTATCAAAGTTTTATTTCAGTTTAATACTGTTTGGTGTATCGTTCTAATAATAGCTCTGTTTGCATCGTGTATGTTTGCACCTGGAATGCGTGGTGATGTGGTGATCGAGTAGACGGTGAGTCGGTGTGGTGCGATCAGGACCCCTCGTTCAGTGACCAGCAGGAAGATCAGTTCTACGACAACCAAGGCAAGTTAGCATGGGACTTCCTTGCTTACCTATACACTTTACTTTAATCACTCATTTATGCATGTGTCCAATTGAGCAACCTTAGAAAACCCACTTAGCTTTGTGATCTGTGATGTTCTTGTTCCCGTGGGATATATGCATATGGGTAGCTTTGCTAGTGCTAACTGACTTATAATCGATCCAGTCCAATGATGAATATGTTCTCATGATGATACGTGTTAAACGGTTAATAAAACCTGCTGTTAGCAAAAGCTGGGTTTGACAGTGCTACCATGAGTGCTATATGGCTCTGGTTTTAGCTCAGTACACTGGACCTTTTCTAACTTGTTAGCGGTACCCCAGAGGGGCGCAAGAGGGGCTTGCCTCTACGGATGTAGGGCTGCTCCTGTTCCTATGAGTATAGCTGCGATGGCCTTGTGCCATAGGAAAGGGGGGTTTGCTATGTCTGATTGCCAAGGAAACCTCGCGGCCCTAACCTGTTAGACGAACCAGCGAAAGGCTTCATAGTGTGCCCTGCCGATCTACCTCGGAAGTGGATCAAGAGGTTGGCCGCCTCGGGCACAAGGGTAACACGGCTTATGGGTAAAGATGCGCAACCTCTGCAGAGTGTAAAACTGTTATAACAGCCGTGCTCACGGTCACGAGCGGCCCGGAAAACTAGCAGAACTATGATACTTAATTAAATGATACTTTATGTTGATGGTGCTCTTATGGTGAATCATTTATCATTGATGGACAATATGGATCAGGGGTTTAAGGGTTAAGCACAATACTCGTTTACTCTAATGTTAAAACTTTGCCAATTTAAAAGCTAACTGCAGTCAGACAGTGTCAGCCTTTTTGAGCCTCATGAACCCTATGTTAGCTTGCTAAGTACGTGGAGTACTTACGCTTGTTGTTTATCTTCTTTTTGGGCAAAATCCCGGATGGGTAACAGATGAAGGTGCAGTTGGCGACTTTCCTGAAGACTTCTAGGCTAGCTGCTCCCCAGTCGACGTTTCCCTGTGGCTTAGTTTGTATACCAGTTCAGTGATCTGTGGTTCAGTATGTTGTAAGACTCTGTTTTAAATGCTGTCGTGATGTAATAAACAATGTGATGATGCCACTCTTGTAATTTGTCTACTTATGTGTGTGATTTTTCCTGGGCACACATGAGTATGTTGTCTCAACTTTATCCTTAAAGTTGGGGTGTGACAATTTGGTATCAAAGCTTTGTTGACTGTAGGACGCAAGCCTAGCTAGGAAATGGACGTCTAACACCTTTTTGTTACCTGTTCATGCTTATTTTATTAACTTGTTACTTTATTAAAATTTATACCTGCTTCTTATTCTTATTCTATTGCATAAAACTAATTGTTTCAGCTTATCTTATCTTGTTTTATAACGTCAGGATGCCTCGCATGAACACCCGTGCCTACCGTGCACTTTTCACCAGCCAGCCTGCTCCCCCTGTGGTCCACGTCAGTGATGGTTCCTCCAGCTCCTCCAACGCCGTCTTCATGGAGGATGAAGAGTTGACCGTTACTCCAGCAGTTTCTGAGGAGCTAGCAGCGCCACCACCGCCCCCTGCAGCAGTTCCCGAGTCTCCAGCTCCGGAAGTGCCTGCTCCGGAGGTGCCAGTCCCAGTGGAGCCCGTGCCTGAGGCGCCAGCGCCTGAGGTTCCCGCTTCAGAGGCACCCGCTCCTGCAGCGCCTGACGCTCCACCAGCTTCTGCGGCACCAGCCTTCGTGCCAGTGTACCCGGTGGTACACTCTCCCGCCGCTTCGTCAGTTTCGGCAGCAGCACCCCCTGCCTCTCCAGCAGCGCAGGTGGTGGAAGATCTTGGTTGGGATCGTCACTTCATGTTCAAGAAGCCCGACGAGACAGCATACTATCACAGTATGCTGGTTCGTCTGCTGGAGGAGTACTACCCGGAGATGGAGGCTAAGCTCCAGTACCACTGCGGCGAGTATACCCACCCTTTGGAGGCTACATACTGGAAGTCCGACCTGATGGTTACAGGTTGGAAAGCTGCTGATCAAGCCCATGTCATAGAGTCGGCTCACAGGACTACCACCAAGCGTGGTGATGCCCTCGCAAGTATGGAGGATGCGGCGCAGGATGCTTACCTGCATTACCATGGCCTTCGCTTCCAGATGATGAGGAATGATCGCTACCGCTACCTGCCTCAAAGTGACATGGAGGGCTCGTGGCGAACCCTGCTACCACCAGTGGAGTACCCGGTTCTGGTCTCTACCGCCCAGCATGCCTATGAGGTGCATAGGAAGGCGGACAAGGTGCAGGATGACCTGCGTGCTGCCCAGAAGGTGATAAGGCGTTTGGAGCGCGAAGTGGATTACCTTCGCGGTGAGCTAGACTATGCAGCTGTTTACAAGAAGAAGTACAGAGCCAACGATGCCCCGGTGGAGCCCAGTAGCTTGCCTACCATGATCAGTTACCTCGTTTAGACACGTTGTTTTAAGTTTCAGCTTGTGTTATGTGAACCTGTGGTGTTTGTGTTACTTATGTTGGTGAACTACGTTTGTTTGGATCTTTGCTTGTGTGTGGTGAAGTATGGGTTATGTCCGTGCTTCTCCAAGTTAAACATCATCTTGTGTTTTATAAAGTTGCTTATCTCCTATGTCTGCGTTGCTGTTTTCTGGAGCAGCCGGTGTTTAAATCTGTATATCTCTTAATCCGTGTCCCCAAAAATTATGAAATTTTTGTGGGAGTAGCTAGACTGATGTACCTTTCAAACGAATCTGGAACCAAGTCTTTATCTATTCGGATCTAGGAGATATGCCTGTTTAAAGTCGATGTTTCTGCGCAGTCTGTCATCCAGAACAGGTTCTGTTCAATGCTGTTCTCGGCCCAGAATCTTGTCGAATCTGAAAAAGTGTTCTATATGAAAGTTGTAGCTGGTCTCTTAAGCTTTCCAACGATGTCTGGTTCATTCCCGTTGGATTTCTATAGCTCGAGTTATGCCCGTTTTAGTGAGCTGCTGTTGATAAGAATGTGCACAGAAAATTTCAGCAATGTTCATTTATGTTCATATATACATTCTATGTTGGATATAAAGGTCTAACTCTTGCGCATTTGTTGGTGAGCAGATGGCAGCAAGGGGTGGACGCGGAAGAGGCCGTGGCCGTGGGCGCGGTGCCCCTATGGACCCGCCACCGCCACCGCCGCCAGTGACCATCGAACAGTTGATGGCCACGCAGAATCAACTTATGCACGCCATGATGAACCGCCTGGATCAGGCGCCCGCGGCAGCACCTCAACCTCTTCAAGTCAGGGACCGTCGAGGAGAGTTCCTGAAGGGCCACCCACCAGTGTTCTCTCACGCCTCTGAACCACTGGAGGCGGATGACTGGCTCCGTGCAGTGGAGAAACAGCTGAACATTGCCCAGTGCACCGACTATGAGAAGGTGCTCTATGCCTCGGGGCAACTGCAGGGAGCAGCACAAGATTGGTGGGATGCGTTCATGTTCGGCCGTCCCCAAGATGCTCCAGTTGTCACATGGCAGGAGTTCAAAGAGAACTTCAGATCCTATCACATCCCTGATGGTCTCGTAGAGTTGAAGCAAGAGGAGTTCCGCTCCTTGAAGCAAGGGTCCATGTCAGTGGCGCAGTACCGCGACAAGTTTGCTCAGCTATCGCGTTATGCCCCTCAGGATGTGGCCAATGACAAGGACAAACAGCGCCGTTTCTTGAATGGTCTTTATGATGGGTTGCAGCTCCAGTTGATGTCCAACACCTACACGAACTATCAGGCCCTGGTCAATAGGGCGATAGTTATTGACAACAAGAGGAAGGAAATGGAGGCAAAGAAAAGAAGCTTCCAAGGCCAGTCATCGGGGAGCAACACTCATCCCCGAATCAACCCACAACAAGGTTACCCCCAGAGGAGTCAAGGCAACCAGTGGAACAGGGGACAACACCCCCAGAACAACCAGAACCAACAGCGCCCTCCCTACCAACAGCAGTCAGGGGGTCAGCGCTACCAGCAGCAGCCAGGAGGACAGAGGTTCCAACAGCAGAGCAGTCAAGCCTCACGCCAGGGAGCACCCAACTCCACTCCCATGAAGAATGCAGCTCAGCAGAACCCCAACGCTTGCTACCGTTGCGGGGAGACAGGACACTATGCTCATCTGTGTCCTAAGAAGCAGAACCCTCAAGTCCCGCGAAATCAAGTGGGGAACCCGAAGCAGAACACCCAACCCACTAACACTGGGCGGGTGAACCATGTATCTGCCGATTCTGCCCTGGATGCACCGGATGTCATGATGGGTACGTTCAGCATCAACTCAATCCCAGCAACCGTACTATTTGATTCTGGTGCTTCGCATTCCTTCATTTCACAGTCATTTGTTAGAATGCATGGTGTGCCTTTATGTGCAATGAAAGAAACAATCATAGTAAACTCACCAGGGGGTAGTATGCCTGCAAATTTTTGGAGCCCCACCTCTAGTGTCAACCTAAGGGGGGTAGACTTTAAAGTAAAGCCTATAGTGCTAAGAACAGCAGGTATAGATCTCATCTTGGGTATGGATTGGATGAAGCAACATGGGGCTGTCATTCAGTGCCAAGAAAGGTCAGTTGTTATATCTACACCTAAGGGAGACAGAATCTGTGTGCAAGTGGTGATGAAAGAGCAGCCAACTGCCACGGTCAACCAGATGGATGCGAGCGGTGCAGAGCAAGATCGGGTGGTGGACGAGTTCCCTGATGTCTTTCCTGATGATCTGCTAGGTATGCCACCTGATCGCGATGTTGAGTTCATTATTGAATTACTGCCTGGAACTGCACCAATATCTAAAAGACCTTATAGAATGGGGGTAAATGAATTAGAAGAACTTAAGAAACAGCTTAAGGAGTTGTTAGAGAAAGGGTATATACGCCCTAGTGCTTCTCCTTGGGGAGCACCTGTGATTTTTGTGGATAAGAAAGATGGTAGCCAAAGGATGTGTGTGGACTATAGGTCTTTAAATGAGGTCACCATTAAAAACAAATACCCTCTACCCCGGATAGACGATCTATTTGACCAACTCAGAGGAGCATGTGTGTTCTCTAAAATAGATCTCAGGTCTGGATATCACCAGTTGAAAATCCGGAACTCAGACATTCCTAAGACTGCTTTCACAACGCGGTATGGATTGTATGAGTATACAGTAATGTCTTTTGGACTGACCAATGCCCCAGCCTATTTCATGTATCTGATGAATAAAGTGTTCATGGAATACCTCGATAAGTTTGTGGTGGTGTTCATAGACGACATTCTAGTGTTCTCTAAAACAGAAGAGGAACATGCTGAACATCTAAGGATGGTTCTGCAGAAGTTGAGAGAGCATCAACTCTATGCCAAGAGGAGCAAGTGTGAATTTTGGCTGAAGGAAGTCTCTTTCTTAGGGCATGTTGTCTCTAACGGAGGTATATCCGTTGATCCTAGCAAAGTGCAAGATGTGTTGGACTGGAACCCGCCAACCAATGCCAGTGAAATCCGAAGTTTTCTGGGTTTGGCCGGGTACTATAGGAGGTTCATTGAAGGATTCTCCAAGCTCGCAAAGCCTATGACTGCCTTGTTGGAAAAGTATGCTAAGTTTGTGTGGTCTGATAAATGTCAAGCAAACTTTGAAGAGTTAAAGAGGAGATTAACCTCAGCACCCGTCCTAGTTCTGCCAGACTTGAACAAAAGCTTCTCCATCTATTGTGATGCATCTCGTCTTGGACTTGGATGTGTTCTAATGCAAGACGGAAGAGTAGTAGCCTATGCTTCTAGACAGCTGAGAAAGCACGAGGTGAACTATCCAACTCATGATTTGGAGTTAGCAGCTGTTGTCCATGCTCTGAAAATATGGAGACATTATCTAGTTGGGCATAAGTGTGATGTGTTCACGGATCATAAAAGTCTGAAGTACATATTTACTCAGTCAGATTTGAACTTGAGGCAACGCCGTTGGCTAGAATTGATCAAAGACTATGACCTAGAGGTACATTATCACCCAGGAAAGGCCAATGTCGTGGCCGATGCCTTGAGCAGAAAAACTTATGCAAATGGACTGCAAGTGGAATACATGTCAGCAGAGTTGAGAGCTGAAATGGCATATCTTAACCTATGCTTTGCCAACAATGTGGTGGAAATGTCAGTTGAGCCTGCTTTGGAAAAGAAATCCGTGAGGGTCAGTTGAAAGATGAGAAATTGAAAGAGATAGCAGAGAACATAGTGCTTGGAAAGGCACCAGGTTTCAGGATGGATGCTAATGGGACTCTTTGGTTTGGAAAAAGGATATGTGTGCCCGAAATGAAAGCTATCCGTGATGCCATCCTGCGAGATGCGCATGAATCCGCCTACTCCATACATCCCGGTAGTACCAAAATGTACTTGGATCTGAAGGAAAAGTACTGGTGGTATGGATTGAAGCGAGATGTAGCAGAATATGTGGCTCTATGTGACATCTGTCAGAAGGTCAAAGCTGAACATCAAAGGCCAGCAGGATTGTTACAACCTATGCAGATACCCGAGTGGAAATGGGAAGAAGTGGGAATGGACTTTATCACTGGATTACCCCGTACACAGAAAGGCTATGACTCCATGTGGGTAATAGTGGACCGCTCACTAAGGTCGCTCACTTCCTACCAGTTAAAACTACTTATAGTGGAGCAAGGTTAGCAGAACTGTACATGGAGAGGATTGTGTCTCTCCATGGTGTTCCAAAGAAAAATAGTGTCAGACAGAGGGACACAGTTCACTTCTCACTTTTGGCATCAGGTACATCAATCTCTGGGAACTAAGCTGAGGTTCAGTTCTGCATATCACCCACAAACAGATGGGCAGACTGAAAGGATAAACCAGATCTTGGAGGACATGTTGAGAGCATGTGCCCTTCAGCATGGAACTAGTTGGGATAAAAGCCTGCCATATGCTGAATTCTCATACAACAACAGTCACCAGAAGAGTCTGAAAATGGCTCCCTTCGAAGCTTTGTATGGACGGAAGTGTAGAACTCCCTTGTTCTGGAATCAGACAGGAGAAACTCAAGTGTTCGGACCGGATGTTCTTAGAAATGCTGAAGAACAAGTAAGGATGATCCGAGATAACTTGAGGATAGCTCAGTCCCGACAAAAGAGTTATGCAGATACTCGCAGGAGGGACCTAGTTTTCAAAGTGGGAGACTATGTGTATTTGAAAGTGTCACCCATGAGAAGCGTGAAGAGATTCAACATGAAAGGAAAGTTGGCACCCAGTTACATAGGTCCTTTCCGGATCTTAGCCAGACGTGGAGAAGTGGCCTATCAGCTCGAGTTACCTGAGAAGCTGTCAGGTGTACATGATGTGTTCCATGTTTCTCAGCTAAAGAAATGCCTGAGAGTACCTGAAGAGCAAGTTTCCCTGGAAGAGATCAAGATAGGAGAGGATCTCACTTACGAAGAGTACCCTGTCAAGATCTTGGAGACAGGCAGAAAGAGTTACCAGGAGCCGAGTTATCAAGATGTGCAAGGTTCAGTGGAACCGATATACAGAAGAAGAAGCTACTTGGGAAAGAGAAGAAGACCCTCGGAAATCCTATCCGCAGTTGTTTGAGTAAGCTCCAGTCGAATCTCGAGGACGAGATTCATCTTAAGGGGGGTAGAGTTGTAACACCCTAAAATTTTTCTCCAAAACAAAATATGTGAAAATGCTTTAATTATGAATTTTTGTGAAGCATTTAACCTAGGGATTAAAATAATTTTTGTTGAATTAAAATAATAGGGGCAACATGTTTTTGCATTCATGCTGATGCACTGGATTTATTGAAGTGACTGGTTTTTGCCAAAACTCAAAATGAATTCAAACTTCATTTGGAAATGTTTTGAAATGCTTTGAAACAAATGAAAACGGAATTTCCTTTTCTCTTCCTCTCTCCTTCCCTTGTTTCGGCCCAACCGCCCGGGCAGCCCAGCCGCCGGCGCCCTTCCCCTCCTCTCTCCCCTCTCCCTCCCATTCGGCCCGAAGGCCCAGCTTGCCCCGGTCCTGTTTTTTTTTCTCCTTTCTGCGCTGGGCTTCCTCCCTCCCTCCTTTCTCCTCGAGCGCGGCCCGCAGGCCGGCCCGCTCCGCGCCCGCGTTGCAGCCGCCGCGCGCTCCCTCCCCTTCTATCTCTCTGACGTCGCGGCCCCGCCCGTCAGCGTCTTCCTTCTCCCTCCCCTTCGCTCTCGCCCGAGCGCAACCGCCGCGCTCCGCGTCGTCCGCGCGTCGTGCGGCGCCCGCTCCCACGATCTCGGCCTCCTCCTCATCCTTTTAGCAGATGCGCCCGCACCCCGCTCCTTCTTTTCCCCTCTCCCACTCCCGCAGCGCCGTGCAGAGCACCCCTCCAGAGCCCCTCCGCGCCATTGCCGCCGCCGCCGTGCTCGCGCCGTCGTCTCGCTGCTCCGCCGGCCGATTCGACGCCGCGGGAGCTCCGCGCCACAGAGGAGGTGCCCCCTAACCCCTTCCCTCGCTTCCTTGAACTCGGAGTCGCCCTAACCGCCGTTTTTCTTGAGCAGTTCTCTCGTCGACCGTCGGTCTCCGCCGTTCGTCGCGGTTCGCCGTCGTCCGAGCCTCCCCGTCCCTTGCTTCAACGCGGTGAGCACCCCTTGCGATCCTCTATCTCCCTGATTCCTTGGTTTGGCTCAGGGTGCCCTCAGAGCCCGTGGCCGCGAGCTCCGTTTCGTCGCCCATGGCGGGTGCGCGCACGCCGTCGCGAAGCGCCGCGACGTCGCGGCCTCGGCCGCGCCCGGCGTGCCGTCGGCCCGCCCCCGCATGCGCAAACCCCCATGCCTAATCTAAGCCGTCTGTCTCCGATCCGACGGCCCTGGTCGGCCGGTACCCCTTCGCCGGTCGTTTTGCTTAAGAGCCCCTGAAGAAACCATGAATCAACCCGCACTCCGACCGGCACTATTCCCTGAGTCTTGAGAATCTTTCTTTAAGCCCCCTGTGCTTCTTCTTAATCGAGGCGCAGTCCAGCTCAGAGAAAAATCCGTTTCCTTTTATTTTAAATGCCGAAAATAGTTTCAGTTTATTTACAGAAATTCCACTACCTTGTTTTGCTTATAAAATTCACGTTTTAGCTCCGATTTGACCCGTTCAAATTGCGTTAGCTTCGTAATTTAGTGCTCTACCCGTTTATACCCCTGTTAGCCTGTTTTGGGCAGTTTAGCTTTAGGGTCCATGTTAATCTTGTTTAGGGCTTTAGAAATACCGTTTCGATCGTAACTTTCACGCCGTAACTCCGTTTTCGATGAACCAAAACTTGTTGTGATCGTAGAAATGCGTACTTCAGTTTTATCAAAGTTTTATTTCAGTTTAATACTGTTTGGTGTATCGTTCTAATAATAGCTCTGTTTGCATCGTGTATGTTTGCACCTGGAATGCGTGGTGATGTGGTGATCGAGTAGACGGTGAGTCGGTGTGGTGCGATCAGGACCCCTCGTTCAGTGACCAGCAGGAAGATCAGTTCTACGACAACCAAGGCAAGTTAGCATGGGACTTCCTTGCTTACCTATACACTTTACTTTAATCACTCATTTATGCATGTGTCCAATTGAGCAACCTTAGAAAACCCACTTAGCTTTGTGATCTGTGATGTTCTTGTTCCCGTGGGATATATGCATATGGGTAGCTTTGCTAGTGCTAACTGACTTATAATCGATCCAGTCCAATGATGAATATGTTCTCATGATGATACGTGTTAAACGGTTAATAAAACCTGCTGTTAGCAAAAGCTGGGTTTGACAGTGCTACCATGAGTGCTATATGGCTCTGGTTTTAGCTCAGTACACTGGACCTTTTCTAACTTGTTAGCGGTACCCCAGAGGGGCGCAAGAGGGGCTTGCCTCTACGGATGTAGGGCTGCTCCTGTTCCTATGAGTATAGCTGCGATGGCCTTGTGCCATAGGAAAGGGGGGTTTGCTATGTCTGATTGCCAAGGAAACCTCGCGGCCCTAACCTGTTAGACGAACCAGCGAAAGGCTTCATAGTGTGCCCTGCCGATCTACCTCGGAAGTGGATCAAGAGGTTGGCCGCCTCGGGCACAAGGGTAACACGGCTTATGGGTAAAGATGCGCAACCTCTGCAGAGTGTAAAACTGTTATAACAGCCGTGCTCACGGTCACGAGCGGCCCGGAAAACTAGCAGAACTATGATACTTAATTAAATGATACTTTATGTTGATGGTGCTCTTATGGTGAATCATTTATCATTGATGGACAATATGGATCAGGGGTTTAAGGGTTAAGCACAATACTCGTTTACTCTAATGTTAAAACTTTGCCAATTTAAAAGCTAACTGCAGTCAGACAGTGTCAGCCTTTTTGAGCCTCATGAACCCTATGTTAGCTTGCTAAGTACGTGGAGTACTTACGCTTGTTGTTTATCTTCTTTTTGGGCAAAATCCCGGATGGGTAACAGATGAAGGTGCAGTTGGCGACTTTCCTGAAGACTTCTAGGCTAGCTGCTCCCCAGTCGACGTTTCCCTGTGGCTTAGTTTGTATACCAGTTCAGTGATCTGTGGTTCAGTATGTTGTAAGACTCTGTTTTAAATGCTGTCGTGATGTAATAAACAATGTGATGATGCCACTCTTGTAATTTGTCTACTTATGTGTGTGATTTTTCCTGGGCACACATGAGTATGTTGTCTCAACTTTATCCTTAAAGTTGGGGTGTGACAATTTGGTATCAAAGCTTTGTTGACTGTAGGACGCAAGCCTAGCTAGGAAATGGACGTCTAACACCTTTTTGTTACCTGTTCATGCTTATTTTATTAACTTGTTACTTTATTAAAATTTATACCTGCTTCTTATTCTTATTCTATTGCATAAAACTAATTGTTTCAGCTTATCTTATCTTGTTTTATAACGTCAGGATGCCTCGCATGAACACCCGTGCCTACCGTGCACTTTTCACCAGCCAGCCTGCTCCCCCTGTGGTCCACGTCAGTGATGGTTCCTCCAGCTCCTCCAACGCCGTCTTCATGGAGGATGAAGAGTTGACCGTTACTCCAGCAGTTTCTGAGGAGCTAGCAGCGCCACCACCGCCCCCTGCAGCAGTTCCCGAGTCTCCAGCTCCGGAAGTGCCTGCTCCGGAGGTGCCAGTCCCAGTGGAGCCCGTGCCTGAGGCGCCAGCGCCTGAGGTTCCCGCTTCAGAGGCACCCGCTCCTGCAGCGCCTGACGCTCCACCAGCTTCTGCGGCACCAGCCTTCGTGCCAGTGTACCCGGTGGTACACTCTCCCGCCGCTTCGTCAGTTTCGGCAGCAGCACCCCCTGCCTCTCCAGCAGCGCAGGTGGTGGAAGATCTTGGTTGGGATCGTCACTTCATGTTCAAGAAGCCCGACGAGACAGCATACTATCACAGTATGCTGGTTCGTCTGCTGGAGGAGTACTACCCGGAGATGGAGGCTAAGCTCCAGTACCACTGCGGCGAGTATACCCACCCTTTGGAGGCTACATACTGGAAGTCCGACCTGATGGTTACAGGTTGGAAAGCTGCTGATCAAGCCCATGTCATAGAGTCGGCTCACAGGACTACCACCAAGCGTGGTGATGCCCTCGCAAGTATGGAGGATGCGGCGCAGGATGCTTACCTGCATTACCATGGCCTTCGCTTCCAGATGATGAGGAATGATCGCTACCGCTACCTGCCTCAAAGTGACATGGAGGGCTCGTGGCGAACCCTGCTACCACCAGTGGAGTACCCGGTTCTGGTCTCTACCGCCCAGCATGCCTATGAGGTGCATAGGAAGGCGGACAAGGTGCAGGATGACCTGCGTGCTGCCCAGAAGGTGATAAGGCGTTTGGAGCGCGAAGTGGATTACCTTCGCGGTGAGCTAGACTATGCAGCTGTTTACAAGAAGAAGTACAGAGCCAACGATGCCCCGGTGGAGCCCAGTAGCTTGCCTACCATGATCAGTTACCTCGTTTAGACACGTTGTTTTAAGTTTCAGCTTGTGTTATGTGAACCTGTGGTGTTTGTGTTACTTATGTTGGTGAACTACGTTTGTTTGGATCTTTGCTTGTGTGTGGTGAAGTATGGGTTATGTCCGTGCTTCTCCAAGTTAAACATCATCTTGTGTTTTATAAAGTTGCTTATCTCCTATGTCTGCGTTGCTGTTTTCTGGAGCAGCCGGTGTTTAAATCTGTATATCTCTTAATCCGTGTCCCCAAAAATTATGAAATTTTTGTGGGAGTAGCTAGACTGATGTACCTTTCAAACGAATCTGGAACCAAGTCTTTATCTATTCGGATCTAGGAGATATGCCTGTTTAAAGTCGATGTTTCTGCGCAGTCTGTCATCCAGAACAGGTTCTGTTCAATGCTGTTCTCGGCCCAGAATCTTGTCGAATCTGAAAAAGTGTTCTATATGAAAGTTGTAGCTGGTCTCTTAAGCTTTCCAACGATGTCTGGTTCATTCCCGTTGGATTTCTATAGCTCGAGTTATGCCCGTTTTAGTGAGCTGCTGTTGATAAGAATGTGCACAGAAAATTTCAGCAATGTTCATTTATGTTCATATATACATTCTATGTTGGATATAAAGGTCTAACTCTTGCGCATTTGTTGGTGAGCAGATGGCAGCAAGGGGTGGACGCGGAAGAGGCCGTGGCCGTGGGCGCGGTGCCCCTATGGACCCGCCACCGCCACCGCCGCCAGTGACCATCGAACAGTTGATGGCCACGCAGAATCAACTTATGCACGCCATGATGAACCGCCTGGATCAGGCGCCCGCGGCAGCACCTCAACCTCTTCAAGTCAGGGACCGTCGAGGAGAGTTCCTGAAGGGCCACCCACCAGTGTTCTCTCACGCCTCTGAACCACTGGAGGCGGATGACTGGCTCCGTGCAGTGGAGAAACAGCTGAACATTGCCCAGTGCACCGACTATGAGAAGGTGCTCTATGCCTCGGGGCAACTGCAGGGAGCAGCACAAGATTGGTGGGATGCGTTCATGTTCGGCCGTCCCCAAGATGCTCCAGTTGTCACATGGCAGGAGTTCAAAGAGAACTTCAGATCCTATCACATCCCTGATGGTCTCGTAGAGTTGAAGCAAGAGGAGTTCCGCTCCTTGAAGCAAGGGTCCATGTCAGTGGCGCAGTACCGCGACAAGTTTGCTCAGCTATCGCGTTATGCCCCTCAGGATGTGGCCAATGACAAGGACAAACAGCGCCGTTTCTTGAATGGTCTTTATGATGGGTTGCAGCTCCAGTTGATGTCCAACACCTACACGAACTATCAGGCCCTGGTCAATAGGGCGATAGTTATTGACAACAAGAGGAAGGAAATGGAGGCAAAGAAAAGAAGCTTCCAAGGCCAGTCATCGGGGAGCAACACTCATCCCCGAATCAACCCACAACAAGGTTACCCCCAGAGGAGTCAAGGCAACCAGTGGAACAGGGGACAACACCCCCAGAACAACCAGAACCAACAGCGCCCTCCCTACCAACAGCAGTCAGGGGGTCAGCGCTACCAGCAGCAGCCAGGAGGACAGAGGTTCCAACAGCAGAGCAGTCAAGCCTCACGCCAGGGAGCACCCAACTCCACTCCCATGAAGAATGCAGCTCAGCAGAACCCCAACGCTTGCTACCGTTGCGGGGAGACAGGACACTATGCTCATCTGTGTCCTAAGAAGCAGAACCCTCAAGTCCCGCGAAATCAAGTGGGGAACCCGAAGCAGAACACCCAACCCACTAACACTGGGCGGGTGAACCATGTATCTGCCGATTCTGCCCTGGATGCACCGGATGTCATGATGGGTACGTTCAGCATCAACTCAATCCCAGCAACCGTACTATTTGATTCTGGTGCTTCGCATTCCTTCATTTCACAGTCATTTGTTAGAATGCATGGTGTGCCTTTATGTGCAATGAAAGAAACAATCATAGTAAACTCACCAGGGGGTAGTATGCCTGCAAATTTTTGGAGCCCCACCTCTAGTGTCAACCTAAGGGGGGTAGACTTTAAAGTAAAGCCTATAGTGCTAAGAACAGCAGGTATAGATCTCATCTTGGGTATGGATTGGATGAAGCAACATGGGGCTGTCATTCAGTGCCAAGAAAGGTCAGTTGTTATATCTACACCTAAGGGAGACAGAATCTGTGTGCAAGTGGTGATGAAAGAGCAGCCAACTGCCACGGTCAACCAGATGGATGCGAGCGGTGCAGAGCAAGATCGGGTGGTGGACGAGTTCCCTGATGTCTTTCCTGATGATCTGCTAGGTATGCCACCTGATCGCGATGTTGAGTTCATTATTGAATTACTGCCTGGAACTGCACCAATATCTAAAAGACCTTATAGAATGGGGGTAAATGAATTAGAAGAACTTAAGAAACAGCTTAAGGAGTTGTTAGAGAAAGGGTATATACGCCCTAGTGCTTCTCCTTGGGGAGCACCTGTGATTTTTGTGGATAAGAAAGATGGTAGCCAAAGGATGTGTGTGGACTATAGGTCTTTAAATGAGGTCACCATTAAAAACAAATACCCTCTACCCCGGATAGACGATCTATTTGACCAACTCAGAGGAGCATGTGTGTTCTCTAAAATAGATCTCAGGTCTGGATATCACCAGTTGAAAATCCGGAACTCAGACATTCCTAAGACTGCTTTCACAACGCGGTATGGATTGTATGAGTATACAGTAATGTCTTTTGGACTGACCAATGCCCCAGCCTATTTCATGTATCTGATGAATAAAGTGTTCATGGAATACCTCGATAAGTTTGTGGTGGTGTTCATAGACGACATTCTAGTGTTCTCTAAAACAGAAGAGGAACATGCTGAACATCTAAGGATGGTTCTGCAGAAGTTGAGAGAGCATCAACTCTATGCCAAGAGGAGCAAGTGTGAATTTTGGCTGAAGGAAGTCTCTTTCTTAGGGCATGTTGTCTCTAACGGAGGTATATCCGTTGATCCTAGCAAAGTGCAAGATGTGTTGGACTGGAACCCGCCAACCAATGCCAGTGAAATCCGAAGTTTTCTGGGTTTGGCCGGGTACTATAGGAGGTTCATTGAAGGATTCTCCAAGCTCGCAAAGCCTATGACTGCCTTGTTGGAAAAGTATGCTAAGTTTGTGTGGTCTGATAAATGTCAAGCAAACTTTGAAGAGTTAAAGAGGAGATTAACCTCAGCACCCGTCCTAGTTCTGCCAGACTTGAACAAAAGCTTCTCCATCTATTGTGATGCATCTCGTCTTGGACTTGGATGTGTTCTAATGCAAGACGGAAGAGTAGTAGCCTATGCTTCTAGACAGCTGAGAAAGCACGAGGTGAACTATCCAACTCATGATTTGGAGTTAGCAGCTGTTGTCCATGCTCTGAAAATATGGAGACATTATCTAGTTGGGCATAAGTGTGATGTGTTCACGGATCATAAAAGTCTGAAGTACATATTTACTCAGTCAGATTTGAACTTGAGGCAACGCCGTTGGCTAGAATTGATCAAAGACTATGACCTAGAGGTACATTATCACCCAGGAAAGGCCAATGTCGTGGCCGATGCCTTGAGCAGAAAAACTTATGCAAATGGACTGCAAGTGGAATACATGTCAGCAGAGTTGAGAGCTGAAATGGCATATCTTAACCTATGCTTTGCCAACAATGTGGTGGAAATGTCAGTTGAGCCTGCTTTGGAAAAAGAAATCCGTGAGGGTCAGTTGAAAGATGAGAAATTGAAAGAGATAGCAGAGAACATAGTGCTTGGAAAGGCACCAGGTTTCAGGATGGATGCTAATGGGACTCTTTGGTTTGGAAAAAGGATATGTGTGCCCGAAATGAAAGCTATCCGTGATGCCATCCTGCGAGATGCGCATGAATCCGCCTACTCCATACATCCCGGTAGTACCAAAATGTACTTGGATCTGAAGGAAAAGTACTGGTGGTATGGATTGAAGCGAGATGTAGCAGAATATGTGGCTCTATGTGACATCTGTCAGAAGGTCAAAGCTGAACATCAAAGGCCAGCAGGATTGTTACAACCTATGCAGATACCCGAGTGGAAATGGGAAGAAGTGGGAATGGACTTTATCACTGGATTACCCCGTACACAGAAAGGCTATGACTCCATGTGGGTAATAGTGGACCGTCTCACTAAGGTCGCTCACTTCCTACCAGTTAAAACTACTTATAGTGGAGCAAGGTTAGCAGAACTGTACATGGAGAGGATTGTGTCTCTCCATGGTGTTCCAAAGAAAATAGTGTCAGACAGAGGGACACAGTTCACTTCTCACTTTTGGCATCAGGTACATCAATCTCTGGGAACTAAGCTGAGGTTCAGTTCTGCATATCACCCACAAACAGATGGGCAGACTGAAAGGATAAACCAGATCTTGGAGGACATGTTGAGAGCATGTGCCCTTCAGCATGGAACTAGTTGGGATAAAAGCCTGCCATATGCTGAATTCTCATACAACAACAGTCACCAGAAGAGTCTGAAAATGGCTCCCTTCGAAGCTTTGTATGGACGGAAGTGTAGAACTCCCTTGTTCTGGAATCAGACAGGAGAAACTCAAGTGTTCGGACCGGATGTTCTTAGAAATGCTGAAGAACAAGTAAGGATGATCCGAGATAACTTGAGGATAGCTCAGTCCCGACAAAAGAGTTATGCAGATACTCGCAGGAGGGACCTAGTTTTCAAAGTGGGAGACTATGTGTATTTGAAAGTGTCACCCATGAGAAGCGTGAAGAGATTCAACATGAAAGGAAAGTTGGCACCCAGTTACATAGGTCCTTTCCGGATCTTAGCCAGACGTGGAGAAGTGGCCTATCAGCTCGAGTTACCTGAGAAGCTGTCAGGTGTACATGATGTGTTCCATGTTTCTCAGCTAAAGAAATGCCTGAGAGTACCTGAAGAGCAAGTTTCCCTGGAAGAGATCAAGATAGGAGAGGATCTCACTTACGAAGAGTACCCTGTCAAGATCTTGGAGACAGCAGAAAGAGTTACCAGGAGCCGAGTTATCAAGATGTGCAAGGTTCAGTGGAACCGATATACAGAAGAAGAAGCTACTTGGGAAAGAGAAGAAGACCCTCGGAAATCCTATCCGCAGTTGTTTGAGTAAGCTCCAGTCGAATCTCGAGGACGAGATTCATCTTAAGGGGGGTAGAGTTGTAACACCCTAAAATTTTTCTCCAAAACAAAATATGTGAAAATGCTTTAATTATGAATTTTTGTGAAGCATTTAACCTAGGGATTAAAATAATTTTTGTTGAATTAAAATAATAGGGGCAACATGTTTTTGCATTCATGCTGATGCACTGGATTTATTGAAGTGACTGGTTTTTGCCAAAACTCAAAATGAATTCAAACTTCATTTGGAAATGTTTTGAAATGCTTTGAAACAAATGAAAACGGAATTTCCTTTTCTCTTCCTCTCTCCTTCCCTTGTTTCGGCCCAACCGCCCGGGCAGCCCAGCCGCCGGCGCCCTTCCCCTCCTCTCTCCCCTCTCCCTCCCATTCGGCCCGAAGGCCCAGCTTGCCCCGGTCCTGTTTTTTTTTCTCCTTTCTGCGCTGGGCTTCCTCCCTCCCTCCTTTCTCCTCGCGCGCGGCCCGCAGGCCGGCCCGCTCCGCGCCCGCGTTGCAGCCGCCGCGCGCTCCCTCCCCTTCTATCTCTCTGACGTCGCGGCCCCGCCCGTCAGCGTCTTCCTTCTCCCTCCCCTTCGCTCTCGCCCGAGCGCAACCGCCGCGCTCCGCGTCGTCCGCGCGTCGTGCGGCGCCCGCTCCCACGATCTCGGCCTCCTCCTCATCCTTTTAGCAGATGCGCCCGCACCCCGCTCCTTCTTTCCCCTCTCCCACTCCCGCAGCGCCGTGCAGAGCACCCTCCAGAGCCCCTCCGCGCCATTGCCGCCGCCGCCGTGCTCGCGCCGTCGTCTCGCTGCTCCGCCGGCCGATTCGACGCCGCGGGAGCTCCGCGCCACAGAGGAGGTGCCCCCTAACCCCTTCCCTCGCTTCCTTGAACTCGGAGTCGCCCTAACCGCCGTTTTTCTTGAGCAGTTCTCTCGTCGACCGTCGGTCTCCGCCGTTCGTCGCGGTTCGCCGTCGTCCGAGCCTCCCCGTCCCTTGCTTCAACGCGGTGAGCACCCCTTGCGATCCTCTATCTCCCTGATTCCTTGGTTTGGCTCAGGGTGCCCTCAGAGCCCGTGGCCGCGAGCTCCGTTTCGTCGCCCATGGCGGGTGCGCGCACGCCGTCGCGAAGCGCCGCGACGTCGCGGCCTCGGCCGCGCCCGGCGTGCCGTCGGCCCGCCCCCGCATGCGCAAACCCCCATGCCTAATCTAAGCCGTCTGTCTCCGATCCGACGGCCCTGGTCGGCCGGTACCCCTTCGCCGGTCGTTTTGCTTAAGAGCCCCTGAAGAAACCATGAATCAACCCGCACTCCGACCGGCACTATTCCCTGAGTCTTGAGAATCTTTCTTTAAGCCCCCTGTGCTTCTTCTTAATCGAGGCGCAGTCCAGCTCAGAGAAAAATCCGTTTCCTTTTATTTTAAATGCCGAAAATAGTTTCAGTTTATTTACAGAAATGCCACTAACTTGTTTTGCTTATAAAATTCACGTTTTAGCTCCGATTTGACCCGTTCAAATTGCGTTAGCTTCGTAATTTAGTGCTCTACCCGTTTATACCCCTGTTAGCCTGTTTTGGGCAGTTTAGCTTTAGGGTCCATGTTAATCTTGTTTAGGGCTTTAGAAATACCGTTTCGATCGTAACTTTCACGCCGTAACTCCGTTTTCGATGAACCAAAACTTGTTGTGATCGTAGAAATGCGTACTTCAGTTTTATCAAAGTTTTATTTCAGTTTAATACTGTTTGGTGTATCGTTCTAATAATAGCTCTGTTTGCATCGTGTATGTTTGCACCTGGAATGCGTGGTGATGTGGTGATCGAGTAGACGGTGAGTCGGTGTGGTGCGATCAGGACCCCTCGTTCAGTGACCAGCAGGAAGATCAGTTCTACGACAACCAAGGCAAGTTAGCATGGGACTTCCTTGCTTACCTATACACTTTACTTTAATCACTCATTTATGCATGTGTCCAATTGAGCAACCTTAGAAAACCCACTTAGCTTTGTGATCTGTGATGTTCTTGTTCCCGTGGGATATATGCATATGGGTAGCTTTGCTAGTGCTAACTGACTTATAATCGATCCAGTCCAATGATGAATATGTTCTCATGATGATACGTGTTAAACGGTTAATAAAACCTGCTGTTAGCAAAAGCTGGGTTTGACAGTGCTACCATGAGTGCTATATGGCTCTGGTTTTAGCTCAGTACACTGGACCTTTTCTAACTTGTTAGCGGTACCCCGGAGGGGCGCAAGAGGGGCTTGCCTCTATGGATGTAGGGCTGCTCCTGTTCCTATGAGTATAGCTGCGATGGCCTTGTGCCATAGGAAAGGGGGGTTTGCTATGTCTGATTGCCAAGGAAACCTCGCGGCCCTAACCTGTTAGACGAACCAGCGAAAGGCTTCATAGTGTGCCCTGCCGATCTACCTCGGAAGTGGATCAAGAGGTTGGCCGCCTCGGGCACAAGGGTAACACGGCTTATGGGTAAAGATGCGCAACCTCTGCAGAGTGTAAAACTGTTATAACAGCCGTGCTCACGGTCACGAGCGGCCCGGAAAACTAGCAGAACTATGATACTTAATTAAATGATACTTTATGATGATGGTGCTCTTATGGTGAATCATTTATCATTGATGGACAATATGGATCAGGGGTTTAAGGGTTAAGCACAATACTCGTTTACTCTAATGTTAAAACTTTGCCAATTTAAAAGCTAACTGCAGTCAGACAGTGTCAGCCTTTTTGAGCCTCATGAACCCTATGTTAGCTTGCTAAGTACGTGGAGTACTTACGCTTGTTGTTTATCTTCTTTTTGGGCAAAATCCCGGATGGGTAACAGATGAAGGTGCAGTTGGCGACTTTCCTGAAGACTTCTAGGCTAGCTGCTCCCCCAGTCGACGTTTCCCTGTGGCTTAGTTTGTATACCAGTTCAGTGATCTGTGGTTCAGTATGTTGTAAGACTCTGTTTTAAATGCTGTCGTGATGTAATAAACAATGTGATGATGCCACTCTTGTAATTTGTCTACTTATGTGTGTGATTTTTCCTGGGCACACATGAGTATGTTGTCTCAACTTTATCCTTAAAGTTGGGGTGTGACACGTCACCGATCCGTGTGACCTCCCCAGGGCCAAATCTCGGCCCTTGGTCACTAGGTCAGTGGCATCGGACGACTCAGGGTGAAGTGACGCGGATCTTGGCTGATGGGCGGTTGCTAGGACATGCAACCGACCTCCAAACCGCCTCGGACAACCACCTGGATGCCGTTGAAGCCAAGGCGGTGCATCCAACGGTGATGGAGGTGGCGGCCGCCACCTAGGGCTGGCGCCCGCCACTAGGGTTAGCCCTAGGGCGGCTGGCTCCCCCCTATAAGTACCCCCCTCACTCACCTGGGCTATAAATACCCCCCTGAAGTCACCTCTCCATTCATACCATTCCAAGCAGAGCAACTCCAAGCTAGAGAAGTGAGAGCAAGGTTAGAAGCTTAGAGAGCTTAGGCAAGTAGGTAGCTAGTTGAGCAAGGCATCTTCGCCCTCGCGGTAGCGCTGCTCAAGGCTTAGCTCAAGATTAGAGGCGTGCGAGTGATCGGCTCTGGAGCTGGGAAGAGTCTTCCTTCATCTCTAGTTCAGGTTTTGCTCTTGTTACTCAAGCATTTTACTTTATTCTATTTTATCATTTCAAGTATTTACTTTACTCTACCTATCAGTATTGAGTGCTATACTTGATTGATTGCTTGAGTGCCTAGCTATCCTACAGTTCAATTCACTTAGCCATAGTAGTTAATCTCTAGTGAGCTTAGTGTTTGATCTTTGCCAATAGGTTGCTTAGTTAGTTTAGTGTTTATCTTATTAAGTCAAGTGTTTGCTCTGACGTCCGCAAGGGTGTCTCTATTCAGAGCTAGGATAGAGATAGTTGGAATATAGTTAAGCATGGTGCTTAGTTATAGACCTACCTTCAGATACGGCTGCACCCCCGGATAGCTGTGGTAGCAAGCAGGTGGTGACAGCCCTGTGCGCCTTGAATTCCACCACGTAGTTGGCCCAGTTTAACAGTAAGGCTCGTTGTGCTAGCGTTCAACCTAAGTAAGTGGTAAAGGCTAGTACGCCTCGATACTTGACAAGATAGGACTAAAACTATACTCAACTTGGTTGCTTTATTGTCTTTTGCCTACCCTGCTTCATCATTACCTTGCTTGGTAGTTATCTTGCTTAGTGGTTACCCAGGTTAGTTATCCCTAGTTATCTTAGTTACCTCTTAGTTATCCTTGGTTGCCCTATACCCCCCTACCTATCGATCCAACCTACCTTAACCATCCTTTTCATCCTTACCTAGCCATCCATATTCTTTCTAGCCTTTCTTCTCCCCTTTTCTCTTTTCTCCTTTTCTTCGACTCTCATCCCCTCCTTGACTCAACTCATCCACCACCCTAGCCTTCCCTTGGGATCAAATAAATCGACACCTGGTACTCCCAGGCGAAGTGCTACAACCGATAGTTCTGTGCGCTTGCAGAATCTCCTCCTGGTAGATTGCATTCACTCTAGCTAGCTCCTACTAGTGTCGGGATTGACAACCCTGCTTGGCATTAGTAGATAGCTACTTTAGCTTCACTCCTTTAGGTATAGTGACTGGACTTGCTTCAAGCACTCCTGACACCGTTGCCGGGAATAGACCCCATAGTCTACTCCTAGTGACAACGTTAGAAAGTGCCAACAAGCATTTCTGGGCCGCTACCGGGGATAGTGCCTAGCTCTATCTTTAGTGAAGTTAAGAACTACCAACAAGCATTTCTGGCGCCGTTGCCGGGGAAGACAATCGGTGTATCGGTTGAGTCCGTGTCGAATTTATCCTCGCTTAAGCTCCCGCTTAGCGAATCCCATCCTAACCCATTCTTTCTTTCCCTGACTCTTCTTATCTTTTTCCTTCATCTTTTTCAACTTCTTTCTTTCTTATCTCGTTCTATCTTCGCGATGGCCAACAAAGCCATTCGTGAATTCTCTGCTCCTTCTGCCGCTAATATAGCGATGGGACCAGACGTGATCGATGCCAACCTCAATTTTGAGTTAAAACCGGCTCTGATCACGATGGTCCAAGCTAGCCCGTTCTGTGGCAAGGCTCATGAGGATGCCAACGCTCACCTCCAACAGTTCTTGGAGATTTGCGGCACCTTCACCATTAAGGGGATAACCCGAGAAGCCATCCGTCTTCGTCTCTTTCCTTTCTCTTTGCTAGGAAAAGCGAAGCAATGGTTCTATACCGATCGCAACGCTGTAGACACATGGGACAAGTGTTCCAATGCTTTTCTCGCTAAGTTCTTTCCTATGGGCAAGACGACTGCTCTACGCAACAAAATCTCCAGCTTTACGCAACAAGCCGAGGAATCTATTCCCGAGGCTTGGGAGAGGTTGCAAGAGTATATCGCTGCTTGTCCGCACCATGGTATGGAGGACTGGCTATTAATCCAGAACTTCTACCATGGCCAAACCCCTCTCTCTAGAAGCCATTTGGATGCCGCCGCCGGCGGTGCATTCTTTTCTTTGAATGTTGCAGATGCTAAGGCTCTCATAGAGAAGATGGTGTCAAACCAAGGATGGAATGACGAGAGGCTGCAGCCCCGTAAGCGAGGTATACATTCCCTTAAGGAAGCCGACATGATCGTGGCCAAGATGGACCTGCTGGCAAAGAAGCTGGACAGTTGTGAGAAGATGAACCAACAAGAGAGTGTCCAATCTCTGGAATCTTACATGACTTGTGAAGTCTGTGGAGAAACCGGACATTCTGGGAACTACTGCCCCGAGATACATGAAGATTTGAACTTCATCAACAACAGCAACGGTTTCCGTCAACCACATCAAGGATGGAATCAGCACTCCAATTCTCAAGGTAACAATTCATTCCCTCGCTCTAATTTTCATAATTCTGATAATTTCTCGTTCTTAAAAGATTTAGTTTACTCACAAGGTAAAACTACTAATTACTTGAAAGAGAAATTAATGGCGAATGATAAAATCCTTGAGAAGATAAATGCTAAATTGGAAGATTTCTCATCTGCTCTGAAAAATCAACTTAGCTTTAATAAGATGTTAGAAACCCAATTAGCTCAACTTGCTGCTATCATACCATCTCTTGAATCTGGTAAAATTCCTGCTAAACCTGACATGGAAACTGCTAATATGGTTGAAATAAAATATTTTAACTATTATGAAGATCAAACCATAACTATTAAAAAGGGTGATCCTGATAGTCCCATAATTAGATGCTCAATCTTTGGTAAAGTCTTCAAAAATGCCATGTGTGATTTAGGATTGAGTGTGAACATTCTATCTAAAGATTTTTATGAAAACTCATCCTTTCCACCCATGTCATCCACATCTGCCTATGTTGTGCTAGCTGATCAATCCACTTGCTATGTAGAAGGAATAGTTCATGATTTACCTGTTCATATTAGAGGCTCCTATGTCCCTGTTGATTTCATAATACTAGATATGGGAAATAGGAAAGATGTGCCTTTAATTTTGGGTAGACCCTTCTTGAATACTGTTAATGCTTGCATATATGTCGGGAGTGGTAAAATTCATATGACATTAGGAAGGAGGAAGGAAATATTCTCCTTCTCCCGAGACCCCGCATATGCCGCTAACATGCAGGTAGCAAAACCCGTTCATACCAAGAAGAGGCACCCAGGAACAAGGTGGAACAGAAAGAAAGAACCACCTCCTCCTAAGTTGTGTGATTCACATAACAAAGGAGAGGTGCCAAAAGAAGAAGAACCAGATGGAGTACTAAGAGAAGAAGTGCCCAAGGAAGAAGATCCACCCGATAAGGATGAAACTCCATGGACCTAAGGTATGGTTTTATTTTATTTATTTTCCTTCAATTTCCCTTTTTGAATAAATAACATATGCCATGCATGCAACTAAAAAAACAACCAGTTATCATTAGTTATATGCATAGGTATATGTTCACTTAAAATATCATAGGATAGTTTCCCTTTTCACAACATTAGATAGCTTCCCTTTTAATAAAAATGAGAACAAGAGCTCCGACTGAGAAGAAGAAGGCCCTTCACCAAGCAAGAAGCCAGCTTGGGGGAGACTCCCGCTCCAATAAGGTATGTCTCCAGCATACCCTTTACATTCAGTTCTTAAATTCTATATCTTTTTGAATGTCATATGCTTGCCTAAGTATCCATCCATGAATAATATTGATAAAATCTGCTTAAACATGTTGAAACCTGAATAAGATTTGAAATATGACATGCAAATGCTATTGCTATGGTTTGAATAACTAGTATTATCTAAGTTGTAGCTTTTGTGGGTTGCACATGCTTTAACTGAAATCATGCTTAGTGAGTAAAGTTAGTAAGAAATGGAGTAATTATTTAAACTTGTTAAGGTGAAATGAGGACCTAATCTGGAGGATTTCTTTTAAAAATTATGAAAACCTTGCTAAAAGTTCCTCCTAGATTTTATCCCATCCCACCACCAGCCAAATATTTGCTAGTCATTAGTCAAAACCACATAGAGCTTTGTTTGTGTTGAGCTTTGTTAGGCCTCATAGATCTTAGTAGAGAAGCTTATCATAACTTTTGAATCAAGATACACGTACACCCACCATAAATTGCCTACTATCCACTCCGGAAGTTTGCAACCACCAAATAAATTGCTTAGTCTCTATACTGGAGATATGCAATACCCTGCCAAACATCCCATTGCTAGCCTTATGCTTATTCCTACACTGGGAATAAGCATTTCTCTCCCTTTCCCTATTCATTTCAAAAATCCTTTCCTATAGATAGTCTGGGGAATTCTAGAGCTAAAAAAAGAGAGAGAGAGAGAGAGAAAAAGCTTTTGAGCAAATCAGCTCAAAAGGAGACTTTGTCCTATAAAATGTGAGGACACATTTTTGTTTACTCACACTGTATCCCAAAAAAAAGAGCAAAGTAGCTCAAGAGAGGACCATGTCCTAAGAAAGTGTGAGGACACATCTTTTGTCCACTCACTTTGTATTCAAAAAAAAGAAAAAAAAAAGAAAAAGAGAGAATTATCATTAGCTCTAGACCCCAGAAAATCAACTAGGAAGGATTATGAAATGTCTCTCCATACACTTCCACATAACCACACATGCACATCTTGATCAATTTTTATGATTTGCTGCTCCTTGTGATCTGAGTGTCTAACTTAGCAATAAACATCAGGCAATTTGCTCATGGTTCTTAGCCTACCTATAGCTCCACATATCATTCTTTAGAAATAGGAAAGGCTACATTTTGGCCTAAGTGAGGATTTAAACACCACTGACTGATTGAGTGATCTAGGAGGACTTAAGCAAGTTGTTATCTTTTGAAAACCTCGAAAAACCTCCAGATAGAATCCTTGTCAAACCTAAGCAAGATAAAAGTTTCCTATCTACTGCTTTATTTTACTCTTGCATGTTTGAAGTGAAAAGCTATACGCCCCACATTGCTATGATTCATGATATATGCTAAGTTACTTCTTACTATACAATATGCACTTGCATACATTTTAATTTTGCTATCCATCTCATGCTTAATGCTTAAACCACATTTTTGCTCGAGGACGAGCAACAGGTTAGCTTGGGGAAGCTTGTTGACGGTCCTTAAACCCCTGTTTTACCGTCAACATTTGACCCTAAAACCCACCAAAAAGGCATGAAATGTAGTCAAATAGGTTTCAAACTAACCGAATTCCACATGTCCATAGAATTTTATTTGAATGCAGGATTTGAACCAAATTTGGACATTTTGACCCACCAGGAGACGAGCCCACTCGGCAGGGCCCAAATGGGCCGAGGAGGGGTGGCGCCCGCCACCCCTAGGTGGCGCCCGCCAGTCCAAAGTGGCGCCCGCCACTTGGGTTGGCCCAACTTCACCCCCCTGCCACGTCACCGATCCGTGTGACCTCCCCAGGGCCAAATCTCGGCCCTTGGTCACTAGGTCAGTGGCATCGGACGGCTCAGGGTGAAGTGACGCGGATCATGGCTGATGGGCGGTTGCTAGGACATGCAACCGACCTCCAAACCGCCTCGGACAACCACCTGGATGCCGTTGAAGCCAAGGCGGTGCATCCAACGGTGATGGAGGTGGTGGCCGCCACCTAGGGCTGGCGCCCGCCACTAGGGTTAGCCCTAGGGCGGCTGGCTCCCCCCTATAAGTACCCCCCTCACTCACCTGGGCTATAAATACCCCCCTGAAGTCACCTCTCCATTCGTACCATTCCAAGCAGAGCAACTCCAAGCGAGAGAAGTGAGAGCTAGGTTAGAAGCTTAGAGAGCTTAGGCAAGTAGGTAGCTAGTTGAACAAGGCATCTTCGCCCTCGCGGTAGCGCTGCTCAAGGCTTAGCTCAAGAGTAGAGGCGTGCGAGTGATCGGCTCTGGAGCTGGGAAGAGTCTTCCTTCATCTCCAGTTCAGGTTTTGTTCTTGTTACTCAAGCATTTTACTTTATTCTATTTTATCATTTCAAGTATTTACTTTACTCTACTTATCAGTATTGAGTGCTATACTTGATTGACTGCTTGAGTGCCTAGCTATCCTACAGTTCAATTCACTTAGCCATAGTAGTTAATCTCTAGTGAGCTTAGTGTTTGATCTTTGCCAATAGGATGCTTAGTTAGTTTAGTGTTTATCTTATTAAGTCAAGTGTTTGCTCTGAAGTCCGCAAGGGTGTCTCTATTCAGAGCTAGGATAGAGATAGTTGGAATATAGTTAAGCGTGGTGCTTAGTTATAGACCTACCTTGAGATACGGCTGGACCCCCGGATAGCTGTGGTAGCAAGCAGGTGGTGACAGCCCTATGCGCCTTGAATTCCACCACGTAGTTGGCCCAGTTTAACAGTAAGGCTCGTTGTGCTAGCGTTCAACCTAAGTAAGTGGTAAAGGCTAGTACGCCTCGATACTTGACAAGATAGGACTAAAACTATACTCAACTTGGTTGCTTTACTGTCTTTTGCCTGCCCTGCTTCATCATTATCTTGCTTGGTAGTTATCTTGCTTAGTGGTTACCCAGGTTAGTTATCCCTAGTTATCTTAGTTACCTCTTAGTTATCCTTGGTTACCCTATACCCCCCTACCTATCGATCCACCCTACCTTAACCATCCTTTTCATCCTTACCTAGCCATCCATATTCTTTCTAGCCTTTCTTCTCCCCTTTTCTCTTTTCACCTTTTCTTCAACTCTCATCCCCTCCTTGACTCAACTCATCCACCACCCTAGCCTTCCCTTGGGAACAAATAAATCGACACCTGGTACTCCCAGGCGAAGTGCTACAACCGATAGTTCTGTGCGCTTGCAGAATCTCCTCCTGGTAGATTGCATTCACTCTAGCTAGCTCCTACTAGTGTCGGGATTGACAACCCCGCTTGGCATTAGTAGATAGCTGCTTTAGCTTCACTCCTTTAGGTATAGTGACTGGACTTGCTTCAAGCACTCCTGACACCGTTGCCGGGAATAGACCCCATAGTCTACTCCTAGTGACAACGTTAGAAAGTGCCAACAAGCATTTCTGGGTCGCTACCGGGGATAGTGCCTAGCTCTATCTTTAGTGAAGTTAAGAACTACCAACAGCCGGGTCCTACGAACACCGATCCCCACCCTGAGTAATCTCAAGACTAGTTGCCGGTTACTAAACACCGACAGATGGCGCGCCAGGTAGGGGATTTCGGCGATTCGACGATCAAGAATCCGGCGAAACGCGTCAACATGTTCTCGGCTGGATCAATTTTCGTTTTTGGCTCGTGGACTTGCATCGCTGATGATCAGGGGAGGCTCCACAGCCGACTCGACACCCAATCACAGCTGCAAGCCACGCCAAACACGGAGCTCCTCGCCCAACAACTCACAAGATTGCAGATCCAAAAACCGCAGCACCCGGAAGGCAGCTCAGAAGCGTCCGACTCCTACCCAGATCCGAATCCACAAGGGAAGGACCCAGATCATGTCCAGGACATCTCCTTTGGACTGCGGAACACTGCTAAAAGCTTCCAAGACCTGGTCGAGGCAAAATTCAAAGAGTATCAGCAGATACCTTTGACAGGAGCCCAAAAAGGACTCGTCTTCAGCTCTACCAAGGAGGGTAACATCGTCCATTGGCCAATTCAGCCTGCTCCGGCTAGACTGATTGCCACAATCGACCAACAACTTCCGTATCAACATGGACATCAGCTCCCCTTTGAGGAACACGACACCTCAACAGAGCTTATCTCCAGTACTTCTACCCTGGAATCGCTAACACCAGGATCCAGCCAAAGTATCAATAGAGAAGTCTTCATGACAGGGCATCAGTCGTCCCTACGACCCCCAACGCCCCCAGATGTCTGCCAAGATGATGAAACCTTGAGCATGATCTCTGACAACGACCCAGAGGTAGCTGGAGAAACCGAGTCCTTAAAAGCTAAAAGAATTCGGAGGAACAAAGCCAAAGAAGCTCGCAGGGGGTGGGCTACTCACCGCAAAGAAGTTGTGGATCGCCACAACGCAAGACTCGAAGGATACAACACTCGGAGGCGTCTGGAAGCAGAGGCTGAGCGCCAGGCTCGCGACGATGAGAATCACTCTCACAATGATAACAACAGGCGGCGCCCGGATTGCTCCCAAAACCTTGAACCCGAGTTCATGCGGGTTGCAGGACATAAAGTCTACCAGACTCCTTACCAAAACATCCTGGCTTTGGCCACAGAGATGGGTGCTAAGGACAACCGCACTCCAGATGAAGAGCGACGACTAATCATGCTTCAGACCACTGCGCTTCAACTCCAGGGACGTAACCTCGAGTCCTTAGCCGATGAGCAAGATTCATCCAATCCAGGACAGAGGTGACCTGTCCAAGAGAGGCTCGGTAGGGTCCCGGCAAGGAGTCGCCTGGGCCCTCGAGCACCTGATCAAGCCGAAGGAGGAGCCGAGTCCTCATATAGAGGACCCACAGTTGCAGCACTCGACGCAGTCGATCGCTTCCCCTGTTTTTCCAAAAGACTACGAGAAGTCGCCTTCCCGCGGAAATTCAAACCCGGGAACTATTCAAAGTACGACGGAAAAACAGAACCCAAACGGTGGCTCAAGCTGTACGCTCAAGCAGTTGAGCTAGCCGGAGGTAGCAATGACGTCAAAGCACTCTACCTCCCCATGGCCTTAGAAACAATGCCTCTTGCTTGGTTTGACAGACTTAAGCCCGAGTCCATCGACTCCTGGGAACAACTGCATCGTATCTTCAACGAAAACTTTGCCGGTGTCCCAGAGAGGTCAGACCCTCGGACAAAGCTCAGAGCCTGCAAGCAACAGAAAAATGAATCAATGAGGGAGTACTACAGGCGATTCTCAGAAATCCGCTCTACAGTCTCCGACATTACGGACAGAGAAGTAATCGACCTTTTTGGCAATGGCATTTGTGAAAGGTACAATTACAAAGATTTCATCAAGCAGGACCCGATCACCGCTGACGAGTTCCATCGAGCCGTAAACTCCATGATGGCGACAGAGGAACGCACGCAGGAGCGCCTCCCCGACAGGAACCCGCAGGGGGATCGAGGCAATAATCAGAAGGGTAACCAGGCATCACAGCAAAACACCCGCAAGAGAGCAGGGGACAATACTGTTGCTGCCATGGAACCTCAGAAGAAAGGAAACAAGCCCTACACCTTTGATGACTTACTCGACGGGCCTTGCCCCTTCCACCCAAAGAGTGGACATCCAGCAAGGCACTGTCGACAGCTCAAGGAGCGAGGCTTGAACCTTGACTTCAATAAAAACAAGAAAGACAAAGGCAAGAAGACGACTGAGGACCCTCCACAAAACGATGGCGGTTTTCAACACCCCAAAGGTGCCATCAATGTCATCTTCGGAGGTATGACCACCAGCGATAGCAAGAGGCTCCAAAAGCTCTCTTTGCGGGAAATCATGTCAACCGAACCAGCAATGCCTAAGTACCTCGACTGGTCCGAGCACTCGATTAGCTTTTCCAGAGCTGATCAATGGACTAGTGTCTCCAACGTAGGACACTACCCACTAGTGTTGGACCCGACGGTTGCAGGCTATCCACTTGGAAGGGTACTCATTGATGGCGGAGCAGGACTCAATGTCATATTTGCAAGCACCCTGAAGAAGATGAACCTGGACCTTGCAACCCAGCTCACTCCATCAACTGCCCCTTTCTACGACATAGTACCCGGAAAAGCAGTTGTACCACTCGGAAGGATCATACTACCCGTCACTTTTGGAACTCCGGCCAATTACAGAACGGAGTACATCAGTTTTGAGGTAGCGGACTTCGAGTCATCATATCACGCTATATTTGGGTGCCCTGCCATTGCGAAGTTTATGGCAGTACCCCACTACCCGTATCTCCTACAAAAGATGTCGGGTCCTAAAGGAATTCTAACCTTCAGAGGCGACTTGAAGCGTTCATTCGATTGCGACACAGAGGCTGTCCAAATCGCTGAAAAAGCTCAACTCGCCCGGGAGGTACAAGAGCTCGCTCAGATGGTGCATAATACTCAGCCCGGAGATTCAGAAATCCCAAACAAGAAGGCGGGTACTATCCAACCATCAGCAGAAGTTTCTACAAAAGCTGTTGATCTGGAAACCGGTGATCCCTCCAAGACAGCGGTTATCAGTGCTCACCTATCTGAAGCATAGGAACTCGCGCTCACCAAGTTCCTTAGAGAAAACAAAGACATATTTGCTTGGAAACCAGCAGACATGCCTAGGGTCCCAAGGAACTTGGCTGAGCACAAACTGGAGTTAAAAGAAGGCGGGTACTATCCAACCATCAGCAGAAGTTTCTACAAAAGCTATTGATCTGGAAACCGGTGATCCCTCCAAGACAGCGGTTATCAGTGCTCACCTATCTGAAGCATAGGAACTCGTGCTCACTAAGTTCCTTAGAGCAAACAAAGACATATTTGCTTGGAAACCAGCAGACATGCCTGGGGTCCCAAGGAACTTGGCTGAGCACAAACTGGAGTTAAAAGAAGGCTCAAGACCTATCAAGCAGAGGTTACAACGATTCTCACCAGAAAAGAAGGAAGCAATTAAGAAGGAAATAGCTAGACTACTCGCTGCTGGGTTCATCAGAGAAGTCCTGCATCCCGAGTGGTTAGCCAACCCAGTACTAGTCAAAAAGAAGAACTCTGCCGAGTGGCGCATGTGTGTAGACTACACAGACCTCAACAGGCACTGTCCAAAGGATCCTTTCAGATTACCAAGGATAGACCAAATAGTTGATGCCACCGCAGGTTCCGCTTTACTCTCTTTTCTGGACTACTACTCTGGGTATCATCAAATTGCCCTCAAGGAAGAAGATCAACCCAAGACATCGTTCATCACTCCCTTTGGAGCATATTGCTACAAAACCATGTCCTTCGGATTGAAGAACGCAGGGGCTACTTATCAACGGGCCATCCAAGACTGTCTGGGTGATCAAATTGGCCGCAATGCAGAAGCCTATGTTGATGATGTCGTCATAAAAACAAAGGACCTGACTACCCTGATTCCAGACCTAGAGGAGACTTTCAACCGATTACGCGCGTATCAATGGAGGCTGAATCCAACTAAATGCGTCTTCAGGGTACCCTCTGGCCAGCTACTCGGGTTCCTTGTTAGCCATCGAGGCATCGAGGCTAGTCAGAAGCAAATCTCAGCCATCATCAACATGAAGCCACCTGCATCAGTCAGAGACGTCCAGAAGCTAACCGGGTGCATGGCTGCGCTAAACCGGTTCATCTCACGCTTAGGAGAAAAGGGGCTACCTTTCTTCAAACTGCTTAAGGCCGGCGACAAATTCCAATGGACAGAGGAAGTGGGCAAGGCCTTTGAGCAGCTCAAGGGTTACCTCACAAAGTCTCCGATACTAACGCCGCCAGCATCCAAGGAACCAATGCTGTTGTACATTGCTGCCACTACACATGTTGTCAGCATGGCTATCGTGGTAGAGCGCAAGGACGACAAACACATCTACAGTACTCAACAACCAGTTTACTACATTAACAAGGTACTCTCCGACTCTAAAGTCAGATACCCGCAAGTGCAGAAACTGCTTTACGCCCTACTCATATCCTCAAGGAAGCTGCGACACTACTTCGACGCTCATGAGATCACGGCAGTCACAGATTTTCCTCTAGGAGAAATCCTTCACAATCGTGATGCTACCGGTCGAATTTCTAAGTGGGCAATTGAACTAGGCGCTCTCAACATCAAATTCACTCCAAGGAAAGCAATCAAGTCACAAGCTTTAGCTGATTTCGTCGCCGAGTGGACAGAGATACAGCAGCTTCAAGACAGCGCTATTCCTGATCACTGGAAGATGTATTTTGATGGGTCCTTAAAACTTGGAGGAGCAGGAGCTGGAGTCCTTCTTGTATCACCTGCGGGAGAACAGCTCAAGTATGTTCTGCAAATATTGTGGCCGGCTACCAACAATGAAGCAGAATACGAAGCACTACTCCACGGGCTTAAACTAACAGTTACTCTGGGCATCAAGAGACTACTAGTCTACGGCGACTCCTCTGTGGTCATTCACCAAGTTAACAAAGACTGGGATTGCACCAAGGAGAAAAGCATGTATTTTACTCATATATACTTTTATTGCTAACCAAGTTCCACATGTAGTGCAAAGTTATGTTTTGCAGATCATAAACATGCATACAGGTGGATAACAACCAAAAAGGCGCAATCCAACACGCCGAAATGCGCAAAATGAACAAGGACACAAAAAGCCCATATAGAAGTGCAGCAAATTTCAGCCGGGAACAAACTCAGGAGCCCAAAATGAGCAGCCCAGGCTTTTGCCGGGGCTTGTTGGGCCTAGCCAGGGGGCGGCCGCCCCCCTGGAGACGCCACGTGGCCACCGCCTTTGCAGAGGCGGTACATTAATTGCCCTGAAGGCGGTTTCGGGTGAAATTTGCAGCGACACCCCTCCTAAACCGACCTCAAACACCTATATAAGGAGAGGGGGAGAGGAGGCCAAAATAGAACACAATCACCTCTTGAGCTACACATTTGGGCACTACCTCTTCTTAGTTCTTCCTTGTTCTTGTGCTTAGAGAGAGAGAGCTAGGCAAAGCTAGCAAGGAGGGCTTGGCTCCTTGGAGAGATATTGGGTATGAATAAGAGAGATCTGATCTCCAAAGCCCTGTCTTCATTCTTTCGATACAGTTCTTCATATGAACTAGAGTATAGTTCTTGTTCTAGTATTTTGGTATATGACTTAGATCTTAGGTCTTATATCATGTTGCTAGTATATGAACTTATGAATAGTTCTCATGGAATTAGTATAATATACATTCTAGTGTATAGTTCTTATAATATATTGCTACCCTAGGGTTAGTAGTCTATTATATGAATTTTTGCTAAGTGTGTATTGTATTATTCTCACATAGAACATTAGTCTAATTGCTTCATGCTTGTTATATGATTAGAAATAAGCTTTTGTCAAGGGTGGCGGTTTATCATGCTCTTCTGAGTAGGCTCAGGCTTCTTACCTGTCGATCCGTAGGGTCGGGGACCCGGGGGAGTCTGAGTGGGTTCTATGCATGCAAGCATGGTGCTTGGATGTAGAGGCCGAGTAATTGCATGGTCTTAGTCCACGGTAGTGGGGATGGCGGCAGGTGGTGACAGCCCTGTCCGTCCTTGGCATTCCCCCACGTTCGGCTAGGGTGTAGGAGTCTAAATTGTTACGAGAGGTTGCTGGCAGACCAGTACTCGCATAATCTCCGGAACCATCTGAAGCATGAGATTAGTTCTATGTCATATGATTGCATGATTAACTTGTTCTATGAATGACTTGTATCTAGACCATGCCTGCTCTATTAGGTTATTCAATTATTCTTTTATTCATTTATTCTTTTAGTCTCTTTTTACTCTTTGCCCTTTTGCCATGCTCAAGATTGTGTTTCTCCACTATTCAAATCATCACTATTTATCACCTGTTATGACAATTGATCCATTATTGCTATCATGGTATTTGGTACTATGTTTATCCTAGAACTTGATACATACAAAGCCTTCCTCGAGCGAACCAATAAATCACGATACTCGGTATATCTCCGGGTGAAATGCTACACGATAATTCCGTGCGCTTGCGGACCTAATCTCCAAACCTACGAACTATCGTAACAATACATGCTTAACACTGTTGCTGAAAACGCGCCATTCTAAGCAACTTGTTAAGAGACATCGTACAGGCACTTCTAGCGCCATTGCTGGGAATAGATCTTCGGGTCCATTTCTATGCCAATATCCGGCGCCGTTTCCATGGATGGATTGCAATGTCCATTCTTAGTGACGACGTTAGTAAGTGTCAACGTGCATTTCTGGCGCTGTTGCCGGGGATGGATCATAAGGTCCATTCTTAGTAATAACGTTAAGAAATGCCAACAAGCATTTCTGGCGCCGTTGCCGGGGAAGGCTAATGTAAAAAGTTATAGATAAACATAAACCAATATCTGATATGCATAATGAGTCATTGTTATGCAGGCTAACTCTGCCTGTTTTCCTCCTGTTGTGGATGAAACAGGAATAGTGTATGTCTGGTTTCTCTCTGCCGGAAAACTTCATTAACGATCCTAAGGCACTCTTAAGGGCTAAGCGGATTCGTTCCGTTTCGTCTTCTGCTACTCCACCGACAGAGCAACCAGCCGGTTCCGTACCAACCCCAACTGAGGTCATGGCTGAGAAGACACTCCGCGAGTTCTCCGTGCCCGCTGTCACCAACGTGGCTACCGGCCCCGCTATGGACACGGCCAGAAAGAACTTCGAACTCCGTACAGGCCTGATCACCATGGTGCAGGCAAGCCCGTTCTGCGGTTTGCCTAGCGAGGATGCGAATGCGCATTTGCAACACTTCCTGGAGCTGTGCGACACTATCGTCATCAAGGACATCACCCCAGATGTCATTCGGCTCCATCTTTTCCCTTTTTCCCTTGTGGGGAAAGCGAAAAGGTGGTTCTACCAGGACAAGGAAGCTATCAACACATGGGCGAAATGCTCAGCTGCATTCCTCGCTAAATTCTTTCCCATAAGCAAAACCAATGCTTTGCAGGGAAGAATCTCCAATTTCAAGCAAGATGCCACTGAATCAATCCCTGGCGCGTGGGAAAGGCTCCAGGAGTACATCCTGAGCTGCCCCCACCATGGCATGGAAAATTGGATGGTGCTCCAAAACTTCTACAATGGGCTCACGCCCATGTCGAAGGGGCACCTAGATGCAGCCGCTGGTGGAGCATTCTTATCGCTCACCACCGCCGGGGCTAAGGCCCTGATTGAAAAGATGGTTGAACACCAAGGCTGGAGTGACGAGAGAACCCAAACACAAACACCAGCCAAAACACAAAAGGGCATGCATACTGTGGAGGAGACGGATATGTTTGCCTCAAAAATAGACCTCCTTATGAAACACCTAGCTGAGAAAAACCTCATAAAAACACCCATCACAAGCTAGCCAAAAAGTCCCTTGGGTGCAAGGAAGATTTCCCTAGCCACCACTCACCCGAGGGTTCGCCGGTGCAAAACATCGCATCATGAAAAAGATCGGAAGAAAGGTTTCCGGTGTGTTCAAGAAAGCCACGGGGTCATCCTCAAAGCGCCAGTATGTGAGCACCTCCTCATACTACACCGATCCCCGAGGAAGCCCTCCGCGCGATGAGGGATCCCCGGAGGTTGATGAAGTAGAGGAAGACCAAGCGCTGGAGGATTGAGTCACCAGATGAGCACCCACAGACTCCCACAGGTGACCAGGTCGACTTTTGAGAGCCTCCAAGCCCAGCTTGGGGGATTGGTGGTGCGCACAGATAGGATCCAGGAGATCCTCAAGCAGCACATTCAGACGACTGATGCACACCACCAGCAGAACATAGAGTGGCACCAGCTCGAGGAGAAAAAGCCACGCATACCAGGTTACAAAAGGTATGCCCTCTGCCAGAGGTAAAATGGCAGCTATCTATTCAAAAAAAAAAGCAGTACCTTGAGATGTTCTCTATCATTGCATAAGCTAGTTTAAATTTCTTACTCTACATTTAGCAAAACCTGGTTTAAAGTTCTGTTGAATGATCCAACATAACTTTATAAGCTCTTAAATTAAGCACGGTGCTTAGGTTAATGAGTTTACCTTAGTCAAGCCATTAGGTTTGACTATTGAACCGGAAATTGCAAAGTATAGAGGTTGGAATTTTTCTATGGACTAACCCCTGTAGAGAAAGCTACAGCTATCCATGGGGAAGTCTAGAAGAGGATAAGAGAACCATGGCTATGAAGCTAGCTTACGCTAGCTTGGGGGAGTCATCTCCCCCCAGGACCGATTCGACACCATACAAGCTCAGTCACTTGAAGAAATCCGCCAGCCGCAAGCAATACTTCGACAATAACATGAGTAGTGGCTGGCGTACTGGGCATTGCTGGGGTACTTTTCCCCAGGTACATAGCCAGAAGCTAGATTGGGGGAGGACCCCCACTTCCGAGGTATGTTGCATTGCATATTTAATTCCATGCATTCTCATTTTTCCATTAGCATGTTTACTTAATGCAATCTTCATCTTTAGATTTTATTCATGTTTTAATTTAAAAAAAAACTAAAAAATGCTAAAAAGACCAAAAATATGAATTCCACTCTTATATGTGATGTAAGATATGCGCTTCTTCCTTGTTGAAATGATGAATAGTTGCTCTGTCTTATAATTCACCTGTGCCTAGTTTATAACTTAGTTTCTACTAAGATTTGAGTTTATTGGTAAATGGCTCACTTAAGAACTTGAAACTTGTGGGATGCACATGCTTACTCAAGTCCAAGGTTATTGCTAGTCATGATCTGGTATAAGCGGAGAATTGCTATGACATTGTTCTAAGAAAGACTTGACATCCGGAGAATTTATTTAAAAACTTAAAATTCAAAAGTTCCTCGATGATGATATATCCTACCAGAGCCATATGATGAAAAACTTTTCAAACCATATACTCATATGCTACTTGTATTTGTATTGAGCTTATTCAAATAGTTGTGACCTATGTGTAGACTTCTTTCATGCATTCAAGATCAAGATTCACGTACACCCACCAAATAAAGCTAACTCTTGCATTAAGAGTTACGCAAGACATGCCATGCATTCACCACAAAATTAAATGCTCCACTGTTGATCATGATCTTTCTCTCCCAAAAGAATTATGGGCTATCTAAAAAAAAGAGAGAGAGTAAAAAAATGGACAAGTGTCCAAATGAAAACAATGGGTACTCCGATACCGCCTCTCTCTAAAAAAATGAATGAGAGAGTAAAAAAAAATGGACAAGTGTCCAAATGAAAACAATGGGTACTCCGATACCCGCCTCTCTCGATGAATAAAGATAGCCCATAGTTCCCAATTTTCCAAAGGGAGAAAGACATGAGAAAAGGAGTATTCAAAAAGAAAATATTCCACACACTTGCACTTATTTATCTAAGTGTATGACTGAAGTCTCCTAAGGTCCAATTCTTTGACTTTGCAATATCTACAATACAAGTATGCCTACTTCTTTCTACCCACAACTCCAGATAAAGCTTTAGTTGGTAGACTGAGAAGAGAGGCAAAAGCCTTTGGTGAGGACCATACACATCTTGAGCGAATGAGTGAATCATTTGAGGAACTTGCTTTGATTTTCAAAACTCCTAAAAACTTCGGATTTTAAAGTTGCTCAAGGAACAAAAGTTAAGCACCTCTGTGAAAGCCGATCTAACATGCAGTGACTAAGGATTTGAGGAGGCTAACAAGCCCCATGGGTGACAAGGTACTAGGGTGAGTAATGGACCAATCTATTCAAACCATGGTAGACACTTTGGTATAGACCTGGCACTTGTGAATAATAATCGGCATTGAAGCAACTCCTGATCAACAACCAAAACCTTAGCTTTTGCTCAGGGACGAGCAAAGGGTAAGCTTGGGGGAGTTTGTTGGCGGTTCTTATCGACATATTTATCCCGCCAACATAGTCCACATAAAAGGAGAAAAGCATGTATTTTACTCATATATACTTTTATTGCTAACCAAGTTCCACATGTAGTGCAAAGTTATGTTTTGCAGATCATAAACATGCATACAGGTGGATAACAACCAAAAAGGCGCAATCCAACACGCCAAAATGCGCAAAATGAACAAGGACACAAAAAGCCCATATAGAAGTGCAGCAAATTTCAGCCGGGAACAAACTCAGGAGCCCAAAAGGAGCAGCCCAGGCTTTTGCCGGGGCTTGTTGGGCCCAGCCAGGGGGCGGCCGCCCCCTGGGTCGGCCGCCCCCTGGGTTGGCCGCCCCCCTAGAGACGCCACGTGGCCACCGCCTTTGCAGAGGCGGTACATTAATTGCCCTGAAGGCGGTTCCGGGTGAAATTTGCAGCGACACCCCTCCTAAACCGACCTCAAACACCTATATAAGGAGGGGGAGAGGAGGCCAAAATAGAACACAATCACCTCTTGAGCTACACATTTGGGCACTACCTCTTCTTAGTTCTTCCTTGTTCTTGTGCTTAGAGAGAGAGCTAGGCAAAGCTAGCAAGGAGGGCTTGGCTCCTTGGAGAGATATTGGGTATGAATAAGAAAGATCTGATCTCTAAAGACCTGTCTTCATTCTTTCGATACAGTTCTTCATATGAACTAGAGTATAGTTCTTGTTCTAGTATTTTGGTATATGACTTAGATCTTAGTTCTTATATCATGTTGCTAGTATATGAACTTATGAATAGTTCTGGTGGAATTAGTATAATATACATTCTAGTGTATAGTTCTTATAATATATTGCTACCTTAGGGTTAGTAGTGTATTATATGAATTAGAGCTAAGTGTGTATTGTATTATTCTCACATAGAACATTAGTCTAATTGCTTCATGCTTGTTATATGATTAGAAATAAGCTTTTGTCAAGGGTGGCAGTTTATCATGCTTGTTGGGGGAAAGGACCCTCGGCAGAAGCGCCGCTCGAACTGGTGCTCGAAATTAGCCCTCGCACAACGCCTAATGTCCTTGCGAGGTCCCTCTCCCATTGGAGGCCGTTACCCTGACTCCCGGACGCGGGGTCAACCCTCGTCGCTTTGTTGTACTTCCGTGCAGGTCTAAGGCGACGGTCGCACTGCAGGAGACCTTCGCTGACTCACGACGCCACCTTCGCTTGGAGCGAAGGTCGAGGCAAGCGGCAAGTACGCGCTGCCCCAGAAGCAAGCGAAGCCGAATATCCGGCGAGCGCGGCCGAAGGTCAGGATCGCCGCACATCTCCCCCGGAGGCGAGTGAAGCCGGAGGTCCGGCAGATGGCGGAGGGGCGCGGGCCCGAGGGCGAGCGCGGCCGAAGGTCAAGACCGCCGCACCTCTCCCCGAAGGTGAACAAGGGCCAGGTGCCGGCGCGCTGGAGCGTGGCCGATTAGGGTTTCCGCTTCAGCTGTGTATGTACGCTTTTGCCCTTCCTCCCTGCGCGGAGGCGAGGAATCTTTCCTGTACCCTTTTGTAATTTGGCCTGTGCCCCTTGGCATTCCCTATAAATACCAAGGGGATGAACAGTGTAAGGCCCGACCCTTTGGGGAATTTGAGCACCTTCCACTTCCGTCTTACCTTCGCTACTGCATCCGACACTTGGCCGCCTTCGCTCTTTCCCCTGCACAAGTGCGGAGGTTGGGCAAGTGCGTTCCAACAGTTTGGCGCCGTCCGTGGGGAATGGCGGGAAACAGGAGAGCACTTTCGACGAGGGACCAGCGCGTTGCTAGAGAGGCGGCGGCGGTGGTCCCGCCTGCTGAGGAAATTGCACAGCCCTCGGGAGGAGAGAATGTCACCCCGGAACCCCAATCCCTGGGCCCCCAGGCCCGAGTGGCGACGCAACCGCACCCACACACTTCAGGAGAAGGAGAGGGGGAAGAAGAAGAGGTGGGCCTCGAAGCCCTTGAAAAGCTCGAGGCTGAGCTGCAAGAGAAGAAGAGGCGCCTGGAACAGCTTGAGAGGCATAACCGACTGCGCTCGATCAGACAGAGGGCAGACGAGGCCAGGGAGCAGCTTCGCCGTATGGAAGAATCCCTCGCCGCGGCAGAAGCCGAAGCCGAAGGCTGGGATAATGAGGAGATACCCCCGTTGCGAGAGGGGAATGAGGAGCCGAATCAAGATAACCTTTGTCACCATCCACCACCCCCACCACCACCAGTACACCCAGAGCCATACCCTGTGAGACACCCAAATTTCCACCAACTCTACCCAGATGAGAGAGAACAAAACCTTCGCATTCAGCGAAGGCATCAGCAACACCAAATGTCGTACGATCCAAAGTCACCACTCTCCCAAATACTCCAAACCCAGCCCTGGCCACCATGCTATAATCCACAAAACCTACCCCGCTATGATGGACTTTCCGACCCTCGCCAGTTCATCATGAGCTACGAAGCAGCGGTTGCCGCAGCAGGCGGTGACGAATCAACAATGGCAAAATCCTTTGTCATCATTCTGCGAGACATCGCACAAACTTGGTACAGCAACCTTCGCCCCGGAACTGTGGATTCCTGGGCCTCCCTCAGAGACAAGCTATGTACAAACTTCAAGGGCATCACTCCAGCCCCGTTAAACCCCATCGAGCTATTCAATTGCAAGCAAGAAGAACGCGAGCCGCTCCAAGATTACTGGCGAAGGTTCATTCAAATCAGAGCAAGGACCCCTGGGATATCTGACGAGGCTGTCATCCTCGCTGCAGTCAGTGGCCTGCGCCCAGGACCATGCTCCTCAAAATTTGCCAGAAAACCGGCAAACTCAATCGAGGAGTTGCATGAAACAATGGAAAGATACTGCAGAGCTGATATGGATTTCAGAGCGAAGTCCGACGCTCGGAGGTCTCAGCAGAGGCCACAGCCGTGGCCTCAACCGAGAGAAAGCAACCTTCGCCAAGAGCAAAGCAACGTCGGTGCAATCAACAAAGCAACAAACTATGAACATCAAACACGGGACGCTCAACACCCGAGCAGCCAAGCCCCGCAGGTTTTGCCACCTCCGCCGAACCAGCGCTACCAGCAGCGAGATCCTGCCAAAATGTATTGTCACTTCTGTGGAATGGGAAAGGGGCACACAACAAAGCAATGCGAATGCTTCGCCAAGGGAAAAGAATTCCAGGAATCCAGGAAACCTGCTCTGTCAGACCCCCGAACCATAAACCACACAAGGAAACCAAGCTTCCACCCACCAAATCCAACATACCACTATACCCCCATAAACTACGGCCTACCTTCGCAACAACCCCCCTACACCCACCACCCACTCTACAACCAAACCCATTATCAGCCAACCACCACCCCACAACGCCAAAACCCACCTTACACAGTCACATACCCAGCTACCCCCCAAAACCAAATTCCAACAACCCACCAAGCCACCAGCGCTCTGCCACCACCACCGCCAATCCCCGCGTTACCAGCACCACAACCTGTGAAAGCCGAAGCCTCGAGCCAAACGACCATCAACAATCCAACATCGACCTTCGGTGTGATTCTAGCTATCACCGGAGGTTCAAATGAAGACCATGGTAACAAACGGCAGAGGAAGGAACATGCCAGACGCGTTCACCACGTGGCCGTCGAAGGACCACATAAATTCGGCCGTTGGTCTCACATCCCCATAACCTTCGATTCCAGTGACATGAAGCTAAGAGATTACCCTCACACAGATGCCATGGTGATCGAAACCAACCTCGCTGGGTGGACTGTCACCAAAATACTGGTCGATACAGGTAGCTCCGCTGACATCTTGTTCGCTTCAACCTTCGACAGCACGAAGCTTGACAGGAACCTTCTGCAACCGGCCGACAACCCCCTATACGATTTCGGTGGTCAACAAGTGAGAGCCGTCGGGAAAATTTCTCTGCCCGTGACCTTCGGCGACCAAATCAACTGCAGGACGGAACATCTAACATTTGATGTCGTCGACATGTTCTACCCATACAACGCCATTTTTGGCCGAGGGGTCACAAACGCGTTCAATGCGGTCATCCATCCCGCCTACCTATGCATGAAACTACCCGCTCCAAAGGGTGTGGTCGCGGTATTTGGGGACCAGGACATTGCAAGGACAGCTGAAGGGAACGTAGCCCCGGGGCAACGTAATGTACACAATTTGTCCAAACCTCAAACCCCCGGTATCAGCGTCGAGGGCGAGGTCCGCAATGACAAAGTGAAAGCGGCGCCAAAGGACGAAACCAAACAAGTCCAACTCTTCGAGGGTAATGCCGAAAGAAAGGTGATTATTTCAGCCAATCTAGGCCCTCAATCGGAAGGCAGCCTCGTCACCTTCCTCAGAGAAAATTCCGACACCTTCGCTTGGTCCGCAGAAGACCTAAAAGGAGTCAACAGATCAATGATCGAGCATAGCCTGAACATCAAAACAGGCTACCGCCCAATCAAACAAAAGCTTCGCAAGATGTCAGAAGAAAGAAAGGAGGCAGCGAAGGCTGAGGTAAAAAGGCTTCTGGACGCAGGCGTCATTCGCCCAGTCAAATACCCAACTTGGCTCTCAAATGTGGTCCTAGTCCAAAAGAAGAACAAAAAATGGCGAATGTGCGTCGATTTCACTTGCTTGAACAAAGCCTGTCCGAAAGATGATTTCCCCCTCCCAAACATAAGCACCCTGGTCGACAGAGCGACAGGTTGCCAAATGCTATCCCTCCTTGATTGCTTCTCAGGCTATCACCAGATCTGGATGAATGAAGAAGACGAAGAAAAAACAAGCTTTATCACACCCTCGGGCACCTTTTGCTTCCGAAGGATGACAGAAGGTTTGAAAAATGCAGGCTCAACCTTCGCTCGCATGACCTCCAAAGTTTTCAAGGATGAGCATGTTGTCTCCGCCTATGTCGACGACCTAGTCGTTCAAAGTGAACTAAAAGAGAACCACATACCAGACTTATCGAGGGTATTCAGCAACCTCCGGTCCGCCGGACTGAAACTAAACCCAGAAAAATGTGTTTTCGGGGTAAGCGAAGGTAAATTGCTAGGTTGCATCGTCTCAGCCAGAGGAATCGAAGCCAACCCTGAGAAGATTGATGCCATCATGAACATGGAACCTCCGACGACCAAGAAAGCAGCTCAGCGTCTGACCGGTCGTTTGGCAGCACTTAGCAGATTCATCTCAAGATCCGCAGAGCGAGGGTTACCATTTTTCGAAACACTCAGAAGCAACGCTCCATTCAACTGGGGTCCCCAGCAGCAAAAGGCCTTCGAGGAGTTGAAAAAGTACCTGACAAGCTTGACTGCCCTAACCAGCCCAAGCAAGGGAGACTTATTGTTACTCTACGTCGCAGCTTCGCCACACGCTGCAAGCGCAGTCCTCATCAAGGAGCTCCGCGAAAACAACAAAACCAGACAAGCCCCAATCTACTATGTTTCAGAAACCCTCGAAGGCCCAAAGAGAAATTATTCGGAGCTTGAGAAAATAGCATACGCCGTCGTCATGGCATCAAGAAAGCTAAAGCACTATTTCCAGGCGCACGAGATACATGTACCTTCGACGTACCCTCTCGAGAACATTTTCAAAAACAATGAAGCCGTTGCAAGAATAGCAAAATGGGCAGTCGAGCTTAATAGTTATGCTGTAACCTTCGTTGGCAGAACAGCGATCAAATCGCAGGTGCTGGCTGATTTCATAGCAGAATGGACACCAGACCCTCGCCCCGGTGAGCTGCAGCAGGACCAGTTTTGGATCGTTTACGTCGACGGGGCCTGGGGCGCAACTGGAGCCGGTGCCTCGGCCATTCTAATCTCGCCTTCCGGGTCGAAGCTGAGATACGCACGAAGGCTGGACTTCAAGTGCACAAACAACTCCGCTGAATATGAGGCTGTGATTCTGGCACTTTCAAGGTTGCGATCGTTATCAGTCCGAAGGGCACTCATCAACACAGACTCTCAAGTCATTGCGGGGCACATTGAAAAGAACTACAAAGCAAAAGATCCAGAGCTTCAAAAGTATTTTCAATATGTACGAAGGTTAGAATCTTTCTTCCTCGGCATAACAGTAAAAGCAATATCGAGGACTGAAAACAGCGAAGCAGATTGCTTAGCCAAAGCAGCAGCGCAGCAGCTACAGCTCCCTCCGGACGTGTTCTACGAGGTTTCCACTCGGTCAGCCTTCGAAGCTTCTGAAATCAGCATCAAGCTGATCAACACAATTCAATGCGAGGATTGGAGAGCACCTATCATGGCCTACATCAAAGGACTCCATGAGCCCAGCTCCAAAGAAGAAGAGAACAGACTAAAGCAAAGAGTGCGAGGGTACAAGATTGTGGATAACACCTTGTTCAAAGCTTCGGTAACCTCACCTTGGCTCAAGTGCGTGTCACAGTCCCAAGGTAACGACATTCTCAAACTCATCCACGAAGGTATATGTGGTTCACACAATGGCCCGAGGGCACTAGTAGGAAAGGCTTTCCGGCAAGGTTTCTACTGGCCAACTGCGCTGAGAGACGTTGAAACCATCGTCAAGAAGTGCGAAGGTTGTCAACTGATAGCAAAAAACCAAAACACCCCAGGGGCTCCCACAACCCTCATATGCCCAACCTGGCCTCTACAAAGGTGGGCAATGGACCTCGTGGGCCCACTACCGACGGCTCCGGGGAACCTTCGCTATGCGGTGGTAGCCGTGGAATATTTCACCAAATGGACCGAAACAAGACCGCTGTCCTCCATAACCTCCCTCGCAGTAAAAAGGTTTTTCTGGCAGCAGATAGTTTGTCGCTTCGGAGTCCCCCAACATCTAACCGTCGACAACGGCACCCAGTTTGACAGCGAGGTTATCAAAGAGTTCTGTGCACAAATCGGAACAATTCTATGCTTCGCCTCAGTCCGACACCCGCAGTCCAACGGCCTAGTCGAAAGAGCCAACGCAACAATCTTCCAATCCATATCCAAAAAATTGCAAGGCAGACCCAAAGGCAAATGGGCAGACGAGCTAACTGCAGTCACCTGGTCTCACAATACCTCCGAATGCAGAGCAACCAAGTTCACACCCTTCAAACTTTTGTTCGGCGAAGAAGCCGTGTTACCAGAGGAGCTAAAATACGTTTCACCAAGAACAACCCTCGCAAGTGATGAGCCAGCCAAGCTAACTGACAAGGACTTGCTAGAAGAAACAAGATGCAGCGCAGTTCACAACCTTCGCAAGTATCAGGAAGAGACCAAGAAGTGGAGAGATAAAAAGGTCAGAATCAAAAACCTGCAGAAGGGTGACCTCGTCCTCATCCGTAAACAAAACGCCAGCATGGCCGGAAAGTTCCAGCCCAAGTGGACAGGCCCGTTCCTGATCGCAGAATGCAATCGCCCAGGCTCTTTCCACCTCTCCGACAGCGAAGGCAATATCCTACCACACACCTGGAACATAGACGACCTTCGCAAATTCTACCCATAGCGGAGCCTTAGCGAGCCCTCGCGTTATGTAATCTTTGTCACATACTATGTTATCTACACTCATGTACTTGACAAAAACAGGAGCTGCACTCTTTTTCCTTACGAAGGGGCGTAAGGTTTTTTAATGAGGCAGTATCCAAAGCATTAATACAGGCTAGAACCCCAAAAAAAAAGCAAAATCTCCAACCCTCTACTCCCAAGCATCGAAAAAGCGGATCTCCTTCAAGAGCGCTACATTCGATGAAAACCTGCTAAGATTGCTTCGAAAAACATTCCTGTTCTTTTCAAAGCAAACTTCACCTCCGCCTAAGATAAGGGGAGGAAAGTCGAGCACCCTGGCACAAACGACAGGGGCTCGCAAAAAGCAAACTCACCTCCGCCTAAGATAAGGGGAGGAAAGTCGAGCACCCTGGCACAAACGACAGGGGCTCGCAAAAAGCAAACTCACCTCCGCCTAAGATAAGGGGAGGAAAGTCGAGCACCCTGGCACAAACGACAGGGGCTCGCAAAAAGCAAACTCACCTCCGCCTAAGATAAGGGGAGGAAAGTCGAGCACCCTGGCACAAACGACAGGGCCTCGCAAAAAAGCAAACTTCACCTCCGCCTAAAATAAGGGGAGGCGCGAAGTCCCAAAAGAGTCAAGCACCCTGGCACAAACGACAGGGGCTCGCAAAAAGCAAACTCACCTCCGCCTAAGATAAGGGGAGGAAAGTCGAGCACCCTGGCACAAACGACAGGGGCTCGCAAAAGAAGCAAACTTCACCTCCGCCAGAAATAAAGGAAGGCCCGAAGTCCAAAAAGTCAAGCATTCTCGCACAAGCAAGCCAGGCCTCGGGCGGGGCCACATCAACGCGATTAAAAAGCAGTGCGCGAGCCTCGCTAAAAGAAAAAGGGGGCGTCGCTGTTTTCTCTAAACAAGCTCACACGAGCAAGTGCGCGAGCCTCGCTAAAAGAAAAAGGGGGCGTCGCTGTTCTTTCAAAACAAGCTCACACGAGCAAGTGCGCAAGCCTCGCTAAAAGAAAAATGGGGCGTCGCTGTTTTTTCAAAACCAGCAAGTACACGAGCAAGTGCGCGAGCCTCGCTAAAAGAAAAAGGGGGCGTCGCTGTTTTTTCAAAACAAGCTCACACGAGCAAGTGCGCAAGCCTCGCTAAAAGAAAAATGGGGCGTCGCTGTTTTTTCAAAACCAGCAAGTACACGAGCAAGTGCGCGAGCCTCGCTAAAAGAAAAATGGGCGTCGCTGTTTTTTCAAAACCAGCAAGTACACGAGCAAGTGCGCGAGCCTCGCTAAAAGAAAAAGGGGGCGTCGCTGTTTTTTCAAAACAAGCTCACACGAGCAAGTGCGCAAGCCTCGCTAAAAGAAAAATGGGGCGTCGCTGTTTTTTCAAAACCAGCAAGTACACGAGCAAGTGCGCGAGCCTCGCTAAAAGAAAAAGAGGGCGTCGCTGTTTTTTCAAAACAAGCTCACACAAGCAAGTGCGCGAGCCTCGCTAAAAGAAAAAGGGGGCGTCGCTGTTTTTTTTCAAAACCAGCAAGTGCACGAGCAAGCGCGCGAGCCTCGCCAAAAATAAAGCAGGGCGTCGCTGTTAAAACAATGTAACAATATAAGAAACGTCAAGTAGCACAGCAAACATGGCACACAACCCATACGCTTTCCTCATACCGTTACAAAACAACGTTACAACAACGAACATATCCCAAAATAAAAAATCTTTACAAGGAACCACCGCTCCCCTCAATCAACACCAAATCATCCAAACCTTCGGCCTCCACCTCAAACCCCCCCTCCACCGGAACCAGGGGTCCCCACAACAAAGGAGCTGCAGGGACAATTGGCAGCTCCCCGGGTAAAACCCTCGCCCTATACATGTACCTATGCCTCGTCTCATTAACTTCCGAAGGTTCTTCCTTCGGGATCACAAGCGCCCCATCCGAACCAACTTCAAGCTCCCTTCGCCCGAACAAATATTCCAAAGCTGTGTTCTCGTCAATATCATCATCACCGCCAGCTTGCGAGGTCGAAGAAGACCCAAACAAATAACGATCGGCTTGGCGGTCTGTATAGTCTGTTTCGCGCCAAAATCGACTCAACCTGCTATTTTTTAAATCATATCTCCGCACCTTCGACCACCAAAAACGTTCAAAGGAAAGCGAAGGATATTTAAACCTAGCGCGAGCCCACGATTCACCAGTTATAAAAACATCTTGGTAGTTCAACATCAGCGGGGTCACGTCGAATACGTCTAGCACGGTTCCGTCAGGAACCTGCATGTTGCACAAAAATACGAGATGTCTCAGCCTCGTCAAGTCTTTACAAACAACCATAGTATCTACAAAAAGGCCTCCCTCGCCCCAACAAACCTAGGCATCACACCTGCCCAGTTTCCCCTCGGTTGATGTCCAAACCCTCGCCAGCGGCGACAGTCGAGGTCCCAGCTGACGCCTCCTCCGCCGTGGTTTCTTCCGCAGCAGCCTCGACATTTGTCGTAGTCTCCTCTTCCATCGCCGTTGCCCGCGCAGCATCTCCTTCAACGATCGGCACGCCCCCAGTCAACGCCTCGATCTCGGCGAGCGTAACCCCCGCACAGCTTGGCTTAGGGGCGGCTTCGGAGTCACCCCTCGGTGCAGCTTCCGTAGGCGGCGAGGGCATTGCATCTCGTCGAGCCTATAAGCAAAACAAAAGACAAACCTCGCCAAAATTCAACAAACAACCCCCCTAAAACAAAAGCAACAAAAATCAAAAAACTTAAAAAAAATGCGAACCTGGCGCGTAGCCTCGGCAGCTTCTTCGAAGGCGAGAGCTCGGCCACCTCCGGAGATCCAAAACTTGCGAAGCAAACGCATCGCACAGTTCCGAACTTCTGCGTCATCAACCTTCATCTGGCGAACCTCTTCAACCGACGGAAAGACATGGCACGGCCTTTTGACCTTGCGAAGATGATCACAATCCGCCAGTCGAAGCGTGCTCGCCATTGCCAAGGCCCCGGCGTAGCCACCAAAATCGGCTGCGTTGGAAACTAGCGAGCTAAACACATCAAGCTCGTTGCCCAGCCAGCCCTCGAAGGCCTCTGCATCAGCTGCAGGCAATGGCTCTCCGGCTGAGCCCCCAGCCTCGGTCAGACAACAATCAAGTTTACGTTTGACGTTCTCCATGCTCGTTCGCCAAGATTTCTTCAAATCAACTAGCCGACCCTCGGCCTCAGCCAAAGCCTTGTCTTTCTCCTTTCCCGCGGCAATCAGATCAGCATTACGCTTCGCCAGCTCAACCGCCTCCTCTCGAGCCTTCGCAGCCTTCTCCGAAGCAATCCTCATTTCATTTTCTTTGCTCTCTAGGCTCCGCGCCAGTTTGCTATTTTCTTTCTCAAGTTCAGTAATATGGTTCCTCATAAACTCCATGTCGGAGCTAACCTTCTGCCTCGCTGAGCGGTTCAAGAGCATCAGCTCCGCCAACTTGACGTCAACGTCATCAAAGGTGTCGCCAACCGCTTGATCTGCAAGAAGAACCTCCGCCTCCGGCACACAAATGCGGCCGAAGATCCGGCCTAGGAAACGCCTTTCCTCCGGGCTACACTGTAAGTGGCAATCCCGAAGGTCCGGACTGGTGAACAGTGCAGTCGCCGGATCAGAAATCCCAAGCTTCTTAGCATATTCCGGGAGGCTCGACCGGCTAGCCTCGCCAAACGGCCTTTTTCCCCGGGATTGCGCAGAGTCAAGTTCCCCATCGAACTCAAACCCCTCCACCCAAAGGTGCGAGCCCGCGAAGCTGGGAACCGCACCTCGTCGAGGGCTACCTGGCTCAATATCTTGTGCAATCTCAACTGCGCCCTGGGTAACCATCGCACCAACACTCGGCGAGGCTCCGCCTCCAATAGACACCTCCTCATCCGTGTCATGCCCTTCAATAGAACCCTTGCTGCCTTCATCAGACGAACCCTCGTCCGTCTCCCCCTCCTTTGCGTCCTTCTCCTCCACCTCATCATCATCAGATTCATCCTCGTCGCCCGAAGTTTGGACCAAAGCACCGATCCCTCCAACGCGAGGCACGCGTCCCCCGACTGAACTGGCACCCCGGCCGCTCCGAGCCGCGGCCAAGGAAGAAGTGCCCGCAGCAACAGAGCCAGCAGCGACCTTCATCGCAAGCACCTTCGCTCGGCCACCAGCTCCCCCACGGCCTCGACCACGGCCTCTCTTCGGCCGAGAGACGATCTCCGTTCCTCCCGAAGCCTTCCGCTTCCTCTTCTTCGGCGCGTCGTCGCTTGAAGGAGCGGGCCAGTCGGCGTACCGAATGCCAAGAATGTCAAACATTCTGTTCACGCGACCTTCGCCGCCCACCAAGCTATGGATAGCCTTCACTTCCAGTGGGGAAAGCTTCCCCACGAGCTCGTCCGTCCACTGCTGAACTCGTTTGAAAACAGCTTCGTTCCCGTCCTCGCGCCTCGGAAATTTCTTAAGAGTTTTTTCCCAAACCTTCTCCAGATCCAAACTAGGTTTCTTCAAGCCCCTACCTTCGTACCTTGGGTCACTCTCCACAATGAACCAAGTCCGCCTCCGGCCAAGAGGCCAAATCTTGGCACAGCAATATTCCTCCACTAAATCACGCGCACACTGAGAACGCGCAACGACCCTCAGGCAATCAACAGCAGCATGGGCCTCGACGCTCATCTTAGCTTCGGCGCCCACATCTCCAAGCACTGGAAGCTCGCCACAAAGCTCGGAGCTGTCACTGAGTTTGTAATAGAACCAGAACTCCTGCCACCCGCTGGTCCACTTGTTCTTCTGCGCTTGCACCGGCAGCTCCGCGCCGGCGCGATGGCAAAAAGTGTACACCGCGAATTGTCCAAGGCTGGTCTTGCCCTCGCTGTCCGTAATCTTGCGAGGCTGCATGTGAACGCGATGAGTGCGAACAAAACCCTCGACATGAGGGACAACCCCCTGAGACCTGCAGGCCCAGACGTAGACCGACATCTTTGTGAAGCAAGAAGGCGTAAGCTGATGAAACCGCAGGTTGAACCTCCGCAGAACCGAAGTCACGAAGGAGTCAGCTGGGAAGCGAAGGCCAGCCGAAAAGAACTCTTCAAACACCACAACTTCATCTGCGTCCGGCTTCGGCACGGTCTCCCCATTGCTGACCCTCGCCTTGCCTTCCTCAACCCAGCCCCACCGCACATAAGATGCAATCTCACTTGCGCAAACCCGGCTAAGACCAAACTCGAAGGTAATCCCCTCATCCATGGCTGTGGGAGAAACAGCGCGAGCAGTTTGCTTCAACCTAGCCATCTCTTCAGCTGCTAACGCTACCGAACAACGAACGCCTGTCTCAACCCTCGCAGACAAGCTAAAACAAACCTTCGCTACAAGCAAATTGCAACAGCAGGATGGCTATAGCAGCAGAGGGCACAATCAAAACTCCCCACCTACTCGTTCTATTTATAGGCCGGGAGACGAGCCCCTCACCCGACGAAGTCGGCACAACAACCAAAAAACGCAGCGCAAAAAACAAAACAGGCTTCAATAGTATAAAACAACACCACAACGGCCCAGCCCAAAGCAGCCGCAGGCGTCGCTGCCGAGGGCCCCTTTTTGTCCCCATTAAAAGGCGCTGCTTGGGCCTAAACACGGTTTTTTAGATCCAAGACAACGAGGGGCTACTGTTGGGGGAAAGGACCCTCGGCAGAAGCGTCGCTCGAACTGGTGCTCGAAATTAGCCCTCGCGCAACGCCTAATGTCCTTGCGAGGTCCCTCTCCCATTGGAGGTCGTTACCCTGACTCCCGGACGCGGGGTCAACCCTCGTCGCTTTGTTGTACTTCCGTGCAGGTCTAAGGCGACGGTCGCACTGCAGGAGACCTTCGCTGACTCACGACGCCACCTTCGCTTGGAGCGAAGGTCGAGGCAAGCGGCAAGTACGCGCTGCCCCAGAAGCAAGCGAAGCCGAAGATCCGGCGAGCGCGGCCGAAGGTCAGGATCGCCGCACATCTCCCCCGGAGGCGAGTGAAGCCGGAGGTCCGGCAGATGGCGGAGGGGCGCGGGCCCGAGGGCGAGCGCGGCCGAAGGTCAAGACCGCCGCACCTCTCCCCGAAGGTGAACAAGGGCCAGGTGGCGGCGCGCTGGAGCGTGGCCGATTAGGGTTTCCGCTTCAGCTGTGTATGTACGCTTTTGCCCTTCCTCCCTGCGTGGAGGCGAGGAATCTTTCCTGTACCCTTTTGTAATTTGGCCCGTGCCCCTTGGCATTCCCTATAAATACCAAGGGGATGAACAGTGTAAGGCCCGACCCTTTGGGGAATTTGAGCACCTTCCACTTCCGTCTTACCTTCGCTACTGCATCCGACACTTGGCCGCCTTCGCTCTTTCCCCTGCACAAGTGCGGAGGTTGGGCAAGTGCGTTCCAACAATGCTCTTCTGAGTAGGCTCAGGCTTCTTACCTGTCAATCCGTAGGGTCGGGGACCCGGGGGAGTCTGAGTGGGTTCTATGCATGCAAGCATGGTGCTTGGATGTAGAGGTCGGCTAATTGCATGGTCTTAGTCCACGGTAGTGGGGATGGCGGCAGGTGGTGACAGCCCTGTCCGTTCTTGGCATTCCCCCACGTTCGGCTAGGTTGTAGGAGTCTAAATTGTTACAAGAGGTTGCTGGCAGACCAGTACTCACGTAATCTCCCGAACCATCTGAAGCATGAGATTAGTTCTATGTCATATGATTGCATGATTAACTTGTTCTATGAATGACTTGTATCTAGACCATGCCTGCTCTATTAGGTTATTCAATTATTCTTTTATTCATTTATTCTTTTAGTCTCTTTTTACTCTTTGCCCTTTTGCCATGCTCAAGATTGTGTTTCTCCACTATTCAAATCATCACTGTTTATCACCTATTATGACAATTGATCCATTATTGCTATCATGGTATTTGGTACTATGTTTATCCTAGAACTTGATACATACAAAGCCTTCCTCGAGCGAACCAATAAATCACGATACTCGTTATATCTCCGGGTGAAATGCTACACGATAATTCCGTGCGCTTGCGGACCTAATCTCCAAACCTACGACCTATCATAACGATACATGCTTAACACTGTTGCTGGAAACGCGCCATTCTAAGCAACTTGTTAAGAGACATCGTACAGGCACTTCTAGCGCCGTTGCTGGGAATAGATCTTCGGGTCCATTTCTATGCCAATATCCGGTGCCGTTGCCATGGATGGATTGCAAAGTCCATTCTTAGTGACGACGTTAGTAAGTGTCAACGTGCATTTCTGGCGCTGTTGTCGGGGATGGATCGTAAGGTCCATTCTTAGTAATAACGTTAAGAAATGCCAACAGAGACAATGAACGCCTACTGCGCGGAAGTTCGCAAGCTAGAAAAGCATTTTGTTGGGCTAGAACTCATACACATTACTCGGGACCTCAATGTAGCAGCAGATATCCTCGCTAAGTTGGGTTCTGATAGAGCACAAGTTCCCAGCGATACTTTTGTACATGAGTTATCCAAGCCATCGATTCAAGAAAAGGAAGAACTCGAGTCAATACCTTCCAACCAGGTTTTATCCCTATCATCCGACTGGACACAAGTTTTTATTGACTACTTCAAGGAACATAAAATCCCGAGTGACAAGACTGAAGCAGAGCAAGTCACCAGGCATAGCAAGAACTATGTCTTAGTCGGAGATAAATTATATCGACGTGGTGCTTCATCAGGAGTCCTCCTCAAGTGTATCACACCAGAAGAAGGCAGAGAAATCTTGAAGGAAGTCCACTCTGGATGCTGTGGCAATCATGCAGCCTCAAGGACACTAGTCGGAAAGATCTTCAGGTCAGGTTATTACTGGCCTTCAGCCTTAAAAGATGCAGAAGACTTAGTCCGCCGCAGTCAGTCATGCCAATTCTTCGCCAAGCAACAGCATGTACCTGCACACGAGCTCATCTGCATTCCTCCATCATGGACATTCTCGTGTTGGGGACTTGATATGGTGGGTCCTCTCAAGCGTGCTCCAGGCGGATTTGAGTACTTATACGTCGCAATTGACAAGTTCACAAAGTGGATTGAGTACATGCCTCTGGTCAAGTTCAACGCCTCCAAGTCAGTACAATTCATGCGGAGCATCTTTCACCACTTTGGAATGCCACACAGAATCATTACTGATCTCGGATCCCCCTTCACGGCAATTGAGTTCAAGACATGGGCTAGTGATTGCGGCATCAGAATAGACTATGCCTCAGTAGCCCACCCACAGTCCAATGGCCAAGTGGAACGAGCCAACGCCTTGATCCTTGCAGGCTTAAAGCCAAGACTCTTTGACCTCCTAAAGGATCATGGTGGCAAATGGGTTGAAGAATTGCCCAAGGTAGTCTGGGGGCTACGAACGCAACGCAGTCGGGCAACAGGCCACACTCCTTTCTTTCTGGTATATGGCACTGAAGCAATCCTCTCAGCTGACTTAATCTGGAAATCCCTACGGGTAGAGCAGTACAATGAAGGTGAAGCTGAGGATACCAGGCGGCTAGAAGTCGACAGCATCGAGGAAGCCAGACTAACCGCGCTGTTCCAATCCGCAAGATATCTTCAAGGGATGAGGCGCTATTATGATAAAAATGTCCATCACCATACTTTCCAAGTGGGAGACATGGTACTGAAGAAGATTCAGAACACTACAGGACGCCACAAGCTCATGAGTCCATGGGAGGGTCCTTATATTGTATCTAAAGTAACAAGACCCGGGTCATTTGAGCTAGTCACCGAAGATGGATCCCCACTACCAAATTCATGGAATATAGAGCATTTGAAGAAATTCCATACTTAGGAACTATGCTACAAATCAGACCCAGGGCAGTTGTAACCACTAGTCGGATATTAATAAAGTTTGAAGTTCATTAGAAACAAAGACTTTGAAAATTTACATATGACTACTTAGTCGATTACCAAGTCACTACAGAGGCAGGACTCTACCTCCGATTAGTACTAACTACTCGGATAGATTGGTTCAGCGGAAACCAGACTCGAGTTACAAGCTTCGAGCTCAATACAACTCATATGATAGTACGGCTTAACAACCCGGCTATCAGCCTATAGCAAATACGGAATCCACTATAGTGGAGACTGGTTTCTATAAGGCGTAACAAGACGGGATAAGTACCCACCTTGTTACACAACCCACTAGACAGAGGTCCAACAAACTTCGCACTCAAGCTGCGATCCTCAAGAGGACACGATCCACCCAGAAGGAACCTACGTAATGGTTCTTCAAGAGGTGCCTGATCGAAATAATCCCTTGAACAAGGGTACTAAGAGTAGTACTCGGGCAAGACTAAGTTCTCTATTACGAAACCTAGAGAAATGAAGTCATACGACCCAACTAATGTGCTAAAAAGCACTCGGATAGACTCGTCTAATCAGACGCCTGGTCATACATCCACAAACACAACCCATTCCCAACAATTCTCTTGCCGCAATCCGAAGTTGGACTAATAACACATTCAGAAGAATCAAAAGTAATATATATTTTTGATTACTTATAAATTATTTACAGGAGATTACAAGGTAGCGCCCAACAGAGCAAGGAGTCTACTACACAAGCTCTAGGATCTGCGAGTACTCCTCTGTCGTGGCCTTCACCTCCTCCTGCATCGCCACATGGTCTTCATCACTCTTGTCCTCTGGGAGGGTCATCAGAGTGCCCAGATCAAACGATGGCTTGTGCAGACGAAGGGTAGCCATCAAGCCTTGGACGACGGAGAAAGACATATCCTTGATGTACTGGGCCAGCCGCTTTGGCGCAGCTTTGGCTCGGTCAATCAAGGACTCCTCGGCTCCCCCAGGCGCCGGTATCATCCTAAGCAGCGGCTCCATGGCTTGTTCCAATTCCCGTGTAGACTTCAAAGCCTGCAGGAGATCCCGGTCAGCACCCTCACGCATCAATTTGGCTTCTTCAAGAGTACTTTGCGCATTAGCAAATACCTCTTCAAGCTCCGCCTCCTTGCGGTTGAAGGCGTTCTGCCATCCTGAAGCCTTATTATTTGCCTCTGCACAAGTTCAAATCAATACCGTAAGGATGGATTACTTCTATGGACAAAGCTTAAGTACTCGGATTTCATGAGTACCTTCTAGCTGTTTCTTGGCAGACTTCTTCAGCTCCTTGACCTTCTGCTCAAAGGAGGCGGCTTGGGCGATCAGCCGCACCTCTCGGTCATTGGCAGCATCCCGCTCGGCCACCACAGACACAAGACTACCCTGGAGCTCATTAATTTTGTCATGAAGCATCTGGGTAGCGAGCTTCTGCCGGATTTGATCTTCGGCGATATACTCTTTGAGCTGCTCGACCTCACGAGCCGTCTCCTAGCGAATCCGGGTGAGCTGGTCCCGGACCTTGACGTCAAAAGCCTGCGAGGACAAGTACAACATAAGTACTCGGATGACTTTACAGAGTACTAAAGAAGGACTTGCGATCCTTACCTCAACAAATTGATGAAGTTCATCAATTGGAGCCCTCAGCTGGTCACTCAGTTCCTTCAACCAAGCAAGGTCCTAGTTGTACCCGAAGACGTCCAGAGTTGCTCCTTGACGAGAGGACTCGGGCGCATCTCGGGAACCTCCCTCTTGACGGGTTGAGGATTCTGCCTGGATGTGCGCCACAACCATCTCCAGGGTGGGCTCATGCGGCTGTCGAGTTCGAAAAAACCAGTCACTCCAAGTTCGATCAAACTCCAATTGCGCCGGAGAACGGAAGATAGAGTATGGCCAACCAACCTGAAGCAGTGGAAGAATATTGACGTTAGGAACGGCGTCAGGAGCTCCTACGGACCTTGCCGCAAGTGGAGAAGACTCAGGCAGCACATCTACCTGGCTGAAGGTAGGTAGCGCCTCGGAGTCATCCTTCGCTGGAGTCTCCGACTCCTCCGCTGCGGCTGGATCTGGCGTAGCACTGGCGGACGCAGCAGCCGGCTTCGTTTTCCTGGAATACAGACGCGCATCAGACTTAATGCAAGTAGTTCACGCTTTTCAATAGAAGTGCAAAGGCGTGACTTACCTTGTCAGCTTCAAAGTTTTTGGCAACTTTAGAAGCAGTGCTGGATCAGAAGAATCTTCAGCGGCTTTGCTCCCGGAAGCACACTGCTCTGCTCCAGTACCTAGTACAAAATCACATATTAGTGATCAACAAAGAAGGAAAAGAACTACAAAGTACTCGGGTTTTCCCTTACCAGGATTACCCGGCTTGTAGTATTTATCGTACAACTCTTGTGGTAAAGAAACTTTACGACAAGCACGGCGATTACCAGTGCGAGCCTTCTTCTGGATGGGCCCTCCGGCGTCTAGATGCGGCGTCGGCGGCCTCTTCCGGCTACTTTTTGCCTCAGGGTCTACGATCATGACATCAGAATCAGTTGACTCAGAATCAAGCCAATCTAGATCAACAGAAGAGCTCTGTTTACTTGGCAGGTCCTCATCCCGGATGGGTCCTCCCAGTATTATGCCTCCGCCTTCTTCAGCTGGTGGCGGCAGAGGAGCGCCGATATTGTTTTCTCGCCCTTGCCCCTATCAACAAAGAAGTACACATTCAAGTCAAAAGGATTCCTAACAGAGAGGACTAGTGACTAGGTAAGTTCAGATACTAACCGGAGGAGGAGCATTAATGGCAGAAAAGGTCGTCATCACTGGAGCCAAGTGTTCATGGCTCTTAAGTAGCCGGTTCACTCTCCATAAGACCTCGGCATCCGCTAACTGCTCAACAGCATGACGACTTGGGTCGTTCACTCCTAAGAATTCGAACCCAAAGTTCGCTCGCTGCTGAAGAGGATGGATGCGCCGGGCAATAAAATCCTGAATGATGTTGTACCCGGACAACCCAGTACTCTTTAAGGCCCCTATCATCATCAAGAGAGGTTGGATAGTGTTGAGCTCTTCATCCGACAGCTTCTCCTTCCACTCGCGGCACTTCTGTGGCGGCCATCCATCATGACGGCGCAGCGCTGGGGGTGGATTTCCCATATAGAACCACCCGGAAGCCCAGTTCTTTACAGTATCTGACAACTCTACTGTCACATACTGGTTGGCTACTTCCTGTCTAACTTGAAGACTACCTCCTCCGACTACTTCGGTCCTAGTATCATTGGGTTGACACTTGAACCAGAAAAAGTAGCGGAAGAGGGTGAAGTTGGGGCAGATGCCCAGAAAAGCCTCACAGAGGTGGACAAAGATAGAGATGTGGAGAACTGCATTAGGAGTAATATGGTTCAAAGTCAAACCATAGTGGTGCAGTAATCCGCGGAAGAAATCCGACGCCGGCAGCCCCAATCCTCGCTCCACCATCGCCTTGAACATGACGATCTCCGTGGTGTTGGGAGCGGGAGCCCGGTGGTCGATTGGCACCCTCCATCCTTCAAGTGCTTGCGCCCGCAGATATCCTTGTTGTGCGAGGAAAGCCAACTCCGCTTGAATGGTGTCCGGCTGCTTCCACGCCAAAACATCCATCGGCGGGTTCGGGTGCTGAGGCCTCCCGGTAATGGTGATCTTGGATTTGGGTTGCTTCTTGGGACCCATGCTAATGACAATGGATTTCTTGCGCATCAACTAGCAAATGGCTAAAGGATTGGTGGATTGAAAGCAAGAACTTGATGAAAGCGTGAGGAAAGCAAGACCTGGCGGCGGCTTATTATAGATCTGTCCTGGAAACCGTTCAGCTTTCACTGATGGCGTGTGGCAACGTTAGAAACCCTAACGGAGGGTGACACGTGTCACAATGGCGTCAGACCAACGGGCAGAAGCGGCACGCAGACAAGATTTTCCAAACGCGCAAGAGACATAGTACTCGGATAAAAGGACAAAGGACTCGGATATTATTCCAAGTACCCGGATTCTTATTATTAGTACTCGGAATTACAGCAAAAGTACATGGAAGCATCTTGAAGATACAACAACCTTCAACAGACGTTGAATCAAGGTGTAAAACGCTACTCTAGTAAATTCAAGGCACATAGCCTTGATGCCTAATGCACCAAGGACCAGGTTCAGTGAGACGCAGTAAAGCAGACATAGAACCTTGGGTAGACACTATCTTTTCAGTGCATCCCAAGGTGGGTCTTTGGTACTACCCCAGTACTCAAGGAACTCGGGCAAGACCATCACCCTCGCCGCCCTTTTGACAACCTGTGACTACAAGGTTATTCACCAGTGGTAGTCACAAGAGTTCTTCTAGGCGCCGCTCTGTACTCTTCTGCTCGCGACCACTTGAAAACCACCCTAACGGGATGGTCTCTTCACAAGAGTTCTTCTGGGCACTCCATCTATTCTATAGAAAGAAGAAGCCCGGGGGCTCGGCCATCTCTACTCTTCCTACTATAATACTCATGGGACTATGAGAAGTTTTCACGTTGATGGATATGAGCTCCTTAGCTTCCCAGGCAGGGTATTTATAGGTGGTTTTATCTTGGTCTATGGACTTGGTCCAGCTTCAAGAGTGACTGCAGGACCAATAATTCACCCAATACACTGTGGCGCATGTGAAGCTCAGCGTGGGCAATAGGACTGATTCTCACATGCACTTCAAGGCATAAACGACAAAGTCTACAGTTGAGGAAAACGACAAAACGACATTACTGTGTATAGTTGGACAGTCATCAATCAATTATTGTTGACCTCTGGTAATATTTATCAAGTGGGGGTGATACGGGATGTTTGTTGAAAACATTACCCATCTGAAGCTGGACATCTATTAATCGGATGGTTTGAACAATGAATCAGTGACACAATCCGACTCCTTCCAGACCTTAAATGGATAACCCAATCATTTGGTTCTATAGACCCTAAAGACCGACTACTATAGTACTCGGATCTCAGGCTCGGGGGCTACACGGTACTATCCATTAAGTAAATGTTTTTTCTTGATTCAAGAATTACTTGGAAAAAGTTCAGCAGATCCTCAAAGTTATTATAAATAACAAGAGGCTCGGGGGCTACACCCTATGGGTGCGCTTTTCATGAAAAGCGCACACCATAAGTATTCTTTAAAAAGTTTCAGAGCACTTCAGGATTTCTCAAGACATTACTCGAAGATTCTCAAGAAGAAGTCTGAAGATAACGTCGTGAAGAAATGATGAAGAGCTCGGGGGCTTGACGGACCAGGATGTCAGAGATATCATCCGAAGATGATTACTCCGACTAATCCTGGACGGCGCAGGAGATCCAAAGACTTGTTACGTAGCGTACTTGTATTAGGACTCCGACTTGTAACTTAGCCGAGTTGTATAAGGAAGACTTGTAAATAGAATAGGACTCTTCCTCTGTAACCGGCTAGGACTCGGACTGTGCCGTGGATCACCCGGATATATAAGGGGAGCCAGGCACGGGTCCTAGACAACTAAACTCTCAGTCATAATCATACACAAGGCACACGCCGCACTGGACGTAAGGTATTACGCTATTTAGCGGCCTGAACCAGTATAAACCGTTGTCTCTGTGTAATCGCCGGGTCCTACGAACACCGATCCCCACCGAACAAATAGTCCTGAGTAATCTCAAGACTAGTTGCCGGTTACTAAACACCGACAGCGGGCCACCACGTGGGCCCACTGGGCCAGACCGACCGGTCCCACATGGGAGACCGACCGGCCAACCACGGAGGCCTCTCGCTATCGTCTTCTGCAAGCTACTTCCACCGCCTCCTAGGATTGCATCTCCACCGTCCCCGAAGTCAGTTTGATCTAACGGTGGGCGATAAACGCGATTCCTTGCCCTCTACTCCACCTCAGGCTATATAAGGAGCCCCAGACCCCCCTCTCCAGGCATCTCCATCTTCATTATTCATCTCCACATCAGAAACTAGGGTTTCAATTAGAAGTAGAGGTCCCTCTAGATGAATCTCTTCTAGTTCATCTAGAATTAGATCTAGTTCTAGTTCTAGTTCTTGTTCTAGTTGTCTAGTTCATCTAGTTGTAATTAGAGATTGGATTAGAGAGAGGAGAAGGAGAGAGCTGAGGAGGAGCCGGATCTGTCGGATCTTCCTCGATATTGTATTGGTGCAGCATCTAGTTCGTCTTCAAGTAATCTCCAGGTTCTTCATTTACTATTTCTAAGTATTATATTTAATTTCAGTTATTGCTTTACTTTATTTACTAGATCTCCGCTCGTATTGAGTGCTCTAGTTATCATATGTAATTAGAGTAGTAAGTGTTAGTGTAGACGTGGTGTCTAGACTAGGGTTTACCTGAGTTTGCGCCCAATCCTCCGGATAGTTGAGGTAGCTACAGGGGTGACAGCTTTGTAGATTGTTATAATCCACCATGTTAGGATTGGTGTTTTCGTAGAGCTTTTTGGCAGCCTTCTCCCGATTACCCTTTTCCCAGTCTTTTTCGAGAATCGGAAAGGTACTGTTGCTCCGAAGTAAGTAAAGTATAGTGAGCCTTTAATTAAATAGACCTGCTTAGAAAACCCTTATATCCCTCTCTAACCGCATTACCATTCTTTTCTTGGACGTTCTTAATTCTTCTAGCACACTTCATGTTCCCCGTGGAAATCGATACCCTGGAATACTCTCAGGTGAAAGCTACATCGGTATCCGTGCGCTTGCGGATTTTTCTGTGTGCGTTTAAAATACCCAACACCAGGACCCAGGAAGGAACCCGAAGCACGGAGGCTTCAGAGAAGCCGAAAAATCCGTGCGAACCATATTCGGTGGGAAGGCGATCCTAGTCGATAAAAGGGTTCGCAAGCTAATTGAGCGCGCAGTCTACTCTGTCGACCGAGTTGACGAGAGGATATCAGACCCCAACTAATTGGCCTGGTCACATCAAGAAATCTCGTTCAGCAGAGCTGATCAGTGGGCCAGGGTTCCTGAACCTAGTCGTTTTCCGCTTGTTGTTGACCCAACTATTGACGGAGTACGATTCGAGAAAGTGTTGGTCGATGGGGGCAGTGCCCTCAATATACTATTCAAACACGCGCTACCAGAGCCCGACATTGGGATAAGCGATCTGGAGCCTTATGACGCCCCTTTTTGGGGGATCCTCCCGTCCCAGGCTTCCCAGCCTTTGGGTCAAATCACTCTACCAGTCCAGTTCGGTACGAAGGAACACCATCGCATCTGTTACATCAATTTTATCGTGGCGAACTTTGAAGGCCACAAAACTTAGGCTGAGGACAGTTTCCAGGTTTGGGCCTCAAAACCTGGGCACTAGCGGGTTTCTGAGTTTGGGCCACAAAACTCAGGCGATGGGCGGCAGCTTTCCTGGTTTGGGCCTCAAAACTGGGGGATGGACTTGAAGGCCTGGTTTCCCGGTTTCGGCCACAAAACCAGGGGGGAGTCCATGAAAAGGATAAGCAGAGCGGTGGCGGCACGTGGCGGCAATCGGTGAGGTTGCGTCGAGGCAACGCTACCAGTTGTGCGGGTGTGGCCGTCGGATCAGCATCATCTTCGGGTTGGTCCAGGATAGCCTTAGGGTTTGGTTGGGTCGCTTTGTAAATAACTAGGGGTAGAGTGGGAATTAGAACTAGGATAAGTAGGGGGAGACACCCACCTCCCAAATTATCTCATTCATTTGCTCTTTTGCTTCTAGGGTTTCCTGCTCTCCCATTCCCTGCTGTAGCGAACTGAGATCCACAGAGAAGAGAACCATACCTATGTGTCCGTGAGATTTTGAGGAAGTGAGACCGTAATCTCACTATTGTAGTGTGTGGTAGCCACACAGTTGCAATTTCGTGGTTGTGATTCGTGTTCTGTTCTCGTTCTTCGCGGGTTGCTTTTCTCCACGTTTTTCCCGATTGATCGATCTCTCTACTTGGTGTGTCTTTTGCAAATCCGTTTGAACCAAGTTGTTCTAGATCATGAGGCACTTCTTTCCACTGAAGGAATTCTCCTCTAACCTCACGAGCTAGTAGATTGATCGATTTTTGTTTTGGGTCAAGTTTTTCTTCCTTCCCCCGAATTTCTTCGATTCATCGATTTGGAGATAGATTCGAGTCGTGATCTCCTAGGAGTAGCTCACTATCCTCCTTGTGACTCCTCTCACCAAGTTTGATCCCTAGGGGATTTGTTTTGGGTGAGATCGAGTTGAATCGGTGGACGAACAGAGCTGTGTCAGGGTGACCGGACGCTAGGGTCGGGGTGACCGGACGCTGCACCCTGAGTCCGGTTGATGAATGTCCTTTCTGCGTTTTTGTTTTGACTCAACCGACGCTCAGCTGAGAACTGACTGGACTCGTCTCTTGCACTGTTCACTGTTTTTGGTCTGTGTTGATCGGACGGTCGGGCTGTGACCGGACGCACAGTGATAGTGAGTCCGGTCCAATACAGAGAGCTCCCAAATCTGTTTTGGACTGACTGGACGCATCCGGTGGTGCCTGACCGGACACAGGAAGAGTTCGGTCAGTGCTGTTTTACACAGTTTTCGTCTGCGGTTCGTTCGTCCGTTGTCGGTTTTGATTTCCAGCTTTTGCGTTTGCGGATACATGGGTGTATGCCGAGTCTCGAGTGATGAGTGATTGTCAACGGGTTTGATCGCATGTTCTTTGGCTTGGGTTGTGCAGGTGTCGAGCACGGAGACAGTGATCGAAGGCAAGGTGAAGGTCAAGTAAAGACATGTCATGCCGACAGACCGGGAGCGGTGAAGGGCGGACGTGAGGCTTGGACTGAGGGACCGGTGGCCTGAGGATCAACTGTGGTGGCTAACAGCCTGGGACAGCGACGAGCGAAGACTTGCGGGGCATGGTGTTGCTCAGGTCGATGACCTAGGGACACATGTCGGTGGACGGGGTGCACGGGCGCTACATCCCCTCTACAGCTCCGGTTTGGTGGTTGAGTCACAGAAAAACCACCGGGTGGACGGTTTCCAGGTTTGGGCCACAAAACCTGGGTGCTTCGGGTTTGCCGAGTTTGGGCCACTAAACTCGGGCTGAGGACGGTTTCCAGGTTTGGGACTCAAAACCTGGGCGCTGCGGGTTTCTGAGTTTGGGCCACGAAACTCAGGCGTTGGCTACCTGGTTTCCCGGTTTGGGCCTCAAAACCGGGGACTGATCGTGAAGGCCTGGTTTCCCAGTTTCAGCCACAAAACTGGGGGCAGAGTCCGCGAAGAGGACAAGCAGAGCGGTGGCGGCACATGGCGGCAATTAGTGAGGTTGCGTCGAGGCAACGCTACCGGTTGTGCGGGCGTGGCCGTCGGATCACAACTATCTTCGAGTTGGTCCAGAATAACCCTAGGGTTTAGCTGGTTCGCTCTGTAATTAGTTAGGGGTAGAGTGGGAATTAGAATTAGGTTAAGTAGAGGGAGACACCCACCTCCCATCCTATCTCTGTCATTTGCTCTTTGCTTCTAGGGTTTCCTACTCTCCCAATCCCTGTTGTAGCTACTGAGATCCGCAGAGAACCATACCTCTTTGTACTGGAGATTTTGAGGAAGTGAGACCGTAATCTCACTGTTGTAGCGTGTGGTAGCCAAACGGTTGCAGATCGATGTGTTGATTCGCGTTTTGGTTCATGTTCTTCGCGTTCTTCGTTTCTCCGCATTTTTCCCATCGCTTGATCTCCCTCTCTAGTGCTTCTTTTCGAATTCCACTTGAATCAACTTGTTCTTTATAGTGAGGAGATCATTTCCACCGAAGGAATTCATCTAACTCCTCATGAACAAGTACATCGGGTCGATTTCGTTTTCGTGGCGCTTTTTCGGTTCATACACCTTCCCCTTCGATTTCCCATGGATTGAGTTGATTTGAGCGGATGATTTCTTGGGGATAGTCTCCTAACTACCTCGTGATCATCCTCTCCAAGTTTGGGATCAAGGGATTTTGGTTTGGAACGATTTGGAGAAGATTTGAGTTGAGGGCGACCAAAATTGCCCTTTCTGGGCACTCGCGGACACTCCGCTATTGCCACCGCGGACAGTCCGCGCATCGGGGGCAAGCCGAGTCAGTGGCTGTGTTCTTCGGCTGTTTGGTCTTTTCTTGACCGGCGGACAGTTCGTCGTTGTCGGTCGCGGACAGTACGCGAGTCCACCAGGGAACTTCAGCAACCTTGCTGTTTTGTTCATTTGACCGGCAGACAGTCCGCCCCTTGTTTGCGGCAGTACCGCGGACAGTCTGGGACCATACCCGTGGACAGTCTGGGATCATGCTGAGTGTTGCATTTTAGTGTGTTTGCTCTCCCAGCTTCTTCGCTTGGTTTTCGGACTTCTCGTTTCGCCCTAGAGTAGACCAAGGAACCTTTCTAGGTGTCTTTGCTACTTGTTAGCATCGGTATTTGGGGATTTCTCGACGTAGCCTTCCATCTAGGTTCAGGACTCGGTTTTTAGGGGGACAAACCTATGTCGGTGCTTTTGGCTTTTGGTTTGCTATCGCTTTGTGGTGCCTCGCTGTGATCCTAGGGATCATCCACCCTCTTCCAAGGGTCGTGGGCATCACGGTTTCGGTCGTAGTTTCTGGGGGTTGATTTTGGGATATTTGGCCAAAGTTTCGAGAGAAATTTTTGTGGCTCCCATTCACCCCCCCCTCTGGTCGCCTTGCTATTGCATTCTCGGTCCTTCAATTGGTATCGGAGCAGGTTAAGGATATTCCACCCTAGCCGGTTCCAGATCCACCGAAGGCGACATGGATCACGGCGTGGGCAAACCGCCGTTTTTTGATGGGACGAACTATGCGTATTGGAAGATACGCATGTCGGCCTATCTCCAGAGCATGGGCTCTTCTGTTTGGGAGATTTGCAACAAGGACAATTACGTTGTCTTGGCTGCTCGTGTTACTCAGCTTCAGATGGATAAGCACGATGCCAATAGCCGGGCGCGTAACGCTCTTTTCTCCTGTTTGAGCATGTCCGAGTTTGATCGCGTTTCTCACCTCCCCACGGCTCGTGAGATTTGGGCGACCCTCATGTGCTTCCATGAGGGAACCACTCAACTCAAGTCCCGTCTCTACGAGTCGCACAAGCGGGAGTATGAGAACTTTCGACATATGCCTGGCGAGAGCATAGAGAGTTTATTCGCTTGCTTTCAAGTCATTGTCAACAAGATGAGAGCGAACAAGGAGTTGTTGCCTTTTGACGATCATGAGAGGGATTTGAAGCTTTTGCATACTCTCGATCGTTCTGTGTGGGACTCAAAGGTCCAGGCGATCATTGAATCGTCTAACTATGAAACCCTCACTTGCCATGAGCTTTTTAGTAAGCTCAAGTCTAGTGAGATTGACGCCATGTCGAGGGCTTCTTATGAAAATCCTTCTGGCCCGACTATGGCTTTGGTTTCTGGCTCTTCTGCTAACCCCTCTGGAGGATTTGCACTATCTTCTCTTCTTTCTGTCACAGAGGAGCAGCTGGAGTCCGTGGGAGATGATGAGTTGGCTTTGCTTGCCAACCAGTTCTCGCGGTTTCACAACAACCGCATGAACCGTCGCCGTGGAGGAGGATGCTCGGGATGTTTCGAGTGCGGCGACCCCGACCACTTCATCGCCAACTGTCCCAAGAAGAAGCACACATCTGGGAAGGGCAATCATGGGCACAAGTATGACTCCGGCAAGCGCAAGGATAAGTACGTCCCCGCGAGGCACAAGCGGAGGGGCGGCTTCGACAAGGAGTACATCAAGAAGAAGTACTTGGAGAAGGACCAGGCTGAGCAGCGTGCATTCTTCGCCACGCTCAGCGACGTCGACGGCTCGGATGACGACTCCGCTTGCTCAAGCAACGATGAGTCCGAGAAGAAGAAGAGGATCGAGGACATGCTGAACGGCCTCTGCTTCTTCGCCGACGACGAGGGCTTCTGCACCAAGGCCCTTGGTGATGAGGTCGACGGCAAGCAGGAGGGCACTCCTCGGAACGACGACGACACCTCCCAGGTATCTCAGACCCCTGATAATCTTTCTGCTGAGGTTGAGAAACTTACTGTCGTGCTTCTTAGTCAAGACAAGCTGCTTAGGCGTGCTGCTAGAGAGCGCAAGGAGTTTAGGCAGAAGTGGGAGGACACGGTGAAGGAGCTTGAGTTTGCTAGATCCACTGTGGTCGTGTCTGAGGAGGCTAAGTGTGAGATGTGCACCAAGCACATGACTGACCTTCTCACTCTGAGAGGTAAGTATGCTGCTTTGGTTGGAGAGGTGGATGAGCTCCGGGCTAGGCCCGTGTTGTTGGGTGCGTGCAAGTCTTGTGCTGGCTTGCAATCCGAGTTGGCAGAGAAGAATGCCAAGATTGTGTCTGTTGTCATTTCTTAATGTTATTACTAAGAATGGACCTTACTGTAACAGAACCGACCAATTTGCACCAGATTAAGCACCGAATTGCTGCTTTCACAGAGATTACAAGTACTTAAGCTCGTACAAACCCGGTAGTCCGGAAATCTCGAAGGATTTCAAGTCATTCAACTTTAACCAAGATCGTAATAGATTAGCGTACATGCCCACAAGGTACATTCAGTTCGCACATAGATCAAATACATCGGAGTTCGATAGTTATTACAAACCATAGTTTTGAATTCAAAGCGGAAGCAACATAGTTTTGAAACACAAGTCCTTAGTTCACAATACGGTGCCATATGCCTGATCCGTCCACAAAAGCATCAGGGAAGATAAGGATTGACCATGCCCATGGTCTAGTCACTGCCCTCGACGGGATACAGACAGTTCTCGCAGTAGCCGAAGAAACATTGCCCATCTGCAACAACAAGGGATAGCACCCTGAGTACGGGAAGGTACTCAGCTAGACTTACTCGTCAAAAACCAGAAATAACCGACACCAAGGATTATGCAAGGCTGTATCTGGGGTTGGCCACACTTACATTTTTGCAAGAAGCGTTTTTCATTATTAAATAATCATCATTAGAGTATTAGCAGTCAATTTTATGTAATCAACCTAATTATCTAGATTTGCACCTGATCTAGAGCAAACACTTGGCTACTTATTCAAGCAAGAGTGACTATTTCATCAATAGCCTTTCAGATTCACCAACCATAACCATATTTAGTTCCATATATTACTACGGTAACACATGCTCAGTCAAGTTACTCACTAACCAGGAGCGATGGCGATTATAATCGATTCCTACCAGCTGGGGACAAAAATGTCGCACACTCGCCCGACACACCCTGCCAGGTGGCCGTTGGCGACCACTCAGGAGGTTCGAGAACCCAAATCGCGGGACGGCCATGGACCCTTCTACACCGAGGGTTATCTCAATGCCAGGTCGCTCAAGCTATTAACTGCCCACGGTCATGCCAGGTCGATCAGGCCCTGCCTGCCCTCGGACCATGCCAGGTCGATCAGAATAGTTGCCCACGGTACATATAAGGCCCTGGGTGTTAGGCATCAACGTCTCCGTCACCGGCTCGAAACACCTTACTCGGCTTCACGGGAGGTACCCGCACCTGCTCCGTTAAGTGATTGACGCGTTCAAAATGACTGAGGTGTGCCTTCGTCGGTTCCTAATCGACACAGACGGGAGACTACTAGCACACAGAACCCATGTCCTGCTACTCCTACATCCCGCCCGGTCTCCAATTAATTATCACATGGTTATATTCCACGATAGCACATGGCTAAACATGATCAGTATCCACCTATATGCGGGAGACAGGAAATCACCCGACTTTTACCGATCTAAGCAGGGCTAAGCATGTAATCGAGCCTAGACCTAACAGGGATCACAAGATAATATTTGCAGGTGGACAAGGATAATTAATCAATGCAGCAACGGTATCACACAACTCCTATAACCTAATGCAACGATCATATCAGGTTACTTGTAAACGGTAATTTGCAAACCGTAGGAGAAAATGCTCCGGGGCTTGCCTCGCTCGAAGTCGGCGGGGCGGTGATCACGGCACTCCGACAGGTCTTCAGCGTCTTCTTCCGGGATCCTCTCCTCGGGTGTCTCCTCCCGACGCTGCTCCTCCGGCGTGTCTTGGGCTTCCACTACCAACCCTGCATGATGCGGTACATGAATAAATAACATGAATGCGCATGGGATGCATGGTGATGCAACACGAAGTAACAATTCAGGAGATAAGCACATGTCATCTACTGCTACTCACTTACTTAATCTAACATGCTACTTACTAAGTCTTGTTGTCACCACATCAAAGTTTGCTTAACGGGTTCATTACCCTCTAATTATTTGTAGAATTAAATCTAGTTAAACAGGCCTATAACAGTAACCCATTCTAGACAGCTTCATAAAAATCTATAAAAATTACTGGAGATTAACAACACTTAATCTAATCCTCTGTCCAAATTTCACCCATTTGGATTTAGACTCTACCCCCTACGAAAAAGACAAATTCTATCATGAAAAGGTGCTTTGAACTACACCCCCTAGTACAAAGTGTCAAACAACAAATCTCATAATTTTTTTCTGAACTTCTTAGCACAAGAGCAGTCAGTAAAAATTACCAAGTCTATACTCTTCATATTTTAATTACTACAAAATAAACAAGAAAACAGCATTTAATCATTTTAATTACTACTGCCAAATTATTTCACAGAGCATCCTCATTTTACATTTTTCCCAGGAACTACTAATCAACACAAACCTAACAAAACAAGAATCACATTTTTCTGAGATAAACATAATTTACTAAGCATTTAACAAGATTTCAGCCTAAACATGAATTAAATATAACTACACAGAAAATCACCACAAACTGGACATATTATATTTTTCATGCATAGGCCTCAACATAACAAACCTAACAAAACTTGTTTCACCTTTTTAGCATTTATATTTTACAAGATGTGAATTAAACAAGCAATACAACAATTTCTGAAACTATTTAAACAAAACCCTGAAAACATTCAAACTGAAACTGCTAAGGGTACCCGAACCAGCGCACACAGACAGAAGTGGACTCGCTGACACGCGGGCCCTCGGGTCAAACCGACCCCACTCGTCAGACACACAGAACAGGGGAGGAGTTTGACTGCGGCGAAGCTCACCGACGGCGAACTCCCCGGCGAAACCATCCCCACCGGCGGACTCCCCTCAACCTTCCGCACCCGATGGTACCCTCGGCTGGCCCAGCGCACACGCGGATCGAGCTCGCCGACGGCGATGGCGGACACGGCGGCGCGGCCCTAGCTACGCCGGCCGGCTCCGGCCACGACGGGCTCATCCGACCCTCGAGATCTACTCCGGCGACCTTCATAACCCTAGCCCAGGGCTCGGAAGCCAGGGCGCAAGCTCCGAGCACCCGCGACCCCGGCCACGCCACTCCGGCGACCATGGCGAGCGGCGGACGACGGCATACTCGAGCTTCCAAACCCTAATCGGCCTAACCAACACCACCACGAGCTCCAGCATACCGAGGCGATTCAAGAACGCTAGCTAGGGCAGATGGTTGAGCTCGGGAAGAGGGTTGGCCACGGCGGACCGAGCGCGCCGGACATGGCGGTCATGGCGGACGGCGGCGTTCCGCGGGCTCCTAACCCTAATCGACCAAACCAACACCCTCTACCCTCTCCTCGGACCTCACTAACCCCTAAACGAGCGCTAGGGCAACACGCAACCACGGGACAGAGGCCGGCCACGGCGGACCGAGCTCGGCGGTTATGGCGGCCATGGCGGCGGCTCATCCCGGGGCTTGCCTACGGTCTCTCATAGAGCGCTAAGGACAGCACGGGGTGTGGGGGCTCACGGCGAAGCTTGGTGGTTGGATGGATGGTCGGTGCGGTGGCGGAACGGCGGCGAATGGCGGTGGCGCCTTGCTTTCTCCCCTTTCTCCCCCTTTCGAGCGCCGGCGAGAGCAGAGGGCGAGAGAGAGACAGAATGGAGGGAGGAGCGGGTTCGGACAGGGCGAGGGCGAGGCCATGCTTGCCACGCCGCGCGCGGACGCTGCGACCCCGGCCTGCTCGCGCCACGCGGCGGCCGAGCTCTGCGCGCGGTCGGCACGGCACGGCCCGATTCAAACTGAATCGGCCGGGTTCAGGCGACGGTGGCCGACTGACGGCCGGATTTTGGTCACGATTAACTCCTAAACCACTTGAAGAAATGCTAAACTACTTGCTCCACTACTTAGGGCTACATACCATCTACAACTTTGGTTACAAGATTGATCTTTGGTTCGGTCTAGATTGCTCCAGAAAAAGCTCCAAAGATGGCTAGATAAAACTGTTTTGGGCAGTTAGGACTTAGAGAAATTTTCTAAGTCTAAACTCCCTCTAATCTGCCTTGTGGGTCCCAAAACACCTTGTTAAACCCATTTTCATCAGTTGGGCCTTAAACAACTTTTGTTCTACTCTAAATTTTACACACCTTTGGTTAAGGGCCCACAGCCATGCAAAGCTTCTATCAAGAAGGTCTTAGTTAGTCAAACAAAAGGACTCCTAGGGCTCTATTAAGGCAACTAGGGTTAGAGACTTAGTTAGCCAACAGGACCAACATAAACCTAGCTTCATTTTGACTCCCCAACAAGGTTCAACTACTAAGGAGACTTAAGCACTCCACAAACAATACACACAAGCATTCAATCAAGCATAGCATTACAAGAGCTCACATGAAATGACACATAACAAAGAAAGAATGCAACATGAAATGATGATGCTTTATGCTCATGAGATGTCAAGTTATGCACTTAGGGTTGCTTAACACCTAGGGTGTTACACTTACGATCCATCCCCGGCAACAGCGCCAGAAATGCACGTTGACACTTACTAACGTTGTCACTAAGAATGGACTTTGCAATCCATCCATGGCAACGGCGCCGGATATTGGCATAGAAATGGACCCGAAGATCTATTCCCAGCAACGGCGCTAGAAGTGCCTATACGATGTCTCTTAACAAGTTGCTTAGAATGGCGCATTTCCAGCAACAGTGTTAAGAATGTATCGTTACGATAGTTCGTAGGTTTTGCGGATACATGGGTGTATGCCGAGTCTCTGTGTGATGAGTGATTGTCAACGGAGATGATGCGCATGTTCTTTGGCTTGTGTTGTGCAGGTGTCGAGCACGGAGACAGTGATCGATGGCGGGTGAAGGTCAAGTTGCGACGTGCCGTGCCGACGGACCAGGCGCGATGAAGGATGGGCGTGCCGTGCGGCGGACGTGCCATGCCGATGTATCGGACGGTGAAGGGCGGACGTGGACTTGGACTGATGGACTGGAGGCCGGAGGATCAGCTGTGGTGGCTGGCAGCCTGCGACAGCGACAAGCGGAGAAGTGCGATCATGTCGGTGGAAGGGGTGCACAGGCGGTGCATCCCCTCTACGACGCCGGTTTGTTGGTAGAGCCCGGGAAAAACCAACGGTGGACGGTTTCCAGGTTTGGGCCTCAAAACCTGGGTGCTGGGTTTCCAGGTTGAGCCACAAAACCTGGGCGTGACGGTTTCCAGGTTGAGCCTCAAAATCGGGCGCTGCGGCTGGTTTCCGAGTTTGGGCCAAAAACTCGGGACTGAGGGTTTCGCGTTGCCAAACCTAGGTGGTTATCCTGGGGCCTCAAAACGGGGGCTGATGGAAAAGGCTGGTTCCCGTTGGGGCACAAAAAACCGGGTGGGCTGCCAGGTGGGTGGCGGCAGTGCGGGCGGCGATCTGAAGGTTTGCGTGGAGGGCGCGGAACGGAAGACAGTGCGGGACGTGGCGTCGGATCTACCTACCACCAGCGGGTGGGACTAGAATTGCCTTAGGTTAGGCTGGTTCCCGGCTCTGTAATAGATAGGAGTAGAGAGGGTAGTAGATGTAGGAAATAGGACTTAGGCTAGGTTAAGTAAAGTAGGCAGGGGAGACACCCTCTCCCTATCATCCAATTCAATCAGCAGGTTAGAGCTTTCATTTGCTAGGGTTTCCACTCTCCCATCCCCTGCTAGCTAGTTGAGATCCCGCCCCAGAGATGGACTCCACTCTTGTGTTGTTGATTCGAGGAAGGAGGCCCGTTATCTCACCTTGGAGCACTGATTCGATGGCTTTGATTTGCGTCCTTGATTCGGTTCGTGGCTGTTGAGTTTCCGTTTTTTGTTGTGTTCCTTTCGCGGAATATTTTTGTACCGATTTTCCGCGTACTCTGATTCTTTGCTCGTTCATCTTTTGCAATTCCGATTGAACCAAGTTGTTCGTAGATCGTTGAGGCACTGTTTTCCCACCCGAAGGAACATCCTCTAACCTCAAGGTTCTAGGAGATCGATCGATTTTCGTTTACGGGGTCACTGTTCTTCTCTTCCCGTACACTCTTCGATTCACCGATTTGAGTTAGGTTCGAGCCATGATCTCTTAGAGATAGGCTCACTAAACCTCCTTGTGACTTCACTCACCAAGTTTGATGCCCTAGGGATTTGATTTGGAGTGAGTTCTAGTCGAATCGGTGGACGAACAGTGAATTTCGCGGGGTGGAACCGGACGCATCAGTTATCGACCGGACGCTGTGTACAGTGCGTCGTGTTGACACTACTGTCTGAGTTCTTTTTGTTGCCGGGACGCTCTGTTCAAAATCGACACCGGACGGCTCCCTTCGGTGAGTCCGTTCAAAGAAACAGAAGCAGGTTCCAGAAACGTTTTTCTGTGACGGACGCGTCCGAGGCAGTGACCGGGACCCTCTGGTGGAGTCCGTCGTTTTTTCGGTGTTTCGTTTTGCTCCGCACCGGAGCGGCTTTTGGGAACTGATCGGGAGCGCTGCTCGCATGTTCCGTGTTTTGTGTCTCATCCGCCCGGACGCTCATACGTAACGGACGGGACGCTTGAGCCTCGTGCGGTCCGGTCGCGAACAGAGAGCTCAGCGACTCTAGAGACTTTTGTTTTTCTTCCACGCTCGCGGTCCCTCGCTGGATCGGACGCCAGGGCACGAGTCCGCGTCGCTGTCTGGTTCTACCCGCACCCTGGCTCTGTTTTCGTTCGCGGCTTCGTTCGTTCTAGTGCATCGGATTTGGAGTTCCGTCTTTTGGGTTGGCTTTCTAGAGTTGTCTAGTGTCCCGCTGTGCTTCTAGGAAGCATCCACCCTACATCTAGGGTCGTGGACATTAGCAAGCCTCTAGGTTTTCGCTTTTTGGGGTTGATCTTGGACAGTGGCATCTAGTTTCCGAAAGGAAATTTTGAAGCTCCCATTCACCCCCCCTCTGGTCGCTTTCGGGTAGCTTCTCGGTCCTTCAATTGGTATCGGAGCAGGTTAAGGATCTTCCACCTTAGCCGGTTCCAGATCCACCGAAGGCGACATGGATCGCGGCGTGGGCAAACCGCCGTTTTCGATGGGACGAACTATGCGTATTGGAAGATAACGCATGTCGGCCTATCTCCAGAGCATGGGCTCTCTGTTTGGGAGATTTGCAACAACGCCAACTACGTTGTCCTGGCTGCTCGTGTCTCTCAGCTTCAGATCGATGAGCACGAAGCCAATAGCCGGGCGCGTAACGCTTTGTTCTCCTGTTTGAGCGTGGGTGAGTTTGATCGCGTTTCTCACCTCTCTACGGCTCGGGAGATCTGGGACACCCTCATGCGTTTCATGAGGGCACCTCTCAAGTCAAAACCCGACTCTACGAGTCGTTCAAGAGAGAGTATGAGAACTTTCGACATCAGCCTGGCGAGAGCATAGAAAGTTTATTCGCTCGCTTTCAGGTGATTGTCAACAGGATGAGGGCTAACAGAGAGCAGTTGCCATTTGACGATCATGAGCGTGCTTTGAAGCTTTTGCACACTCTTGACCGTTCGGTGTGGGACTCCAAGGTTCAGGCAATCATCGAATCGCCGAACTATGAGACCCTCACCTGCGACGAGCTCTTCAGTAAGCTCAAGTCCAGTGAGATTGATGCTATGGCGAGGGCTTCTTTTGAAAATCCTTCTCGCCCGTCCATGGCTTTGGTTTCCGGCTCTTCCTCTAACCCCTCAGCTGGCTTTGCGCTTTCTTCTCTCTTTTCTGTGACAGAGGACCAGCTGGAGTCTTTGGGAGACGACGAGTTGGCTTTGCTTGCCAACCGGTTTTCGCGGTTCCACAACAACCGCGTGAACCGCCGTCGTGGAGGAGGACGCGCCGGATGCTACGAGTGCGGCGACCCCGACCACTTCATCGCCAACTGCCCCAAGAAGAACAAGCACTTGGGCAAGGGCGAACATGGGCGCAAGCGCGACTCCAAGTACAAGGAGAAGCACGTCCCCCCAAGGCACAAGAAACGGGGCGGCTTCGACAAAGAGTACATCAAGAAGAAGTACTTGGAGAAGCAGCAAGCTGAGCAGCGCGCGTTCTTCGCCACGCTCAGCGACGTCGACGGCTCGGATGACGACTCCGCCAGCTCGAGCGATGACGAGTCCGAGAAGAAGAAGAGGATCGAGGACAAGCTGAACGGCCTCTGCTTCTTCGCCGACGACGACGGCTTCTGCACCATGGCGCTCGGAGATGAGGTCGACGGCGAGCCGGAGCGTACCCCTCGGAACGACGACGACGACGACACCTCCCAGGTATCTCTCACCTACGATGAGCTTTCCTCCGAGGTTGAGAAATTGACTGCTGCCCTCCTTAGCCAAGATAAATTGCTTAGGCGTGCCGCTAGAGAGCGCAAGGAGTTTAGGCAGAAGTGGGAGGACACGGTGAAGGAGCTTGAGTTCGCTCGGTCCACCGTGGTTGTGTCGGAGGAGTTGGAGTGCGAGAGTTGCGCCGCGCACATGACGGATCTTCTCACTCTGAGGAGTAAGCATGCTGCGCTGGTAGATGAGGTGGATGAGCTCCGAGCTAGGCCGCAGCTGTTGGGTGCGTGCAAGACTTGTCCTGTCTTGCAATCTGAGTTGGCAGAGAAGAATGCCAAGCTTGAGTCTTTAGAGAAGGCCAGCTCAGATAGCACTTGTGTCTTGAGGTGTGCTTTGTGTGAGGGCCTGGAGATGGAGATTGCCAATGTGAAGCATGACAAGATGCAAACCGAGGAAGAAAACACATACCTTCGGTCCATCTTGTCATGGGTCTCCAGTAGTGAGCCGCAGCTCGGGATGATGATCTCTCAATTCAAGCGAGCTGTTGGTGCCCCTGGTGTAGGTTTTGCTCAGAGTGTTGATCTCTCAGCCTTTGGGAAGATTGGAGAGTCTAGTGGTCTGAACCCATGTGAGAAGCCCAACTCCACCACTACTCCCAAACTTGCCAAGCTTCCACTCAAAGAGCCAGCCAAGCCTATCACCAAAGATGGTGTGGTTGAGGAACCCCCGAGAGCTCCTCCCAAGAACCCAGTTTGGGCACCCAAGCCAAACCACCTCAGAAACAAGCTTGATGCTATGCCACCCATCCGAGAGGAGTTGCCACAGAAGGGCAAAGGCAAAGTGAGCCACACCCACAGCCCTGGTCACCAACAACCCCCCTGTGCGTGCGGTGAGGTACCAGTGTGATTTTTGTGGGAGGGATGGTCACTTGAGCGAGTTCTGCTTTCGGCGCAAGCGAGAGGCGCGCAGGGCTCGGGAGATGGAGAACCCGGACATGTACCATCCAGCTCATGGTGGACATGTACCGAAGGTCCAGGGGAGAGCTGCTAGGTCCGGACGTCAGGGTCCCAGGCCTAGGCAGGAGATGAGAGCCCCGAGGAGGGAGACTAGGCCTAGAGGTCCAGGACCTCAGTTTGTTAGGCCTAGGCAGGAGAGAGCTCCGAGGAGAGACGCTAGAATTGAGCCCCAGGCTCCTAGGCGTAGACCTCGTAGAGAGCGTGCCCGACGGGGTCCTGCTTTTGCAGGTAACGGACCCCGTGGCGGAGGCTTAGTTGAGCGCTTTCCCCCACCGCAGGATGAGTACCGCCGTGAGCGCTTCTTCCCCAGCGGACCACGTTTTCCTCAGCGTGGTGATCGCTTCCCTCGTAGACATGCTAGGAATGGTTTTTTTCACTAACCCTTCTTTTGAGCAGCCGGCCCAACACTGGTTTTCCCCTTATTTCACTAACCCCAGTGTTGGACCGTATGCTCACCCTATGTCTTTCTATTGATGTAGGTAAGACGGTTGGAGGACGTTTGGTTGGTGGATTCCGGTTGTTCGAGGCACATGACCGGAAACACCAAGTGGTTCTCCAGCCTTAGCCCGGTCGCCGGAAAGGAGTACATAACCTTCGGTGACAATAGTAAAGGTAAGGTATTGTCTCGTGGGACGGTGCGGGTTAATGAGCACTTTGTGTTGCGCGATGTTGCTCTTGTTTCTAACCTGCATTTTAACTTGCTTTCTGTTTCGCAACTTTTTGATGATGACTATGAGATTCGTTTCAAACCGAACCTTAGTCGCATCTTAGATCCTCAGGGCGATCTTGTATGTCTGATTTCGCCCTTTGGGAATGTCTTTCGTGCGAATTTCTCGGAGTCGTTTGGTTCTTCTCGCTGTCTTTTGGCTAGTCCTTCTTCTTCCGATCTTTGGAAGTGGCATAGGAGGCTCGGTCACTTAAGCTTCGACTTGCTTGCAAGACTTAGCTCACTTGGCCTAATCCGAGGATTGCCCAAGCTTTCGATGGAGAAGGATCTAGTTTGCCATTCTTGCAGACATGGGAAGATGGTTGCCGCTCCCCACCATCCAGTGACTATGGTCATGACCTCGCACCCCGGAGAGCTTTTACACATGGACCTTGTTGGTCCGGCTCGGGTGAGCTCGGTTAGTGGCAAGTGGTATGTTTTGGTTGTTGTTGACGACTTTTCGAGATATTCGTGGGTCTTCTTTCTAGCTGAGAAGACCGAGACTTTCTCCTTCGCTCGCAATCTGATTTTGCGTCTTCAGAACGAGTTCCCTTTGAACTCGATGCGAGCGATTAGAAGTGATAATGGTTCCGAGTTTAAGAATTCGGATTTTGAGGTGTTTTGTAACCGCCTTGGTTTGGAGCATCAGTTTTCCTCCCCCTACACACCGCCCCAAAATGGTGTTGTAGAGAGGAAGAATCGGACCCTTGTTGAGATGGCCAGGACGATGCTTGATGAGCATAGGACTCCTAGGCGCTTTTGGGCCGAAGCTATGAACACTGCATGCTACATTTCGAATCGCATTTTTCTGAGAGCGTTTTTGAAGAAGACCTCTTATGAGTTGCGTTTTGGTCGCCAGCCCAAGGTGAATTATTTTAGAGTCTTTGGTTGCCACTGTTTTATATTGAAAAAAGGCAACCTGGACAAGTTTGAGTCTCGTTCTTCTGACGGTGTGTTTTTGGGTTATGGCACTCACACTCGAGCTTATCGTGTACTTAACCTTGACACTAACCGAGTCATGGAGACATCAGATGTCACCTTCGACGAGACTCTTGTTTGTCCTTCTTCTCGTTTTGAGCGTGCAGGTGATCATGAGGTTGGAGAGCCTCTTTTTGATGACGAGGACGAGGGTGCTGAAGGTGTAGATGATCCAGCACCCCCTCGACCTGTCGTGCCGCAAGGAGCGGCCTCGACGACGACTCACGGCCCCGACACTTCTTCTTCCTGGGGGCCGTGGGATCCTCCACCTCGCGCGGTACCTTTTGTACCCGGGGTGGAACCAGCTGCTGTTGAGGGGGAGGTCACTTCTTCCCGGGAGGCGCCACGACATATCCAGCGCCAGCACCCCCCTGAACAGATGATCGGCGACATCGACGAGCGAGTTACTCGCTCCAGGTCACGGCACATCTCGCACTTTGCTCATTCTGCTTTTGTTGCGTCTTTTGAACCCCGAGATGTTGGACACGCATTGACGGATCCGGATTGGGTCAATGCCATGCATGAGGAGCTAGAGAACTTTGAGCGAAATCGGGTTTGGGTTCTAGTGCCACCACCTCCTGACTGTAAACCTATTGGGACAAAATGGGTATTTAAAAACAAGCAAGGAGAGGAGGGCCACATTGTGAGAAACAAGGCCCGGCTTGTAGCGAAGGGTTATAGTCAGAAGGAGGGGATAGATTATGAGGAGACCTTCGCTCCTGTAGCTCGTTTGGAGGCTATTAGGATACTCTTGGCTTATGCTGCATCCATGGGTTTCAAACTTTTTCAAATGGATGTCAAGAGTGCCTTCTTAAACGGCTACATTGAGGAGGAGGTCTATGTCCAGCAACCTCCCGGTTTTGAAAATCCCAAGTTTCCAAACCATGTCTTTAAACTCCACAAAGCTTTGTATGGTTTGAAACAAGCCCCTAGAGCCTGGTATGAGAGATTAAAAACCTTTTTGCTAGCTAAGGGTTTTAAAATGGGATGTGTTGATAAAACGCTCTTTCTCCTCAAGCAAGGCAAAGATACTCTCTTGGTCCAAATTTACGTGGATGATATCATTTTCGGTGGTTCTTCTCACGCTTTGGTTGCCAAGTTTGCAGATACTATGAGCAGGGAGTTCGAGATGAGCATGATGGGCGAGCTGACCTTCTTTCTCGGGTTGCAAATTAAGCAATCCCGAGAGGGGACGTTTGTGCACCAGGGCAAGTACACGAGGGACTTGCTGAAGCGGTTCGACATGGGTGAGGCCAAGCCTCTTCCGACGCCCATGTCGACGACGACTGCCCTGGATGCCGACACGGATGGAGAAGCAGTGGACCAGAAGGAGTACCGCAGCATGATTGGATCGCTGCTCTACCTGACGGCGACACGGCCGGACATTCAGTTCGCCGTGTGCTTGTGCGCGCGCTTTCAGGCCTCGCCACGCACTTCTCACCGTCAGGCGGTGAAGCGCATCTTCAGGTACCTTCGTTTCACGCCTGAGTTCGGGATTTGGTATTCTGCTTCTTCCACCCTCTCGCTTTGTGGCTTTTCTGATGCTGATTTTGCTGGTTGTCGCATTGAGCGCAAGTCCACTTCTGGGACTTGCCAGTTTATTGGGTCTTCTCTTGTGTCGTGGTCTTCTCGCAAGCAGTCTAGTGTCGCTCAGTCTACCACGGAGGCTGAATATGTTGCTGCGGCTAGCTGCTGTTCCCAGTTACTCTGGATGATGGCCACTTTGCGTGATTTTGGTTTGAGCTTTACTCGAGTTCCTTTGCTTTGTGACAGCACGAGTGCCATTAGCGTTGCTAAGAACCCCGTGCTTCACTCGAAAACCAAACACATTGATGTGCGCTTTCATTTCTTGCGAGACCACCAGGAGAAGGGTGATATCGACCTTCGCCATGTCGATACTCATCACCAATTGGCTGATATTTTTACCAAGCCTTTAGACGAATCAACCTTTAATCGGTTGAGGGGTGAGCTTGGTGTGTGTTTCCCCTTTTAGATGGGGGAAGCATTTTGAGATGTACCGACTGACTCTTTTATTTTGAGGCTCTTTTCTTTTGAGTTTCTTGGGTCTTTCCTTTTGGTATCTTCTTTCTTTCAGTTTTGTGTCGGGCATACGCATTTACATTCTGAGCTTCATGTCTATATTCACTAGAATGTAATTATGCTCTTGTTAGTATTGCTCCGATACTTATGATGATGCTTGTAGCTTATGCTCTTTCTGATCACTGTTACATGTTATGAGCGAGCTATTTTTTTTGGAATGGTGAATTATGCCTAATGTACATAAATCTGAAAATGTTCACCATTGAGATATGCAACTAGCATGTGTAGGGTGTGTTGAGTCCATTCCTGCTTTTCATATATGCTAGGTTGCTATGTCTCTAGTTCTGAGTCATTCACTTGCTTGGTTGTTCATAAATTGCTTAAAATCTGAACCAAGTATTGATGAATTGAAAAGATCGAGATGGGACTGCTTGTCAACACCTCATGGTATTGAGACTGTTTCTCATTGCACCTTGAGTTAAACTTGAGCCATGTAGTGTATGACCGAAACCGTTGCTTTAAGCTTCTGATTGCTTCGGCATAGGCTTCGCACGGTTGAAAAGTTAGGCAATGACAAGCTTTCAACCTCTCGCAATCACATGCCAAAAATGAACTTGTGAATTCTTTTACCGCTGCAACTCCGATATGAATTTGAAATCACAAGGATATGCTTCATTCCTATGCATGATGATTGAACTTTGCTAGGGGTAGTTCACCTTGTATATATGCTTAGCACTTGTTTGGATTCCTTCTATACATGTCTAGTGCTATTTTGATGGTGACTATCCTTTTGGCTTAAAATTGCTCACATGCTCATACGCTTCATATTTCGTATAAGTGATCAGTTTGAGCCTTTGCTATTTGAGTGCTTAATTGAGATGTTGGAGCTATACTGATTAGAGCATCTTTGCACTCTTTTGACTATATACTTGAAGCTCCTGACTTGCATTTTGACTTCATATGCATTCTGAAGGAGATCTTGAGTTTAGGGGGAGTTTATGTGAAGGGAGTTGATTCTCCGATACCTTTTGACCTTGATAAGTGCATTTTCAACTAGGGGGAGAAATTTATGCAAATCATATGCTCCTGTGTTGATCAACTAAGGGGAGAATCATTTGTCCTAGTTGCTTGCATTTGTCGAGGGGGAGTTTGCTAGTTGTGTTGAGCCGTTGCCTCTGTCTTGAGGGACTAGCAAACGTTCCTAGCTTTTCATGAGCTTTCATAAGCCTTTTCATTTGGCTTTCAATTGGTATCGTCTGGTGTGCTTTCCCATTTGGTTTGGGTTGATTTCCAATTGGTTCGGAGTGATTTTCTTGCTAGTTGTGTTGAGCCTCTGTGCCTCTATCTTGAGGGACTAGCATTTTGCGTCTGTTGTCCTCCGATCTTCAATTGGTATCTGCTAGCGGTGTTGAGCCCGTTCTACCTCTTCTTGAGGGCTAGCTTTGCTTTGCTTGGTTGCGTCGAGCCGTTGCCCATGTCTTTGGGGACCAAGTTTTCGCTTCATCCACTTGACCTTCTTTGGCTTTTGTTAGGCTTTTGGGTCATTTGGTTGGGTTTTCTCTTCCCACTCCTTCCTACCTCCTTCTTCTTATTCATGATTTGTTGTGGAGTTGACAATGCACTCATCAAGGGGGAGATTGCGGATACATGGGTGTATGCCGAGTCTCTGTGTGATGAGTGATTGTCAACGGAGATGATGCGCATGTTCTTTGGCTTGTGTTGTGCAGGTGTCGAGCACGGAGACAGTGATCGATGGCGGGTGAAGGTCAAGTTGCGACGTGCCGTGCCGACGGACCAGGCGCGATGAAGGATGGGCGTGCCGTGCGGCGGACGTGCCATGCCGATGTATCGGACGGTGAAGGGCGGACGTGGACTTGGACTGATGGACTGGAGGCCGGAGGATCAGCTGTGGTGGCTGGCAGCCTGCGACAGCGACAAGCGGAGAAGTGCGATCATGTCGGTGGAAGGGGTGCACAGGCGGTGCATCCCCTCTACGACGCCGGTTTGTTGGTAGAGCCCGGGAAAAACCAACGGTGGACGGTTTCCAGGTTTGGGCCTCAAAACCTGGGTGCTGGGTTTCCAGGTTGAGCCACAAAACCTGGGCGTGACGGTTTCCAGGTTGAGCCTCAAAACCTGGGCGTGGGCCGGTTTCCGAGTTTGGGCCTCAAAACTCGGGCGCTGAGGGTTTCCGAGTTTGGGCCACAAAACTCGGGCTGGAGGCTGGTTTCCCGGTTTGGGCCTCAAAACCGGGGGCTGATGGAAAAGGCTGGTTTCCCGGTTTGGGCCACAAAACCGGGGGTGCAGAGTGGTGGCGGCACGTGGCGGCGATCTGAAGGTTGCGTGGAGGCGACGCGGAAGACCGTGCGGGCGTGGCCGTCGGATCTACCTACCACCAGCGGGTGGACTAGAATAGCCTTAGGGTTAGGCTGGTCCGCTCTGTAATTAGAGTAGAGAGGGGTAGAGTAGGAAATAGACTTAGGCTAGGTTAGTATAAGTAGTCCAGGGGAGACACCCTCCTCCCTATCTCAATCTAAATCGCAGTTAGAGCTTTCATTTGCTAGGGTTTCCACTCTCCCATCCCCTGCTTTAGCTAGTTGAGATCCGCAGAGAGACTCCACTCTGTGTACTGTTGATTCGAGGAAGTGAGGCCGTATCCTCACCTTGGAGCACTGATCGATGGCTTGATTTGCGTCCTTGATTCGAGTTCGTGGCTGTGATTTCCGTTTTGCTTGTGTTCTTCGCGGAATCCTTTTTGCTCCACGATTTTCCCGTCACTTGATCTCTTTGCTCGGTTCATCTTTTGCAATTCCGTTTGAACCAAGTTGTTCTAGATCGTGAGGCACTTCTTTCCACCGAAGGAATCATCCTCTAACCTCACGGTCTAGGAGATCGATCGATTTTTCGTTTCGGGTCACTTTTCTTCTCTTCCCCCGTAACTCTTCGATTCACCGATTTGGAGTTAGGTTCGAGCCATGATCTCTTAGAGATAGCTCACTAACCTCCTTGTGACTTCACTCACCAAGTTTGATCCCTAGAGGATTTGTTTTGGGTGAGTTCTAGTCGAATCGGTGGACGAACAGTGAATTCGCGGGGTGACCGGACGCATCATTCATCGACCGGACGCTGCTACAGTGCGTCCGGTGGTTGAACTCTGTCTGAGTTCTTTTGTTTGACCGGACGCTCTGTTCAAATCGACCGGACGCTCCCTTCAGTGAGTCCGGTCAGAAACAGAGAGGTTCCAGAAACGTTTTTCTGTGACCGGACGCGTCCGATGGCCAGTGACCGGACCCTCTGGTGAGTCCGATCGTTTTTCGGTGTTTCGTTTTGCTCGACCGGACGCTGGTTTTTGGAACTGATCGGAAGCGCTGCTCGCACTGTTCCCGTGTTTTTGTCTCATCCGACCGGACGCTCAGTGAACGACCGGACGCTTGAGCTCCGTGCGTCCGGTCGCGAACAGAGAGCTCCCAGAGCTGTTTTCTGACGACCGGACGCGTCCGGTCCCTGCTGACCGGACGCAGGCCAGAGTCCGGTCGCTGCTGTTTCGCGCGTTTTCGTTCGCGGCTCGTTCGTTCTTGATCGGATTTGAGTTCCGTCTTTTGGGTTGGCTTTCTAGAGTTGTCTAGTGTCCCGCTGTGCTTCTAGGAAGCATCCACCCTACATCTAGGGTCGTGGACATTAGCAAGCTCTAGGTTTCGCTTTTGGGGTTGATCTTGGGACAGTGGCATCTAGTTTCCGAAAGGAAATTTTGAAGCTCCCATTCACCCCCCCTCTGGTCGCTTTCGGGTAGCTTCTCTGTCCTTCAGGTTTGGAGATTAGGTCCGCAAGCGCACGGAATTATCGTGTAGCATTTCACCCGGAGATATACCAAGTATCGTGATTTATTGGTTCGCTCGAGGAAGGCTTTGTATGTATCAAGTTCTAGGATAAACATAGTACCAAATATCATGATAGCAATAATGGATCAATTGTCATAACAAGTGATAAACAGTGATGATTTGAATAGTGGAGAAACACAATCTTGAGCATGGCAAAAGGGCAAAGAGTAAAAAGAGACTAAAAGAATAAATGAATAAAAGAATAATTGAATAACCTAATAGAGCAGGCATGGTCTAGATACAAGTCATTCATAGAACAAGTTAATCATGCAATCATATGACATAGAACTAATCTCATGCTTCAGATGGTTCGGGAGATTACGCGAGTACTGGTCTGCCAGCAACCTCTTGTAACAATTTAGACTCCTACAACCTAGCCGAACGTGGGGGAATGCCAAGGACGGACAGGGCTGTCACCACCTGCCGCCATCCCCACTGCCGTGGACTAAGACCATGCAATTACCCGGCCTCTACATCCAAGCACCATGCTTGCATGCACAGAACCCACTCAGACTCCCCCGGGTCCCCGACCCTACGGATCGACAGGTAAGAAGCCTGAGCCTACTCAGAAGAGCATGATAAACCGCCACCCTTGACAAAAGCTTATTTCTAATCAAATAACAAGCATGAAGCAATTAGACTAATGTTCTATGTGAGAATAATACAATACACACTTAGCTCTAATTCATATAATACACTACTAACCCTAGGGTAGTAATATATTATAAGAACTATACACTAGAATGTATACTAATTCCACAAGAACTATTCATAAGTTCATATACTAGCAACATGATATAAGACCTAAGATCTAAGTCATATACCAAAATACTAGAACAAGAACTATACTCTAGTTCATATGAAGAACTGTATCGAAAGAATGAAGACAGGGCTTTGGAGATCAGATCTATCTTATTCATACCCAATATCTCTCCAAGGAGCCAAGCCCTCCTTGATAGCTTTGCCTAGCTCTCTCTCTAGCACAAGAACAAGGAAAAACTAAGAAGAGGTAGTGCCCAAGTGTGTAGCTCAAGAGGTGATTGTGTTCTATTTTGGCCTCCTCTCCCCCTCTCCTTATATGGGTGTTTGAGGTCGGTTTAGGAGGGGTGTCGCTGCAAATTTCACCCGGAACCGCCTTCAGGGCAATTAATGTACCGCCTCTGCAAAGGCGGTGGCCACGTGGCGTCTCTAGGGGCCGGCCGACCCAGGGGGCGGCCGCCCCCTGCCTGGGCCCAACAAGCCCAGGCAAAAGCCTGGGCTGCTCCTTTTGGGCTCCTGAGTTTGTTCCAAGCTGAAATTTGCTGCACTTCTATATGGGCTTTTTGTGTCCTTGTTCATTTTGCGCATTTCGGTGTGTTGGATTGCGCCTTTTTGGTTGTTATCCACCTGTATGCATGTTTATGATCTGCAAAACATAACTTTGCACTACATGTGGAACTTGGTTAGCAATAAATGTATATATGAGTAAAATACTTGCTTTTCTCCTTTTATGTGGACTATGTTGGCAGGATAAATATGTCGATAAGAACCACCAACAAACTCCCCCAAGCTTACCCTTTGCTCGTCCCCGAGCAAAAGCTAAGGTTTTGGTTGTTGATCAGGAGTTGCTTCAATGCCGATTATTATTCACAAGTGCCAGGTCTATACCAAAGTGTCTACCATGGTTTGAATAAATTGGTCCATTACTCACCTTAGTACCCTGTCACTCATGGGGCTTGTTAGCCTCCTCAAATCCTTAGTCACTGCATGTTAGATCGGCTTTCACAGAGGTGCTTAACTTTTGTTCCTTGAGCAACTTTATAATCCGGAGTTTTTAGGAGTTTTGAAAATCAAAGCAAGTTCCTCAAATGATTCACTCATTCGCTCAAGATGTGTATGGTCCTCACCAAAGGCTTTTGCCTTTCTTTTCAGTCTACCAACTAAAGCTTTATCTGGAGTTGTGGGTAGAAAAAAAGTAGGCATACTTGTATTGTAGATATTGCAAAGTCAAAGAATTGGACCTTAGGAGACTTCAGTCATACACTTAGATCAAGAAGTGCAGTGTGTGGAATATTTTCTTTTTGAATACTCCTTTTCTCATGTCTTTCTCCCTTTGGAAAATTGGGAACTATGGGCTATCTTTATTCATCGAGAGAGGCGGGTATCGGAGTACCCATTGTTTTCATTTGGACACTTGTCCATTTTTTTTACTCTCTCATTCATTTTTTTAGAGAGAGGCGGGTATCGGAGTACCCATTGTTTACATTTGGACACTTGTCCATTTTTTTACTCTCTCATTTTTTTAGATAGCCCATAATTCTTTTGGGAGAGAAAGATCATGATCAAAAGCAGAGCATTTAATTTTGTGGTGAATGCATGGCATGTCTTGCGTAACTCTTAATGCAAGAGTTAGCTTTATTTGGTGGGTGTACGTGAATCTTGATCTTGAATGCATGAAAGAAGTCTACACATAGGTCACAACTATTTGAATAAGCTCAATACAAATACAAGTAGCATATGAGTATATGGTTTGAAAAGTTTTTCATCATATGGCCCTGGTAGGATATATCATCATCGAGGAACTTTTGAATTTTAAGTTTTTAAATAAATTCTCCGGATGTCAAGTCTTTCTTAGAACAATGTCATAGCAATCCTCTGCTTATACCAGATCATGACTAGCAATAACCGTGGACTTGAGTAAGCATGTGCATCCCACAAGTTTCAAGTTCTTAAGTGAGCCATTTACCAATAAACTCAAATCTTAGTAGAAACTAAGTTATAAACTAGGCACAGGTGAATTATAAGACAGAGCAACTATTCATCATTTCAACAAGGAAGAAGCACATATCTTACATCACATATAAGAGTGGAATTCATATTTTTGGTCTTTTTAGCATTTTTTAGTTTTTTTTTAAATTAAAATTGCATTAAGTAAACATGCTAATGGAAAAATAAGAATGCATGGAATTAAATATGCAATGCAACTACATACCTCGGAAGTGGGGGTCCTCCCCCAATCTAGCTTCTGGCTATGGACCTGGGGAAAAGTACCCCAGCAATGCCCAGTACGCCAGCCACTACTCATGTTATTGTCGAAGTATTGCTTGCGGCTAGCGGATTTCTTCAAGGGACTGAGCTTGCATGGTGTCGAATCGGTCCTGGGGGGAGATGACTCCCCCAAGCTAGCGTAAGCTAGCTTCATAGCCATGGTTCTCTTATCCTCTTCTAGACTTCCCCATGGATAGGTGTAGCTTTCTCTACAGGGGTTAGTCCATAGAAAAATTCCAACCTCTATACTTTGCAATTTCCGGTTCAATAGTCAAAACTAATGGCTTGACTAAGGTAAACTCATTAACCTAAGCACCATGCTTAATTTAAGAGCTTATAAAGTTATGTTGGATCATTCAACAAAACTTTAAACTGCGGATACATGGGTGTATGCCGGGTCTCTGAGTGATGAGTGATTGTCAACTGGATTGATCGCATGTTCTTTGGATTGTGTTGTGCAGGTGTCGAGCACGGAGACAGTGATCGAGGGCAAGGTGAAGGTCAAGTTGAGACGTGCCGTGCTGACGGACCGGGTGCGGTGAATGATGGGCGTGCCGTGCGGCGGACGTGCCATGCCGATGTACCGAGCGGTGAAGGGCGGACGTGAGGCATGGACTGAGGGACCAGAGTGCCTGAGGATCAGCTGTGGTGGCTGGCAGCCTGGGACAGCAACGAGCAGAGACTTGCGGGGCACGGTGTTGCTTGGGTCGTGGACCTGGGGACACGTGTCGGTGGACGGGGTGCACGGGCGGTGCATCCCCTCTACAGCTCCGGTTTGTTGGTTGAGCCAGAGAAAAACCAACGGGTGGACGGTTTCCAGGTTTGGGCCTCAAAACCTGGGTGCTCGGTTTCCAGGTTGAGCCACAAAACCTGGGCGCGGACGGTTTCCGAGTTTGGCCACAAAACTCGGGCGATGGGCCGGTTTCCGAGTTTGGGCCTCAAAACTCGGGTGCTGCGGGTTTCTGAGTTTGGGCCACAAAACTCAGGCTGGTGGGCTGGTTTCCCGGTTTGGGCCTCAAAACCGAGGGCTGATCGGAAAAGGCTGGTTTCCCGGTTTGGGCCTCAAAACCGGGGGTGCAGAGCGAGGGCGGCACGTGGCGGCAATCGGAAGGTTGCGTGGAGGCAACGCAGACGACTTGCGCGGGTGTGGCCGTCGATCCTACCTACCACCCGAGCTGGTCCAGAATAACCTTAGGGTTTAGCTGGTTCGCTCTGTAATTAGTTTAGAGAGGGGTAGAGTAGGAAATAGACTTAGACTAGAATAGGATAAGTAGTCAGGGGAGACACCCTCCTCCCCTATCTCAGTTATCTCAGTTTTAGCCATCTCATTCCAGCACTTAGGGTTTCCTGCTCTCCCATCCCCTGCTGTAGCTGAGATCCGCAGAGAGACTAAGGACTCTGTGTACTTGTTGATTTTGAGGAAAGGAGGCCGTAACCTCCTTGTCGTAGCGTGTGTTTGCGCTTCGGCTTGCAGATCGTGGTTGTGATTCGCGTTTTGTTCGTGTTCTTTGCAGAATCCTTTTTCTCCACGATTTTCCCGTCGCTTGATCTCTTTGCTTGTTCATCTTTTGCAAATCCGTTTGAACCAAGTTGTTCTAGATCATGAGGCACTTCTTTCCACCGAAGGAATTAACCTCTAGCCTCACGGTCTAGGACATCGATCGATTTTTTGTTTCGGGTTAAGTTTTCTCCTCTTCCCCGAAATTCTTCGATTCACCGATTTGGAGTTAGGTTCGAGCCATGATCTCTTAGAGATAGCTCACTATACTCCTTGTAACTCATCTCACCAAGTTTGATCCCTAGAGGAATTGTTTTGGGTGAGATTGAGGCAGATCGGTGGACGAACATGGCTGCTGCGTGTCGACCGGACGCTCACTTGGGTTGACCGGACGCTCGGTCTGTGAGTCCGGTCGATGAACAGCCCGTAGCCGTGTTCTTCGCTTTGACCGGACGCTCCGTTCTCGTTTCGACCGGACGCACCGCTTGCACTGTTCCTGTGCCTTGTTGTTTTTGACCGGACGCTGTGAGCTTGACCGGACGCACCGTACACCTGCGTCCGGTCCAACACAGAGAGGTCCAAAATCGCCTTTTGCCTGACCGGACGCACCCAGAGTCCGGTCGTCTCTGTTGCAGCACGTTCTCGTCCGTTGCTTGACCATTCTTTGTCGGATTCAAGTTCCGTCTTTTGTGCTGCCTTTCTAGAGTTGTGTAGTGTCCCGCTGTGCTTCTCGGAAGCATTCACCCTACATCTAGGGTCGTGGACATTAGCGAGTTCTAGGGTTCGCTCTTGGGGTTGATTTTGGGACAGTGGCATCTAGTTTCTGAAAGGAAATTTTGAAGCTCCCATTCACCCCCCCTCTGGTCGCTTTCGGTTAGCTTCTCGGTCCTTCAATTGGTATCGGAGCAGGTTAAGGATCTTCCACCTTAGCCGGTTCCAGATCCACCGAAGGCGACATGCATCGCGGCATGGGCAAACCGCCATTTTTCGATGGAACGAACTATGTGTATTGGAAGATACGTATGTCGGCCTATCTGCAGAGTTTGGGCGCTTCTATCTGGGATATTTGCAACTCTCCTGATTACGTGGTCTTGGCTGCTCGTGTCACTCAACAGCAAATCGATGAGCACGATGCCAATAGCCGAGCCCGTAATGCTCTTTTCTCTTGTCTGAGCATGGGTGAGTTTGATCGTGTTTCTCACCTCTCTACGGCTCGGGAGATTTGGGCCACTCTCATGCGCTTTCATGAGGGCACCTCTCAAGTCAAAACCCGACTCTACGAGTCATTCAAGAGAGAGTATGAGAACTTTTGACATCAGCCTGGCGAGAGCATAGAAAGTTTATTCGCTCGCTTTCAGGTGATTGTCAACAGGATGAGGGCTAACAAAGAGCAGTTGCCTTTCGATGATCATGAGAGAGCTTTGAAGCTTTTGCATACTCTCGATCGGTCGGTGTGGGATTCCAAGGTTCAGGCGATCATCGAATCACCTAACTATGAGACCCTCACGTGCGACGAGCTCTTCAGTAAGCTCAAGTCCAGTGAGATTGATGCCATGTCGAGGGCTTCTTATGCAAATCCTTCTGGCCCGATTATGGCTTTGGTTTCCGGCTCTTCCTCTAACCCCTCAGCTGGCTTTGCGCTCTCTTCTCTCTTTTCTGTGACAGAGGACCAGCTGGAGTCTTTGGGAGACGACGAGTTGGCTTTGCTTGCCAACCAGTTCTCGCGGTTCCACAACAACCGCATGAACCGCCGTCGCGGAGGAGGACGCTCGGGCTGCTACGAGTGCGGCGACCCCGACCACTTCATCGCCAACTGCCCCAAGAAGAACAAGCATTCGGGGAAGGGCGATCATGGGCGCAAGCACAATTCCAAGTACAAGGAGAAGGACGTCCCCCCAGCGCACAAGAAGAAGGGCGGCTTCGACAAAGAGTATATCAAGAAGAAGTACTTGGAGAAGGCCCAAGCTGAGAAGCGTGCATTCTTCGCCGCGCTCAGCGATGTCGACGGCTCGGATGGCTACTCCGCTTGCTCAAGCGACGACGAGTCCGAGAGGAGGAAGATGATCGAGGACTAGCTCAACGGTCTTTGCTTCTTCGCCGACGACGAAGGCCTCTGCACCATGGCGCTCGGAGATGAGGTCGGAGGCAAGCTGGAGCACACGCCTCAGAACGACGACGACGACGACACCTCCCAGGTATCTCTCACCTACGACGAGCTTTCTTCCGAGGTCGAGAAACTTACTGCTGCCCTCCTTAGCCAGGATAAGTTGCTTAGGCGTGCCGCTAGAGAGCGCAAGGAGTTTAGGCAGAAATGGGAGGACACGGTGAGGGAGCTTGAGTTTGCCAAGTCCACCGTGGTCGTGTCGGAAGAGGTTGAGTGTGAGTCGTGCACCACGCACATGACTGACCTTCTCACCTTGAGGGGCAAGTATGCTGCGTTGGTAGGAGAGTTGGATGAGCTGAAGGCTAGACCTTCCTTGCTGGGTGCATGCAAGACTTGTCCTATCTTGCAGTCCGAGTTGGCAGAGAAGAATGCCAAGCTTGAGTGCTTAGAGAAGGCCAGCTCGGATAGCACTTGTGTCACGAGGTGTGCTTTGTGTGAAGGCTTGGAGATGGAGATAGCCAATGTGAAGCATGGCAAGATGCAAACCGAGGAAGAAAACAAATACCTTCAGACCATCTTGTCATGGGTGTCTTGTGGTGAGCCGCAGCTCGGGATGATGATCTCCCAATTCAAGCGAGCTGCTGGAGGTCCAGGTGTAGGTTTTGCTCCAGGTGTTGATCTTTCTGCTTTTCGGAAGATTGGTGAGTCTAGTGGTCTAAACCCGAGTGATAAGCCCAACTCCACCACTACTCCCAAACTGACCAAGCTTCCACCTAAAGAGCCTGCCAAGTCTACCACCAAGGATGGGGTGTTTGAGGAACCCCCGAGAGCTCCACCCAAGAACCAAGTCTGGGCACCCAAGCCAAACCACCTCAAGAACAAGCTTGACACAATGTCACCCATCCAGGAGGAGTGCTTGCCACAGAAGGGCAAAGTGAACCATACCCACAGCCCAGCGTACCAACAACCCCCTTTGAGCACGGTAAGGTACCAGTGTGACTTCTGTGGGAGGGATGGTCACTTGAGTGAGTTCTGCTTTCGGCGCAAGCGAGAGGCACGCCGCGCTCGGGAGATGGACAACCCAGACTTGTACCACCCTTCTCATGGTGGGCAAGTGCTGAATGTCCAGAGGAGAGCCGCTAGGCCCGGAGGTGAGGTTCCCAGGCCCAGGCAGGAGAGAGCTCCGAGGAGGGAGACTAGGGCTAGAGGTCCAGAACCTCAAGCTCCTAGGCGTAGACCTCGTAGAGAGCGTGCCCGGCGGGGTCCTGCTTTTGCAGGCAACGGACCCCGTGGCGGTGGCATTGTTGAGCGCTTTCCCCCACCGCAGATGGAGTATCACGGTGAGCGCTTCTTCCCCAGCGGACCACGTTTTCCTGTGCGTGGTGATCGCTACCCTGGTAGACAGGCTAGGAATGGTTTTTACGCTAACCCTTCTTTTGAGCAGCCGGGCCAACACTGGTTTTCCCCTTACTTCACTAACACCAGTGTTGGACCGTATGCTCACCCTATGTCTTTTTATTGATGTAGGTAAGACGGTTGGAGGACATTTGGTTGGTTGATTCCGGTTGTTCGAGGCACATGACCGGAAACGCCAAGTGGTTCTCCAGCCTTAGCACGGTCGCCGGAAAGGAGTACATAACCTTCGGCGACAATAGTAAAGGTAAGGTATTGTCCCGTGGGACTATGCGGGTTAATGAGCACTTTGTTTTGCGCGATGTTGCTCTTGTTTCTAACCTGCATTTTAACTTGCTTTCTGTTTCGCAACTTTTCGATGATGACTATGAGATTCGTTTTAAACCGAACCTTAGTCGCATCTTAGATCCTCAGGGCGATCTTGTATGTCTGATTTCGCCCTTTGGGAAAGTCTTTCGCGCGAATTTCTCAGAGTCGTTTGGTTCTTCTCGCTGTCTTTTGGCTAGTCCTTCTTCTTCTGATCTTAAGCTTCGACTTGCTCGCAAGGCTTAGCTCACTTGGCCTAATCCGAGGATTGCCCAAGCTTTCGATGGAGAAGGATCTAGTTTGCCATTCTTGTAGACATGGGAAGATGGTTGCTGCTCCCCACCATCCAGTGACTAAGGTCATGACCTCGCACCCTGGAGAGCTTTTACACATGGATCTTGTTGGTCCGGCTCGAGTGAGCTCAGTTGGTGGCAAGTGGTATGTCTTGGTTGTTGTTGACGACTTTTCGAGGTATTCGTGGGTCTTCTTTTTGACTGAGAAGACTGAGACTTTCTCTTTTGCTCGCAATCTGATTTGCGTCTTCAGAACGAGTTCCCTTTGAACTCGATGAGAGCTATTAGAAGTGATAATGGTTCTGAATTCAAAAATTCAGATTTTGAGAAGTTTTGTAACCGCCTTGGTTTGGAGCATCAGTTTTCTTCCCCCTACACACCGCCCCAAAATGGTGTTGTAGAGAGGAAGAATCAGACCCTTGTTGAGATGGCCAGGACAATGCTCGATGAGCATAGGACTCCTAGGCGCTTTTGGGCCGAAGCTATGAACACTGCATGCTATATCTCAAATCGCATTTTTCTGAGAGCGTTTTTGAAGAAGACCTCTTATGAGTTGCGTTTTGGTCGCCAACCCAAGGTGAGTTATTTTAGAGTCTTTGGTTGCCATTGTTTTATATTGAAGAAAGGCAACCTGGACAAGTTTGAGTCTCGTTCTTCTAACGGAGTATTTTTGGGTTATGGCACTCACACTAGAGCATATCGTGTACTTAACCTTGATACTAACCGAGTCATAGAGACATCTGATGTCACCTTCGACGAGACTCTTGTTTCTCCTTCTTCTCGTTTTGAGCGTGCAGGTGATCATGAGGTTGGAGAGCCTCTTTTCGATGACGAGGATGAGGGTGCTGAAGGTATGGATGATCCAGCACCCCCTCCACCTGCAGTGCCGCAAGGAGCGGCTTCGACGACGACCCACGGCCCCGACACTTCTTCTTCCTGGGGGCCGTGGGATCCTCCACCTCGAGCGATACTTTTTGTACCCAGGGTGGAACCAGCTGCTGTTGAGGGGGAGGTCACTTCTTCCCGGGAGGCGCCATGACATATTCAGCGCCAGCACCCCCCTGAACAGATGATCGGCGACATCGGTGAGCGAGTTACTCGCTCCAGGTCACAGCACATCTCTCACTTCGCTCACTCTGCTTTTGTTGCTAATTTTGAGCCCCGAGATGTTGGACACGCATTGACGGATCCAGATTGGGTCAATGCCATGCACGAGGAGTTAGAGAACTTTGAGCGAAATCGGGTTTGGGCTCTAGTTCCACCTCCACCTGACTGTAAGCCTATTGGGACAAAATGGGTATTTAAAAACAAGCAAGGAGAGGATGGCCATGTTGTGAGGAACAAGGCCCGGCTTGTAGCGAAAGGCTATAGTCAGAAGGAAGGGATAGATTATGAGGAGACCTTCGCTCCTGTAGCACGTTTGGAGGCTATTAGGATACTCTTGGCTTATGCTGCATCCAGGGGTTTCAAACTTTTTCAAATGGATGTCAAGAGTGCCTTTTTAAATGGCTACATAGAGGAGGAGGTTTATGTTGAGCAACCCCCCGGTTTTGAAAATCCCAAGTTTCCAAACCACGTTTTTAAACTCCACAAAGCCTTGTATGGTTTGAAACAAGCCTTAGAGCCTGGCACGATAGATTGAAAACTTTTCTGCTAGCTAAGGGTTTCAAAATGGGATGTGTAGATAAGACGCTCTTTCTCCTCCGGCAAGGCAAAGATACACTCTTGGTTCAAATTTACGTGGATGATATCATTTTCGGTGGTTCTTCTCACGCTTTGGTTGCCAAGTTTGCAGATACTATGAGCAGGGAGTTCGAGATGAGCATGATGGGCGAGCTGACATTCTTTCTCGGGTTGCAAATTAAGCAATCCCGAGAGGGGACGTTTGTGCACCAGGGCAAGTACACCAAAGACTTGCTGAAGCGGTTCGATATGGGTGAGGCCAAGCCTCTTCCAACACCCATGTCGACGACGACTGCCCTGGATGCGGATGTGGACGGAGAAGCAGTGGACCAGAAGGAGTACCGCAGCATGATCGGGTCGCTGCTCTACCTGACGGCGACATGCCCGGACATTCAGTTCGCGGTGTGTCTGTGCGCGCGCTTTCAGGCATCGCCGCGCACTTCTCACCGTCAGGCGGTGAAGCGCATCTTCAGGTACCTTCGTTTCACGCCTGAGTTCGGGATTTGGTATTCTGCTTCCTCCACTCTCTCGCTTTGCGGTTATTCCGATGCCGATTTTGCTGGTTGTCGTATCGAGCGCAAGTCCACTTCTGGGACTTGCCAATTTATTGGATCTTCTCTGGTATTGTGGTCTTCTCGCAAGCAGTCTAGTGTCGCCCAGTCTACCACGGAGGTTGAGTATGTTGCTGCGGCTAGCTGCTGTTCCCAGTTACTCTGGATGATGGCCACTTTGCGTGATTTTGGTTTGAGCTTCACTCGAGTACCTTTGCTTTGTGACAGCACGAGTGCCATTAGCATTGCTAAGAACCCCGTGCTTCACTTGAAAACCAAACACATTGATGTGCGCTTTCATTTCTTGCGAGACCACCAGGAGAAGGGTGATATCGACCTTCGCCATGTCGATACTCATCACCAACTGGCTGATATTTTCACCAAGCCTTTAGACGAATCAACCTTTAATAGGTTGAGGGGTGAGCTTGGTGTGTGTTTCCCCTTTTAGATGGGGGAAGCATTTTGAGTTGTATCATAGACTGACTCTTTTATCTTGAGTTTCTTTCTTTTTGAATTTTAGCATATGCATTTACATTCTGAGCTTCATGTTTATAATCACTAGAATGTAACTATGCTCTGTTTAGTATGCTCCAATGCTTATGTTGATGCTTGTAGTTTATGCTCCTTCTGATCACTAATACATGTTATGAGCTGAGCTATTTTGAAATGGTGAATTTTGCTTAATGTATAAATCTGAACATGTTCACCATTGAGATATGCAACTAGCATGTGTAGGGTGTGTCGAGTCCATTCCTGCTTTTCATATATGCTAGGTTGCTATGTCTCTAGTTCTGAGTCATTCACTTGCTTGGTCTGTTCATATCTGCTTAAAAATTGAACCAAGTGTTAAGTGAATTGAAAAGATCGAGATGGGATTGCTTGTCAACACCTCACGGTATCGAGACTGTTTCTCATTGCACTTTGAGTTAAACTTGAGCCGTGTAGTGTATGACCAAAACCGTAGCTTTAAGCTTCTGATTGCTTCGGCATAGGCTTCGCTCGGTTGAAAAGTTAGGCAATGACAAGCTTTCAACCTCTCGCAATCACATGCTACATAAGTGAACTTGTGAATTCTTTATCGCTGCAACTCCGATATTAAAACTGAAATCACAAGTGTATGTTTCATTCCTATGCATGATGATTGAACTTTGCTAGGGGTAGTTCACCTTGTATATATGCTTAGCACTTGTTTGGATTCCTATCTATACATGTGTAGTGCTATTTTGATGGTGACTATCTTTTTGGCTAAAAACTGCTCACTTGCTCATATGCTTCATATTTTGTATGTGTGATCAGTTTGAGCCTTCGCTATTTGAGTGCTTTGTTGAGATTGGAGCTATACCGATTAGAACATTTTTACACTCTTTTGATTATATGCCTGAAGCCCTTAACTTGCATTTCTGACTTCATATGCATTGTGGAAGGGAGAGAGTTTGCCCAAAGGGGAGAAAGTTTGCCCTGGTTTCTTGATAAGTGCATTTTCAACTAAGGGGGAGAAAAATGACAAATCATGGGGAGAATTTACAATCATGTGCTCCGTTCGATTGACTAAGGGGGAGAAATTGAATCCTTCTTGCGAATCCTTCTTACTTTTCTTTTGTTTCCTGATGTTCAATCAAGGGGGAGTTTTCTTAGTTGCTTGCACTTGTCAAGGGGGATTTTGCTAGTTGTGTAGAGCCGTTGCCTCTGTCTTGAGGGACTAGCAAACATTTTCTTCATTTGGTGTCGAAGTTTTTCTTCAATTGGTATCATTTTTGACTTTTCGATTGTCTTGGTGTTCAAATTGGTTCGGAGTGGTTCTCTTGCTAGTTGTGTTGAGCCTCTATGCCTCTATCTTGACGGACTAGCACTTTGCCGTCTTTTGCTCCGAATTCTCAATTGGTATCTAGACTTCGATTGGATTTTGCTAGCGGTGTTGAGCCTATTCTACCTCTTCTTGAGGGCTAGCTTTGCTTTGCTTGGTTGCGTCGAGCCGTTGCCCATGTCTTTGGGCACCAAGTTGTTTTTGCTTCTTCCACTTGACCTTCTTTGGCTTTGCTAGGTTTTTGGGTCATTTGGTCGAGTTCTCTTTTTTCCTTCCTCCCACTTTCTTCTCTCTATTATGATTTGTGTGTGTAGTTGACAATGCACTCATCAAGGGGGAGATTGCGGATACATGGGTGTATGCCGGGTCTCTGAGTGATGAGTGATTGTCAACTGGATTGATCGCATGTTCTTTGGCTTGTGTTGTGCAGGTGTCGAGCACGGAGACAGTGATCGAGGGCAAGGTGAAGGTCAAGTTGAGACGTGCCGTGCTGACGGACCGGGTGCGGTGAAGGATGGGCGTGCCGTGCGGCGGACGTGCCATGCCGATGTACCGAGCGGTGAAGGGCGGACGTGAGGCTTGGACTGAGGGACCAGAGTGCCTGAGGATCAGCTGTGGTGGCTGGCAGCCTGGGACAGCAACGAGCAGAGACTTGCGGGGCACGGTGTTGCTTGGGTTGAGGACCTGGGGACACGTGTCGGTGGACGGGGTGCACGGGCGGTGCATCCCCTCTACAGCTCCGGTTTGTTGGTTGAGCCAGAGAAAAACCAACGGCTGGACGGTTTCCAGGTTTGGGCCTCAAAACCTGGGTGCTCGGTTTCCAGGTTGAGCCACAAAACCTGGGCGCGGACGGTTTCCGAGTTTGGCCACAAAACTCGGGCGATGGGCCAGTTTCCGAGTTTGGGCCTCAAAACTCGGGCGCTGCGGGTTTCTGAGTTTGGGCCACAAAACTCAGGCTGGTGGGCTGGTTTCCCGGTTTGGGCCTCAAAATCGGGGGCTGATCGGAAAAGGCTGGTTTCCTGGTTTGGGCCTCAAAACCGGGGGTGCAGAGCGAGGGCGGCACGTGGCGGCAATCGGAAGGTTGCGTGGAGGCAACGCAGACGACTTGCGCGGGCGTGGCCGTCGATCCTACCTACCACCCGAGCTGGTCCAGAATAACCTTAGGGTTTAGCTGGTTCACTCTATAATTATTTTAGAGAGGGGTAGAGTAGGAAATAGACTTAGACTAGAATAGGATAAGTAGTCAGGGGAGACACCCTCCTCCCCTATCTCAGTTATCTCAGTATTAGCCATCTCATTCCAGCACTTAGGGTTTGCTGCTCTCCCATCCCCTGCTGTAGCTGAGATCCGCAGAGAGACTAAGGACTCTGTGTACTTGTTGATTTTGAGGAAAGGAGGCCATAACCTCCTTGTCATAGCGTGTGTTTGCGCTTCGGCTTGCAGATCGTGGTTGTGATTCGCGTTTTGTTCGCGTTCTTTGCGGAATCCTTTTTCTCCACGATTTTCCCATCGCTTGATCTCTTTGCTTGGTTCATCTTTTGCAAATCCGTTTGAACCAAATTGTTCTAGATCGTGAGGCACTTCTTTCCACCGAAGGAATTAACCTCTAACCTTATGGTCTAGGAGATCGATCGATTTTTTGTTTCAGGTTAAGTTTTCTCCTCTTCCCCGAAATTCTTCGATTCACCGATTTGGAGTTAGGTTCGAGCCATGATCTCTTAGAGATAGCTCACTATACTCCTTGTAACTCATCTCACCAAGTTTGATCCCTAGAGGAATTGTTTTGGGTGAGATTGAGGCAGATCGGTGGAAGAACAGGGCTGCTGCGTGTCGACCGGACGCTCACTCGGGTTGACCGGACGCTCGGTCCGTGAGTCCGGTCGATGAACAGCACGTAGCCGTGTTCTTCGCTTTGACCGGACGCTCCGTTCTCGTTTCGACCGGACGCACTGCTTGCACTGTTCCTGTGCCTTGTTGTTTTTGACCGGACACTGTGAGCTTGACCGGACGCACCGTACACCTGCGTCCGGTCCAACACAGAGAGGTCCAAAATCGCCTTTTGCCTGACCGGACGCATCTGGTGCCTGCTGACCGGACGCACCCAGAGTCCGGTCGTCTCTGTTGCAGCACGTTCTCGTCCGTTGCTTGACCGTTCGTTGTCGGATTCAAGTTCCGTCTTTTGTGCTGCCTTTCTAGAGTTGTGTTGTGTCCCGCTGTGCTTCTCGGAAGCATTCACCCTACATCTAGGGTCGTGGACATTAGCGAGTTCTAGGGTTCGCTCTTGGGGTTGATTTTGGGACAGTGGCATCTAGTTTTCGAAAGGAAATTTTGAAGCTCCCATTCACCCCCCTCTGCTTGCTTTCGGTTAGCTTCTCGGTCCTTCATAAACCAGGTTTTGCTAAGTGTAGAGTAAGAAATTTAAACTACCTTATGCAATGATAGAGAACATCTCAAGGTACTGCTTTTTTTTAATAGATAACTGCCATTTTACCTCTAGCAGAGGGCATACCTTTTGTAACCTGGTATGCGTGGCTTTTTCTCCTCGAGCTGGTGCCACTCTATGTTCTGCTGGTGGTGTGCATCAGTCGTCTAAATGTGCTGCTTGAGGATCTCCTGGATCCTATCTGTGCGCACCACCAATCCCCCAAGCTGGGCTTGGACGCTCTCAAAAGTTGACCTGGTCACTTGTGGGAGTCTGTGGGTGCTCATCTGGTGACTCAATCCTCTAGCGCTTGGTCTTCCTCTACTTCATCAACCTCCGGGGATCCCTCATCGCGCGGAGGGCTTCCCCGGGGATCGGTGTAGTATGAGGAGGTGCTCACATACTGGCGCTTTGAGGATGACCCCATGGCTTTCTTGAACGCACCGGAAACCTTTCTTCCGATCTTTTTCATGATGCGATGTTTTGCACCGGCGAACCCTCGGGTGAGTGGTGGCTAGGGAAATCTTCCTTGCACCTAAGGGACTTTTTGGCTAGCTTGTGATGGGTGTTTTTATGAGGTTTTTCTCAGCTAGGTGTTTCATAAGGAGGTCTATTTTTGCGGCAAACATATCCTTCTCCTCCACGGTATGCATGCCCTTTTGTGTTTTGGCTGGTGTTTGTGTTTGGGTTCTCTCGTCACTCCAGCCTTGGTGTTCAACCATCTTTTCAATCAGGGCCTTAGCCCCGGTGGTGGTGAGCGATAAGAATGCTCCACCAGCGGCTGCATCTAGGTGCCCCTTCGACATGGGCGTGAGCCCATTGTAGAAGTTTTGGAGTACCATCCAATTTTCCATGCCATGGTGGGGGCAGCTCAGGATGTACTCCTGGAGCCTTTCCCACGCGTCAGGGATTGATTCAGTGGCATCTTGCTTGAAATTGGAGATTCTTCCCTGCAAAGCATTGGTTTTGCTTATGGGAAAGAATTTAGCGAGGAATGCAGCTGAGCATTTCGCCCATGTGTTGACAGCTTCCTTGTCCTGGTAGAACCACCTTTTCGCTTTCCCCACAAGGGAGAAAGGGAAAAGACGGAGCCGAATGACATCTAGGGTGATGTCCTTGATGACGATAGTGTCGCACAGCTCCAGGAAGTGTTGCAGATGCGCATTCGCATCCTCGCTAGGCAAACCGCAGAATGGGCTTGCCTGCACCAAGGTGATCAGGCCTCTACGGAGTTCGAAGTTCTTTTCGGCCGTGTCCATAGTGGGGCCGGTAGCCACGTTGGTGACAGCGGGCACAGAGAACTCGTGGAGTGTCTTCTCAGCCAAGACCTCAGTTGGGGTTGGTGCGGAACCGACTGGTTGCTCTATCGGTGGAGTAGCAGAAGACGAAACGGAATGAATCCGCTTAGCCCTTAGGAGTGCCTCGGGATCGTTAATGAAGTTTTCCGGCAGAGAGAAACCAGACATACACTATTCCTGTTTCATCCACAACATGAGGAAAACAGGCAGAGTTAGCCTGCATAACAATGACTCATTATGCATATCAGATATTGGTTTATGTTTATCTAGAACTTTTTACATTAGCCTTCCCCGGCAATGGCGCCAGAAATGCTTGTTGGCATTTCTTAACGTTATTACTAAGAATGGACCTTCCGATCCATCCCCGGCAACAGCGCCAGAAATGCACGTTGACACTTACTAACGTTGTCACTAAGAATGGACTTTGCAATCCATCCATGGCAACGGCGCCGGATATTGGCATAGAAATGGACCCGAAGATCTATTCCCAGCAACGGCGCTAGAAGTGCCTATACGATGTCTCTTAACAAGTTGCTTAGAATGGCGCATTTCCAGCAACAGTGTTAAGAATGTATCGTTACGATAGTTCGTAGGTTTGGAGATTAGGTCCGCAAGCGCACGGAATTATCGTGTAGCATTTCACCCGGAGATATACCAAGTATCGTGATTTATTGGTTCGCTCGAGGAAGGCTTTGTATGTATCAAGTTCTAGGATAAACATAGTACCAAATATCATGATAGCAATAATGGATCAATTGTCATAACAAGTGATAAACAGTGATGATTTGAATAGTGGAGAAACACAATCTTGAGCATGGCAAAAGGGCAAAGAGTAAAAAGAGACTAAAAGAATAAATGAATAAAAGAATAATTGAATAACCTAATAGAGCAGGCATGGTCTAGATACAAGTCATTCATAGAACAAGTTAATCATGCAATCATATGACATAGAACTAATCTCATGCTTCAGATGGTTCGGGAGATTACGCGAGTACTGGTCTGCCAGCAACCTCTTGTAACAATTTAGACTCCTACAACCTAGCCGAACGTGGGGGAATGCCAAGGACGGACAGGGCTGTCACCACCTGCCGCCATCCCCACTGCCGTGGACTAAGACCATGCAATTACCCGGCCTCTACATCCAAGCACCATGCTTGCATGCACAGAACCCACTCAGACTCCCCCGGGTCCCCGACCCTACGGATCGACAGGTAAGAAGCCTGAGCCTACTCAGAAGAGCATGATAAACCGCCACCCTTGACAAAAGCTTATTTCTAATCAAATAACAAGCATGAAGCAATTAGACTAATGTTCTATGTGAGAATAATACAATACACACTTAGCTCTAATTCATATAATACACTACTAACCCTAGGGTAGTAATATATTATAAGAACTATACACTAGAATGTATACTAATTCCACAAGAACTATTCATAAGTTCATATACTAGCAACATGATATAAGACCTAAGATCTAAGTCATATACCAAAATACTAGAACAAGAACTATACTCTAGTTCATATGAAGAACTGTATCGAAAGAATGAAGACAGGGCTTTGGAGATCAGATCTATCTTATTCATACCCAATATCTCTCCAAGGAGCCAAGCCCTCCTTGATAGCTTTGCCTAGCTCTCTCTCTAGCACAAGAACAAGGAAAAACTAAGAAGAGGTAGTGCCCAAGTGTGTAGCTCAAGAGGTGATTGTGTTCTATTTTGGCCTCCTCTCCCCCTCTCCTTATATGGGTGTTTGAGGTCGGTTTAGGAGGGGTGTCGCTGCAAATTTCACCCGGAACCGCCTTCAGGGCAATTAATGTACCGTCTCTGCAAAGGCGGTGGCCACGTGGCGTCTCTAGGGGGGCGGCCGAGGCGGCCGCCCCTTGGCTGGGCCCAACAAGCCCAGGCAAAAGCCTGGGCTGCTCCTTTTGGGCTCCTGAGTTTGTTCCCGGCTGAAATTTGCTGCACTTCTATATGGGCTTTTTGTGTCCTTGTTCATTTTGCGCATTTTGGTGTGTTGGATTGCGCCTTTTTGGTTGTAATCCACCTGTATGCATGTTTATGTTCTGCAAAACATAACTTTGCACTACATGTGGAACTTGGTTAGCAATAAATGTATATATGAGTAAAATACTTGCTTTTCTCCTTTTATGTGGACTATGTTGGCGGGATAAATATGTCGATAAGAACCGCCAACAGTGTCTCTTGAGAAGGCCAGCTCGGGTAGCACTTGTGTGGCTAGGTGTGCTTTGTGCGAGGGTTTGGAGATGGAGATCGCGAACGTGAAGCATGGCAAGATGCAAACCGAGGAGGAAAACACATACCTTCGGACCATCTTGTCATGGGTGTCATGTAATGAGCCGCAGCTTGGGATGATGATCGCTCAGTTTAAGCGAGCTGCTGGAGGTCCAGGTGTAGGTTTTGCTCCAGGTGTTGATGTTTCGTCTTTTGGGAAGATTGGAGAGTCGAGTGGTCTTAACCCGAGTGAGAAGCCCAACTCCACCACTACTCCCAAACTTACCAAGCTTCCACCCAAAGAGCCTCTCAAGCCTAACACCAAGGATGGGGTGTTTGAAGAACCTCCATCAACTCCATCAGCTCCTAAACCCAGCCACCTGAAAAACAAGCTGGACACAATGCCACCTATTCAGGAGGAGCTTATGCCATAGAAGGGCAAAGTGATCCACACCCACTACCGTGAGTACCAACAACCCCCTATGAGAGCGGTGAGGTACCATTGTGAGCACTGTGGAAGAGATGGACACTTGAGTGAGTTTTGCTTTCGACGCAAGAGAGAGGAGCGCCGTGCTAGGGAGATGAACAATGCGGACATGTACCATCCTTTCCATGATGTACATGTGCCGAATGTTCATAGGAGAGCTCCGAGGAGAGCTGCTAGGCCTAGAGGTGCAGTGCCTCAAGGTCCTAGGCGTCAGGGAGGTGTTGCCCGACGGGGTCCTGACTTTGCAGGATACGGACCCCATGGCAGAGACTTTGTTGAGCGTTTCCCTCCATCGTGTTTTCAATATCGCGATGGATGCTTGTTGACACTTCTTAATGCAATTGCTTATAATAAACTTTAATGAACTGATTCTAGCAAAAGCCTTCAGAAATATACAGGACACTCCTAGCATCATTTAATGTCAAGTTGTCATCCCCAACATAATACTAGAAATGTAAATTATATGTGACACTAGCTCAAAAGATATAAATAAATATTTATCCGCAAGCGCATAGATAAATATACCTGTTGTAGCAGCATTTCACCCAGGTTATCTAGGTATCGTTATTTATATTTCACCGAAGATAGCAAAGAAGCTGGGAACTTATAATATGATTCAGAGATAGTAGAGATTATTATTCATTCATTCATTCATCACTCATATGTCTAAACAGGGTAAGACAAAGTAAAGATAATGATAGTAATGATAACAATTATGTTGGGAGTTCTAGAGATAGAGCGAACTTCATAAATCTAGCAGAGAGTCTGGTGATTAATTAAGAGATTAGATTCCTAAGTTACTTCATATCTACTAAGCCTAGCGATTACTCTAGTTAATATATAATCATTTATAGCCAATTAATCTATCATCCATGATCAAGGGACATTACTAAATTAGAATCAAGAACAAAGTAATGAATTCTAACTTGCAACCGCGTCCTACTAAGGTCTACACTCGGCGGGAGGACTACAAAGGACTCAACAGGACTGTCACTCCTGCGATCTACCTCTCGACCCGGAGCATAGGATGTATTCGCAGGTAAACTTAGTCTAAACACCATGTTTACACCAGTTTGACCACTTAACTCTATCCGGAATAAAGCTAAGTACTTTACGAACGTGATCATAAAATCTATCACAATTAGATCTATATTAAACATAGAACTAGAATAAACTCTAAAACTGAATAAACTGAAATATATTAAAGTAGCATAAAGTCGAATAATAAAGATACAAATTACCAAGTCTTCGACAATAATCCGAAGACTCAGACGAAGCTTCAAGCCAGATATGCCGACGAAGTCGCCTGCCTCTACTTGAATCTAACTAGACTAACTCTAATCTTGATGTAGAGCTCTAACTCTTCTCTCTAGAAACCCTAATTCTATCTTGATCTGAATGTCTTCAATGAGGATTGGATGCCCTGGAGAGGGGGGTAGGGGTCTCCTTATATAGCCCTGAGCGATGAATCGTGATCGTTGGATCAAACCGACGTGAGGTACGGTCGAGATGCATCTAGAGAGTCGGTTGAGGTAGCTTGCAAAGGAAGGAGCCGAGTGGGCCCAGGGGGAGACCGACCGGTCTCCTGGTGGGACCGGTCGGTCCCACCAGTCACCCTCCGGTGGTGAGCCTCGTCATGGTGTCTTGTATTGCCTCCTAGAGTCCTCTCCCGATAACCTAATGTGGCGGTGCAGAAATCTGCTTCGGGTTCCTTCTTGGGGAAGCAATAGGGTTGGTTTTCCTGTTTAATCCCTAGAAAATATAGAATCACCAAAACTTGTGGAATTTGTTAGTTTAAACCTCCTATTTCTAAGTTGGCAATCCTTTTTGATATTTATTCAAGTCTTGTTGACCATAAATAATGATACTTAACAAGTGTCAACAAACTCCCTCAAGCTAAACTTTTGCTAGTCCCTTAGCAAACATCGGGTTTTGAGATAATAATAAACCTTCAACTGTAACCCTTCTTTAGAGAAAATTTTGTTTCACATGTCCCTTCCCATTAATCTTTTACCTTAGCTTAGAATAATTGAAAGTTTAGAGGTAATCAAGCCAAGCACTATGTCTCAAGTTCCTCATCCCAACTTACTCCGAAGTTTTGCAAGGTTTATAATAAAAGCTCAGAGAACTCCTGTATGACATTCTTTCAGATTGTATATTAAGATTAAGAACATACCTTACTAAATCAAAGTTCTAAGCTTAGGGAGAGAAATGTCATACTCCTAGATCAAGCATTTTAACCTTTGGAATTGTCATCTCTTACTAGCATATTGTAATTAGAGGGACCATGGGCTATCATTCTTTTCATATCATATTTTTATCACATAATCTTCTTTTATTTGCTGAGGTAATCGGACACTTGTCCTTTTTTCTTTCCTCATATTTCTTACTTTTGCATAGCCCATGCCTCTAACACAATACTGCTTCGGAAGAGTGAATCTTTCTTTATGTTTATAGAAGCTTGATCTTTTTAGAGCATGATAAACCTCTCTACCATAGCTAAAAACTAAGACAGAGCAGGTAGCCTCAAAGTATGAATCATTTATTATTAGGCTTATATCATACAGGTTCTCATCATAGGTTTGAAATTTTCAAGATTAAAATTCTGGAGATCTGTTGAGACTAAGAACAAGATAAATAGCAGCTTAAACTTTTTCATCTCTAATTTCTCAACTATCCAAACTTTGGTTAAGATCAATGTTTTGAGGTTTTTTTTTATTAAGTATTTGAAAGATATTGTTATGCAGTTGAGGCTATGTAAACTGTTCTTTATATATAGATATTCTACATCAAGATCATTTTATTTGAATGCTTAAACAAAAACAAAAACTAACTAACAATACTAAACATAAAATAACAAGAGGGGTGAAGCATACTTACCTTGGGAATAGGGGTCCTCCCCCAAGCTAGCTTATTGAGGTGGATCAAATCCCATCTTCCCGAAGAGGTAGCAGAAATTCTGGTTTGTCTAGACGCCTTGATGATGTATTTCTTCAAGAGTGTGGCGCATGTCTTCTTGTCCTGACTCAAGGTTGGTAAGACGAGTGTTGATACCCTGAAAGTAGGGGTCTTTTTGGTACGGGAACTGGTAGTGTGGCTGGTGTTCTGGGTAACCATGGGTGGCGTGGTAAGAGTATGGATGATGAGTGGCATCATGAACACCTCTCCCAGAGAAAGACATTCGTCCTCCCTGGAAGTCATACATCGTATCCTCTTCATGATGAGGTGGAGTGTAGTTGCGAAAGTTTCCTTGTCCCCATGAATCTTGTGGTGTATGTGGCTCATAAGCGGTAGTATCTTCCCAGGCTGGATGGTGTGATGAGGATGGGCCAGCTCGTCCGAATCCTTGATAGTGAGTGTAAGCTGGTCCGGATGGTGCAGTGTCTTCTCCTTGGTATCTTGGAGCAGCATTTCTAGTGAATCTTGCGGAAGGGCTCCTCCCTACTCCCAAGCCAGGTCTCTGCAAGTCAAGCAAAAAGGTTTCCACGACATACAGACCAAGTGATCTGTTTGGCAATTCATATTCATTTGTATAACCTTTGTGTTACATATAAAGTTTGTTGTTTCTTTTCTTGATAAGTTGTGCTTGACTGAAGAAGTACAAACCTACAACTGGCCGGGGGGTGGAGATGTACATAATATTTCCATTTAAGTCTAGATTTCTAGCAAGACGAGTAACCCAAGAAGTGATGCATACAGGGCCTTGCAAAGTGTGAATATAAGGCCAGTATTCTACCAGGAGTTTTACAGGTGAAATTTTTGTTTTCTTAACCATAGCATACATAACTTTCAACTCCTCGGTTCTAACAATACGACCTTCTTGTCTGGGAAAGAGAGTAAAACCTAACCACTTGTGCATCACCCTTAAAGTGGGGTTGTGTATATCATTGGTGCAAGGGTGACGATCTGTTCTCTTACCGGTGATGTCTTCCCAAAAGCTATTTCTATCAAAGTTTCTTAAAGCGACATCTAAGTCTACAGTGCAGGTTTCAGGGAAACCCAAATTTAGGCTGAACTGTTTCCAAGTGAGAGTGAAAGGTTCATTGTACAGCCTAAAATAAACATATGTGTCATCCGAAGAAAGGGTGCAAAGGAATTCTAAAGTGAGCAATCTACAGCCTTCTTCGGAGAGCTCCCAAGTGTTCTCCCACCCAATGTTATGAAAAACTAGATCGAACTCAGAGTCCATACCTGTTTCTCAAAGAAATTGTGAATCGAAGGTGGGGGTGTGAGTGTACTCCTTATCACGGTAATACCTGAATAGGTCCTTCTCGTGGGCTGTTTGGAGCTTGATGTGCCTATCCTAAAGAAGATCACGTGGCTCAGACCGGCTTGTTGTAGAGGATCAGGGCAGGGATGTATCCATGTCCGAGCCTCCTTGTGATGAGCCAGCCCGCGAACGGCTTCTTATTGAACGGAAGGTGAGCGTGTTCTTTGCCTTCTTCAGGAAGTTGCTCATCTTTGCTGCAAAAACAGGAGAACACACAAACAAAACTCGTGGAACAAGTGAGGGTTAGAACAAATAATTGTCAGAGAGTTAGCGGTCCAAAAGTTAGTAGTCCAGGAGTCAGTCGTTCAAGTTGATAATTTTATTTCAACTTCTCCTAGTTTATTAACTAATTGGGCAGCTCTTCCCCTCTCTTGATGATTTCTCTTGCTTGCTCTCACTCTCCCTTCCTTCTTGCTACTAGCTCAAAGTTTTCTTCCTCTCTACTCTACTTACTCTTCTCACTCAGAAACTATCAAAATGAAGAACTACACAAACTCGGATTTGGAATTCTGAAATTTGAAGTGAGGTAGGTGTTTCTGAAGAGTGGAGTGTGAGGAGAGTGTGAAGGGAGCTTGCCATTTTATAGAGGAAGGACGGGGTGGCCGGTCGGTCTAGTGGTGGGACCGACCGGTCCCCTGTGGGGCCCACTTGTGTCCTCCTTGCTCCCTTACCTACCAAGCTCAATTTCCTATACTTTGGACTACATGCCGACGGTTGATGGTGGTGGTAGGTGGGATGAGTGGTTGTGAGTGCATGTGATGATAAGAAATGATGTGAGGTGGGTCCCAGGTGTTTGTGGGTCCATACGTCTCCCATATTTGTACGATGCAAGTATGAAAGAAAATTGCTTTTATGAAACTATAGAAAATGAGGATTCTAATGATGAAATTCTTATATGTTTTTGTTGCCGTAGTAAATAATACTTACGGGATCCGTAAATAGTAATTACCTGGGGCTAAATTTTATGATGTAAAAATAAATTTTATTATTTTATTATTGTATGCATTTTATGATGTAAAAATAAATTTTATTATTTTATTATTGTATGCAATAAAGGTGGAGAAAGTAAATACTGATAACTACCGAGATACCTCCGGCGAAGGTTCGGGGTTTAAAGTCCACCGATTTGGACTCTCCAGTCTTCTTCATTCTTCTTGATGGTTCTCCTCTTCTGGGGATGGTAGTTTTGATTCTTGGACTTTATGGTCTTCCAGAGTTGAGCATTGTTCAGGTCATGGTTTGAATGAGAACCTTTCTTCCTTTCCATTTATGGTAAATTTGATTTCTCCAGCTCCGACATCAATGTGGGCTTTAGCGGTGCTCAAAAATGGTCTTCCGAGGATGAGTGATACTTTTGAATTTGGTTGCATTTCTAGTACCACAAAGTCTACTGGTACGAAGAACTCTCTTATCTTGACTGGGATGTTCTCAGCAATGCCTATGGGGTATCTGAGTGATTGATCAGCTAGCTGAAGACATATTGGTGTTGACACAAGTGCTGAATGGTTTAGCTTGTAGTAGACTGATGCGGGCATCACACTAACACTAGCTCCAAGATCGCACAATGCGTTGCTAAACCGTTGATTTCCAATTGAACATTCAATAGTTGGGCATCCTGGGTCCTTCTTCTTTTCTGGTATTTGATTGAGGATAGCCGCACTACATTCTTCTGTTAGCTCGATTACTTCAGTGGTTGGCAGTGGTCGCTTGTTGTTGAGTATATCCCTCACATACTTAGCATAGGTGGGTACCTGTAATGCATCTAGCAGAGGAATATTGATATATAGCTTCTGAATTACTTCAACAAACTTACTGAACTGAGCATCTAGCTTTGCGTTTCGATTCCTGCGTGGGAATGGTAGAATGTTGGTGTCTTGAAAGTCTATTGGTCTTTCTTCTTCTTGCACTTGAGTTTCTTGAACTTCGTTATCTTTTTCTTCTGCTCTCGGAGGTGGTATTGGTGTTGTCTGTCTTCTTTGTGTTCCTGCGGGGTATGGCGGATCTCGAGTGGTTCACCCATGTCTAGTGGTGATTCCCTTGATCTGCTCATGGTTAGTGGTAACAGGCAATACAGCAACCAATTGTGATAGTTGGGATTCTATCCTTTTATTATAGTTGTATTGATCTTTAATGGCAGAAGAAAATTCATCCATCTTAGCATTTATGTTTTCAAAAGTATTATCATTTAAAGCAAGCTTTTTAGTAAGATTATCATTTATCCTAGCTTGTTCTAAGATTAAATCTCTTAAAGTAGGTTGCTTAGAATTGGAAGAACTGAAATTACTGATATACTTATCTGGTTTGGAAGGTTGTTGTTGACGTAATCTTTGCTTGTGTAGAGCGGTAGAGTTATTGATGATGTTGGCTTCTTCTTGATCTTCGGGGAATTCTATTCCTAAGTACTCTCCACTTCTAGTTTGGGCATCAAATGCATCTTGAATAGCTTGACGTTCTTCCTTGTAGTTAGCTCCTTGAACGAGTCGATCCATAAGTACATCCATCTTTGTTGATAGTGCACATACTTCTTCTGGAACTTCTTCAATTTGGTGACAGCATTGAGTAGTAACTTGTTTCCAGCTTTGATTCTCAGCTATCTTATCCATTAGACATTCTGCTTTTCCAAAAGTGAGTGACATAAATGATCCTTCAGCAATGGCATCAAGTTGCTCTCTTGCTCTTGGTAATAGTCCATGATAAAACAGTTGCATGAGCAATTCATCCCTTATTCCATGATGTGGGCATCTTAAGATTTGTTCTTGAAAACGCTCCCAATTTTCTGGAATGGTTTCTCCTTTTTGTTGCTGAAAGTTGTAAATCTTTCCCCTTAAGATATTGACTTTGCTAATTGGGAAAAATCTTGATAGAAAGGTTTCTGAACACTTCTCCCATGTCTTGATGTTGTCCATGTTTGAATAGAACCACTGCTTCGCTTTTCCTTTCAGTGAGAAGGGAAAAAGACGAAGAAGTATGATGTCCTGGGGAATGTCCTTAATGATGATGGTGCTTCCAATCTCCAAGAAATCTTGTAGATGAGCAGTTGCATCTTCTTCCTCCTTTCCACTAAATGTATTAGCTTGTACCATGTTGATAAGACTTGGCTTGAGTTCAAACTCGAGGTTGTTCGTCTGGAGTGTAGGTCCGGTGCGAATGTTCCTGACACTTAGAGTAGAGAACTCGAGCAGAGTCTTGTTGGCCATGGTTTGACTTCTGATGTAGATCCTTCACACGATCAAGTTGATTTCTGATTTGAATGTGATATATTGCAACTAAATTCTGTGTTACCCTGTATATGATATAAACAAAGAAAGGCAAGGGTAAGCCTGCCAAGACAGAGTTATAAATGAATGAATAAATAATCTCTTTTGGTTTATTAAGTTCCCGGTGGCTTCCGTTACTTAGATGTTCCCCGGCAACGGCGCCAGAAATGCTTGTTGACACTTCTTAATGCAATTGCTTATAATAAACTTTAATGAACTGATTCTAGCAAAAGCCTTCAGAAATGTACAGGACACTCCTAGCATCATTTAATGTCAAGTTGTCATCCCCAACATAATACTAGAAATGTAAATTATATGTGACACTAGCTCAAAAGATATAAATAAATATTTATCCGCAAGCGCATAGATAAATATACCTGTTGTAGCAGCATTTCACCCAGGTTATCTAGGTATCATTATTTATATTTCACCGAAGATAGCAAAGAAGCTGGGAACTTATAATATGATTCAGAGATAGCAGAGATTATTATTCATTCATTCATTCATCACTCATATGTCTAAACAGGGTAAGACAATGTAAAGATAATGATAGTAATGATAACAATTATGTTGGGAGTTCTAGAGATAGAGCGAACTTCATAAATCTAGCAGAGAGTCTGGTGATTAATTAAGAGATTAGATTCCTAAGTTACTTCATATCTACTAAGCCTAGCGATTACTCTAGTTAATATATAATCATTTATAGCCAATTAATCTATCATCCATGATCAAGGGACATTACTAAATTAGAATCAAGAACAAAGTAATGAATTCTAACTTGCAACCGCGTCCTACTAAGGTCTACACTCGGGGGGAGGACTACAAAGGACTCAACAGGACTGTCACTACTGCGATCTACCTCTCGACCCGGAGCATAGGATATATTCGCAGGTAAACTTAGTCTAAACACCATGTTTACACCAGTTTGACCACTTAACTCTATCCGGAATAAAGCTAAGTACTTTACGAACGTGATCATAAACTCTATCATAATTAGATCTATATTAAACATAGAACTAGAATAAACTCTAAAACTGAATAAACTGAAATATATTAAAGTAGCATAAAGTCGAATAATAAAGATACAAATTACCAAGTCTTCGACAATAATCCGGAGACTCAGACGAAGCTTCAAGCCGGATATGCCGACGAAGTCGCCTGCCTCTACTTGAATCTAACTAGACTAACTCTAATCTTGATGTAGAGCTCTAACTCTTCTCTCTAGAAACCCTAATTCTATCTTGATCTGAATGTCTTCAATGAGGATTGGATGCCCTGGAGAGGGGGGTAGGGGTCTCCTTATATAGCCCTGAGCGATGAATCGTGATCGTTGGATCAAACCGACGTGAGGTACGGTCGAGATGCATCTAGAGAGTCGGTTGAGGTAGCTTGCAAAGGAAGGAGCCGAGTGGGCTCAGGGGGAGACCGACCGGTCTCCTGGTGGGACCGGTCGGTCCCACCAGTCACCCTCTGGTGGTGAGCCTCGTCGTGGTGTCTTGTATTGCCTCCTAGAGTCCTCTCCCGATAACCTAACGTGGCGGTGAAGAAATCTGCTTCGGGTTCCTTCTTGGGGAAGCAATACGGTTGGTTTTCCTGTTTAATCCCTGGAAAATATAGAATCACCAAAACTTGTGGAATTTGTTAGTTTAAACCTCCTATTTCTAAGTTGGCAATCCTTTTTGATATTTATTCAAGTCTTGTAGACCATAAATAATGATACTTAACAAGTGTCAACAATGCTCTTCCCTTAGCAGACCACGTTTTCCTGTGCGTGGTGATCGCTATCCCCGTAGGCCTGCTAGGAATGGTTTTTCTACTAACCGTTCTTTTGAGCAGCCAGCCCAACACTGGTACTCTTCCTATTTCACTCACCCCAGTGTTGGACCGTATGCTCACCCTATGTCTTTTTATTGATGTAGGTAAAACGATTGGAGGACATTTGGTTGGTGGATTCCGGTTGCTCGAGGCACATGACCAGAAACACCAAGTGGTTCTCCAGTCTTAGTCCTGTTGTCGGAAAGGAGTTTATCACCTTCGGCGACAATAGCAAAGGTAAGGTGTTGTCTCGTGGGTCGGTGCGGGTTAATGAGCACTTTGTGTTGCGTGATGTTGCTCTTGTTTCTAACTTGCATTTTAACCATCTTTCTGTTTCGCAACTTTTTGATGATGACTATGAGATTCGTTTTAAACCGAATCTCAGTCGCATTTTAGATCCTCAGGGCAATCTTGTATGTTTGATTTCACCCTTTGGGAAAGTCTTTCATGCGAATTTCTCAGAGTCGTTTGGTATTTCCCGCTATCTTGTGGCTGGTCCTTCCTCCTCTGATCTTTGGAAGTGGCATAGGAAGCTTGGTCATTTAAGCTTCGACTTGATTTCAAGGCTTAGCTCACTTGGCCTAATCTGAGGATTGCCCAAGTTGTCCATGGAGAAGGACCTTGTTTGCCAGTCTTGTAGACATGGGAAGATGGTTGCCGCTCCCCACCATGCAGTGACTCAGGTCATGACACAATGCCTTGGTGAGATTATACACATGGACCTTGTTGGTCTGGCTCAGGTGAGCCCGATTGCGGGGAAGTGGTACGTGCTCGTTGTTGTTGACGATTTTTCGAGATATTCGTGGGTCTTCTTTTTGACTGAGAAGACTGAGACTTTCTCTTTTGCTCGCAATCTGATTTTACGTGTTCAGAACGAGTTCCCTATGAACTCGATGCGAGCTATCCGTAGTGATAATGGTTCCGAATTCAAGAATTCAGATTTTGAGAAGTTTTGTGACTCTTTGGGGTTGGAGCATCAGTTTTCTTCCCCCTACACACCGCCACAAAATGATGTTGTAGAGAGGAAGAATCGGACCCTTGTAGAGATGGCCAGGACGATGCTCGATGAGCATAGGACTCCTAGGCGATATTGGGTCGAGGCTATGAACACTGCATGGTATATTTCCAATCGCATTTTCCTCTGAGCTTTCTCAAAAAAGACTTCTTATGAGTTGAGTTTTGGAAGACAGCCCAAAGTGAGTTACTTTAGAGTCTTTGGTTGCCACTATTTTATATTTAAGAAAGGCAACCTAGACAAATTTGAGTCTCGTTCTTCTGACGGTGTATTTTTGGGTTATGGCACTCACACTCGAGCTTATCGTGTACTTAACCTTGATACTAACCGAGTCATGGAGACATCCGATGTCACCTTCGAGGAGACCATGGTTTGTCCTTCTTCTCGTTTTGAGCGTGTAGGTGATCATGAGGTTGGTGAGCCTCTTTTTGATGATGAGGACAAGGGTGCTGAAGGGATGGATGATCCAGCACCTCCGCCACCTGCTGGGCCGCAAGGAGCGGCTTTAACTACGACTCACGGCCCCGATCCCTCTTCTTCGACTTGGGGGCCATGGGATCCGCCACCTCGGGCTGTACCCTTTGTACCCGGGGAGGCACCAGCTGCTGTTGAGGGGGAGGTCACCTCAGCTCGGGAGGCGCCACAACACATTCAGCGCCAACACCCGCCTCAACAGATGATCGGCAACATCGACGAACGTGTCACTCGGTCCTGGTCACAACAAATCTCTCACTTTGCTCATTCTGCATTTGTTGCTGATTTTGAACCCCGAGATGTTGGACACGCTTTGACGGATCCGGATTGGGTCAATGCCATGCATGAGGAGTTAGAGAATTTTGAGCGAAATCAGGTTTGTGTTTTGGTTCCACCTCCTCCAGACTGTAATCCTATTGGGACAAAATGGGTTTTCAAAAACAAACAAGGAGAGGATGGCCACATTGTGAGGAACAAGGCCAGACTTGTAGCCAAGGGTTATAGTCAGAAGGAGGGGATAGACTATGAGGAGACTTTTGCTCCCGCAGCTCGTTTGGAGGCTATTAGGATACTCTTGGCTTTTGCTGCATCCAAAGGGTTTAAACTTTTTCAAATGGATATCAAGAGTGCCTTCTTAAACGGCTACATAGAAGAAGAGGTGTATGTCGAACAACCCCTCGGTTTTGAAAATCCCAAGTTCCCAAACCATGTTTTTAAACTCCACAAAGCTTTGTATGGTTTGAAACAAGCCCCTAGAGCCTGGTATGATAGATTGAAAACCTTCTTGCTAGCTAAGGGTTTTAAAATGGGATGTGTGGATAAAATGCTTTTTCTCCTCAAGCAAGGCAAAGACACTCTCTTGGTCCAGATTTACGTGGATGATATCATTTTCGGTGGTTCTTCTCATGCTTTGGTTGCCAAGTTTGCAGAACTTATGAGCAGGGAGTTCGAGATGAGTATGATGGGCGAGTTGACTTTCTTTCTCGGATTGCAAATTAAGGAATCCCGAGAAGGGACGTTAGTACACCAGGGCAAGTACACCAAAGACTTGCTGAAGAAGTTCGATATGGGTGAGGCCAAGCCTCTTCCAACACCCATGTCGACCACGACGGCCCTGGATGCGGATGTGGATGGAGAAGGTGTGGACCAGAAGGAGTACCGGAGTATGATCGGGTCACTGCTCTACCTAACGGTGACACGCCCGGACATTCAGTTCGCGGTGTGTCTGTGTGTGCGCTTTCAGGCGTCGCCGCACACTTCTCACTGTCAGGCAGTCAAGCGCATTATGAGGTACCTTCGTTTCACACCTGAGTTCGGGATTTGGTGTTTAGCTTCCTCCACCCTCTCCCTTTGCGGTTTTTCCGATGCCGATTTTGCTGGTTGCCAAGTTGAGCCAAGTCCACTTCTGGGACTTGCCAGTTTATTGGTTCTCTTGTATCTTGGTCTTCTCGCAAGCAATCTAGTGTCGCTCAGTCAACCACAGAGGTTGAATATGTTGCTGCGGCTAGCTGCTGTTCTCAGTTGCTTTGGATGATGGCCACTTTGCGTTATTTTGGTCTGAGCTTTTCTCGCGTGCCTTTACTTTGTGACAACACGAGTGCTATTAGCGTTGCTAAGAACCCTGTGCTGCATTCTAAGACCAAACACATTGATGTGCGCTTTCATTTCCTGCGAGACCATGTTGAGAAGGGTGATATCGACCTTCGCCATGTCGATACTCATCATCAGTAGGAAGATATTTTCACCAAGCCTTTGGACCAATCAACCTTTAATCAATTGAGAGGTGAGCTTGGTGTGTGTTTCCCCTTTTAGATGGGGGAAACATTTTGGATCTTGTATCTTAGACTGACTTCTTTTCTTTCACTTTGTTTTCATCTTTCATAAGTTAGAGTTTGCATTTCATCATGCATCTTTACTTTTTGAGCTTCATATATATAATCTTTAGAATGTGACTATGCTCTATGTAGTATGCTCCGATGCTTTATGATGATGCTTGTAGCTTATGCCCTTTCTATCACAAGTGTATGTTTCACTCTATAGCATGATGATTGAACTTTGCTAGGGGTAGTTCACCTTGTATACATGTTTAGCACTTGTTTGAATTCATGTATATACATGTGTGGTGCTATTTTGATGGTGAATACTTTTGGCTAAAACTGCTCACTTTGCTCATATGTTCATATTTCGTATTTGGATGATTGTTGAGTCATCGAACCAGAACTATGTAGAACATTTTTGCATTCTCTTGACTATATTCCTGAAGCTGCTAACTTGCATTTTGACTCATATGCATTTTGGAAGGGGGAGATGAGAACACAAGGTTGATATGTGTCCTTGTGGTTCCCTTCCTGAGTCATGAGTGATCGATCAACGGGCAACATGTCTCTTGGCTGTGTTGATGTGCAGGTGCGGAGCTCGGGCAGTGGTCGAAGGTAAGGTGAAGGTCAAGTGGGGACGTGCCATGCCAACGGACCGGGAGCGGTGAAGGGCGGACGTGGAGCTTGGACCGACGGACCGGGAGACCTGAGGACCAGCTGTGGTAGCTGGCACGTGGCATTGACAAGCAAGAGGACATGGGGATGTGCGGTGCATCGGCCGAGTCGGGAGGAAGGTGATGGCGTTGTGACACTTGGCGGGAGGCCGAGAAGGATGGCGAATGCACTGTGCCCGGCGTGAAGGCTAGACATGCTCCGACATCGGTGCTGGGACTCGGGGTGTGCGAACCACATCCCGTCTATGGCATGGGTTCGGTAGCTGAGCCTCAAAAAGCTACCCTCGACGGTTTCCAAGTTTGGGCCTCAAAACTCGGGGTGGCCGGTTTCCGAGTTTCGGCCTCAAAACTCGGCGTGGACGGTTTCCAGGTTTGGGCCTCAAAACCTAGGCGCGCAGGTTTCTGAGTTTGGGCCACAAAAATCAGCCGGAGGACAGGTTTCTCGGTTTCGGCCTCAAAACCGAGGGAAGGCCCAGGTTTCCCGGTTTCGGCCTCAAAACCGGGGGTGAGGTCCGCAAAAAGGACGGGGCGGCACGTGGCGGCATCCTGAGGCTTGCGTTGAGGCGAAGCTAAGGATGACGTGGGCGCGTGGCCATCGGATCATCGAGAAGCAGAGTTGGACCGGGATACCCCTAGGGTTGGTCGCTTTGCTCTTGTATCTAGGAGTAGAAGGGGATTATTGTTTAGGCTATAAATAAGAGAGGCACCCCTCCTCTCTCCTGATCCTGGCGGTCATTTTGTTCCTAAGCTCTCTCTCTCTCTCCTTAGCCCCCACTTAGGTGCTAATCATACCTAGCTGCTAGCGATCCACAGAAAAGACTCAATCATGTCTCTGTGTTTTGGGGAGTTCAGGAAGTGAGACCGTAATCTCACGTTTGTAGCGTGTGGTTGCCACACGGTTGCAAATTCATGATTGTAATTCGCATTTTCTTTGTGTTCTTCACGGATTGCTTTTTCTCCATGTTTTCCCGTCGCTTGATCTCTTTGCTTGGTGTGTCTTTCGCAAATCCATTTGAACCAAGTTGTTCTAGATCGTGAGGCACTTCTTTCCTCCGAAGGAATTCTCCTAAAACCTCACGGTCTAGGAGATCCGGCGATTTTAGTTTTGGATCACGATCTTGCTCCCTTACTCTGAAATCTTTCGATTCACCATCTTGGAGATAGGTTCGAGCCATGATCTCTTAGAGATAGCTCACTATCCTCCTTGTGACTCCTCTTACCAAGTTTTATCCCTAGAGGATTCGTTTAGGGAGAGATCGAGTCGAATCGGTGAAGGAACATGGTTGTCTCGAGTTGATCGGACACATGCATCGCAACGATCGGACGCTGACCTAGTGAGTCCGGTCGTTGAATGACACGCGCAGATTTTCAGCTACTAATCGGACGCTCCCTCTGCGAAGTGACCGGACTCGACACTAGCACTGTTCACTGCTTTGTTTTTCTCTGACCGGACGCTACACTTGTGACCGGACTTCACTCTTAACCGTGAGTCTGGTCGATTACAGAGAGCTTCCAAATCAGCTTCGGCGTGACCGGATGCGTCCAGTGGTCTGTGACCGGACACAAGCAGAGTCCGGTCAGTGCTGTCAAGTGTTGTTTCGTTCGTGGTTCATTCGTTCGTTGTCGGTTTTGATCTCTGGCTTTTGAGTTGGGTTTCTAGAGTCGTGTAGTGTCTCGCTGTGCTTCTAGGAAGCATCCACCCTATCGCTAGGGTCATGGACACTTCCGAGCTCTAGGCTTGCTTCTGGGGTGACACTTGGGAGAGTGGATAAAAGTTTCTGAAAAGAAAATTGTAAGCTTCCATTCACCCCCCCCCTATGGTTGCTTATTCGGTCCTTCAATTGGTATCGGAGCCGGTTAAGGATCTCTTCTACCTTAATCGGTTTCGGATCCTAAGGGAGACATGGAACGAGGGAACGGCAAGGCTTCGTGGTTCGATGGAACAAACTATCCCTATTGGAAGATTCGGATGCGTGCTTATCTCAATAGCATCAGTTCTTCCATTTGGGAAATATGTGACAACGCTGAGTACGTGGTCCTTCCGGCTCGTGTGGGTCAGGTCCAGATTGACCAGCACGAGGCCAACTCAAAGGTCTGTAACGCTCTTTTGGCTAGCATCTCCCTTCCTGAGTTCGAGCGTGTCTCTGAGCTTGAGACGGCACGAGAGATCTGGGTGAAGCTTCAGAGCTATCACGAGGGGACCGCTCAGGTCAAGACCAGACTCTTCGAGACATACAAGCGAGAGTACAAGAACTTTGTTCAGTTGGAGGGAGAGACGATTGATGCTATGTTTGCTTGCTTCTAGACGATCGTGAACAAGATGCATGCCAATCGGGCCAACCTACCCTATGACGATCATGAGAGGGCTCTCAAGTTGCAATACGCCCTAGATCGGAGGGTATGGGAGGTGAAGGTGTCGACCATTATTGAGTCTGCTGCTTACGACACCCTCACCGTGGATGAGCTATTCAGCAAGCTCAAGTCCACTGAGATCGATCACTTGACTCAGGCCAAGCTGAAGAACCCATCTTCACATTCCATGGCTTTGGTCTCAGGCAAGGGTGGATCGACCCTTTCCGCTGATGTTTCACCACCTCTCTTTGCTTTGTCCTCTTTGCTTTCAGTGACAGCGGAGCAGGTGGAGGCGTTGGATGATGACAAGCTCGCCCTCATCATCACCCGGTTCTCGCGGTTTCACAACAACCGCCTGAATCGCCGGCGTAGTGGCACATGTGAGGGCTGCTACGGATGTAGAGATCCGGATCAATTTGTCGAAAGCTTCCCCAAGCGCGACAAGACCCTCCCCGGCAAGAACCGCAACTCCAGGCGCAAGGGCAAGCCGGAGAACAAGGCCGGGAAGAAGAAGAAGGGCGGCTACCGTCGAGAGGACATGGAGAAGGCTTTCGACGCCGAAAAGCGTGCCTTCCTCGCCACCTTCAGCGACAGCGAGAAGACCTCTGACGGCGACTCCAGCGACGATGGGTCCGAGCACAAGACTGAAGAACGCTTCAACGGACTCTGCTTCTTCGGCAAATCCTCCAAGGGCCTTTGCACCATGGCCTTGGACGAAGAGGATCGCAAGTGCCAGGACAAGGATGTCGACACCGACGACGACGACGATGATGCTTCTGAGGTATCAAACTCTTCTCTTATCGATCGTCTTACCGGTACTGAGTTTGATAACTCTCTGAAAGGATCAAGATGCCCAAGAGGGGGGTGAATTGGGCTTTTCTAAAATTACTTGCAAGAAATAAACCTATCAAGCTCCAATTAACCCCCTAGTGCCTAGAAGTGTGTTTCTCTTTTACTCTACCACACAAAAGATCAAGACTAAGCCATTCTAACTCTAGCAAAGCAATTCAATATGGAATGAACAACAAGTAGAATTGCGGAATTGAATTGCTTGAATGTAAATGCGAAAGTAAGAGAGTAGATATGACTCGACGATCTTTTTGCCGAGGTATCGAGGTGTCGGCACACCCCCCCTAGTCGTTGGAGCACCCGCGCAAGGGTATCGCTCCCCCTTGATCCGCGCAAGGATCAAGTGCTCACTACGAGCTGATTCTTCGCCACTCCGGCCCGGTGAATCGCTCGCTACCGGTCACAACATGGCTTGGGTCATCCACAATGCCTCCGGATGATCACCAAGCTCTCCGATCTCCACCAAGCCGTCTAGGTGATGCCGATCACCAAGAGTAACAAGCTAGAACTCTCACTTGACCAAGACAAGGCCAAAGAGATGGATGGATGCACACTTGCTACTCAATTCTCACTAGGAGGTGTCTAATTCTCACAATTAGCAAATCACTCAACCTCACTAGGGCTCTTGCACTCACTCACACTCACAAGGTGTTTCTCAGCTGAAGGAAGTGGCAAGAACACTCAAATGGATGGAGGGAAGGAAGTATATATACCCCCCAACTCGGCCATCCAAAAACAGCCCAAGACAGGTATTTTGCGGGGGCATCGGACGCGCCGATGCTAGGCATCGGACGCTTCGATGACCCCGTCCAACGGTCTACTGTACCTTCTTGTCAGACTGCTCAAATGAGCATCGGACGCTGGGCAGCGTCCGATGCCACCACATCAGACGCGTCCGATGTGGATTTGACCTCTCTGGAACTTCTCTGGACATGCATCGGATGCTGGCCCTCAGCGTCTGATGCCAGCGTCCGATGCGGCCACCTGTACACGTGCACGTGAATAGTGGCACCGCAGCGTCCGATGCAACAGCACCGGAGCGTCCGATGCCACGCACCAGACTAAACCCTAGTCGGGGTGGGCATCGGACGCGTCCAATGCCCAAAACATGGCTAGGACAACCTCGGATCGCGACGCGGCCAAAACGACTTTTGTTCCTCTCGACATAAGGCATCTCTCTGAGCTACCTAGGGCTATGAAATAACAAGTGTGCACCACACCTACCTCAATAGACTCATCTAGGTCAAGCTACTGATTCACGCCCCCCTTTATAGTACGGCCAAAGGAAAAACAAAGACCTAAGACTACCTAAGTGTCCTCCAACACCATGCGACACTTAGCCTAGCCTACCACCGTCTTCGTCGTCCGTCCTTTGAAAACCGAAACGATTTCCATCACTAAGGGACATGAACTCCATATGCCCGTATCGTTGCCATTACCGTGACCTAACTTATCCTTGTTTCTGCAAAACACACGTTAGTCACAGTAATCTTGTGTTTCATCCAATCACCGAAACCCACTAGGGGCCAAGATGCGTTCAATCTCCCCCTTTTTGGTGATTGATGACAACACGAGATCGAGTATAGAAAAGAGAGGTTTTTAAATCATGACATGTATGAACTTGCAATGAATAAGAGAAATTGATTAGGGGCAAGCTCATACATATCACGCCAACATCCTGCACTCAACAGGTTAGAGTGAATAGCAAGTGCAAGAGTAAAGAGCTCGAATACTTAACAAATGAGAATTGAGTACAAGAATCGAGTGAGGCGAAATGACATGTCATATATCATATATCATAGTGAGCACAAACATGTCATAAGATCCATAGCATAGGTATGTAACATAAATATGCACAAAATATGCGATAAGTAAAGAGCGTATGTGAAACAAAACACATCATAAGAACGAAACCCTCTGACATCACTCCCCCTATCGCTATACTCGGCCACTCTCCCCCTTTGGCATCAAGCGCCAAACTAAGCGTCGGAGGGCGGAGGTGGTGCAGACGAGTCAGGTGTCAGCTCTGGATGTAACACCCCAGGTGTTCGCCGTCAGTTGAGCGGTCAAGTCGAGCACAGACATGGTATATCAAACGATGATCAATAACTAAATTCAAGTGTGTTCAGTAATGACAAGAGTTTTGGGATCAATTTCAGAGATGGAACCCCAGTTGGAATTACTCGGGAAATATTTAACAGTGCCGGTTAATAATGATTATCAATTTATGAATATTTAGGAGAAATGCTAAACATGGATTTTTCATGTGCCCCACCTCAGTTCCTGTCTATAGTGCCTGGTGAAAAATTTTCGTGAGGTTTGGAATCAAAAAGTCACATAAAATGACGAGTCACAGCTTTGCCTAGAATGACTGATTAACTGAAGAAAATTATTTGGGCTCAACCAAGTACTGCAATTATGCCCAATCAACTATATACGGACTCACGACCAAAAGTTATGAAAGTTTCGTGTTGAGCAGATGGCCAGAAAATATTCCGACGGACGAGGAACCCTAAATAAGACCCTATCGGGTAACTGCTTTGACCAGCTTTGAACGGCATTTCGGATGTTTGCATGTCAGTGCGCCCTAAATGAAAGTTGTAGTACAGATCGAGAGGAACAAATTTCGTTTTATGGCCGAGACCTGGATCGGTGCCAAAAATGGTGAAAACAGGCTCGAAAGATGAAGTACAACGTGGATTTCAGGTTTTGGAAATTGGTTAAGTCTGTACTGCAAATTGGAATTTCGGTCACCGCGAAGCTGCCGTCGACGATCGTTACCGGACAAACGATTGGGATTTTGACTGAGCACCCTTAACGAAAGTCGGAGTACGCGGCAAGACAACGACAACAAAATTGGTTTCATCGAAATCGGAGTCTGTTTGAGCAGTGTTTGCAATTTTGAAATTTCACCGAGAGTTCCCGGAAACTTGCCATTTTGGGAAAGAAATTTGGGGAAAAATTTGACGGCACTTTTGGCCGTGGCCGACCGGACGCGCGGTCCTCTCCACCCCGACAAAAAGGAGCGAGGTCCTTTCCCGGCCTCCTCTCTCCCTCTTTCTCCCATTCAGTTTCCTTTCTTCCTCTTTCTCTCTTGAGCCAAGGAAGAAAAACAGCAGAGCAGCGAGCTCCATCCATGGCCGCCTGCTCCTCCTCCCCTCGGCGAGCAGCTAGTCCCCTCTCCTTGCTCCTCCTCCCTGATCGCCCGGCTCCCTCCTCTTCTCTGCGCCCTCTGCAGAAACCCGCGAGGAGCCGCGGTTCTTTTTCTGCACGTCGTTCCTGGCCGCGGCTCTGCCGGCCTCGGCAGGCTGAGCGCCGGCAGCAGCAGCGCCGGGCGGCAGCTCGCAGCAGCCCCGGCCGAGCAGCCCTCCGGCCAGCCCCAACCCGAACCCTAGCCGGCCATCTCCTCAAGTCCGGCGACTCCCCGCTCGGTTCCCGTCGTTTCTCGTCGTTTCCCGTGAAGAAGAAGCTGAAAGGGTATAGATTAGAAGCTGAAACTCTTTGTAGGGGTTTTTGTGTAATGTGCCATGACTCATTAGATTTACTAATTGCTCCTTAATTGTTTTCTGCAGATCCCGGGGTCCCATGTGCCAAAGCAGTTTTTATTCACGTTTTTAATTAATTGGCAAATCTGACTGAAATTTGTAAATTGCGTGATAAATTGTATGTTTGTCCAAAAATTGCAAATCAGCACTTTTTGGAATCCTTGTGAGTAGATCCATCCAGCGAATGCATAATATGTTGGGTGTTAGTGGAAGTTTTTTGCTGTGATGATTTATCTTTGTTAAATAGGATTAAATAGAAAGAAAATAGTACCTGATGTTGTGATGCTTTGTTTGCTGTGAAATTTTTATGGTAGGCTCCTCTGGTCATGTGTGTATTGTGATAATTTCAGATTTATTGGTGCATGTATGAATTAGTTATGAATTTATCTTGCTTTCAGCTCATTAAATGGATTAAAATGATTTGTGATAAACGTTTGCATGTAAAAATAGAAAAGGTGGTTCCACTGTCTTCCTATCATGTTGTTATAGCTTGGATAATTTTATTATGGTCATGTGTTTGATGAAAATATGATTTGTGGATTTATCTTGCTCTCACATGCTTTTTCGTGAATTAATCTTGCCATGTTTTTACTAATTAATCTATAAGACCTGAGTATGTAATCTTTTTACAGTAGCTATATTTTGATGTTATCCATCACCTGTAAAAATATGAGCTCCAAATGAAGTGTTTACAATATCACTTAAAGCAATGCCTATGTTTGTTAATAATTTAATTAATGGAAGCTTAGTGATAGATGAACATGCATATGTTGGTGTGTTTGGCTTGTTGCATATTGGTCTGAGATAAATGATGTGTGGTCATGTCCATGAATGTTAGAAGTGTTTGTATAGCTCCTATAGGTGCTCCCATGTTAATCAAGTAAGTAGTGAAGCAAGTTTGTTAAATTGCTGAAATGTGGCTGCATGTGCAGTTTCTGTTGTGATAATTAATTCGTAATGTAAATGATGTTTGCTGTAGATGGGGTATATATAAAAGTTGTAGATAACTTCCTTATCTTGCTTGTCCTAAAATTTCATGGTTTTAGGCCAAGTGGTTTAGGAGTTATAGATTTTAGAAGTTTACTGTCAGGTTTTGCGTGTTTTCTGTGCAGATCTGAAAGAGTGAACTGTTTGGCTAATTTAACTTATGAATCATGTCTTCATGTTAATAGAAGAGTTGTAGTGGCTTTTATAAGATTTCTAAAAAGTCTTGGATCATTATTTTTGGTGATCTAGATCTTCAGATACACCTGTTTTAAGTTAAGGTTCAGAATCTGTCCAAGTCTGGACAGATTTGCTTGTTTATATTGTTTGACCTTGATAACTGCTTAATCAACTTGAGATGATAATAAATAAGTTGTAGAAAACTTAATAAGCTTTCCAACAAGTCTTATATCAAGTCCTTTGGTGCTCCAAACCTCTGGTTATGGCTGTTCGAAGATAGAAGTCATATTCTGTCCAAAGTTTGGACAGAACTGTCTTGCATGTAATGTTTGGTCTTCTTAATTTTTGAATCATGTTTAGGTAATAATAGCAAAGTTTTAGATAATTTCATTAGCTTTCCAGAAAGTCTTAGTTTGACTTATTTGGATATTTGTAGCTCCAGTTATGATTAATTTGATTGCTGTTGTATGCTGTCGAAACTATGTGCATAAACCCATGATTGATTGTTTAGCTTGGTGTTGTTTATGTGACCCTTTGTGCTATGTCATGCCTTGTTAATAATTACCTTGTGCATACTATGTTGTTAAATTAATCAATCCAATGTAGTATGTCAATATGCTTACAATATTGGTTAACCTGCTTAACTAAAGTAGAAGCTATATGTGCATGCATGTGTCAAGTGGGTGATGTATATGCCGTAGTCTTGATTGGTTAACTTGTTTACATGCATAATGACCCTTGTGTAACACCTTAATATAACCATGACCAGCTGAAGTGAGTGTTCTATATGTGTGCTAAACTAATAATTAAGTTATGTCTTCTCTTATATAGTTATCTTGATTGCTTATGTGAAATAGTTGGTAATGCTTGTGTTGTGGCCTTGTGTTTGTTTTGTGAGTGTTTGCCTTCCATTCATACGCTTGCATTGTGCATCTCATTTAGGTGCGGTAGATACGTCGTGAAGGACGAGATGGTGAAGCTAAACCCGAAGATGGTGTTTGGTGGACGGTCCCGAAGATACAGAGCTAGCATGTGTCAGAAGTGGAGATGCTTGCCAAGCAAGTGTCACTTAACACTAACCTGGTGTTGGTTCCCAGGCAAGCCCCGGAGCATTCTAAGTCTCCTACTCACTCTTTTATAAATGCAATTGAGTTAATATAATGATTGTTGCATTAAGTTATAGGAGTTGTGTGAAACCGTTGTTGCATTACTTATCCTTACCTTGATTACTTGAGATATACACCCTTGTTACCCTGCTAGGTCTAGGCTCGACTTATATGCTTAGCCATGCTTAGACCGGTAGAAGTCGGGAAACCTTCATGTTACCCGCGAGTAATAGGTGGTTACTCGACCTTTTTACGGATATTGCCAGTAAGTGAGATAACTGAGTGTTGTGGAAAATGGAGATCGGCAGATTCGTGTAGCGTTGTGCTACAGTATTTCTAGCCGTGTCGTACGGAAAAACAGTATCTTGTTAAGATGTACTTCTTGTCATATTGAACGCATGCCCCACATTTAGCTGGAAGGATAACTCGTTCCGACCGCGAAGCCGCTCATTGTTCCAGGCCGGCTCTCAGGTCCCACGCATCAGCCGAAGCCACGGTGGAGGGTTAGTGGGACGCGGGGGCGCGAAAAGTAAGACCCGGGTGATGGTGGTTAAGTCCAACTCCTTGGCAGTTGGGCTTGCCTCCGGGTGTGATGGTGGCGGTTGAAACCGTGACTTCCTGGAACAGTGTTGTGGTTATCTGTAGCTCACCGACGGGTGAGTGTGGTTTGTGTGGGGAATAAATCACCAGCTGGTTAGGAATCGATTATAATCGCCATCGCTCCTGGATAGTGAGCACTTGACTTGAACGCTGATCGATCTTGATACTGAAATTGTGGAACACGTGACAGTTATCGTGGCACTGTTGGCAATTGTTAATTGGTCTGTTTGTTATATTGTGGTGATCGATCAAATCACTACTATGACTGTTTTTAGAACAGGTGCTAATCTAGTTGAGTAGGTTAATTATTTATCTAAAACCTGCAGCTAGTAAGTAAAAGATAATGCTACTTTTTTTACTTATGCTTTTATGCAAAACTGTGGTCATTGCCAGCTCCACTCTTATATCAGCCTTGCATACTCCTTGGTGTCACTTTATTCCTGGTTTATGACGGGTAAGTCTAGCTGAGTACATTCGAGTACTCAGGGTTTATCCCACCTTGTTGCAGGTGAAGGTTAGGCCTGCCGAGAGGTGTTGGCCAGTGCCGGTGGGCTCGGCAGTTCCATACTTCTTCTCTTATGTTGTTGTTGGAGGATGTCACTCATGCTAGCAAAGTATTTCAACCTATGTTATGGTATTCATTTCAAAGCTATGTTGTTTCTTCTAAATTAAATGGAACTCAACTTGTATCTTTATTTGTAAACTCTATTGTAATATTATTTCCGCTGCAAAGCTCCATGGACATGATTTGTATTTGCTTGACCACGTGATCTTGGCTGAGATGTTGAAAAAGTTTGAAATCCCTCAGGATTTCACGGACTACCGGGTTTATATGGGCTCAAGTGTGCTAATTTCACTGCTCCGGCAGAGGTTTTCGCACTTGTGCTCTTATAAATTGGACAGTTCTGTTACACCGGAGACCTCTGATTGAACTCAAACTGCTGAAGAAGGGCCTCGGAGTCGGACGACGAGTCACCGGTGGCCTGCTGACCCTCTGAAGCTGGAAGCTGCTGAGAAGCGGTCGGGGTCTGCTCCGGGGCTAACTGCTCGGCCTGCTCTGTCTGCTTGGACACTGGCTCAGTCACAGTCTCTGTAGTAGTGGCGGCCTGAGGGTCGGAGTGCGGAAGCTCGGGTATCACTGAAAGCTCAGGCTGCACTGCCGTGGTGGTCTCGTACTGGACTGGCTCTGTCTGCTCTGAAGACACGACGGAACTCAGGAGAGTCTCTGTAGTGGAGGTAATAGGAGCCGTCGACGTCTGTACCGGGTCCGGAAGGTCTGGAGTGGGAAACCCGGTGAGCTCGCTGAACGTGGCTGACAGGTCGCGTGTCACTGAAGTCATCGTAGCAAAGAGCGACTCTGTCGGCCTAGGAGTGAACCCTGTCCGCAGCGGACTGAAAAGTGGGGCCCCGCCTGGAGTAGTAAAGCTAGTGAACTGCGAGGAACTGGGGCCCGAAAGCTGCTGCTGCGACTGACTGAGCTGAGGGCCAAACTGCTGTGGAGGCTGCCCAAACTGCTGCTGCGGGGGACCGGTGGCTGCCACTGGATCTGATGCTGAGGAGGGGGCTGCTGCAACTGCCACTGAGGGGGTCCGCTGGCCAGTCGCTCCATGAAGCTCAGTGTCTGCTGCTGGAGTGCCATCATCTGGCGCTGCAAGGTGTCTGAGCGCTCCTGAGCCTGCTGCTGCGCAAGTGCCTGCTGCTGGGCTAGACGCTGCTGCTCCTGAGTAAGACATTGGACGTCCTGTGTCACTATCCGCTGCTGCTCCTCCATCCAAGCTAGTATGGCCAGGAGTGCGGGATCGGAGGAAGCAGTGCCGCTGGACCCTGCCTGGTGGTCGTGGGAGCGCGGCTGGTAGCGAGGCGGGAGCTGGTAGTCCTCGTCCGAGCTGTCAGTGGGGTCCTCTGCGACGTAAGCGTCACCACCCTCTAAGTCAGCCAGCTCCTGCTCGGCGAGAGCCCTGACGGCCTCGTCCTGCTCCTGGAGTGTCTCTGGGACCTCTGGCCTCTGTCGTGAGCTGGACGGAGCATCCTGCTGCTGCTGCTGCCTGTGGTCCCAGCCGCGTCCCAAAAGCTGGCTCATGTTGTACTCAGGGAACACGGTCGCGGACCCAGAGAGAGACTGCCCTGGGTCAGATCCTGTCATGGCAGCTACCTTCCAGAGAATATAGGAGATCCAGTGCGCGTAGGGTAGCTGCCTGCGGGCCTTAATGCCCTCTGCCACGGTGTCCTCCATCTCACACAAAATGACATCCCAAATATCGAACTCCTGCTGACGAACCAAGTAGGCAAGTAACCAAAGCTGGAGACGGGAGAGACCCTCACGGAAACCAACCCTAGGGAGCAGGGTCTGCCGAAGAACCTCATTGAGGATCCGAGTCATAGGGGTGAGATCCCTAGGCGCGTGACTCGAACCCTCACCGAAGGGCTCACTAAAGCAGGGGCGGACCAAGTCTGTCGTCGGCTGGGCACCGCCGTGAGGACGGCGGGGTGGCTCCGTCTGGTCGTAGCACAGGTCGTGGATCCGGGTCTGAGAACGAGTGAAACCAAACCAACTCCGGATCTCTAACGAGAACAAGCGGTAGTGCTCCCCCTGAAAGGCAAACTCGATCGTCTCGCGGTCCGGGTGTACCCAAAGTGAGGCGTAAAACTGAAACACCCAATCCTCAATATATGAGCCAGACCGCCCCAGAAGGTCTGCTAGACCAGGTAGGTAGGTGAGATGGGGCGAATCTGCTCTCCTGCTGCTGCCACCACTGCCTCCAAAGGATAGACACGCTGGGAGCGAAGACTAATCCCAGCGTTCCTATATCCGCGGTAAAAGTCCTCCTGCAGCACGGTGAAGAACTCTGGCGCTGCCTGCTCCTGCCTCTCTCTAGGAAACCACTGCTCCACGGGGACGAGCCGGAGGGCCTGAATCTGCGAACAAGTGGCGCCCCTGAGGTCCAGCCGCGGGATCGGCGGAGGAGCACGCCGCAACGGGGGACGGGCACCCCGTCGAGGGACGTCGGGTCGAGGTGGCACCGCTGTTGGGGGAAAGGACCCTCGGCAGAAGCGCCGCTCGAACTGGTGCTCAAATTTAGCCCTCGCGCAACGCCTAGCGTCCTTGCGAGGTCCCTCTCCCATTGGAGACCGTTACCCTGACCCCCGGACGCGGGGTCAACCCTCGTCGCTTTGTTGTACTTCCGTGCAGGTCTAAGGCGACGGTCGCACTGCAGGAGACCTTCGCTGGCTCACGACGCCACCTTCGCTGGGAGCGAAGGTCCAGGCAAGCGGCAAGCATGCGCTGCCCCAGAAGCAGGCGAAGCCGAAGATCCGGCGAGCGCGGCCGAAGGTCGAGACCGCCGCACCTCTCCCCGAAGGTGAACAAGGGCCAGGTGGCGGCGCGCTGGAGTGTGGCCGATTAGGGTTTCCGCTTCAGCTGTGTATTTACGCTTTTGCCCTTCCTCCCTGCGCGGAGGCGAGGAATCTTTCCTGTACCCTTTTGTAATTTGGCCCGTGCCCCTTGGCATTCCCTATAAATACCAAGGGGATGAACAGTGTAAAGGAGGACTTTTTGGGACTTTGAGCTCTTTCCACTTCCGTCTTACCTTCGCTACTGCATCCGACACTTGGCCGCCTTCGCTCTTTCCCCTGCACAAGTGCGGAGGGGGGGCAAGTGCGTTCCAACAACCACCGTCGTAGTCCTGCGACGGGTCGACCGGCATGATGGAACAACCTCAGGGACGTCCTCCTCGGCCTCCTCTGTCTCCTCTGCCTCTGCCTCTGCTGCCTCGGCCTCTGCCTCTGCCTGGCCCTGAGCTGAACTCTGAGGTCGATCCCGGGTGAGGTGAACGTCGTCCGACGACTAGCAGCCATGAGCGTGCCAGTCGGCGAACCATGGCGATGCTCAACCTCCTCTATAGCACGCCTCTGGTCGGGGGACAACTGATCCTCGATCCTGAGTCCGCCCGAACTGCCACCGCACTCGGCACGCTCTGCTGCATCGGCCACTGCCTGGGCCTGATCTGCCTCCCTCTCTGTACGACTGCGCTTCCGGTGCACTATGAGCTTCCCCTTCCCTGACCGCTGACCGGAAGGAGGGCGACGGGGAGGAGAGTCGTCGGGGCCACCACCAACGTTCTTGCAGCGCATGGCTGACAAGAACGAGAAACTGAAGCACTGAAAGCTCAACTGCCACTGAAAGAGAATCCACTGACACTGAAAACCCCCTGGCAGTCCTCTGACACCCAGCTGACAAGAAACACTGGCACAAACTCCTCCTGACACAGAGAACAACTGTTGCTGTCACTCGCGAGGCTTGGCCTCGATCCTTACCCGCGGGCTTGGCCCTGGGTTAACTGACACTGCCCAACTGACCAACTGACCAAGCTGCCAACTGCACTGACTCGCTGCGAGAAGAGAAAGGATATATATAAGCATATATAGGCTAGAGACAAGAAATCCTATCAGAAGCAAAGCAATGTAGATGAGAAAGTGAACTTGGCTTTGCTACCTGAGGAACCGACGAACGAACCCAAGAAAAGGTAAGCCACTGACGAGCAAGAGTCCACACGACACACCAAAGGGGGTCTGCAAAGTGTTGGGTAGAAAATAGTGGTCAAACACTTGAAAAAGGGGCATTTAGGCATTTCACCGAGCACCTTGTGTGCATGGGATATGAAGAAGGGGGAAGATGCTCACTGGAGGAGGCGGCCGCAGGGAGGAGTCACCGGAGAGAAGAGAAGACGCGGGGGAAGCAGGCTCCGGCGATGAAGAACAGCCCATGGACGAGCTCCGGCCGGCGATGGACGACTGTGCCGGCGGGAAGACGGAGTCGCGAGCGCGAGGGGTGGTTCGGTGAGGACGGGCGCGCGGGCACGGCGGAGCTGAGACCGTCGGCGTGAGGCACGGCCACCGGCGAAGGTCGAGCAGCCGGCGGTGAGGGGCTCCGGCGATGGTGGGCGGCGGTTAGGGCACGGGCTCGGGTGTTTGAGCGAAGGAGGAAGAGGACGATGGATATGACGAGTGGGACCAAACCGTTAGCAGAAGAACCCATTTGCGCCGCTCAAAGGAGCATCGGACGCGCCGATGGTAATTCATCGGACGCTCCGATGCCTGTCCAGAGAGCTCCAGAACCGCTCAAAACGCATCGGACGCGTCCTATGCCTGGGCATCGGACTTAGAGCAGCGTCCAATGTGGCATCGAACGCTCCGAAGATGTAGCATCGGACGCTACCCTGACACTGTTTCAGCCGGAGCTGTGTACAGTGCAGGGCATCGGACGCTGGGGTGCGTCCGATGCAGCGTCCGTTGCTGCATCTTGGGCAGTTTCGAAGATCTCCGTTGTGGCTCACTCTTCCAACCAAGTTCCAACTCAAATAAGAAGCAAATAAACACCAGTTGGAACCTAGTATGAGCATCCTCACATAAACCCTCAATTTTATAATTATTTCGCCATAGGCTAAGTATCATTTTTTGGTAAAATAGGCGATAAAACCCGAGGAGTCAACATGTGGCCACCAAAACTAGGGGACTTAACCAATTAGAGCCTCAAATGCTCCCCCTAGCGGTGGACGAACACAGCGGTTGCTCAAAACATAACCGAAAAGAAACGACAAAGCAACAAACATGCATATGCAATGCATTACGGAATTTGAATCTAGGTTGCTTGTCAAGTTTGCTCATGGGTAAGCTTCTTCACGCGCTTTTTAGGGCGGTTATCTTAACCACGTCTGACAAGCCTATGTGCATAGCATAATTTAAACATGTCATATGATACAATGCAATGCAAAGACAACCCCCTTTCACCTTTTGACAAAGTTACTTAGATCAAGCACATTAAGCTCACTTCGCAATCTACAAAGGGTGTTCTCATCTAGGGGTTTTGTGAAGCTATCCGCCAATTGATCTTCGGTTCTAACTCCCTCTAAGGATATATCTTTCTTGGAAACATGATCTCTAAGAAAGTGATGGCGAATATCTATGTGCTTAGTGCGAGAGTGTTGAACCGGGTTGTTAGCAAGCTTAACCGCGCTCTCATTGTCACACAACAAAGGTACCCTTTCTAGAACTACACCATAGTCTAAAAGGGTTTGCTTCATGTAAAGGATTTGTGCACAACAAGCACCCGCGGCTATGTATTCCGCCTCGGCGGTAGACAAGGCCACACTATTTTGCTTCTTTGAACTCCATGACACTAGTGATCTCCCAAGCAAATGGCACCCTCCGGATGTGCTTTTTCTATTAATTTTGCAACCCGCGTAATCCGAATCGGAATACCCAACGAGTTGGAAGTTAGCTCCTTTGGGATACCAAAGGCCAAAGCTTGGGGTGTGCTTTAGGTACCTAAGGATTCTCTTCACCGCTATGAGATGTGATTCCCTAGGATCGGCTTGAAAGCGAGCACACATGCACACACTAAACATGATGTCGGGCCTAGATGCGGTCAAATATAACAAGCTACCAATCATTGAACGGTAGAGAGTTTGATCAACCGGGTTACCTCCCACATCTAGGTCGAGATGTCCGTTGGTTGGCATTGGAGTCTTGATAGGCTTGCAATCATCCATGTTGAAGCACTTGAGGAGGTCTTTTGTGTACTTCTCTTGAGATATAAAAGTCCCCTCCTTCAATTGCTTGACTTGAAAGCCTAAGAAGAATGTGAGCTCTCCAATCATTGACATCTCGAACTCCTTTGACATCAAGTCACCAAATTCCTTGCAATAGGCTTCATTTGTTGACCCGAAGATGATATCATCAACATAAACTTGACAAATGAAGATCTCTCCATTGAGCTTCTTGGTGAATAGTGTGGTGTCGACCTTCCCAATGGTGAAGCCCTTCTCAATGAGGAAGTCCCGAAGGCGCTCATACCACGCTCTAGGGGCTTGCTTGAGCCCATAAAGCGCCTTGGACAACCTATAAACATGATTAGGATATCTAGGGTCTTCAAACCCGGGAGGTTGATCAACATAGACTAGTTCATTGATGAAGCCATTTAAAAATGCACTTTTCACATCCATTTGATATAATTTAATGTTGTGATGTGATGCATATGCAAGGAGGATACGAATGGCTTCGAGTCTTGCAACCGGTGCAAAGGTCTCTCCAAAATCCAAGCCTTCAACTTGAGAAAACCCCTTTGCAACTAGCCTTGCCTTGTTTCTAACAACATTGCCTTGATCATCTTGCTTTTTCCTAAACACCCATTTTGTTCCAATGACTCTTGCGCCTTTTGGTCGCTCTTCAAGTGTCCAAACTTGGTTGCGGGTGAAGTTGTTTAGTTCTTCATGCATGGCATTCACCCAATCAGGATCACCTAGAGCTTCATCTACAATGGTTGGCTCAACAAGAGAAACAAAGGAGTGATGTTGCATAAATAAAGCAAGTTTTTGAGAGCGAGTCATTACACCCCTTGTTGGACTCCCTATGATGAGATCTTGAGGATGAGCTTGTAGTAGAGGAGTAGTTCTTCGATCAACTACTTGAGGGGCCGCTTGTGGAGCATCAACATCTTGAGCTTGTACCACCATTTGGTCATGGGAGACATGAGTATCTTCATTTGGATCCCTCCCATCTTTGTCATCATTAAGTGGTACATTGGATGAGGATGGCTTGTCAATGACTTGCACATCATCATCATCATCTTTAGGCTTGATGACTCCAATTGGCATGTTCTTCATTGCTTCCCTCAATGGTTCATCACCTACATCATCAAGATTTTCATGCTCTCCTTGAGAGCCATTAGATTCATCGAATTCCACATCATATGTTTCTTCTACCATCCCAGTGGCATGGTTGAATACTCGATATGCTTTGGACTTCAATGAGTAACCAACAAGAAAACCAATATCACATCGGCGTTGAAACTTCCCTAGGTGTTGGCGCTTCTTGTAGATGTAGCATTTGCACCCAAACACTCTAAAGAAGGATACATCCGGCTTCTTGTTGTTGAGTAGCTCATAGGGGGTCTTGCCAAGTAGACGATGGGGGAACAATCGATTTGATGCATAGCAAGCGGTGTTGATTGCTTCCGCCCAAAATCTCTCCGGTGTAGAGTACTCGTCTAGCATTGTCCTTGCTAGGGTGATTAGAGTCCGGTTCTTCCTCTCAACTACCCCATTTTGTTGTGGTGTGTAGGTTGCGGACACTTCATGCTTGATCCCCACTTCATCACAATATTGCTCAATATGGGTGTTGTCAAACTCCTTTCCGTTGTCACTTCTAATTTTCTTGATCTTCACATCAAATTCATTTTGGGCTCTCTTGGCAAACTTCTTGAATGAAGGGGTTGCTTCGGATTTGTCATGAAGAAAGAATACCCAAGTGTATCTAGAGTAGTCATCAACAATCACTAGGCAATAGAGATTTCCACCCAAGCTACCATATGTTGTTGGTCCAAATAGATCCATGTGTAGCAACTCTAGCTCTCTTGATGTTGACACAAAGGCTTTGGTTGGATGAGTGTTTGCAACTTGCTTGCCGGCTTGACATGCACTACACAATTTGTCCTTCTCAAATTTGACATCTTTCAAGCCCCTAACCAAATCCTTCTTCAATTGCTTGTTGAGAGTGTTCATTCCCACATGTGCCAATCTTCTATGCCATAGCCAACCAAGAGATTGCTTAGTGAACAAACATGTCTTCAAGTTGGCATCTTCGGAGGTGAAATCTACTAGATAGAGATTGTTGTATCTAAACCCTTTGAATATCACTTGTGTATCATCTTTCTTGGTCACAACCACTTCCTTGTCGGTGAACAAACATTGGAAGCCAAGATCACATAATTGCCCAACGGATAGCAAGTTGAAGCTCAATGATGCAACTAGAAGCACATTGGAGATGGTATGATCATTTGATATAGCCACTTTGCCCAAACCCTTGACATTGCCCTTTGAGTTGTCACCAAATGTTATCTTCTATTGGTCATTGACATTCTCTTCTAGTGAGGTGAACATCCGGGGATCACCGGTCATATGTTGTGTGCAACCACTATCAATCACCCAATGAGATCCACCGGTCTTGTAGTTCACCTACACACATAAGAAATCAAGCTTGAGCTTTTGGGACCCAAACTTGTTGCGGTCCCTTAACCTTCTCTACTAGTGACTTTGCAACCCAAATTTGCTTTGGCCTATTCTTGTTGGGAGGCCCCATGAACATAACCTTCATCTTGCCACTAGAGTCTTGTTTAAGCATGTAGTGAGCATTGAAAGCAAAGGGCCTAGCATGCTTGGGCAAGGGTGTTGGTTTAGGCTCTTCACAACTATGAGCAAAGTGTCCTTCCTTTCCACACTCTCATAGCATCTTCCAATCTTCTTCTTCTTTGGCTTTGTGATGCTCTTGCGTTGCTTCATCTTCTCTTCAAGGAAGCCAATGCCATTTCTATTGGTCTTCATGATGGTGTTCATGAGAAGCTCACTTTGAAGACATTGACCCTTGGTGAAGTTCCTCAAACCGGTGGTGAGGTGTTCTTTTTCCTTCTTGAGCTTGTCATTCTCTTGTTGGAGTTCCAATTGGAATGGTGTCAATTTGTAATCCCTCTCCATCTTCAACCTCTTGTTCTCTTCTTTAAGCATGTCTAGCTCAAGTGACATGCTATAGTCATCATCATGAGATTGAATGACAACTTGCTTGGTGGTTGAAAGCTTCTCTAGATCAACCTTGAGCTTTGCATTCTCATTCTTGATCTTGACATAGTCATCATAGTGATCAGCCACAACCACACTCTTGCCTTTGCCACTAGCTCTTTGCTCATCATGCTCACTAACCAAGTCCTCACAAGATGTAGCTATGTCACACTTAACAACAAGGTTAGAAGCATCATGTGTCTCATGTGAAAGCATATCATAAGAGATAGTGAGAGCATCATAGTCAACTTTCACTTGAGTGTATTGTTCTTTTAGCAAAGCATAACTAGTGGTAAAGTCACTATGCATCTTATCAAGTTTCTCATTTTTAGCTTTGAGCTCTTTGTTAGAGGACTTGAGCTCCTTGATAGTGGATGACATAGTAGCAAGTTCATTTTTAAGCTCATCACTAGCATGAATTGCATGATCATACTTTTCAACAAGAGATTCCTTTTCATCAACAAGTTTTTCATTTTTAGCTCTAGTCTTTCTTATGATTTTAGAATAGTCATTTAGTAATTTGACAAGTTCATCATAAGTAGAAGCCTCAAATTCACCATCACTATCACTATCACTAGAATCATCATCGCTTTGTACCTTTCGGTCACCCTTGGCCATAAGGCATAGGTATGTAGAGGATGATGGCGGTGGTGGTGGTGGTGGTGTAGAGGTCCCAATGACTAGAGCGGCCACCTTCTCCTTCTCATCATCACTATCTTCACCGGATGAGCCACCGGAGGAGTCAATGTCGGTGAGCCAATCACCAACAATGTAAGCCTTGCCACCTTTCTTGTGGTATTGCTTCTTCTTCTTGCCATCCTTCTTGTAGGGCTTCTCTTTCTTCTTCTCATCTTCACTTGATGAGTCATCTTTCTTGCCCTTGTTCTTGTTCTTGTAGTTCTCTTTCTTGGGCTTGGTGCATTGATGAGCAAGATGACCAAGATCACCGCAATTGTAGCAATCCATTTCGGATATTGGCCTTCTCTTGCTACTTGTGAAGAATTTCTTCTTTCTTGAGTCAAAATTGACTCCATTCTTGTGAAGCTTCTTCAACATCTTGGTGGTCTTCTTCACCATGAGAGCAATGTTGGAATCATCTTCATCATCGCTTGTGCTCTCATGATGCACCTCAATTGCTTTGGACTTGCCTTTCTTGTCATGGCTAGCTTTGAAAGCCAAGTTCTTCTTCTTGTCGGCGGAGGAGCCACCACTTGGTGTGATGTGCATGTACATCTCATGCGCATTGATCTTTCCCAAGATTTGAGTTGGTGTAGCGGTGGAAAGATCACCTTGATGTAGCACCGTCACAATGTGTCCATACTTGTCAATGGGGAGGACACATAGAATTTTCCTCACAACATCGGATGGTTGCATTTGTGTGAGGCCAAGACCATTGAGCTCTTCTACAAGAACATTCAAGCGTGAGTACATTTCATTTGCACTTTCATTAGCATGCATATCAAAAGAGTGAAGCTTTTGCATAACTAAATGATAGCATTCCTCACGCTCACTCTTTGTTCCCTCATGGAGCGCACAAATGTTTTCCCATGGATCATGGGCATTTTTGTGGTTCCGAACTCGGTTGAACACATCTTTGCAAATGCCTCTAAAAAGAATGTTTTTGGCCTTTGCATTCCATTTCTCATTTTCCTCCTCATTAGGAGTAAGGCTTGTGCCTTCTTTGGGTTTGGCAAAACTGGTTATGGCGGCATCGCGACATTTGACATCAATCGCTTCTAGGTATGACTCCAAACGGATTTTCCAATATGGAAAGTCATCTCCCTCGAACATGGGAGGTGGTCCTTCACCTCCGGACATCTTAACTCTAGGCGGTTAAGCCTAAATCGAGAGCACGAGGCTCTGATACCAATTGAAAGGATCAAGATGCCCAAGAGGGGGGGTGAATTGGGCTTTTCTAAAATTACTTGCAAGAAATAAACCTATCAAGCTCCAATTAACCCCCTAGTGCCTAGAAGTGTGTTTCTCTTTTACTCTACCACACAAAAGATCAAGACTAAGCCATTCTAACTCTAGCAAAGCAATTCAATATGGAATGAACAACAAGTAGAATTGTGGAATTGAATTGCTTGAATGTAAATGCGAAAGTAAGAGAGTAGAGATGACTCGACGATCTTTTTGCCGAGGTATCGAGGTGTCGGCACACCCCCCTAGTCCTCGTTGGAGCACCCGCGCAAGGGTATCGCTCCCCCTTGATCCGTGCAAGGATCAAGTGCTCACTACGAGCTGATTCTTCGCCACTCCGGCCCGGTGAATCGCTCGCTACTGGTCACAACATGGCTTGGGTCATCCACAATGCCTCCGGATGATCACCAAGCTCTCCGATCGCCACCAAGCCGTCTAGGTGATGCCGATCACTAAGAGTAACAAGCTAGAACTCTCACTTGACCAAGACAAGGCCAAAGAGATGGATGGATGCACACTTGCTACTCAATTCTCACTAGGAGGTGTCTAATTCTCACAATTAGCAAATCACTCAACCTCACTAGGGCTCTTGCACTCACTCACACTCACAAGGTGTTTCTCAGCTGAAGGAAGTGGCAAGAACACTCAAATGGATGGAGGGAAGGAAGTATATATACCCCCCCAACTTGGCCATCCAAAAACAGCCCAAGACAGGTATTTTGCGAGGGCATCGGACGCGCCGATGCTAGGCATCGGACGCTCCGATGACCCCGTCCAACGGTCTACTGTACCTTCTTGTCAGACTGCTCAAATGAGCATCGGATGCTGGGCAGTGTCCGATGCCACCACATCGGACGCGTCCGATGTGGATTTGACCTCTCTGGAACCTCTCTGGACATGCATCAGACGCTGGCCCTCAGCGTCCGATGCCAGCGTCCGATGCGGCCACCTGTTCACGCGCACGTGAACAGTGGCACCGCAGCGTCCGATGCAACAGCACCGGAGCGTCCGATGCCACGCACCAGACTAAACCCTAGTCGGGGTGGGCTTCGGACGCGTCCGATGCCTACCTGGCCAGCGTCCGATGCCCAAAACAGGGCTAAGACAACCTCGGATCGCGACGCGGCCAAAACGACTTTTGTTCCTCTCGACATAAGGCATCTCTCTGAGCTACCTAGGGCTATGAAATAACAAGTGTGCACCACACCTACCTCAATAGACTCATCTAGGTCAAGCTACTGATTCACGCCCCCCTTTATAGTACGGCCAAAGGAAAAACAAAGACCTAAGACTACCTAAGTGTCCTCCAACACCATGCGACACTTAGCCTAGCCTACCACCGTCTTCGTCGTCCGTCCTTTGAAAACCGAAACGATTTCCATCGCCAAGGGACATGAACTCCATATGCCCATATCGTCGCCATTACCGTGACCTAACTTATCCCTGTTTCTGCAAAACACACGTTAGTCACAGTAATCTTGTGTTTCATCCAATCACTGAAACCCACTAGGGGCCAAGATGCGTTCACTCTCAGTTTGCCTCTTTCTGTTCTTCTAATGGAATCGAGCATCAGTTTTCTTCTCCTTATGTACCTCAGCAAAACGGTGTTGTTGAGCACAAGAACTGAACCCTTATTGAGATGGCCAGGACGAGGCTCAATGAGCATAGGACTCCTAGGTGTTTTTGGGCCGAGGCGATCAACACCGCTTGCCATGTTGCGAATCGCATCTTTCTTCGGGCTTTCATGAAGAAAACTTCTTACGAGTTGCGGTTTGGACGGGTACCCAAGGTGTCTCATTTTCGGGTGTTTGGGTGTAAGTGCTTTATCCTAAAGCAAGGCAATTTGGACAAATTTGAATCTCGCTCTGCTGATGGCGTGTTTCTTGGTTATGCTTCGCATTCGTGCGCTTATCGAGTCCTTAACCATGAAACTAACCAAATAGTGGAGACCTGCGAGGTCACATTCGACGAGACTATACCTTGTGTTTCTTCTGCTTTTGATGTTGCAGGAGAACAGGAGTTGGGAGAGACCATCTTTGTGGAGGAGGAACAGGAGAATGCCAATTGGGGTGATCCCGAGCCAACTCCACTAGCTGCCCCCATCGACCCTGCGACGACTACTTCAGCTCGAGGACCCGATCCCACGACTTCCTCTTCTTGGGGTCCTCTTGAGCCACCTCTCCAGCAAGCACCTGCTGCACCCGGGAGAGCGACAGCATCTGGCGAGGGGGAGGCGACTTCGGCGAGGCAAGCGCCCCGGAGAGTTCAGGAGACTCACCCTCCGCAGCAGATGATCGGCGGCATCGACCAGCGAGTCACGCGGTCATGAGCATATGAAATCTCACACTTTGCTCATTCTGCATTTGTTGCCTCTTTTGAGCCCAAAGATGTTGGACACGCACTTTCTGATTCTAACTGGGTAAATGGGCCATGCATGAGGAGCTAGAAAACTTTGAGCGAAACCAAGTTTGGACCCTAGTTCCACCTCCACCAGAATGTCAACCGATAGGTACCAAATGGGTTTTCAAAAACAAAGAGGGTGAGGATGGGATGGTAGTGAGGAACAAGGCTAGGCTAGTAGCCCAGGGTTTTTGCCAAAAAGAGGGGATAGACTATGAGGAAACCTTTGCCCCTGTAGCCCGTTTAGAAGCCATTAGAATCCTTCTAGCCTTTGCTGCTTCGAAGGGTTTTAAGCTTTATCAGATGGATGTTAAGAGTGCTTTCTTGAATGGGTGTATAGAGGAAGAGGTTTATGTTAGGCAACCCCCGGTTTTGAGGATCCTAAGTTTCCAAACCATGTTTATAAACTTTCAAAAGCTTTGTATGGTTTGAAACAAGCCCCGAGAGTGTGGTATGATCGTTTGAAAACCTTTTTACTCTCTAAGGGTTTTAAAATGGGACGAGTCGATAGAACTTTGTTTCTCCTCAAGCAAAGCAATGATACCCTGTTAGTCTAGATTTACGTGGATGATATCATCTTTGGTGGCTCTTCTCATGCGCTTGTTGCCAAGTTTGCAGATACTATGAGCAAGGAGTTTGAGATGAGTATGATGGGTGAGCTGACCTTCTTCCTTGGGTTGCAAATCAAGCAAACCCGAGACGGGACGTTCATGCATCAAGGCAAATACACGAAGGACATCCTGAAGAAGTTCGACATGGGCGAGGCCAAGCCTCTTACGACACCCATGCCGACGACTGCGGCGATGGACACGGACCAGGACGGAGAGCCGGTTGACCAGAAGGAGTACAGAAGCATGATTGGTTCGCTTCTGTACCTGACAGCAACGAGGCCGGATATACAGTTCGCTGTGTTTCTGTGCGCTCGTTTTCACTTTCTTCATGATCACTACGAGAAAGGCGACATTGATCTTAGGCATGTAGACACTCATAACCAGGTTGTGGATAGTTTCACCAAGCCTTTGGATCTCTCAACTTTTGCTAGGTTGAGAGGTGAGCTTGGTGTGTGTTTCCCCTTTTAGATGGGGGAAGCATTTTGTTTGATGTACCATAGACTGACTTTTTGATCCTTTTCGTTTTTGAGTCTTGAGTCTATTTAGTTTTGTTTTTGCTCTGATTCTGACTTCATCATGTATACATCTTGCATTTTCGAGCTTCATGTCTATATTCCTTAGAATGAACTTATGCTCTGATTAGTGTATGTTTCGATGATATATAATGATGCTTGTAGCCTAGGCTCTCCTTGATCACTGATACATGTTGTGAGCTAAGCTATTTTTCAGAATGATGAACATGCTTAATGAACTTAAATTTTGATACATGTTCACAATTGAGATTGGCAACTAGCATGTGTAGGATGTGTTGAGGTCACTTGAGCTATTTCATATATGCTAGGTTGCTATGTCTCTGCTTGGATTGTTCATATTCTGCTTAAAATGAACCAAGTGTTAGTGAATTGAAAAGATCGAGATGGGATTACTTTGTCAGCACATCACGGTATCAAGACTGTTTCTCATTGCACAATTGAGTTAAACTTGAGCCGTGTAGTGTAAGACCGAAACCGATGCTTTAAGCTTCTGATTGCATATGCATAGGCTTAGCACGGTTGAAAAGTTAGGCAATGACAAGCTTTCAACCTCTCGCAATCACATGCTGAATTTAAACTTGTGTTAGTAACCGCTGCAAATTCTCTGATAAAATCTGAAAACACATGTTTATGTTTCATTCTACAGCATGATGATTGAACTTTGCTAGGGGTAGTTCACCTTGTATACATGTTTAGCACTTGTTTGACTTCCTATCTATACATGTTCAGTACTATTTTAATGGTGAAACTCCTTTCAGAATGGCTCAAAACTGCTCACTTGGCTTATGCGTTCATATTTCGTATTTGGTGATCAGTTTGAGCCTTTGCTAGCACTTTTGCATATTGCTTTGTAGTCGGATCAGCACTCATTCGAGCATTCATTCACTCTTTCGAGTATATACCTGAAGCTGCTAACATGCATTTTTTGACACATGTGCACGTGATTGACTCCGATAGGCATGACCTAGCTCTATTTTGCTTAATTGAGCTCTTTTTCCCTTCCCTTTTGATTGCAAATTGCCCCCAAGGGGAGAATTGGGGGAGAATGTCTTGTTGTGGTGACAATTTGCAATTTATCCTTCACTTGCTGAGGGGGAGTTCTTTGAGTAAGGGGGAGTTTTTCTGCCTGCTCCGAGTCGGTTTTGTTTGATATCAATCTTTTCAGCTAGTTGCGTCGAGCCTTTGTGCCTCTGTCTTGAGGGACTAGCTGTTTTCATCATATTTTGATGGTTCTTGATTGGTTTCGAGCTTTCAGCTAGTGGTGTTGAGCCCCTTCTGCCTCTTCTTGAGGACTAGCTTGTTTCCGACTTGGTTGTGTCGAGCCATTGCCCATGTCTTTGGGAACCAAGTTTTGTGCTCTAATTTTGATCGAGTTTTGCTCCTTCATGAGTTGTTGTTCCGATTCTTTGCTTGGTTGTGTCGAACCGTTGCCCATGTCTTTGGGGACCAAGCTTCGCTTATCTCGATTTGTTCTTCTTCGGCCTTTTCTCTAGCTTTTGGACATTTCGAGTGAGTTTTCTCCTTCTACCTAATTCTGCTTTCTTTTATTTTGGTTACAGTTACTATGAGTTGACGATGCACTCATCAAGGGGGAGATTGAGAACACAAGGTTGATATGTGTCCTTGTGGTTCCCTTCCTGAGTGATGACTGATCGATCAACAGGCAACATGTCTCTTGGCTGTGTTGATGTGCAGGTGCGGAGCTCGGGCAGTGGTCGAAGGTAAGGTGAAGGTCAAGTGGGGATGTGCCGTGCCGACGGACCGGGAGCGGTGAACGGCGGACGTGGAGCTTGGACCGACGGACCGGGAGACCTGAGGACCAGCTGTGGTAGCTGGCACGTGGCGTTGACAAGAAAGAGGACATGGGGATGTGCGGTGCATCGGCCGAGTCGGAAGGAAGGTGATGGCGTCATGACACTTGGCGGGAGGCCGAGAAGGATGGCGAATGCACTGTGCCCGGCGTGGAGGCTGGACATGCTCCAGCATCGGTGCTGGGACTCGGGGTGTGCGAACCACATCCGGTCTACGGCATGGGTTCGGTAGCTGAGCCTCGAAAAGCTACCCTCGACGGTTTCCGAGTTTGGGCCTCAAAACTCAGGGTGGCCGGTTTCCGAGTTTGGGCCTCAAAACTCGGCGTGGACGATTTCCAGGTTTGGGCCTCAAAACCTGGGCGCGCGGGTTTCTGAGTTTGGGCCACAAAACTCAGCCGGAGGACAGGTTTCCCGGTTTCGGCCTCAAAACCAGGGGAAGGCCCAGGTTTCCCGGTTTTGGCCTCAAAACCGGGGGTGAGGTTCGCAAAAAGGACGGGGCAGCACGTGGCGGCATCTGAGGCTTGCATCGAGGCGAAGCTAAGGATGAGGTGGGTGCGTGGCCGTCGGATCATCGAGAAGCAGAGTTGGACCGGGATACCCCTAGGGTTAGCCGCTTCGCTCTTGTATCTAGGAGTAGAAGGGGATTATTGTATAGGCTATAAATAAGAGAGGCACCCCTCCTCTCTCCTGATCCCGGCAGTCATTTTGTTCCTAAGCTCTCTCTCTCTCCTTAGCCCCCGCTTAGGTGCTAATCATACCTAGCTACTAGCGATCCACAGAAAAGACTCAATCATGTCTCTGTGTTTTGGGAAGTTCAGGAAGTGAGACCGTAATCTCACGTTTGTAGCGTGTGGTTGCCACACGGTTAAAAATTCGTGATTGTAATTCGCGTTTTGTTTGTGTTCTTCGCTGATTGCTTTTTCTCCATGTTTTCCCGTCGCTTGATCACTTTGCTTGGTGTGTCTTTCGCAAATCCATTTGAACCAAGTTGTTCTAGATCGTGAGGCACTTCTTTCCTCCGAAGGAATTCTCCTAAAACCTCACGGTCTAGGAGATCGGGCAATTTTAGTTTTGGATCACGATCTTGCTCCCTTACTTTGAAATCTTTCGATTCACCATCTTGGAGACAGGTTCGAGCCATGATCTCTTAGAGATAGCTCACTATCCTCCTTGTGACTCCTCTTACCAAGTTTGATCCCTAGAGGATTCGTTTAGGGAGAGATCGAGTCGAATCGGTGAAGGAACAGGGTTGTCTCGAGTTGATCGGACGCATGCATCGCAACGACCGGACGCTGACCTAGTGAGTCCGGTCGTTGAATGACACGCGCAGATTTTCAGCTACTAACCGGACGCTCCCTTTGCGAAGTGACCGGACTCGACACTAGCACTGTTCACTGCTTTGTTTTTCTCTGACTGGACGCTACACTTGTGACCGGACGCACTCTTAACCGTGAGTCTGGTCGATTACAGAGAGCTTCCAAATCAGCTTCGGCGTGACCGGACGCGTCCGGTGGTCTGTGACCGGACACAAGCAGAGTCTGGTCAGTGCTGTTTCGTTCGTGGTTCGTTCATTCGTTGTTGGTTTTGATCTCCGGCTTTTGAGTTGGGTTTCTAGAGTCGTGTAGTGTCTCGTTGTGCTTCTAGGAAGCATCCACCCTATCGCTAGGGTCGTGGACACTTCTGAGCTCTAGGCTTGCTTTTGGGGTGACACTTGGGATAGTGGCTAAAAGTTTCTGAAAAGAAAATTTTAAGCTTCCATTCACCCCCCCCCCCCTCTAGTCGCTTATTCGGTCCTTCAGGAGATATTCTGTCAAGGGGGAGAAAACTTGCTTAACAGTGCATTTTTGCTTGATGGTGCATTTTCAACTAAGGGGGGGCATTGACAAATCATGTGTTCTCCAAAGTTTAACTAAGGGGGAGAAAATATTGACAAATCATGTAGTTGAACTAAAGGGGAGTCTTTCTGGTTGTGTGCACTATTTGAGGGGGAGCTTGCTCGTTGCTGAGTTTTGAGCTAGTAACAGTTGGTTTGGAGCGTTTTTGCTAGTTGTGTTGAGCCTTTGCCTCTTTCTTGAGGGTCTAGCATACGCCTTTCAGCTTTTCAATTGGTGTCAACCTCTGGTGTTCTTGACAGTTGGTATCGAGCTTTCTTGCTAGCGGTGTTGAGCCTGTTCTACCTCTTCTTGAGGGCTAGCTTTGCTTTGCTCGGTTGCGTCGAGTCGTTGCCCATGTCTTTGGGGACCAAGTTGTCTTTCTCTTGCCACTTGACCTTCTTCGGCTTTGCTATGCTTTTGGGTCATTTGGTCGAGTTCTCTCTTCTCCTTCTTCCTCTGTCTACTTCCATTATGATGTGTGTGTGTGTATAGTTGACAATGCACTCATCAAGGGGGAGATTGCAGATACATGGGTGTATGTGGAGTCTCGAGTGATGAGTGATTGTCAACAGGTTTGATACGCATGTTCTTTGTCTTGTGTTGTGCAGGTGTCGAGCACGGAGACAGTGATCAACGGCAAGGTGAAGGTCAAGTAGAGACGTGCCGTGCCGATGGACCAGGAGCAGTGAAGGGCGGACGTGAGGCTTGGACTAAGGGACCGGTGGCCTGAGGATCAGCTGTGGTGGCTGATAGCCTAGGACAGCGATGAGCGGAGACTTGTGGGGCACAGTGTTGCTCGGGTCGAGGACCTAGGGACACGTGTCAGTGGATGGGGTGCATGGGGGTGCATCCCCTCTATAGCTCCGGTTTAGTGGTTGAGCCACAGAAAAACCACCGGGAGGACGGTTTCCAGGTTTGGGCCACAAAACCTGGGTGCTGCGGGTTTGCCGAGTTTGGGCCACAAAACTCAGGCTGAGGACGGTTTCCAGGTTTGGGCCTCAAAACCTGGGCGCTGGCGGGTTTCTGAGTTTGGGCCACAAAACTTAGGCGATGGGCGGCTGGTTTCCTGGTTTGGGCCTCAAAACCGGGGGATGGACTTCAAGGCCTGGTTTCCTGGTTTCGGCCACAAAACCGGGGGGCAGAGTCCGTGAAAAGGACAAGTAGAGCGGTGGCGGCACATGGCGACAATCGGTGAGGTTGCGTCGAGGCAACGTAACCAATTGTGCGGGCGTGGCCGTCGGATCAGCATCATCTTCGTGTTGGTCCAGGATAGCCTTAGAGTTTGGCTGGGTCGCTCTATAAACAACTAGGGGTAGAGTGGGAATTAGAATTAGGATAAGTAGTGGGAGACACCCACCTCCCAAATTATCTCAGTCGTTTGCTCTTTTGCTTCTAGGGTTTCCTACTCTCCCATTCCCTGCTGTATCGAACTGAGATCCACAGAGAAGAAAACCATACCTCTGTGTCCGTGAGACTTTAAGGAAGTGAGACCGTAATCTCACTATTGTAGCGTGTGGTAGCCACACGGTTGCAATTTCGTGGTTGTGATTCGCGTTTTGTTCTCGTTCTTCACGGGTTGCTTTTCTCCACGTTTTTCCTGATTGATCGATCTCTCTACATGGTGCGTCTTTTGCAAATCCGTTTGAACCAAGTTGTTCTAGATCGTGAGGCACTTCTTTCCACCAAAGGGATTCTCCTCTAACCTCACGAGCTAGTAGATCGATCGATTTTCGTTTTGGGTCAAGTTTTTCTTTCTTCCCCCGAATTTCTTCGATCCATCGATTTGGAGATAGATTCGAGTCATGATCTCCTAGGAGTAGCTCACTATCCTCCTTGTGACTCCTCTCACCAAGTTTGATCCCTAGAGGATTTGTTTTGGGTGAGATCGAGTTGAATCAGTGGATGAACGGAGCTGTGTTGGGGTGACCGGACGCTGGGGTCGGGGTGACCAGACGCTGCACCCTAGGTCCGGTCGATGAATGTCCTTTCTGCGTTTTTGTTTTGATTCAATCGGACGCTCAGCTGAGAACTGACCGGACTCGTCTCTTGCACTGTTCACTGTTTTTGGTCTGTGTTGATCGGACGCTCGGGCTGTGACTGGACGCACAGTGATAGTGAGTCCGGTCCAATACATAGAGCTCTCAAATCTGTTTAGGACTGACCGGACGCAGGCAGAGTCCGGTCAGTGCTGTTTTACGCAGTTTTCATCCATGGTTCGTTCGTCCGTTGTCGGTTTTGATTTCTAGCTTTTGCGTTAGGCTTCTAGAGTTGTGTAGTGTCTCGCTATGCTTCTTGGAAGCATCGACCCTATCTCTAGGGTCGTGGACACTTACAAGCTCTAAGGTTTGCTCTTGGGGCTTATTCTTGGGACAGTGGCAACAAGTTTCCGGTACGAAATTTTGAAGCTCCCATTCACCCCCCCCCCTCTGGTCGCTTTCTGGTAGCACTCTCGGTCCTTCACTATCAAGGAGTTGATCCTGAGGGAAGCTCATGATTCAGCCTACTCTCTTCATCCAGGCAGTACTAAGATGTACCAGGATCTGAAGCAGTATTACTGGTGGTATGGGATGATGAGGGAAGTAGCAGAGTATGTGGCCTTGTGTGACACATGTCAGAGGGTTAAGGCCCAACATTAGAGACCAGCTGGTTTGCTACAGCCTCTGCAGATTCCGGAGTGGAAATGGGAAGAGATCAGTATGGATTTCATCACTTGTTTGCCCATGACATAGTCTGGTTATGATTCTATCTGGGTCACAATTGATCGGTTGACCAAGGTTGCTCACTTCATTCCAGTCAAGGAGACATATCAGGGTCCGAAGCTGGCAGAGTTGTACATGTCCCGCATTCTGTGCCTGCATGGGGTGCCCAAGATCATAGTATCTGACAGAGGTACACAGTTCACATCCAGATTCTGGAAGCAGATGCATGAGTCTATGGACACCCGCCTCAGTTTCAGTTCAGCTTATCATCCTCAAACTGATGGTCAGACAGAAAGGGTGAATCAGATTCTGGAGGACATGGTGAGAGCTAGTGCACTCCAGAACAGTCAGAGTTAGGATTTGAGTCTACCATATGCAGAGTTCTCATATAACAACAGCTATCAAGCCAGCCTGAAGATGTCACCGTTTGAAGCCCTGTATGGCAGGAAGTGCAGAACTCCCCTGTTCTGGAATCAGGTTGGAGAAAGGAAAGTCTTTGGCTCTGAATCTATAGAAGCAACTGAGGGACAGGTCAGGGAAATCAGGAGTAACCTGAAGACAGCTCAGTCTAGACAGAAGAGCTATGCAGATACTAGACGGCGAGAGCTGGAGTTTCTGATTGGGGATTATGTATATGTGAAGGTGTCACCCTTCATAGGTCTCTGGAGGTTTAATGTCAAAGGAAAGCTATCTCCGAGATTCATTGGCCCTTTCAAGGTGATTGACAAGAAAGGCACAGTTGCTTATCAGCTGGAGTTGCCTACACGACTGGCAGGTATTCATGATGTGTTCCATGTATCCCAGCTGAAGAGATGCCTCAGAGTTCCAGAGGAGCAGTTGCCACTTGAGGAGCTTGACCTAAGAGATGATCTGACATTCTCTAAGCCGATCAAGATCCTGGACACAATGGAACGAGGCATTCACAACAAGAGGATTAAAATCTGTAAGGTGCAATGGAAGCATTACTCTGAAGAGGAAGCAACCTGGGAGAAGGAAGATGATCTTCGGGCAGATTTTCCTTATCTCTTCGCCGACTCTTCCTAATCTCGAGGATGAGATTCTTCTAAGGGGATAGGTTTGCAACACCCTGATTTAAATTTTCTCTAATTAAATTAAATTAATTAGAAATTAAATAGGTTGGCTTATTTATTAGAGGAGGAAAACAAAATTTATTTAATTATGTCATGTTGCATTCATGCTATTGCATATTTTATTGAGTGGAAAATAAATCTTATTAAACTTGCTTAGGGCGAACCAAATTTATTCTATTTAGAAAATCAATAAAAGAATTTATGAAAAGTTTGCAAAATCAAATTCAAAATTTTATTTACAAAACCTAGGAGAAAACTTTTTGAAAAGTTTGTAAACCAATTTGATTTCAAAACTTTTTGAAATCTGATTTTAGAAAAGGATTTGAAAAGAAGAATAAAACAAAGGAAAAGAAAACTGTTGTTGGACCTCTTTCTCTCCCGCAACCGCACCGCCACACGGCCTCTCCTACCCCTCTCAGCCCACCGCCTCTCCCCACGGCCCGCCTAACCCTCCGGCCCAGCCAGGCCAGGAAGCCCTCCCCGCGCTCGCCTTCCATCCGAATTGGGCCGAGGCCCAACCGCCCACCTCCACGCACAGGCGGCCTGCCACTCACCATGATGCGGTCACCCCTCCCCCCTCCTCTCCAGTCGCTGTCAGCAGGCCCCACGCGTCGGCACCGCTCTTTTTCCCTTGGCCACTGACTAGTGGGACCCGAATGTCAGGTTTATCCCCTCCCACTCGCACATGCTTTGTCGGGTTTATCCCCTCCCACTCGCACATGCTTTCTCCTCACAGATCGCCTTCGCCGTTTGCCTCCAACAACTCTTCCCCAAACCCTTCGGCCTTGCCCTGCCACTTGGGACCGTGCCGTCATTCGGACTACAAAAGTCTACCCCCGCGGCACCGCCCTCTCCTTTCCCGAGACACCCCTCGCCCTGCATCTAGAACCCCCAGAGATCCCGCCGCCGCCTTCGCCATTAAAGGTCCCTGTCGTGCTCTCTGCCACACCAAGAAGGCCACCACTGGTTCCCCTCCAAGCCCCATCAAAGCTGCCGAAGCACGTCGCGACCACGAAACCCATCCTCGGTGAAGTTCTGCGCACAGGCACCACCCCGCGGGTCTCACCGGAGCACCGACACGAGCCGCCGAGCCGCCATCATTGACTCCTCCCCGCCGAGCCTTTTCCGACCACGATAATCCCCTAGGTGAGCTTCCGATGTTGCCCTCTCTCTTCGGTTCCTTTTATTCTGTTGTTTCTGGTCCTGTAGCGCCATGCCGAGCAAGCTCCGCCTAGCATCCATGGCGCCGCCGCGGGAGAACAGAGCGCCGTCGTGCCCTGTGCTGCCGGCGGCCACACTCTTTCCTCTTCCCCAGATCATGATTGTCCATCGCGAGATCAACGGACGATAATAGATCATACCCCTTTGCCACTTATTTTTCTAAAGAGCCCCCTACTTTTCTCGAAATAAACCCGCACTCCACTGGCACTATGCACTGAGTCTCATGCAAATTGCAAATCGGCCCCTGTTGTTTTACCAAATTGAGGCGTGATCCCCGGTTCACCACGCCACCGTACGGTGCTGTGAACCCGATCCACCGGCCGACGTGGTCATAGTCCACGACACAGCGGTGCATCGTAGCCAGTGGCGTGCCGTCACATGGCGCTGGCAGCTGCAAACGCTGCTGCTCTCGCGCATTTTGCATATTAGTCCTCAGTCTTTTTCGGATCTAACCCGCGGTCCCCTTCAACAGTGAACAGAGTCAGTCGCGTCTTTCCAATTTAGCCCTCGGCGTTTTGCCAAATTGAGGCCCGGTCTAGAGTTGTTTTAATTTCAGATTTGATTTATTTTAAATGCACAATTGAGTTGATTTATTCACAGTTTTGCCACTCAGATTCAAAAGCTCATAACTTACTCATTTTAACTCCGATTCGACTCATTCAACTTGCGTTAGTTTCACAATTTCATTCTCTACGTAGTAGATCTATTTATTTACTGTTGGTGTACTGTTATTTATCTTCGATGTATTATGCCATGTATGTTGCTTGGGCCAGAGAGTGCGAAGTTCGAGGACGCTCCCTATTATACCCGTGACCCTGCAGATTCGACCCAGCCCGCAGGCAAGTGTTCTTGAACATATTGCACCCTGTATTTATTTTACTTTTGGTATTAGAGTAGAGTAGATCTAGTAGATGCATGCTTGTCATTAAATTGAATCTCATGTTATGGTTTACTAGATTTTGCTCTATTATCCTTGTCGCCTGGTTTGGGATGTTCGGGTAGATGTCTTGCTTAGCCCTGCAGTCATGGATAGGATGAGAGTTAAATATTAATAATCTTAATTAATGGACTATGAAACAATGTGGACATGGTAATTTTTGTAGTAACATGGTGTTTAGGTAAAACCGGCAGGATGGACCCGTATCGGTGGTTTTGTGCCGTGGGACTCGATAGCTGGATTTGGTTTTTTGGTTCTGGGCTTGTGCTAGATTTATCCTGTCTGGATCCTTAGGACCCGATTCTCGGAGCATGTAACCTGGCTACACAGCACAGCCATGAGGTCTGGATGGCCTGGACCTGGTTAATTATTAGTTTCCTCTAAATTATGCTACACGGGGTTGTATAGTGCCTCAAGAGGGTCCCTTGGGGTCATTGACTTATGGACAGGGGAGAAACCTTAGAGTACGTGTAACACAGGCTGGGAGGGGCTTTGTAAAGGCCTTGTAGTGCGACTCCGCTATACACCTTGGCAGTGTGTAGCGTGATGGGGAACGCAGCGCATGACTCATGGGTAACAATGTCCAAACTCTACAGAGTATAAAACTGATATATCAGTCGTGCTCACGGTCACGAGCGGCTTGGACTTCTTCGAGATTAGTTGTTTACTGGTTCGAGTCATCTGATGGACTTGAAGTGCGGTTTACCTGATGGACTTCAGGTGTGGGTTTGCTTTGTGCGACTCCAAGTGCGGTTGCTTGGTGTGACTCCAAGTGTTGGTTGCTCGGTGTGACTCCGAGTGTGGTTTGCTCGGTGCGACTCCGAGTGTTGTTACTTTTCTGCAGTGTCTGTCTCTATAACCTAGTAAATAGGTGCATAGGATTAATAGGATGTGTCGCTTTAGGTGCTTGAGTCAAACTAAGTCAGTGTACCTTTGATAATAGCCTCATAAGCATATATTTCCTACACTTGCGGAGTACATTTCGATGTACTCACCCTTCCTCTTTGCCCCCCTACTACCCCACTCAGACGTTGGCGGCTACATCTATGAGGAGCAGGAGTATCCAGAGGACGGTGGCTTCGACCCTGACGACTTGTACTAGGATGGCGCTACCTCAGGTTGACCTTCCTATGGAGTGGAGTCCAGATCTTCCGTGTCTTCATCAGAGTTTACCTTAGAGTCAGTTTCATGAGAGTTTGTACTTTTCTTTTGGACCCGAAGGTCATTTTTTAATAAAGTTTGATATTATTAATAAAGCATTGTTTTGATATTCACTACGATGTCGATATATGTATGAAAATTGATCCTGACATACATATATTGTGCCCTCGATTTTATTGTTAAAATCGGGATGTGACACTGCATCAGCGCCGTCACAATGGTACGTGAAGCATCTGTTCGGATTGACCTGTGTACATAATATAAATTCATCCCATACATTTTTAGGAAAATTGGCCAGCGGACACTGAAAGTGGAGGCCGTTTGCTAACGGACACTCAAAGTGAAGCCATTTGCTGAAAGACACTCTACTTCTTATCAAATTTGCTGATAGACACCGTGGATAATAAAATAAATTTACAAAATTGATATAAAATCATATAAGTGCTTGAAAATTATACTATAAAATCTTTTACACTCTATATGATGAGAACTACATGATAAAATATCCTTTTGCACTAAAATGATCATTTTTCCTCCCTTCATAAATAAGCAAAATTATACCATAGTTAATTTATTCAAATATTTGTTGGACACTAAAAATCTTGAAAAAATTATAGAATATGTATATCGCCAAATCATGACTATGCTAAAAATATCAGCTCAAAATAAAAAAGATTAATATATCAATTAAGCTTGACAAAATATAAATCTATAAACTTACTCATGCTAAATATACTATTATAAACTTTATTATTTTGACTTGATATTTTTAGCATAGTTATGATTTGGTGATGTACGCATTCTATAATTTTTCCAAAATTTTTAGTGTCCTATAAATATATAAACAAATTAACTATAGCATAATTTTGCTTAATTATCAAGGGAGGAAAAATGATTGTTTTAGTGCAAAATAATATTTTGTTATGTAGTTCTCATCATATAGAGTGTAGAAGATTTCATAGTATAATTTTTGGACACTTATATGATTTTATATCGATTTTATAAATTTTTCTAATTATCCACAGTGTTTATCAGCAAATTTGACAAGAAACAGAGTGTCTTTTAGCAAATGGCTTCACTTTGAGTGTCCACCAACAAACGTCCTCCACTTTCAGTGTCCGCTGGCCAATTTTCCCTTTTGTCCTCTGGCAGGCGACATGATGGTGAATTTGTTGTGTTTCGTTTCTTTTTTTTATCATTAAGAGGGTGTCCAGCCACCCTCTAATTAGCGGATCCATCATCTATAGGCATACCTGGAGGCCATCAAGAAAACCACCATAAAGCTGAATGTTGACACTCAAAAGTGTCACAGATAAAATAAATTTGGACTTTCAATAATCATCAAGGAAACTAGAGGATGGTGTTCGATAGCATGACGAGATTAGCACCCTGGGTTACATCTTTTTTTAAGATGATGAAATCAGAGTGTCAATTGATATTTTTTATTGTAATATTTGGATATTCTTTTCACATTAAAGTATCACTTGATACTTCTTTTTTATTGTAATATTACTGGATACTTTTTTAGATTACAGTAGTATCAATTCATTCTTTTTTAGATTAAATTCTCAATTCTGGTATATAAACGTACTTTTCTAAAGTTTGTATGTACATATACTACCTATATATAATTAAGAAGTATGTATCGATACTCTTGCAAATATTTTATTTTCCATTCAAAAATGTATATGTCGGCTGTATGTACACATACTCCCGTACCAAGAAATATACATTGATATACTAGATCTCTTACGTATGTACTCATACTCCTTATAAACATATATGTATCCATACTGAGCATCTCTAACAAGTTTGTAAAATTTACTTGCTAAATCTTGGGTTATAGCAAGTTGCTATTTTGTTTGTAAGTAAAAAACAGAGATGTCTCGAACAAGTTGCTATTCTCACTTGGTAAAAATAGAGGATGACAGATGGGACCCGGTGCTCGAAGGTGGGCTGGTGAGGGAGGAGCGAGAGGAGATGGAGCATGCGCGGAGATTTCCCAACCTGGCACCGCGCGCGAGGAGGAGATTCCCACACTTGGGAAAAATAGCAAGTGGGGATAGAGAGTTGTTGGAGACGTATTTTTTAGTTTTGGCCAAAATAATAAGAATAGCAAGTAGAAATAGCAGTTGTTGGAGATGCTCAGCATCTCCAATTGTTTTGAAAAAATTGACTTGGGAAAAGTTATCATTTAATAACTTGCTAAAACTTTTGGCAAGTGAATTTTTTATGTATCTCCAATAGTTTGGTAAAAATAACATAGAAAAGTGAAGTGACGTCGAATTCCAACTTGGTAAAAATAACATAGAAACACCGGATAGCAAGTAAAGCTGACTTGGTAAATATACCAAGTTGGTTGCCTCCGATTCCAGCTTGGAAAAATTTAGCAAGTCATATATCAATCTGTTGGAGAACTTTTTTTCGAATAAAACAAGGATAGCAAGTCATTTTTCCAAACTATTGGAGATGCTTATTACACGTGTGCACGCTTGCATAGTCCTTTGGTAGGTATACATATATACTCCCTCCATATCGAAAAACTTGACGTTTTGGACAAGATTTGGGTCAAACATTAGGAATATAAATCATAAATAACTTTTAAATTATTGAGTTTAGAGATGTAAAAATTATATAAATAATTTTTTTTTGAAAAAGTACTTTCATAAAAATATATATATACCACTTTCCAATAAATATTTTTAGAAAAACAAGTGGTCAAAGTGATGTTTTGGAGATCGTGTCACTGTCTGAAACGTCAAGTTTTATGATACGGAGGGAGTACTCACTAGTCTTATGGTTGTATACTCTCGGTAATACATTAAACAAAAACTCAGAATATTTCTTTAGATTAGAGTATAAGAATAATTTCTTGAGAATACGTACGTCACATAACCAAAAGTACATAAACATATACGTCAATCAGATCCGTTTCCACGGGGCTGGGCTGCCTTCTCGCCAACTAGTAACGGATTATTTTTCTCAACCTGCTAATAACTGGCTGGACTTTGTATTGTGTGCATGCTCATGGTGCGAGAGCATCTCCAACAAGTTTGTAAAATTTACTTGCTAAATCTTGGGTTATAGCAAGTTGCTATTTTGTTTGCCAAGTAAAAAACAGAGATGTCTCCAACAAGTTGTTATTCTCACTTGGTAAAAATAGAGGATGACAGATGAGACCCGGTGCTCGAAGGTGGGCCGGTGGGGGAGGATCGTGAGAAGATGGAACACGCGCGGAGATTTCCCAACCCGGCACCGCGTGCGTACTTCTCCGCGCGCGAGGAGGAGATTCCCGCACCTGGGAAAAATACCAAGTGGGGATAGGGAGTTGTTGGAGAGGTATTTTTGAGTTTTGGCCAAAATAATAAGAATAGCAAGTGGAAATAGGGAGTTGTTGGAGATGCTCCTCAAACTCACCGTGTGTGTGGGCAGACACACACGGTAAATTTTGTGTAACCCTAGAGAGTAGCTACTCCCTCCTTCTAACCTCACGTAGATACACATGTGGGTTTCACCGTGCGTGTGGGCAGGCTGCCTAGCGGGTTAAAAAAGACGCACCCATATATACCTATTTTTTGAACAAGTTATCTAAATTCTGAAGTGCTAGTTTTATCGTATTTTCTGCCCTTTTTTACGCAGAATCTCTCCTGTCCTGATTTTTGTTTTTTTCCTTATATAGGTGGGGACTGGGGAGCGCGGAGAAAGCTTAGGGCGTGTTTGGATCCCTGGCAAAAAAAAAATTTCTGTCATATCAGACGTTGCAGCACTAGTTTCATCTATTAAAAATAAACTAATTATAAAAATAATTACAGGGCCATATGCTAATTACTAAGATGAATCTATTAAGGTAAATTAATCCATCATTAGCGAATTTTTATTGTAGCACCACATTGTCAAATCATGAATCATGAATTAATTAAGTTTAATAGATTCGTCTCGTGAATTAGTCTCCGACTAACAAATTAGTTTTTTAATTACTATATTTTTAATAGGTGAAACTAGGGCCGCAACTTTCGATGTGACATGGCAAAAAAAAATTTGCCCCGGAAACGTACACGCCCTTAGGGCTGGACGAATAGAAAGAGGCTGGCTACTATGGGCCTGGCCCGTTTGCGCAGTGTAAGTTGTTTGTTTTCTCTTCTCAACTAGACCAGACTGAAATAAGGCTGTGTTTATTTACCTGTACTGTATTAGAGACCACAAGTCAGTCGCAGCACCAGCTTACCTACACCAGTATTGGAGCTTGGGCCAAAGAAACGAGTTTCCAGCATGTTTCCCTTGCACTTGGCTGGGAAAGAAGCGCGCTGAGCAGACTTTAAAGGAGAATAGAGAGACAAACAGAGAAGGGTGTATCACCGTGGCCTAGCCAAAAACCTCCTCCACCCTTCCTAACAGGCCTTTTTTTTTTCCACCCCGCGAACGCCGAAAGAAAAGGACTTTTTTTTGAAGCTGAAAGAAAAGGACTTTTGGGTCTACTAGTCATGACTCAGCAACCACCGTTCAAAGCCGAATGAAGCAGCAACTCATGATCAGAAGAATCAATCGGGCGGCGCGCGCACGGGCCGTCGGGTCGGTCAGTCAGACCTCAGACGCGCACGCACGGGACTACGGGAGAGACGGGAGGGCGTGGTGGCGGGCAGCGACGCCGCACCCGCACCGCACGAGCAGGACGGAGCACGAGAGGCCCCACGCCGCGTCCGCCCGCCTGCTCTGCCCGGGCCCTCCGACACATTTTCCATAGGCAAACAGTAGCCCGACACCGCTGGGTGCGCCGCGCACGACGGGCGAACCACCTCGGCCCGACGTGGGCGTGCGGTCCCCGCTCAGGCGGGGGACAGGCGGAATCTCGCCGCGCTGGCCGTCTCACTGGCGCCCAAGCCCGCCTGCCTGCCGTTGCACGCCCCGTGTGGCCCGCTCGCACCGCATTGGCATTGTATCAATCATCACAATTGCCTTCTCTGCTACCTACTGTAACACTACACTACCGCTGGGCAGCTGCTGAGCTTCCTGCTCTACTCTGCGCTAGTCCCTGCATTCCAAATTACAAGACGTTTCAAGAATTTTGGAGAGTCAAAGTTTTTCAGCTTTGACCAAAATTATAGAGAAAAATATAAAGATTTATACCATCAAATATACATATTATGGAAATATAACTAATGGAGAATCTAATTGCACTTAGTTGATATCATAAATATTATTATCTTATTATATAAATTTGGTCAAAGTTAAAAAACTTTGACTCTCCAAGATTCTTGGAATGTATTATAATTTGGGATGGAGGGAGTACTATGTATACGGCGCCCATTGGAGTGCTGATACCAGGGTTTTTCTTACCGACCGGTTGGCCAAAACCGCCGGCCACCGGTAGCGGTTTACCGGACTGGTTTGGTCGGTAACCGCCCGGTACCGGCCGGTTTGAATTTCGAATTCAAATGCCTCTGTAGTTCGGTTCCGAGTCGGTAAACCGACCGGTTTGGGTCGGTTACCGACCGGTTAGATCGGTAACCGGTCCAAACCGGTGGGCTGTCTTTTTTTTTGATAAAAATGATTTTTTGGTACTTCCTTTGGACATATAGATATAAAAAAGACCGCACACTGCGGCAATAAATTCATTGTCTCGAAAACATGAACAAATAGTCGCATACAAATAAATATTGTCTCGAAAACATCAACGAATGCATCAACAACACATCCTCACAGTCACAGGAATACATGATCATCTACGCAAGATGTATGGAAAGACCCCTTGTTGGCATGACATTTCATACTCGGCGATGGACATAAGAGCGATACCTTTGGTTTGAAGCAGGGTTGCCTTGTAATCTTGCCACGTCTGGCCCGTCCAAGCTGCGGTTGTCTCCCATTCTTGAACCAACATACTGTAAAAGCTGGGATCTTCCCATTCGTACACCCACCTAGTCTGAGGCTGCGTGCTCACGTCAGGAATGGGATAGCTATAAGAAGGTTGTGAGGCATCGTTGTAGGACGAAGTAGAGTAGTCTGGAGTGTCGTAGTACGTGGGTGCAAAAGAAATTGATCTCCCCTGCGAGTCCTCTGGATTGTCGTCGTGTGTGCGTCCAAATGAAACTGATTTCCTCTGGGACTGTGGTTGTCCATGGTCACGATCTTGTGTAGCATGTGTGTATTGGGTCTCGCCTGCAATGAACCATAATTAGTAATCATGGACAAAAATAAATGTGTGTATGTACGTGCAAGTGCAATGGATACCTGTGAAACGAATTCCATAACTAGTCCCACCACCACCACCACCAGCACCACCACCACCATCGCCACTGTCATCATGATCGTCATCGTCACCACCACAGTGTTGATGATATACTCCAATCCCTCCCACCACTGTAGATTCGACATCCTGGCATGAGCAAATCTACCTTCTTCGGTTTTTGCCCAGTTGCTCTCCAAAAATTCTGTAGATGTCATCCACTTCATGAACTTGTCACGTCTTCGGTTAAATGACTCCATGAACATGTAGTTGGTCCCAAATCTAGTGGCATTCCACTTGACCAACTCACCACCAATTGCTCTCTTCATCATATTATGCAACTGAGTATGGTTGTACAACCAATTAGATATGCGCTTGCATGCGGATATCATACCTGAATGATCACTCCTTTGACCGATATCCTTTAGCATTAAATTAATGGTGTGTGCCAGACAAGGCATCCAACAAATATGCTTGAACTCAAGCTTCAACAAGTTGCACGCTTTCTTATAGTTGGCGCCATTGTCAGTGATCACATGGACAACATTCTCCGCGCCAATGTCCATCACCACCTTCCGAATCTCCTGAAAACAGTCATAACGTATATTATATATGCATGAATATAACTAAAAATAATAACATGACAACTGTAATGACTTACCCTCAATAAATAGTTCGCATCTTGACTTTTCCCAGTTGCATCGACAGAGCTGTGAAACCATGTGACCCCGTTGCAATAAATAAGAAAGTTCACAACATTCATTTTTGTGGGGCCAGTCCAAGAATCACACATCAGCGAGACGCCAAACGTGGGCCACTCTTTCTGAAACTTTGCGTACCTCTCCTTCAAGTCTTTCACATTTTGATCAAGGTACTTCCCATCAATTTCCTTTCCAGTGGGGGACAAGATGCCTTCACCTGTAACCATAAGCAATTAATAAGAACATGGAACGATACATAAGTTCAAACCTGTTTGTAGTTATAGGTACTTACCCCACTTCTGCGTCTCTCGGACAGCACCAACAAAGTACGGGCTGTCCGCATTCCGTCCCGGTATTCCTGCATGATGGTAAAATTTTGCCCAAGCTTTACCGATGGCTTCCTTTGCATTTTTTCCCTTCTGGGTCCAGCGCCCTGTATCAATCCTTTGTTGTACCATTCTTGTCCTGTCACCGGATGCCACATTGTAGTCTTCCACAACCACAGGTGTCTCCCTCTGTGATCCCGATCTTCTGAACATCCTCGAAAAAGGATTCCCACCACGGGGACCTCCACTGCCACCACCCCCACCTCCACCACCACTACCACCTGCACGAGAACTACCCCCTCCACGCTCATAATGACCGCCTCTATCCTGCACACTCTGTTGATACTCATATTCAGCTCTCGACTGTTGTAGGACAGCCTCCATCTGAGCCTCATACTCATCATCATTAATGGGATTGTTCCCCTCCTGTGCAACTCTTTGTTGTGAGAGCCTTTGTCGAGCTCGGTCAGCCGTCGCCTTCTTGGCGCGGTCAAGGTCTCTCTGGAAATACTCGCGCACCTCTGGTGGCACACGGCTACAATGCATAACCTCCGTCCCGCGCCCTGCCAAATGCTGCTTCAATCTTGTTGCACCACCACCCGCTTTTGTTAGGTGACAATAATTGCACCGCCACCCGGGAGCGAGATTTTCACCATGCTCCCAAACAACGTCTTTGTGCCTGCCCGACATTGTTTACCTGCATAAACAGACAACACAAAATCAAACCCACGTAAATGTTATCTATACAATATATACAAAAAAATATACATCCTAACAGAAATCATACCTCAAATCCTAAATTAAATCGTACTCTAAACATAAAGCTAACCCTAACCCTAACCACCTAAATCCATCCATCCTAATATCTAACACAGATCCTGCCTAAATACAACAATCCTAACACAAAACTACACCCAAAACATATAGATACTTAACTAAAATAGCAAGAAAAGAGGGGAAAAACTTACCTCAAATCCCGGACGAACCGCTCGGTAACCGAGCGAAACCGCTCGGTTACCGAGCCGACCGCGCGGCTGGCCGAGCGCCCGAGTGCGGAGAGGTAACCGCTCGCCCCCGCCCGGTTACCGAGCCTAACCGGTCGGCTAGCCGGCGGCGGGGAGCGGACGGCGGCGCTGGGGGCGGAGAGCAGGGGGCGGGGCGCGGATAGGGCAAGGGAAGGGACCCTTCTGCCCCCCGCCCGTGAACGCCGCGTTTTGTGCCCGTGAGCGCCTAATGGGCCTCATGGGCCTTAACGGGCCGAGCTTTTTTTTTCAAAATTCCAATTCCAAACGTCCAATTTCAAAAAATTTTATACCATTGGTCTCCATAAATTATAATCTATTTCTAGGAATTTTTTGGGCATTTTTTTTTTTCAAATTTTCAAATTTCAAATTCAAATTTTGGTAACCGGTCCGTTTGGTAACCGGACCGGAATGGTTTCATCGGTTACCGACCAAACCGACCGGTTACCGATCGGTAACAAAAAAACCCTGGCTGATACAAGTTCAACAACACCTGCTACTTGAGTTGAGCCAAACACCACACAGCAGCACCTGCTTCTCCCTCCTCCCCATTGCCCACTTCGGACTGGGAGAATCCAACCCACACAACACAATGAAGCTGCTCGTTGGAGGCCAGAGGAGGCAGAGGGGTTTCGGCAAGGCCCTCAAGGAGCAGAGGGCCAGGCTCTACATCATCCAGCGCTGCGTCGTCATGCTCCTGCGCTGGCACGACTGATCCACCGCTCGGATCCGTGCCATGCCAATGACATGGGGAACAGGGGAAGCTTCATCCAAGATCAACAGATGGATCCGCCGGGCGGGCTCGGTCGTCTTCGCCTGATGCCTCATCGGGTGCCGAAGTTTTGGGGGTGTCGTGCTGGTGCCGCAATGGTTGCCGGCTGCTGTACATAGAGGGCCAAGGGCCAATCAATATATAGTGTAGTACTCTTACGAATAGAGGTGGTAGCTTAGCAGTAGGATTCGCTCTGGGACTGGTGTTCGTCAGTGTCTACTGTGTCATTGTGTAATCACATCAGTGTGGAATGCCGAATCAATGAATGAACAATAGAACAACAACCAATGGGTCGCTCACAATGCCTCCACGGATGCCTCTTTGTCTTTGACTACAGACACATTAACTCTCGCAGTTTGAGGTTCTGACCTGATTGTTTTCCTCTTCTTTGCAAGCAAACCAGAACATCTGAATCTGCGGTGTATACGACTGCTTCCACCGACAGAGACTGAGTGCTATTTTCTGATTCTGAAGGTCTTATTATGGACTCCACAATTCCTGTATCAGGAGAGAAATGGAAAATAAAGTCTTCTAAAGGAACAGCACAAGTCCTTCTTATCTTTGGGTCTCCCTCTCTTCCTTGAGGTTCTACACAATTTCTTTGGTGTCATCTTATTGGTCTTCCATCAACTGCATCCTTGTGGCATTTGCCTCATCAGAAGACTTCTGATGACCGCAAGCATATACATATGGACGCAAGTCCGGTCACACTCATTGGGTTGCCACCAATACAATCATATTATGGGGAAAAAATCCATACAAATAAATATTTTTCATTCTACTATTTTGATTCACTATCAATCCAACATGTAGGCATGTAGCCTACATGTATATATTTCTTCCCTTGTTAATTTTACTTTTAGGCCCCCTTTGCAACGTAGGATTTTTTTCTATTTCTGTGTTTTTCCCGTAAACAGTCAATTGATTCATCTGAAATTCCTATACAATTTCTGTGAAATTCCTGCATTCTAAAGGGCCCCTTGACCTTTTTTCTTTCAACCTTAATCTACCACAAATATCATTCTTCCGGTCAAATTTTTGTTTCTAAGAATTTTTTGTTGACTGCATGTCGACAAAAACAAAAAAGAAACCTTTTAGAGAGACCTACTTCATTGATTGCTTTTTTGGAGTAAAGACACTTTTGGGGTTCATCCAATAATGTGCGTTAGCATTCCGGGCAAAGCCTAATCTGAGTATATAGGGGGTTGGTTTGACTAATTAATTTATAGCTCACCAGCATTTCTCGTTTTTGGAAGCATTCATAAAAGAGGCTCATGGTACAATCTGAGCTCCAACCAAAAGAAAAATCTAGAAAACAGTCAACTGATAAAAATGCCCTGAAATACTTTTTTCCCCTGAACTCCGAATTATATTGGCAGGTCAATGCAATTTCAGAATTATAGTTAACAAGTGAAGACAAGCAATCAAGAAGAGATTACCTAAACCAAGGCTGGAATGTTGGTCATTCTCTTTTTCTTTAGAAACCAAATATGGCATGATCTTTGCAGTGCTCAGCTATGCCTCTCCATCCGAAGCTCACATCGCCATCACGGAAGCAAAGATAAGTATTACTATTTTATCCCCGGGGACAGAGATATACATAGCTGTTCTTAAGCAGACACCAAGGGCTAGATCCAGGCAAATCCTTGCTGTAGTCAGATCGCAGCACATGCGTTCCACGCAAATCCATCTCAGCGTGCGGATCCATCTCAGAGACCGGTCAGGTTGTGGATCCGTGAGGCGTACCAGAGGGTCATCTTGGGTTGCCAGGCACGCCCCAATCTCCTCTCAGGGATCAAAATTGACTTTGCTAATAACCTGATCCCTGAAGGCCAACTCCGGGTTATTGTAAGATGAGATGAATCATGCTCACATGATCAGATGGACATTGGGCTCTTAGATTTTCATCTTGTTGTCGGATGGTCCAAGTACATGCTGTGTGGGTAGCCAGTCTTGCCATGATGCAGGTGGGTGTATTATATGTTTTTGTGTCTCTTATAACGACCAACTCCACCTGTGCCTGACCCTTCCTATATAAATTTCTAGCATTGTGCCTACTGAGGACCAGCCACACCTAGAACAAAATCATACAGTAGCAGTGCTACATACGCCTTGTGAGTTCTGTCCAAGGTGTGACATTTCAGATTGTAAGGATGAAGCTTGGGAGCCGAAGGACAGGAGGGTTCAGCAAAGTCCTCAAGGAGCAAAGATCAAGGCTTTATATCATCTCGCGGTGTGTTGTTTTGCTGATCCGGTGGCATGACTGACGAAAAACAATTTTTGCTATTGATTTTTGTTTTCTTTTCCCAGTTCTTGCTTGGTGTTTTCTGCTACTAAATAGATACGGCAATTGTATAGATTAATAGAGGCAGTTAACATGAATCAATATTCAGATCTGTTCCTCTCTTATAATTTGTCTCTCATTCGCTTGCACACTTTCTTTCGCATATGAATCTGGTGTTTACCAACAGCATAATGACAAAGCATATCTAAATTTATGTTTCGCTGATGTCATCAGCGGAATTAATCAGAAAGATTGTGTCCATTACATTCTGATCTGAAACTGTTGCGATCCTATTCTAGTAATTACATCTTTTGGAAGTAATTTTATTTGCTGATTTCATACACAAAAATTGGAACTTTTGCGACATTATTTGATAAATACTTGAAATCGTGAAGCCTAACTGGAAACATTCCAATAAATGTATGTATTTTCTATCCACAGTCCACTAATAGGAAGCCCAAAATGTGAAGCTGTGGAACAATTCAAGAGAAGTGTAGGTAAACTCATGGAATACATGCCACAAAAGCATCATTTCACATAAACTCTCAAATTTTTGGGTTGATGTAATTTTTAAATGTGATGAATTAATGATCTAAACTAGCTAAGAGACACTAACAGGCCATCCAGACTCCCAATAGTACAAACAGCAGATGCTACAACTTCATCCTGAACCGAAGGAGCACTTGTATCCAAAAGCTCAACAACCAATGGCGTCAACTTTGATGATGATATCACTATGTTCGTTCCTCTATTTGTGGTCGAGGTGGAGAGCTTCCGAGGATCTCCAAGCATCTTGCGAAGTCCTCCACTTGGAGACCTATCTCATGCTTGTACAAAGGAATTTCATTATTTGTTTTGTCTATATATCACGGGAAAATATTCGGTATACTGTACTCGTTGAAATCATAAAAACTATTCCAGAAAAACCCTCTACTCGTTGAAATCATAAAAACTATTCCAGAAAAACATAAGTAGGACTTTTTCAAAATTCACGTCTAAAGTGCATTTGTATCCGTATACTGTAGCAGATTTTGAGATTTAAACTCAATCGAGAAAGATTCATAAAAAAAATAACAAATTCCAGGTGAATATGCACTAGAAGACCAATTCTCATTGTGCATATACATCTAAAATTTATTATTTTCATATGATTTTTTTACAAAACAAGTTTGGATCTCAAATTTTGCTACAATTTATATTTATAGATGCACTATGCACTGTTTCGAAAATTTTCAAAACTCCTACCATATGTTTTTCTAAAGAGTTCTCACGATTACACCGAGCAGAGGGTTTGCATCTAATATTTTCTCATATATCACTCAGAAACTCGAATTCTCATCATACACAAAACTTAGCAGTTACCACAGTTTTTGCCGAGATGTTTTACAAAAGAGCTATGCGCTATTATCTTGTCCACCCAGAACAGAGATACAGAACATAGCTGTTCGTGCTCGGGGGCGAACTCCAAAGGCTAGATCCAGGCAAATCCTTGCTGTAGTAAGATCAGAACACATGCAATCCGTCCAAGCACGTGTGCACGAGATCGGTCAGATTGTCCATCAGGGGCGATGAGGGGCCATTCAGGGTTGTCGGGCACGCTTCAGTTTTCTCAGAGGTCAAGACTGACTTTGCCATTAACTTGGTGGTGCCTGAAAGGCCAAAGTTGAGCGCGCGTGGAGCAGATTATTGTAAGATGAGGGACACGACAGGCTCACATGATTTTTCACTCCTGTGTCTGATGGTCCAAGTACATACACTGTGGGCTGCCAATCTTGACATGTATGCAAGTGGATGGGTGCTTATTTTAGTCTCCTCTTGTTCATTATTTCCATTGCCATCTGCCTATGTCCCTTCTTATATAAACTCCTAGCATCGTGCAAACTGAGTCAGCCACACCCACAACAGGTTGAAGTGCCAAGATCACTGATCTGTTGTCGTGTTTCTAGCCAGCCACGCCAACATTAGATACAGACTTCAGACTTGTGTTCAAACTCCAAAGAGTGCGAGCATTTCTTCTCAGGATGAAGCTTAGGAGCCAAGGAAGGAGAGAAGGCTTCAGCAAAGCCCTCAGGGAGCAGAGATCAAGGCTTTATATTATCTCGAGATGCGTCTTTATGCTGATACGGTGGCATGACTGACAAAGTACAGTTTTTGCTGTTGATTTCTTCTTTATTTGTTCTTCCAGCTCTCGTGTTATTTTTTTCTTTCCAGGCTTCTAGCTAATACAATGGTAGGGAAATTGTGTATATGAATCAGCCTGCTGAAATATGAATCGATATTTAGTTTTCTCTATATGAATCACCCTGCTGAAATATGATCGATATATTCAGTTTTGTCCATCTCATTGTTTGTCTTCTTGTGTATCAGTTTACACAAGAATGAAAAAGTTAGCCAATGGCGTTGTTTCTCTGTTTCTGGGATGATGTGACTTGTTTCTATAGGCAGAACTTTTTAGGCCTTGTTTAGGACTTGTTATTTCCCAAATTTTTCCATCACATTAATGTTCGGAAGTATGCATGGAGCATTAAATGTAGGTAAAAAAATAACTAATTATAATTTTAGTATGTACATGTCGAGACGAATATTTAGAGTCTACGTAGTCCATATTTGGACAAAGTTTGTCAAATAATAACGAAAAAATTTTGTAAAATTTTTGCATCTAAACAAGGCCAGTTCCCTTTATTTCCCAAAATTTTCGATCACATCAACCATCACATCAATGTTCGGACGTATGCATGGAGCATTAAATGTAGGTAAAAAAATAACTAATTGTACTTTTAGTATATATATGTCGAGACGAATCTTTGGAGTCTACGTAGTTTATATTTGGACAAAGTTTGTCAAATAACAACGAAAACGCTACAGAAAAAATTTTGCAAAATTTTTCTATCTAAACAAGGCCTTAGTGACGCTGACGATCACTATAGGTTAGGACTACCCAAATTGTTTATTTGACTTATATTCTAGACTAATAATACCCCATGCTTACACAAATTAAACGAACCATCCATCACGGACAACATGCTGATTGTTGTTACATGTCCATTGAACAAGAGGTCGACCGAGAAAAGGGGAGACATTGCATTAGAGAGACCACCATCGGGCTTCCAGTTGGCAAACAGAGGAGGGATGTGGATGTCAACATCTTGTCCATGTCTTGGTCATTCATCCGCTGGATGCCTGGATCTATCGTTGGAGCAGGGAAACCTGCGCTGGAGAAACCAGTAGTCTCTACGCCATTTGTAGCATGATCATGACTCCCTCTTCCACCTGCACTTGCCTTCCACTGCTGTACAAACCTGTCCACGACAAATAAATTCTGCAGGGTGTTTACAGTTTTGTTTTGAAAGCAGCAAGCAATGTTTGGAGCATTCCAAATTGCCCAACATATTGCTGCAAGGCCAAAGGCATACATGCACAGGCATTTCAAGTGTACTGGATCAGATGATCAACCATGCTAGGCATAACTGGAGAACTAGAGTGCATTAAAATATTTATTCATGGATGCCTAATTGACAGAGTGAAAATTGGTATGTCATATTGTTTTCTCTGCTCTACACATTTCTACGGGCCTACAATGTTTGTTCTCAATTGGTATGTGGTACACTGGTACCCAGTTACCAACGATTCAGCTCTGTACCCTTCCAGCACACTACCGAAACTCAGCGACAGGCTTGTCAGATAATCTTGACTATTCGGTCACCCAACAACAATTAGTTGAACGATCAGTTTCCCATTAAACAGCAGATACCTTTTTATTTAGAAAAGAGAATATATCAACATCCCAGCTTCTGCATCGACTGAAAAGTCATTAACAGCAGATACCTATAGGCTGAATGTTCTGAGCACAGGCGCCATCGTACTCCAATGCAGAATGCAGATTGCAGAATCAGGATTGAGGGCGTACAATATGCCAAGGCTGATGCTATGGATTATGAAGTACTCCGTACTAACCAAAACCATATCCTGTTAAGGGAAAATTGGAAACCATAGCAGTATAGCACAAGCAAAAACAACAATCCGCCCAATCGTTACGTGAAATGCGACAGAGATTCTCTGTGAATACAGTGAAGGAAATTTCTGAATCTAATAATGGTAATATAACAAGCTGGAGAACACAGAGGATGATGAGACAGTCATGCACCTATCGCCAATGCAAACCTATCTAAACCTTCTTCTTCTTTTTTTTTTTTAGTAAAATGCACTAGCGGATCTTAACGTTGTCAGCAGATGTCATATAGGTCCTAAACTTTTAAAAACGCATTTCTGGGGTATAGCACAAGCAAAAACAACAATCCGCCCAATCGTTACGTGAAATGCGACAGAGATTCTCTGTGAATACAGTGAAGGAAATTTCTGAATCTAATAATGGTAATATAACAAGCTGGAGAACACAGAGGATGATGAGACAGTCATGCACCTATCGCCAATGCAAACCTATCTAAACCTTCTTCTTCTTTTTTTTTTTTAGTAAAATGCACTAGCGGATCTTAACGTTGTCAGCAGATGTCATATAGGTCCTAAACTTTTAAAAACGCATTTCTGGGTCTGTAAAGTTGTCGACAGGTGTCGTATAGGTCTCAAAGTCCTAAAAACGCATTTCTAGATCCCTGAAATTAGTTCGGGTGTCATCTAGGTCCAAATGGGCGCTTAACCGATCCATTAGCTGACCGGATAGGTGAGACCTACACATCAGCGGTACAATTAGTTATTTTTAAAAAAAAATCATATCTTTTGCATATGATCTCGGATGAAGATGAATTATATATGAAAATTGTAGCCCTCGATGAGATCTACAACTTTTTAGTTTTAATATTTTTTATTTGAGATTGTTAAGATAGTTAAAAGAGTAATATAAAATTTCGCCAATATATTATTCGCGTATTAGAGATTGTCATATAAAAAACCCATATCTCTCGTGTATGAAAACAGATAAAATACTTTATATGAATATTGTAGGTCTCAATAAGATATGCAAATTCATAATTTTGAATTTTGTTATTTGAGGTCGTTAAAATTGTGAAAAAAAATAAAACAAAATTTCAGCAACATATTAATCGCGTACTAGAGTCTGTTATCCTAAAGCAACCATGTTCTCAAATAATATAGTGACAAATAAAGATAGTTTATATTTGCAAATTATAGTCACTGATGGGACCTATAAATTTATTATTTTGACAAGCTCGAATACGCGAATAATAAGCTATTAAAATTTTATATTATTATTTTTGTCATATTAACAATCTTAAATGAAAAATATCAAAACTAAAAAGTTATAGATCTCATCGAAGGCTACAATTTTTATATATAATTAATCTTCATCCGAGATCATATGCAAAAGATATGATTTTTTTAAAAATAACTAAGTGTACCGCTGATGTGTAGGTCACACCTATCAGGTTTATATAAGCACTAAGTCAGTCTGACACATCAGCTAATGGGTCGGTTAAGCGCCCATTGGAACCTAGATGACATCCGAACTAATTTCACGGACCTAGAAATGCGTTTTTAGGACTTTGGGACCTATACAACATCTGTCGACAACTTTAGGGACCCAGAAATGCGTTTTTAAAAGTTTGGGACCCGTCGACAACTTTAGGGACCCAGAAATGCGTTTTTAAAAGTTTGGGACCTATATGACACCTACTGACAACTTTAAGGACCGCCAGTGCATTTTACTCTTTTTTTTTTTTTTCTACTCTTTAAACAAATAAGGCCTCCGTCCATGCAGCACGCCAAGGAACAGCTGTGCTCCAAGAGGAAACTGGAAACTCGCCTGGTGCCGTGCAGCCCAGCGAAAAGCTGAAGACAAGCAAAGCAATCACCACGATGATCTGGCCTCTGAGCTGGTGCCTGGTGGTTCCCGGCGAAGTTGAGATCTCGACGCCGGTGGTCCTGTCATGCGCGCACGCCGGCGCACGCACGGGTCCGCCAGGCAGGGCGCACGCACGACTTCCTGAATCCTAGCTGTATCTGAGGTCCCAAATCACTTTAAATAAGTAGTAGTACGAACATGAAAGGACAATGGCACATTAATCAAACCTTGCAAAGCCAGAGAAAGATGCAGGTAAGCAGTCACATGATCGCGGCCATGGGGGACAGGACGAGCAAAGCGAGGCCACATGGATCCAAGGAGAGGTGCCAGAGGTTTTCGAGGCCGCTGTCCCGGCTGAAGCTGCAAGTCCTGGGTTACCAGTACTCCGCCCAATCGTTACAGTGAAGAAAATGAGTATTATACTACTACTACTAGTACACCAGCGAACTCGCTGCAGCAGCCGTGCGTGTGGCAGTATGTGGCCACCAAAACCCATCTCATCTTCGCCTATAATATATGAGCTGGCTCTCTCCTGATTTCTCTCCACAAATCGCAGGCACACACCATGACACCAGTAGTACGTACGTACAGCCATAACTATACTTGTTCAAGGAATCAAGCAGCATCTCGAGTAAGTGCTGAACACAACAATGAAGCTTGTTTGGAGCAGCAAGAGGAGAGAAGGCCTTGGCAGAGCTCTCAAGGAGCACAAGGCCAGGCTCTACATCATCCGCCGATGCGTCGTTATGCTCCTCCACAGGGATGACTAGCTCCCTCATGGTTGTGTTTTGATCATCCTTTTTTATTTCGACAGATATATCGGCTTTTCCCCATCATGGATTGGTGATAGATGCTGCCTCTTTTGTGATAGATCTTCTGATCTATTATAATGTGTACACAACATAGATGTTGAAGTAGATTGATCGTAGTTGTTTAGTACTTTTTTTAGTAGAGGTCATTAGTGAACTGACACTAAGCCTAGGGGCATGTTTTGCCTTGTATGGAATCTCTATCTCTACCGCTGAAAAATTAAGTGCAATCGTAACCCATTTATTTCGCTCACTCTCATGATAGGTCCATGCAGTTGTTTCCGCTCATGTTGAAAAGAAGCTCACCGGGTCGCCGCACCCTCACCCTGAAGGACCGAATTGGCGACCAGAGGCGGGTGAATGGGAGCCTCAAATTTCTTCTCGAGAAATAGATGACCCTTGTCTCAGAAAGTCACCCCAAAAGCAAGACACGTGTTTGCTAGTGTCGATGACCCTAGGTGTAGGGTGGATGCTTCCAAGAAGCACAGCGGGACACTACACAACCCAAGAAGTCCAACGCAAAAGCCGGAAACCAAATCCGAAGTCGAACGAACGAACCGCAGATGAAACAATCAGCTGATCACTGCATCGGACGCTGGCAGCATCCAATGCCTGAGTGGCGGACGCGTCTGATGCAAAAAGGACCGTTCTGAAACCTTACTACATAGCCATCGGACGCTGCTACAGTGAAAGCTCAGCGTCCGATGTTGGCGTCCGATGTAGGGCCGGTGCGTCCGATGAAACAGCGAGCGTCCGATGCTCACTCATAAACCCAGAAACTGACACGTGGCAACGGTGCATCCGATGCTGGCGTCCGATGCAGGGGCGGTGCGTCCGATGAAACAGCGAGCGTCCGATGCCCAGCGTCCGATGCTCACTCATAAACACAGAAACTGACATGTGGCAACGGTGCGTCCGATGCTGCTCGGGTCAGCGTCCGATGCCAAGAACACCAGCGTCTGATGCCCCCGAAAACAGTGCAGTTCTTCTGTGATTCAACCCGATCTCCTCCGAATCCAAAACTCTAAGGCTTAGACTTGGTATGAGAAGTCTCAAGGCGGTTAATGAGCTACTCCTAGGAGATCATGGCTCAAACCTAACTCCAAATTGGTGAATCGGAAGAATTCGGGGCAAGGGAGAAGAAACTCGATCTGAAACAAAAATCGATCGATCTACTAGCTCGTGAGGTTAGGGATGAATTCCTTCGGTACAAGGATGCGTCTCATGATCTAGAGCAACTCAGTTCAAGCGGAATCAAAAACCAATCCTCAGAGAGGGAGAACGAAGCAAATCTCCGAGAAGGCAAAAACCAAAACGCGAAGAACACAACTCAAAACGCGAATTGATCTCGATTTCCAGCCGAAACTCCACACGAGGAGACAACGAGATTACGGTCTCGTTTCCTCAAAATCCAAATACACAGAGGTATGATTAGCCGTCTCTGCGGATCACAGGCAGCAAGGTCTGATTAGAACCTAAGCGAGGGCTAGAGAGAGAGCTCAGGCAATTGTGGCTGTCAGGATTAGGGAGAGAGGAGAGGCGCCTCTCTTATTTATAGCCTAATACAATAGTCCCCTTCTACCCCTAGATACAAGAGCGAAGCGGCCAACCCTAGGGGAATCCCGGTCCAACTCTGATGAGTTTTGATCCGACGGCCACGCGCCTTCCTCATCCTTAGCTTCACCTCGACGCAAGCCTCAGGATGCCGCCATGTGTCGTCCTGTCGACCGCCGCGCCTTCCTCGTGGATAGCTTCGCCTGCGCGCTAGCCTCTCCACGCCGCCACGCGTCGACCGTCCTTTTTGGACCTCCCCTAGGTTTTGAGGCTGAAACCGAGAAACCTGTTCTCCGGCTGAGTTTTGTGGCCCAAACTCAGAAACCCGCGAACCCAGGTTTTGAGGCTCAAACCTGGAAACCGTCCTCGCTAAGTTTTGAGGCCCAAACTCGGAAACCCGCCACCCCGAGTTTTATGGCCCAAACTCGAAAACCTTCGTGGGTAGTTTTTCGAGGCTCAACTACCAAACCCAAGCCGTAGATGGGATGTGGTTCGCACACCCCGAGTTCCGACATCGATGCTGATGCATGTCCAGCCTCCACGCTAGGCACAATGCATTCGCCTTCCTTCTCGGCCTCCCGCCAAGTGTCATGACGCTATCAGCTTCCTCCCGACTCGGCCGATGCACCGTACATCCCCATGTGCTCTTGCTTGCTGATGCCACGTGCCAGCTACCACAACTGGTCCTCAGGTTTCCCGGTTCATCGGTCCAAGCCTCACGTCCGCCCTTCACCGCTCCCGGTCCGTCGGTACAGCACGTCTCTACTTGACCTTCACCTCACCTTCGACCACTGTCTCCGAGCTGCACACTTGCACATCAACACAACCAAGAGACATGTTGCCTCTCACCCCTACCGGTGAGCCTGTTGACCGATTGCTCATCACTCAGGAAGGGAACCACAAGGGCACATATCAACCTTGTGTTCGCAATCTCCCCCTTGACGAGTGCATCGTCAACAAATCGTAACCATGATCAAGAAGGAAAAGAAAATAGAAGTAGATAGAGGAGAAAACTTACTCGAGATGTCCAAAAGCCAAGGTAAAAGCTGAAAAGGGACAAATCGAGATAAGCAAAGCTTGGTCCCCAAAGACATGGGCAACCGTTCGACACAACCAAGCAAAGGATTAGAGCAACAACTCAACAATGAGCAAAACTCAATCTCAGAGAGCGAAAGACTTGGTTCCCAAAGACATGGGCAACGGCTCGACGCAACCAAGTCAAGAACAAGCTAGTCCTCAAGAAGAGGCAGAAATGGGCTCAACACCACTAGCTGAAAGCTCGATACCAATTGAGGCTGAAACATAGCATAAGAAAGCAAAACTGCTAGTCCCTCAAGATAGAGGCACAGAGGCTCAACACAACTAGCAGAAAGTTCGATACCAATCACAAACAGCCAAAACCTGGTGAAAACAGCTAGTCCCTCAAGACAGAGGCACAGAGGCTCGACGCAACTAGCTGAAAAGACCAAACCAAATGAATGTCAAATCAAAATAAGGCAGAAAAGCTCCCCCTCACTCAAAGAACTCCCCCTCAACAAGTGAAAACACAAAAATTGCAAATTGTCACCACATCATAAAGGTTCTCCCTCTTGGGGGCAATTTGCAATCAAAAGAGAAGGGAAAAGAGCTCAAACAAGCGAAATAGAGCTAGGCCATGCCCATCGGAGCAAGCAAATGCATATGATTTAAAAATGCATGTCAACAGCTTTAGGTATATAGCCAATAGAGTGAAAGAATGCTCTAAAGTGTGCTGATCGGATTACTAAGCAACAACCAAAAATGCTAACAAAGGCTCAAACTGATCACAGAATACGAAATATAAACATATAAGCATTGTGAGCAGTTTTTAGCCTTTCAGAAAGGGGATTCACCATCAAAATAGCACTGAACATGTATAGACAGAAAGTCAAACAAGTGCTAAACATGTATACCAGGTGAACTACCCCTAGTACAGTTCAATCATCATGCTATAGAATGAAACATAGACTTGTGTTTTTCTGATTTTATCGGAGAATTTGCAGCGGTTATTATCACAAGTTCAGTTTTAACATGTGATTGCGAGAGGTTGAAAGCTTGTCAAAGCCTAACTTTTCAACCAAGTTAAGCCTATTGAGAATATATATGATGAATGATTGACTTTGTGAGGAAGGTTTGAGGCTTTTACCCGGTTGAGTCTATATCTAGTTATGCGCTTATTGTTATGACTAACCGGTGGCGTTGAGTTGTGGTGTTTCTGTGTTGGTGTGCGTGTGGAACATGTGTCTCTTGGCTGTGTTGATGTGCAGGTGTTGAGCTCGGATACAGTGGTCTATGGCGAGGTGAAGGTCAAGTAGAGACGTGCCGCGCCAATGGACCGGGAGCGGTGAGGGATGGGCGTGCCGTGCGGCGGACATGCCATGCCGATGTACCAAGAGCAGTGAAGGTCGGTCGTGAGGCTTGGACTAACGGACCAGAGGGCCAGAGGACCAGCTGTGGTAGCTGGCACGTGGCATCGGCTAGCGAGAGCACATGGTGATGTGCGATGCATCGGCCGAGTCGGGAGGAAGACGATGGCATCGTGGCACTTGGCGGGAGGTCGGACACATGCGGATACATGGGTGTATCCCGAGTCTCTGAGTGATGAGTGATTGTCAACTGGGATAATGCGCATGTTCTTTGGCTTGTGTTGTGCAGGTGTCGAGCACGGAGACAATGATCAGAGGCAAGGTGAAGGTCAAGTAGAGACGTGCCGTGCCGAGGGACCGAGAGTGGCGAAGGGCGGACGTGAGGCTTGGACTGAGGGACCGGTGGCCCGAGGATCAGCTGTGGTGGCTGGCAGCCTGGGACAGCGACGAGCGGAGACTTGCGGGCACGGTGTTGCTTGGGTCGAGGACCTGGGGACACGTGTCGGTTGACGGGGTGCACGGGCGGTGCATCCCCTCTACAGCTTCGGTTTGGTGGTAGAGCTAGAGAAAAACCATCGGGTGGACGGTTTCCAGGTTTGGGCCTCAAAACCTGGGCGCGGATGGTTTCCGAGTTTGGCCACAAAACCCGGCTGACGACGGTTTCCAGGTTTGGGCCTCAAAACCTGGGTGCTGCGGGTTTGCTGAGTTTGGACTACAAAACTCAGGCGTTGGTGGGCTGGTTTCCCGGTTTGGGCCTCAAAATCGGGGGTTGGCTGTGAAGGCTGGTTTCCTGGTTTGGGCCTCAAAACCGGGGGTGCGACGTCCAGGAAAAGGACGTAGAGCGGTGGCGGCACATGGCGGCAATCGGGAGGTTGCGTCGAGGCAACGCTACGAGTTGTGCGGGCGTGGCCGTCGGATCCACCTACCATCGAGTTGGTCCAGAATAACCTTAGGGTTTAGCTGGTTTGCTCTGTAAGTAGTTAGGGGTAGAGTGGGAATTAGGAATAGTTAGAATTAGGATAAGTAGGGGGAGACACCCACCTCCCCATCCATCTCAGTCATTTGCTCTTTGCTTCTAGGGTTTCCTGCTCTCCCAATCCCCTGCTGTAGCTAGCTGAGATCCGCAGAGAACCACACCTCTGTGTACTGGAGATTTTGAGGAAGTGAGGCCGTAACCTCACTGTTGTAGCGTGTGGTAGCCACACGGTTGCAGATCGATGTGTTGATTCGCGTTTTGGTTCGTGTTCTTCGCGTTCTTCACTTCTCCGCGTTTTTCCCGTTGCTCGATCTCTCCCTATACTGCGTCTTTGCGAAATCCGTTTGAATCAACTTGTTCATATTTGAAAGGAGATCACTTCCATCGAAGGAATTTATCTAACTCCTCACGAACAAGTTGATCGGGTTGATTTCATTTTCGTGGCGCTTTTCGGTTCATCCTCCTCCCCTTTTGATTTCCCGGTGTTTGAGTTGATTTCAGCGGATGATTTCTTGGGAATAGTCTCCTAACTACTCCGTGATCATCCTCTCCAAGTTTGGGAACGTGAGATTTTGGATTTTATCGATTTGGAGAAGATTTGGGTGAAGGGCGACCAAAATCGCCCTCACTGGGAGTTGGCGGCAGTCCGCCGTCCCAGCCACGGACAGTCCGCGCGTCGAGGACGAGCCGGACCAGTGGCCCTGTTCTTCGGCTGTTTGGTTTTTGTTTGACCGGCGGACAGTCCGCCGTTGAAGTTTGCGGACAGTCTGGGGGACGTCCAGCAAGACTTCAGCAGCATTGCTGTTTTGTGAATTCTACTGGCGGACAGTCCGCCAGTGAATCGCGGACAGTCCGGCCTTGGGCGGACAGTCCGGGACTCCAGGTCCGGACAGTCCAGGATCCTGCTGTAGCCTCCGGTTTAGTGCTTTTGCTCTCCCGGCTTGTTCGCTTGGTTTTTGGACTTCTCGTTTGGCCTTGTAGTTGACCAAGGAATCTCTCTAGGTATCTTTGCTACTTGTTAGCATCGGTATTTGGGGATTTCTCGACGTAGCCATCTATCTACGTTCGGGACTTGGTTTTTGAGGGTCGAACTTGATCCGGTGCTTTTGCCGTTTGGTTTGCTATCGCTTTGTGGTGCCTCGCTGTGATCCTAGGGATCATCCACCCTCTTCCAAGGGTCGTGGGCATCACGGTTTTGATCGAAGCTTTCGGGGGTAGACTTTGGGGACAATAAGCCAAAGTTTCGAGAGAAATTTTTGAGCTCCCATTCACCCCCCCTCTGGTCGCCTTGCTATTGCATTCTCGGTCCTTCAATTGGTATCGGAGCGGGTTAAGGATCTTCCACCTTAGTCGGTTCCAGATCCACAGAAGGCGACATGGATCGTGGCGTGGGCAAACCGCCATTTTTCGATGGGACGAACTATGCGTATTGGAAGATACGCATGTCGGCCTATCTGCAGAGTTTGGGTGCTTCCATTTGGGATATTTGCAACTCTGCCGATTACGTGGTCTTGGCTGCTCGTGTGACTCAGCATCAGATCGATGAGCACGATGCCAATAGCCGAGCACGTAATGCTCTTTTCTCATGTTTGAGCATGAGTGAGTTTGATCGTGTTTCTCACCTCGCTACGGCTCGGGAGATTTGGGCTACCCTCATGCATTTCCATGAGGGAACCTCTCAAGTCAAAACCCGACTCTACGAGTCGTTCAAGTGAGAGTATGAGAACTTTTGACATATGCCTGGCGAGAGCATAGAGAGTTTATTCGCTCACTTTCAGGTGATTGTCAACAAGATGAGGGCTAACAAGGAGTTGTTGCCTTTCGACGATCATGAGAGAGCTTTGAAGCTTTTGCATACTCTCGATGGGTCGGTGTGGGATTCCAAGGTTCAGGCGATCATCGAATTGCCTAACTATGAGACCCTCACGTGCGACGAGCTCTTCAGTAAGCTCAAGTCCAGTGAGATCGATGCCATGGCGAGGGCTTCTTATGAAAATCCTTCTGGCCCGTCGATGGCTTTGCTTTCTGGCTCTTCTGCTAACCCCTCTGGAGGCTTTGCTTTGCATTCTCTTCTTTCTGTCACAGAGGAGCAGTTGGAGTCTTTGGGAGATGACGAGTTGGCTTTGCTTGCCAACCGGTTCTCGCGGTTTCACAACAACCGCATGAACCGTCGCCGTGGAGGAGGACGCTCAGGATGCTACGAGTGCGGCGACCCCGACCACTTCATCGCCAACTGTCCCAAGAAGAACAAGCATTCTGGGAAGGGCGATCATGGGCACAAGTACGACTCCGGCAAGCGCAAGGAGAAGTACGTCCCCGCAAGGCATAAGCGGAAGGGCGGCTTCAACAAGGAGTACATCAAGACCAAGTACTTGGAGAAGGCCCAGGCTGAGCAGCGTGCTTTCTTCGCCACGCTCAGCGACGTCGATGACTCGGATGACGACTCCGCTTCCTCAAGCGACGATGAGTCCGAGAAGAAGAAGCGGATCGAGGACAAGCTCAACGGCCTCTGCTTCTTCGCCGACGATGAGGGCTTCTGTACCATGGCCCTCGGCAAGGAGGTCGGCGGCGACACTCCTCGGAACGACGACGACGACGACACCTCCCAGGTATCTCTGACACCCGATGAGCTTTCTGCTGAGGTCGAGAAGCTTACTGCCGCGCTCCTTAGTCAAGATAAGTTGCTTAGGCATGCCGCTAGAGAGCTCAAGGAGTTTAGGCAGAAGTGGGAGGACACGGTGAGGGAGCTTGAGTTTGCTAAGTCCACCGTGGTCGTGTCTGAGGATGTCGAGTGCGAGATGTGCACCACGCACATGACTGACCTTCTCACTTTGAGAGGTAAGTATGCTGCATTGGTAGGAGAGGTGGATGAGCTGAGGGCTAGACCCTCGCTGTTTGGTGCGTGCAAGACTTGTCCTGTCTTGCAATCTGAGTTGGTAGAGAAGAATGCCAAGATTGTGTCTCTTGAAGAGGCCAACTCAGGTAGCACATGTGTGGCTAGGTGTGTTCTTTGTGAGGGTTTGGAGATGGAGATCGCAAACGTGAAGCATGACAAGATGCAAACCGAGGAGGAAAACACATACCTTCGGACCATCTTGTCATGGGTGTCTTGTGGTGAGCCGCAGCTCGGGATGATGATCTCCCAATTCAAGCGAGCTGCTGGAGGTCCTGGTGTAGGTTTTGCTCTGGGTGTTGATCTTTCTGCTTTTGGGAAGATTGGAGAGTCGAGTGGTCTGAACCCATGTGAGAAGCCCAACTCCACCACTACTCCCAAACTTACCAAGCTTTCACCCAAAGAGCCTCTCAAGCCTAACACCAAGGATGGGGTGTTTGAAGAACCTCCACGAGCTCCACCCAAGAACCAGCAATGGGCTCCCAAATCAAACCACCTCAAGAACAAGCTGGACACCATGCCACCCATCCAGGAGGAGCTTATGCCACAGAAGGGCAAAGTGACCCACACCCACTACCGTGAGTACCAACAACCCCCTTTGAGAGCGGTGAGGTACCATTGTGAGCATTGTGGGAGAGATGGATACTTGAGTGAGTTCTGCTTTCGGCGCAAGAGAGAGGCGCGCCGTGCTAGGGAGATGAACAACCCGGACATGTACCATCCTTTCGATGATGTACATGTGCCGAATGTTCAGTGGAGAGCTCCGAGGAGAGCTGCTAGGCCCAGAGGTCCAGAACCTCAAGTTCCTAGGCCTAGGCAGCAGAGGAGAGGACGTGCCCGGCGGGAGCCTGCAGTTGTGGGCTATGGACCCCGTGGCGGTGGCTTTGTAGTTGAGCGTTTTCCCCCACCGCGTTTTGAGTATCGTGATGGACGCTCCTCCCTTAGCGGACCACGTTTTTCTAAACGTGGTGATCGCTTCCTCCGTAGGTGTGCTAGGAATGGTTTTTCTGCTAACCGTTCTTTTGAGCAGCTGGCCCAACACTGGTATTCTTCCTACTTCACTAACCCCAGTGTTGGACCGTATGCTCACCCTATGTCTTTTTATTGATGTAGGTTAAATGATTGGAGAACTTTTGGTTGGTGGATTCCGGTTGCTCGAGGCACATGACCGGAAACGCCAAGTGGTTCTCTAGTCTTAGTCCAGTCGCTGGAAAGGAGTATATCACCTTCGGCGACAATAGCAAAGGTAAGGTGTTGTCCCGTGGGTCTGTGCGAGTTAATGAGCACTTTGTGTTGCGCGATGTTGCTCTTGTTTCTAACTTGCATTTTAACCTTCTTTCTGTTTCGCAACTTTTCGATGATGACTATGAGATTCGTTTTAAACCAAATCTCAGTCGTATTTTGGATCCTCTGGGCAATCTTGTATGTTTGATTTTGCCCTTTGGAAAAGTCTTTCGTGCGAATTTCTCGGAGTCTTTTGGCATTTCCCGTTGTCTTGTGGCTGGACCTTCATCCTCTGATCTTTGGAAGTGGCATAGGAGACTTGGACATTTGAGCTTCGACTTGCTTGCAAGGCTTAGTTCACTTGGCCTAATCCGAGGATTGCCCAAGTTATCCATGGAGAAGGATCTTGTTTGTCATTCTTGTAGACATGGGAAGATGGTTGCCGCTCCCCACCATGCAGTGACTCAGGTCATGACCAAGCGCCCTGGAGAGCTTTTGCACATGGACCTTGTTGGTCCGACTCGGGTGAGCTCGGTTGGGGGGAAGTGGTATGTACTTGTCGTTGTTGATGACTTTTCGAGATATTCGTGGGTCTTCTTTTTTGCTGAGAAGACTGAGACTTTCTCCTTTGCCCGCAATCTGATTTTGCGTCTTCAGAACGAGTTCCCTTTGAACTCGATGCGAGCTATTAGGAGTGATAATGGTTCCAAATTCAAGAATTCAGATTTTGAGAAGTTTTGTAACTCTTTGGGTTTAGAGCATCAGTTTTCTTCCCCCTACACACCGCCCCAAAATGGTGTTGTAGAGAGGAAGAATCGGACCCTTGTAGAGATGGCCAGGACGATGCTCGATGAGCATAGGACTCCTAGGCGATATTGGGCCGAAGCTATGAGCACTGCATGCTACATTTCCAATCGCATTTTTCTCCGAGCGTTCTTGAAAAAGACTTCTTATGAGTTGCCTTTTGGAAAACTGCCCAAGGTGAGTTATTTTCGAGTTTTTGGTTTCCATTGTTTTATACTCAAAAAGGGCAACTTGGACAAGTTTGAGTCTCATTCTTCTGACGGTGTGTTTTTGGGTTATGGCACTCATACTCGAGCTTATCGTGTACTTAACCTTGACACTAACCGAGTCATGGAGACATCAGATGTCACCTTCGATGAGACCATGGTTTGTCCTTCTTCTCGTTTTGAGCGTGCAGGTGATCATGAGGTTGGCGAGCCTCTTTTCGATGATGAAGAAGAAGGTGCTGAAGGCATGGACGACCCAACACCTCCTCCACCTGTTGTGCCGCAAAGAGCGGCTTCTACGACGACTCATGGCCCCGACACGTCTTCTTCCTGGGGGCCGTGGGATCCGCCACCTCGAGCGGTACCCTTTGTACCCGAGGAGGCTCCAGCTGCTGTTGAGGGGGAGGCCACTTCAGCAAGGGAGGCGCCATGACACATTCAGCGCCAGCACCCGCCTCAACAGATGATCGGCAGCATCGACGAACGTGTCACCCGGTCAAGGCAAATCTCTCACTTTGGTCATTCTACATTTGTTGCTGATTTTGAACCCCGGGATGTTGGACATGCATTGACGGATCCAGATTGGGTCAATGCCATGCATGAGGAGCTTGAAAACTTTGAGAGAAATCGGGTTTGGGTTCTAGTGTCTCCACCTTCTGAGTGTCACCCAATTGGGATAAAATGGGTTTTAAAAAACAAACAGGGAGAAGATGGCCATGTTGTGAGAAACAAGGCCAGACTCGTAGCCCAGGGATATAGTCAGAAGGAGGGGATAGACTATGAGGAGACTTTTGCTCCTGTAGCACGTTTGGAGGCTATTAGGATACTCTTGGCTTTTGCTGCATCCAAAGGTTTCAAACTTTTTCAGATGGATGTCAAGAGTGCCTTCTTAAATGGCTACATAGAAGAGGAGGTGTATGTTAGACAACCCCCCCGGTTTCGAAAATCCCAAGTTTCCAAACCATGTCTTTAAACTTCACAAAGCTTTGTATGGATTGAAACACGCTCCTAGAGCCTGGTATGATAGGTTGAAAACCTTTTTGCTTGCTAAGGGTTTTAAAATGGGATGTGTAGATAAAACGCTCTTTCTCCTCAAGCAAGGCACTGATACTCTCTTGGTCCAGATTTACGTGGATGATATCATTTTCGGTGGTTCTTCTCACACTTTGGTTGCCAAGTTTGCAGATACTATGAGCAGGGAGTTTGAGATGAGCATGATGGGCGAGCTGACGTTCTTCCTCGGGTTGCAAATCAAGCAATCCCGGGAGGGAACGTTCGTGCACCAGGGTAAGTATACCAGAGACATTCTGAAGAAGTTCGATATGGGTGAGGCCAAGCATCTTCCAACACCCATGTCGACCATGATGGCCCTGGATGCGGACAAGGATGGAGAAGCAGTGGACCAGAAGGAGTACCGGAGTATGATCGGGTCGCTGCTGTACCTGACGACGACACGCCCGGACATCCTGTTCGCGGTGTGTCTGTGCGCGCGATTTCAGTCGTCGCCACGCACTTCTCACCGTCAGGCGGTCAAGCGCATAATGAGGTACTTATCCTTCACTCCAGAATTTGGGATTTGGTATTCTGCTTCCTCCACCCTCTCGCTTTGCGGTTATTCCGATGCCAATTTTGCTGGTTGCCGTATTGATCGCAAGTCCACTTCTGGGACTTGCCAGTTTATTGGTTCTTCTCTTGTATCGTGGTCTTGTCGCAAGCAGTCTAGTGTTGCCCAGTCTACCACGGAGGCTGAGTATGTTGCTGCGGCTAGCTGCTGTTCCCAGTTACTCTGGATGATGGCCACTTTGCGTGATTTCGGTCTGAGCTTTTCTCGTGTTCCATTGCTTTGTGACAGCACGAGTGCTATTAGCGTTGCTAAGAACCCTGTGCTGCACTCAAAGACCAAACACATTGATGTGCGCTTTCATTTTCTGCGAGACCACTATGAGAAGGGTGATATCGACCTTCGCCATGTCGATACTCATCATCAGTTGGCTGATATTTTCACCAAGCCTTTGGACCAATCAACTTTTGTTAGGTTGAGAGGTGAGCTTGGTGTGTGTTTCCCCTTTTAGATGGGAGAAACATTTTGGTTCTTGTATCATAGACTGACTATTTTCTCGTTTGTTTTGTTTTTCTTTTGCATTTCAGCATACACTTTTACATTCTGAGCTTCAAGTATATAATCTTTGAAATATGATTATGCTCTGTTTAGTATGCTCCGATGCTATTTGTTGATGCTAGTAGCTTATGCTCTTTCTGATCACTAATACATGTTGTGAGCTGAGCTATTTTTGAATGGTTAACCTGCTTAATGAACTTAAAATTGAAAATGTTCACCATCGAGATGTGCAACTAGCCTGTGTAGAATATGTTGAAATCACACTCGTGCTTTTCATATATGCTAGGTTGCTATGTCTCTAGTTCTGAGTCTATCACTTGCTTGGTATGTTCATATACTGTCTTTAATTTGAACCAAGTTAAGTGAATTAGAAAGATCGAGATGGGATTGCTTGTCAACACATCACAGTTTCGAGACTGTTTCTCATTGCACTTTGAGTTAAACTTGAGCTGTGTAGTGTATGACCGAAACTGTTGCTTTAAGCTTCTGATTGCTTCTGCATAGGCTTCGCACAGTTGAAAAGTTAGGCACGACAAGCTTTCAACCTCTCGCAATCACATGCTAAATTCTGAACTTGTGCTATTTCACCGCTGCAACTCCGATCTAAAATTTGAAATCACAAGTTATGCTTCATTCTATAGCATGATGGTTGAACTTTGCTAGGGGTAGTTCACCTTGTATACATGATTAAAACTTGTCTGATTTCCTGTCTATACATGTTTAGTGCTATTTTTGATGGTGAATACCTTTTTGGCTAAAAACTGCTCACTTTGCTCATATGTTCATAGTTCATATTTGGTGATCAGTTTGAGCCTTCGCTAGCTTGAATGCTTTCCAGTGAGTCGTTGGAGCTATACTGTTTAGAGCATCTTTGCATTTTCTTGACTATATTCCTGAAGCTGCTAACTTGCATTTTGACTCATATGTATGTTGGAAGGGGGAGAACTTCTCTTATGGGCACTTTTGATTGGTGCATTTTCTGCGGGGGAGAAAATTGCTTTCAGTTCCTTTTGCTTGATGGTGCCTTTTCAACTAAGGGGGAGAAATTTGGACAAATCATGCCTCCCATGTTTCATTATGGGGAGAGGAATCCGTTGTGTGCACCTTGCAAGGGGGAGCTTGCTTTGCTTCTTGTTGGCCGTAAGGCTTTGGTATCGAGCTTTCTTTGCTAGTTGTGTTGAGCCTCTGTGCCTCGATCTTGAGGGACTAGCATTTTGCTTCGATTTTTCAATTGGTATTTGCTAGCGGTGTTGAGCCTGTCCTACCTCTTCTTGAGGGCTAGCTTTGCTTTGCTTGGTTGCGTCGAGCCGTTGCTCATGTCTTTGGGAACCAAGTTGTCTTGCTCTTTCCACTTGACCTTCTTCGGCTTTGCTATGCTTTTGGGTCATTTGGTCGAGTTCTCTCTTCTCCTTCTTCCTCCTTCTATTTCCTTATGATTTGTGTTGGTAGTTGACAATGCACTCATCAAGGGGGAGATTGCGGATACATGGGTGTATGCCGAGTCTCTGAGTGATGAGTGATTGTCAACTGGGATGATGCGCATGTTCTTTGGCTTGTGTTGTGCAGGTGTTGAGCACGGATATAGTGATCAGAGGCAAGGTGAAGGTCAAGTAGAGACATGCCGTGCCGATGGACCGAGAGTGGCGAAGGGCGGACGTGAGGCTTGGACTGAGGGACCGGTGGCCCGAGGATCAGCTGTTGTGGCTGGCAGCCTGGGACAGCGACGAGCGGAGACTTGCGGGCACGGTGTTGCTTGGGTCGAGGACCTGGGGACACGTGTCGGTGGACGGGGTGCACGGGCGGTGCATCCCCTCTACAGCTTCGGTTTGGTGGTAGAGCCAGAGAAAAACCATCGGGTGGACGGTTTCCAGGTTTGGGCCTCAAAACCTGGGCGCGGATGGTTTCTGAGTTTGGCCACAAAACCCGGGCTGAGGACGGTTTCCAGGTTTGGGCCTCAAAACCTGGGTGCTGCGGGTTTGCTGAGTTTGGGGCACAAAACTCAGGCGTTGGTAGGCTGGTTTCCCGGTTTGGGCCTCAAAACCGGGGGTTGGCTGTGAAGGCTGGTTTCCCGGTTTGGGCCTCAAAACCGGGGGTGCGACGTCCAGGAAAAGGACGCAGAGCGGTGGCGGCACGTGGCGGCAATTGGGAGGTTGCGTCGAGGCAACGCTACGAGTTGTGCGGGCGTGGCCGTCGGATCCACCTACCATCGAGTTGGTCCAGAATAACCTTACGGTTTAGCTGGTTCGCTCTGTAAGTAGTTAGGGGTAGAGTGGGAATTAGGAATAGTTAGAATTAGGATAAGTAGGGGGAGACACCCACCTCCCCATCCATCTCAGTCATTTGCTCTTTGCTTCTAGGGTTTCCTGCTCTCCCAATCCCCTGCTGTAGCTAGCTGAGATCCGCAGAGAACCACACCTCTGTGTACTGGAGATTTTGAGGAAGTGAGGCCGTAACCTCACTGTTGTAGCGTGTGGTAGCCATACGGTTGCAGATCGATGTGTTGATTCGCGTTTTGGTTCATGTTCTTCGCGTTCTTCACTTCTCCGCGTTTTTCCCGTTGCTCGATCTCTCCCTATACTGCGTCTTTGCGAAATCCGTTTGAATCAACTTGTTCGTATTTGAAAGGAGATCACTTTCACCGAAGGAATTTATCTAACTCCTCACGAACAAGTAGATCGGGTTGATTTTGTTTTCATGGCACTTTTCGGTTCATCCTCCTCCCCTTTTGATTTCCCGGTGTTTGAGTTGTTTTGAGCGGATGATTTCTTGGGGATAGTCTCCTAACTACTCCGTGATCATCCTCTCCATGTTTGGGAACGTGGGATTTTGGATTGAATCGATTTGGAGAAGATTTGGGTGAAGGGCGACCAAAATCGCCCTCACTGGGAGTTGGCGGACAGTCCGCCGTCCCAGTCACGGACAGTCCGCGCGTCGAGGACGAGCCGGACCAGTGGCCCTGTTCTTCGGCTGTTTGGTTTTTGTTTGACCGGTGGACATTCCGCCGTTGAAGTTTGCGGACAGTCCGGGAGACGTCCAGCAAGACTTCAACAACATTGCTATTTTGTGTATTCTGCCGGCGGATAGCCCGCCAGTGAATCGCGGACAGTCCGGCCTTGGGCGGACAGTCCGGGACTCCAGGTTCGGACAGTCCGGGATCCTGCTGTAGCCTCCGGTTTAGTGCGTTTGCTCTCCCGGCTTGTTCGCTTGGTTTTTGGACTTCTCGTTTGGCCTTGTAGTTGACCAAGGAATCTCTCTAGGTATCTTTGCTACTTGTTAGCATCGGTATTTGGGGATTTCTCGACGTAGCCGTCTATCTACGTTCGGGACATGGTTTTTGAGGGTCAAACTTGATCCGGTGCTTTTGCCGTTTGGTTTGCTATCGCTTTGTGGTGCCTCGCTGTGATCCTAGGGATCATCCACCCTCTTCCAAGGGTCGTGGGCAACATGGTTTCGATCGAAGCTTTCGGGGGTAGACTTTGGGGACAATAAGCCAAAGTTTCGAGAGAAATTTTTGAGCTCCCATTCACCCCCCTCTGGTCGCCTTGCTATTGCATTCTCGGTCCTTCAACACGGGCTTGCGTGCGGCGCGATTGCCGTCGGCCGAGTCAAGAAGGAAGGCGAAGGCGTTGTGCCCGACGTGGAGGCTGGACATGCATCGGCATCGGTGCCAGTGGTCGGGGTGTGCGAACCACATCCCGTCTACGGTGCAGGTTCGGTAGCTGAGCCTCAAAAAGCTACCCTCGACGGTTTCCGAGTTTGGGCCTCAAAACTTGGGTGGCCGGTTTCCGAGTTTGGGCCTCAAAACTCGGGATGGACGGTTTCCAGGTTTGGGCCTCAAAACCTGGGCTGGCGGGTTTCTGAGTTTGGGCCTCAAAACTCGGGGTGGACGGTTTCCAGGTTTGGGCCTCAAAACCTGGGCTGGCAGGTTTCCCAGTTTGGGCCTCAAAACCGGGGGAAGGTCCAAAAGGACGGTCGACGCGTGGCGGCGTGGAGAGGCTGGCGCAGCGGAGAAGCTATCCACGAGGAAGGCGCGGTGGTCGACATGACGGCACGTGGCGGCATCAGGGAGGTCGCGTCGAGGCGAAGCTACCGGATGTGCGGGCGTGGCCGTCGGATGGAAACTACCAGAGTTGGACGACTTTACCCCTAGGGGGTATTTGAGTTGAGTGCTTAATGTAAGGGCGTTTTGGTCTTCGGACGTGCGCCTATATATATGAGGGGGCTGCTAGGGCAGCCGCATCCCTTGGAATCCTTGGGGGGCGTCACTCTCATTTTGTTTAGGTGAGAGGAGGCTAGGGTTAGGGAGAGACCGACTCTTGTTCTTGAGCTTTTCACCATCCATGTTTTGTACTGCGAGGAGTGGCTTGTAACCCGACACCGATTGCTTAATCAATCATCTATTCCTTTGAATCCAAGGATCAAATTCGTGCTTTGATTTGTCTTGCGATTTTGTTCTTCGCGTTTGCACGTTCCCCTCTTTCGATCTTCACGAGAATTCTTGTTTCGATGGAAGATTCGCAAATCCTTTTGAACCATCTTGTGTAGCTTCGTGAGAGTCTTCTTTCTACCGAAGGAATTTCTCTAATTCCTCACGAACTCACAGATCGGGCGGATTTAGTTTTGGGATCGAGTTCTTGCCCGTTCTTCACCGTTTTCTTCGATTCACCGATTTGGAGTTAGGTTCGAGCCATAATCTCTTAGGAGTAGCTCACTAACATCCTTGTGATCCCTCACACGAAATTTGAGCCCTAGTGCTTTTGATTTGAGGGAGATCGGGTCGATTTGGTGGACGAACAGAGGGCTGGTTGGGGTGACCGGACGCTGCTTCATATCGACCGAACGCACCTTGACAGAGTCCGGTCGTTGAACACACGCGCAGTCCAGTTCGCGCATGGTGATCGGACGCTGGCCTGGACTTGACCGGACGCACCCCGTGCTGAGTCCGGTCAGCTCCAGAGAGTGTTTTGCGTGACCGGACGCTCGGGAATAACTTGACCGGACGCACTGCTTCTACTGTTCACCGTGCAGCTATGACCGGTCGCTGAGTCCTGTGCTGACCGGACGCTCCTCCTCCCAGAGTCCGGTCAGTTCCAGAGAGCTCCCGAAACAATTTTTCTCTGACCGGACGCGTCCGATCGATCCTGACTGGATGCACCTCAGAGTCCGGTCAGTGCAGTGTTTGCGCGTTTTCGTCCGTATCTTTTGCGTTCGAGCTCCGATTTGAGATTCGCTTTTTGCGTTGAATTCCCGACTCTGTGCTCTACAGAAACCGGGCTTCTCGCTTTGCGAAAAAGCCTGAATCCCCCTCGCACCTGTCACTAGTTGACTCGCGTGGATTTGGGTGAGGGAGCTTTTGTGGTGTCCCGCTGTGTTCCTAGGGAACATCCACCCATTCTCTTGGGTCGTGGACATCACGCGTGTTGGCTTTGCTCTTGGGGTTGATTCTATTAGGACAGAGGCCGTAGTTTCGAAAGAAATTTTTTAGGCTCCCATTCACCCCCCCTCTGGTCGCCTTGCTTTAGCATTTTCGGTCCTTCAATTGGTATCGGAGCCAGTTAAGGATCTCCCTACCTTAATCGGTTTCGGATCCGCGAAGGCGACTTTTTGAGAGCGGTTATGTTTCTGACTTTGCTTGTCGAGGTGTTGAGCTTGTGTTTTGGCTAACACTAACGGTGCTTTTGGAGATGGCACCAAGTTCTTCTTCCAGTGTGTCTTTGTCCTTAGGTTTGAGTCTTGGACATGCGACCGAGGATGACATTTTGGCAAGAAGGAGGAGTACGGTTCTTGAGGTGGAACGCGAGGTGGATGCTTTGCTAGGCTTCCTAGGAGATGATGAGCATTCAACGGAGGATCGCATACGTGAACTTGGCAAGGCCAAGAAAGGTATTCTTGCTGCTTGTCTTGGGATTTTGTCCCAACAATTTGAAGCTTGTTGTAATGATAACTTGAGATATGATGAGCTTTGTGATACCTTGCATAGAAAGATCAAGAAGTTGAAATGCTCCATTGCTAGGTTAAAATGTGGCCTTTTTCATTGGAAGTCTAGTGCATCTTTACCTTGCACCTCTTGTAGTGACATGGTTAGGAAGAGTGATGAGCTATGCTTTTCTCTTGCTAGCTTACAATCTGAGAATGAAATGTTGAAATCAAATGCTTCCATACCATGTCTTGTTTGCTTTGACTTGCGCAAGGACCTTGTTTATGCTAAATCTGAAATAGCCTTGCTTAGGTCAAAAGCTTCTTTACCATGTGGTTCTTGTGAGTTTTTGCATGCTAAAATTGATAAATTAAAATGGACTCACTGCGGATACATGGGTGTATGCCGAGTCTCAAGTGATGAGTGATTATCAACGGGTTTGATCGCAGGTTCTTTGGCTTGTGTTGTGCAGGTGTTGAGTACAGAGACAGTGATCGAGGGCAAGGTGAAGGTCAAGTAGAGACGTGCCATGCCGATGGACCGGGAGCGGTGAAGGGCGGACGTGAGGCTTGGACTTAGGGACCGGTGGCCTGAGGATTAGCTGTGGTGGCTGGCAGCCTAGGACAGCGACGAGCAAAGACTTGCGGGCACGGTGTTGCCTGGGTCGAGGACTTGGGGACATGTGTCGGTGGACGGGGTGCATGGGCGGTGCATCCCCTCTATAGCTTCGGTTTGGTGGTAGAGCTAGAGAAAAACCATCGGGTGGACGGTTTCCAGGTTTGGGCCTCAAAACCTGGGCGCGGATGGTTTGCCGAGTTTATTCCACAAAACTCGGGCTGAGGATGGTTTCCAGGTTTGGGCTTCAAAACCTGGGGGCTGGCGGGTTTCCTGGTTTCGGCCTCAAAACCAGGGGATGGACTTGGTGGCTGGTTTCCCGGTTTGGGCCTCAAAACTGGGGGTAGACATGAAGGCCTGGTTTCCCGATTTCGACCACAAAACCGGGGGCGGAGTCCGTGAAGAGGACGCAGAGCGGTGGCGGCACGTGGCGGCAATCGGGAGGTTGCGTCGAGGCAACGCTACGAGTTGTGCGGGCGTTGCCGTCGGATCGCCACCTACCATGAGTTGGTCCAGAATAACCTTAGGGTTTAGCTGGTTCGCTCTGTAAGTAGTTAGGGGTGGAGTGGGAATTAGGAATAGTTAGAATTAGGATAAGTAGGGGGAGACACCCACCTCCCCATCTATCTCAGCCATTTGCTATTTTGCCTTCTAGGTTTTCCTGCTCTCCCTCTCCCCTGCTATAGCGAACTGAGATCCACAGAGAAGAGAACTATACCTCTGTGTCCATAAGATTTTGAGGAAGTGAGACCGTAATCTCACTATTGTAGCGTGTGGTAGCCACACGGTTGCAAATTTGTGGTTGTGATTCGTGTTTTGTTCTTGTTCTTCGCGGGTTGCTTTTCTCCACGTTTTTCCCGTCGATCCATCTCTTTGCTTGGTGCGTTGTTTGCAAATCCGTTTGAACCAAGTTGTTCTAGATCGTGAGGCACTTCTTTCCATCGAAGGAATTCACCTCTAACCTCATGAGCTAGTAGATCGGTTGATTTTCATTTCGGGCCAAGTTTTTCTTCTTTCCCAAACTTCTTCGATTCATCGATTTGGAGATAGGTTGGAGCCATGATCTCGTAGAGTTAGCTCACTATCCTCCTTGTGACTCTTCTCACCAAGTTTGATCCCTAGAGGATTCGTTTTGGGTGAGATTGAGTCAAATCGGTGGACGAACAGTGCTGCTGCGGGGTGACCGGACGCTATCGTCGTGCAGACCGGACGCTAGGTCTCAGAGTTCGGTCGTTGAACACAGAATGCTCTGTTTTGGAGTTTGACCGGACGCTCTGTTCACAGTCGACCGGACGCACCCATCCTACTATTTATCTGGTTTGGCTTTTGTGACCGGACGCTCGGTTACTGACCGGACGCTTCCCTTCAGTGAGTCCGGTCAGAAAACGAGAGGTCCCATTTCGGCTTTTGTGTGACCGGACGCGTCCGGTGCCTCTCGTCCGAACGCAGGCAGAGTCCGGTCAATTGCAGTTTGCACGTTTTCGTCTGCAGTTTGCTCGTCCGACTTTTGATTTGAGATCCGCTTGTTGCACGTTACCCAAAGTTCATCCTGTCACAATTTGGCCTGCGTGAACTTGGGTGAGGGAATTTTTGTGGTGTCCCGCTGTGTTCCTAGGGAACATCCACCCTCTCTCTTGGGTCGTGGACATCACGCGCGTCGGTTTTGCTCTTGGGGTTGATTTTCGGGACAGTGGCTTAAAGTTTCCGAAAGGAAAATTTAAAGCTCCCATTCACCCCCCTCTGGTCGCTTTCTGGTTGCACTCTCGGTCCTTCAATTGGTATCGGAGCAGGTTAAGGATCTTCCACTTTAGCCGGTTCCAGATCCACAGAAGGCGACATGGATCGCGGCGTGGGCAAACCGCCGTTCTTTGATGGGACGAACTATGCGTATTGGAAGATACGCATGTTGGCCTATCTCCAGAGCATGGGCTCTTCTGTTTGGGAGATTTGCAACAGGGACGATTACGTTGTCTTGGCTGCTCGTGTTACTCAACTTCAGATGGATGAGCACGATGCCAATAGCCGAGCGCGTAACGCTCTTTTCTCCTGTTTGAGCATGTCCGAGTTTGATCGCGTTTCTCACCTCCCCACGGCTCGTGAGATTTGGGCGACCCTCATGCGCTTCCATGAGGGAACCTCTCAAGTCAAATCCCGTCTCTACGAGTCGCACAAGCGGGAGTACGAGAACTTTTGACACATGCCTGGCGAGAGCATAGAGAGTTTATTCGCTCGCTTTCAGGTCATTGTCAACAAGATGAGAGCGAACAAGGAGCTGTTGCCTTTTGATGATCATGAGAGGGCTTTGAAGCTTTTGCACACTCTTGATCGGTCGGTGTGGGACTCAAAGGTCCAGGCGATCATCGAATCGTCTAACTATGAGACCCTCACGTGCGACGAGCTCTTTAGCAAGCTCAAGTCTAGTGAGATTGACGCCATGTCAAGGGCTTCTTATGAAAATCCTTCCGGCCCGACTATGGCTTTGGTTTCTGGCTCTTCTGCTAACCCCTCTGGAGGATTTGCAGTTTCTTCACTCTTTTTGAAGGACCGAGAAGCTACCCGAAAGCGACCAGAGGGGGGGTGAATGGGAGCTTCAAAAATTTCCTTTCGGAAACTAGATGCCACTGTCCCAAGATCAACCCCAAAATCGAAACCTAGAGCTTGCTAATGTCCACGACCCTAGATGTAGGGTGGATGCTTCCTAGAAGCACAGCGGGACACTAGACAACCCTAGAAAGCCAACCCAAAAGACGGAACTCAAATCCGATCAAGAACGAACGAACCGCGAACGAAGACGCGCGAAACTGCAGCGACCGGACTCTGGCCTGCGTCCGGTCAGCAGGGACCGGACGCGTCCGGTCGTCAGAAAACAGCTCTGGGAGCTCTCTGTTCGCGACCGGACGCACGGAGCTCAAGCGTCCGGTCGTTCACTGAGCGTCCGGTCAGATGAGACAATGACACGGGAACAGTGCAAGCGTAGCGTCCGGTCGAAATGCAAACAGAGCGTCCGGTCGAGAGCGTCCGGTCAGTACGCAGAAAAGCTTGGCGCCGTGCTCAACGACCGGACTCTGAAAGCGTGCGTCCGGTCAGCCCGACAGAGCGTCCGGTCACCCCGCGACTGCACTGAAACTCCGGCGATTCAACCCGATCTCCTCCGAATCAAGTGCTCTAGGCTTGGGATTCGATCTGAGGAGTCACAAGGAGGTTAGTGAGCTATCTCTAAGAGATCATGGCTCGAACCTAACTCCAAATCGGTGAATCGAAGGAATTCGGGGGAAAGAAGAAAAAGAGACCCGAAACTAAAACTTGATCGATCTCCTAGACCGTGAGGTTAGAGATGATTTCTTTCGGTGGAAAGAAGTGCCTCACGATCTAGAGCAACTCAGTTCAAACGGAATCGTGAAAGATGGACCGAGCACAAAGATCAAGCGACGGGAAAACTCAAGGCACAAAGCAATCCGCGAAGAACATGATGAACATGAAATCAAAACGCGAATTCACACCAAGAGATGGGATCCAAGGTGAGGATACGGCCTCACTTCCTCGAATCAACAGTACACAGAGTGGAGTCTCTCTGCGGATCTCAACTAGCTAAAGCAGGGGTGTGGGAGAGTGGAAACCCTAGGAAATGAAAGCTCTAACTGAGATTGAGATAGGGAGGAGGGTGTCTCCCCTAGACTACTTATACTAACCTAGCCTAAGTCTATTTCCTACTCTACCCCTCTCTACTCTAATTTACAGAGCGGACCAGCCTAACCCTAAGGCTATTCTAGTCCACCCGCTGGTGGTAGGTAGATCCGACGGCCACGCCCGCACGGTCTTCCGCGTCGCCTCCACGCAACCTTTAGATCGCCGCCACGTGCCGCCACCACTCTGCACCCCCGGTTTTGCGGCCCAAACCGGGAAACCAGCCTTTTCCATCAGCCCCCGGTTTTGAGGCCCAAACCGGGAAACCAGCCTCCAGCCCGAGTTTTGTGGCCAAACTCGGAAACCGTCCGCGCCCGAGTTTTGAGGCCCAAACTCGGAAACCGGCCCACGCCCAGGTTTTGAGGCTCAACCTGGAAACCGTCGCGCCCAGGTTTTGTGGCTCAACCTGGAAACCCAGCACCCAGGTTTTGAGGCCCAAACCTGGAAACCGTCCACCGTTGGTTTTTCCCGGGCTCTACCAACAAACCGGCGTCGTAGAGGGGATGCACCGCCTGTGCACCCCTTCCACCGACATGATCGCACTTCTCCGCCTGTCGCTGTCGCAGGCTGCCAGCCACCACAGCTGATCCTCCGGCCTCCAGTCCATCAGTCCAAGTCCACGTCCGCCCTTCACCGTCCGATACATCGGCATGGCACGTCCGCCGCACGGCACGCCCATCCTTCATCGCGCCCGGTCCGTCGGCACGGCACGTCGCAACTTGACCTTCACCCGCCATCGATCACTGTCTCCGTGCTCGACACCTGCACAACACAAGCCAAAGAACATGCGCATCATCTCCATTGACAATCACTCATCACACAGAGACTCGGCATACACCCATGTATCCGCAATCTCCCCCTTGATGAGTGCATTGTCAACTCCACAACAAATCATGAATAAGAAGAAGGAGGTAGGAAGGAGTGGGAAGAGAAAACCCAACCAAATGACCCAGAAGCCTTAACAAAAGCCGAAGAAGGTCAAGTGGATGAAGCAAAAACTTGGTCCCCAAAGACATGGGCAACGGCTTGACGCAACCAAGCAAAGCAAAGCTAGCCCTCAAGAAGAGGTAGAACAGGCTCAACACCGCTAGCAGATAGCAATTGAAGATCGGAGGACAACAGAAGCAAAATGCTAGTCCCTCAAGATAGAGGCACAGAGGCTCAACACAACTAGCAAGAAAATCACTCCGAACCAATTGAAAATCAACCCAAACCAAATGGGAAAGCACACCAGACGATACCAATTGAAAGCCAAATGAAAAAACTTATGAAAGCTCATGAGAAGCTAGGAACGTTTGCTAGTCCCTCAAGACAGAGGCAACGGCTCAACACAACTAGCAAACTCCCCCTCGACAAATGCAAGCAACTAGGACAAAAGATTTTCAGGGCATATGATTTGCGTAAATTTCTCCCCCTAGTTGAAAATGCACTTATCAAGGCCAAAAGGTATCGGAGAAGCAACTCTCTTCGCATAAACTCCCTCTGAACACAAGATCTCCTTCCACAATGCATATGAAGTCAAAATGCAAGTTAGGAGCTTCAAGTATATAGTCAAAAGAGTGCAAAGATGCTCTAATCAGTATAGCTCCAACATCTCAATTAAGCACTCAAATAGCAAAGGCTCAAACTGATCACTTATACGAAATATGAAGCATATGAGCATGTGAGCAGTTTTAAGCCAAAAGGATAGTCACCATCAACATAGCACTAGACATGTATAGAAGGAATCCAAACAAGTGCTAAGCATATATACAAGGTGAACTACCCCTAGCAAAGTTCAATCATCATGCATAGGAATGAAGCATATACTTGTGATTTCAAATTCATATCGGAGTTGCAGCGGTAAAAGAATTCACAAGTTCATTTTTAGCATGTGATTGCGAGAGGTTGAAAGCTTGTCATCGCCTAACTTTTCAACCGTGCGAAGCCTATGCCGAAGCAATCAGAAGCTTAAAGCAACGGTTTCGGTCATACACTACATGGCTCAAGTTTAACTCAAAGTGCAATGAGAAACAGTCTCAATACCATGAGGTGTTGACAAGCAATCCCATCTCGATCTTTTCAATTCAACAATACTTGGTTCAGATTTTAAGCAAGTTATGAACAACCAAGCAAGTGAATGACTCAGAACTAGAGACATAGCAACCTAGCATATATGAAAAGCAGGAATGGACTCAACACACCCTACACATGCTAGTTGCATATCTCAATGGTGAACATTTTCAGATTTATATACATTAGGCATAATTCACCATTCCAAAAAATAGCTCGCTCATAACATGTAACAGTGATCAGAAAGAGCATCAGCTACAAGCATCATCATAAGTATCGGAGCAATACTAACAAGAGCATAATTACATTCTAGTGAATATAGACATGAAGCTCAGAATGTAAATGCGTATGCCCGACACAAAACTGAAGGAAAGAAGATACCAAAAGGAGAGACTCAAGAAACTCAAAAGAAAAGAGCCTCACAATAAAAGAGTCAGTCTGTACATCTCAAAATGCTTCCCCCATCTAAAAGGGGAAACACACACCAAGCTCACCCCTCAACCTATTAAAGGTTGATTCGTCTAAAGGCTTGGTGAAAATATCAGCCAATTGGTGATGAGTATCGACATGGCGAAGGTCGATATCACCCTTCTCCTGGTGGTCTCGCAAGAAATGAAAGCGCACATCAATGTGTTTGGTTTTCGAGTGAAGCACAGGGTTCTTAGCAACGCTAATGGCACTCGTGCTGTCACAAAGCAAAGGAACTCGAGTAAAGCTCAAACCAAAATCACGCAAAGTGGCCATCATCCAGAGTAACTGGGAACAGCAGCTAGCCGCAGCAACATATTCAGCCTCCGTGGTAGACTGAGCGACACTAGACTGCTTGCGAGAAGACCACGACACCAGAGAAGATCCAATAAACTGGCAAGTCCCAGAAGTGGACTTGCGCTCAATGCGACAACCAGCAAAATCAGCATCAGAAAAACCACAAAGCGAGAGGGTGGAGGAAGCAGAATACCAAATCCCGAGCTCGGGCGTGAAACGAAGGTACCTGAAGATGCGCTTCACCGCCTGACGGTGAGAAATGCGTGGCGAAGCCTGAAAGCGCGCGCACAAGCACACGGCGAACTGAATGTCCGGCCGTGTCGCCGTCAGGTAGAGCAGCGATCCAATCATGCTGCGGTACTCCTTCTGGTCCACTGCTTCTCCATCCGTGTCGGCATCCAGGGCAGTCGTCGTCGACATGGGCGTCGGAAGAGGCTTAGCCTCACCCATGTCGAACCGCTTCAGCAAGTCCCTTGTGTACTTGCCCTGGTGCACAAACGTCCCCTCTCGGGATTGCTTAATTTGCAACCCGAGAAAGAAAGTCAGCTCACCCATCATGCTCATCTCGAACTCCCTGCTCATAGTATCTGCAAACTTGGCAACCAAAGCGTGAGAAGAACCACCGAAAATGATATCATCCACGTAAATTTGGACCAAGAGAGTATCTTTGCCTTGCTTGAGGAGAAAGAGCGTTTTATCTACACATCCCATTTTAAAACCCTTAGCTAGCAAAAAGGTTTTTAATCTCTCATACCAGGCTCTAGGGGCTTGTTTCAAACCATACAAAGCTTTGTGGAGTTTAAAGACATGGTTTGGAAACTTGGGATTTTCAAAACCGGGGGGTTGCTGGACATAGACCTCCTCCTCAATATAGCCGTTTAAGAAGGCACTCTTGACATCCATTTGAAAAAGTTTGAAACCCATGGATGCAGCATAAGCCAAGAGTATCCTAATAGCCTCCAAACGAGCTACAGGAGCGAAGGTCTCCTCATAATCTATTCCCTCCTTCTGACTATAACCCTTCGCTACAAGCCGGGCCTTGTTTCTCACAATGTGGCCCTCCTCTCCTTGCTTGTTTTTAAAAACCCATTTTGTCCCAATAGGTTTACAGTCAGGAGGTGGTGGCACTAGAACCCAAACCCGATTTCGCTCAAAGTTCTCTAGCTCCTCATGCATGGCATTGACCCAATCCGGATCCGTCAATGCGTGTCCAACATCTCGGGGCTCAAAAGACGCAACAAAAGCAGAATGAGCAAAGTGCGAGATGTGCTGTGACCTGGAGCGAGTAACTCGCTCGTCGATGTCTCCGATCATCTGTTCAGGGGGGTGCTGGCGCTGGATGTGTCGTGGCGCCTCCCGGGAAGAAGTAACCTCCCCCTCAACAGTAGCTGGTTCCACCCCGGGTACAAAAGGTACCGCGCGAGGTGGATTCCACGGCCCCCAGGAAGAAGACGTCTCGGGGCCACGGGTCGTCGTCGAAGCCGCTCCCGGCGGCGCGGCAGGCGGAGGGGGTGCTGGATCATCTATACCTTCAGCACCCTCTTCCTCGTCATCGAAAAGAGGCTCTCCAACCTCGTGATCACCTGCACGCTCAAAACGAGAAGAAGGAGAAACAAGAGTCTCGTCGAAGGTGACATCTGATGTCTCCATGACTCGGTTAGTGTCAAGGTTAAGTACACGATAAGCTCGAGTGTGAGTGCCATAACCCAAAAACACACCGTCAGAAGAACGAGACTCAAACTTGTCTAGGTTGCCTTTTTTCAATATAAAACAGTGGCAACCAAAGACTCTAAAATAACTCACCTTGGGCTGGCGACCAAAACGCAACTCATAAGAGGTCTTCTTCAAAAACACTCTCAGAAAAATGCGATTCGAAATATAGCATGCAGTGTTCATAGCTTCGGCCCAATAGCGCCTAGGAGTCCTATGCTCATCAAGCATCGTCCTGGCCATCTCAACAAGGGTCCGATTCTTCCTCTCTACAACACCATTTTGGGGTGGTGTATAGGGAGAAGAAAACTGATGCTCCAAACCAAGGCATTTACAAAACTTCTCAAAATCCGAATTTTTAAACTCGGAACCATTATCACTTCTAATCGCTCGCATCGAGTTCAAAGGGAACTCGTTCTGAAGACGCAAAATCAGATCGCGAGCGAAGGAGAATGTCTCGGACTTCTCAACTAAAAAGAAGACCCACGAATACCTCGAAAAGTCGTCAACAATAACAAGCACATACCACTTCCCACCAACCGAGCTCACCCGAGCCGGACCAACAAGGTCCATATGCAAAAGCTCTCCGGGGTGCGAGGTCATAACCTTGGTCAAAGGATGGTGGGGAGCAGCAACCATCTTTCCATGCCGGCAAGCATGGCAAACTAGATCCTTCTCCAACGAAAGCTTGGGCAATCCTCGGATTAAGCCAAGTGAGCTAAATCTTGCAAGCAAGTCAAAACTCAGGTGACCGAGCCTCCTATGCCACTTCCAAAGATCAGAAGAAGAAGGACTAGCCAAAAGACAGCGAGAAGATCCAAACGACTTTGAGAAATTCGCGCGAAAGACATTCCCAAAGGGTGAAATCAGACATACAAGATCACCCTGAGGATCTAAGATCCGGCTAAGGTTCGGTTTGAAACGAATCTCATAGCCTTCACGAAAAAGTTGCGAAACAGAAAGCAAGTTGAAATGCAGGTTAGAAACAAGAGCAACCTCGCGCAACACAAAGTGCTCATTAACCCGCACTGCACCAACGGACAATACCTTGCCCTTACCTTTGTCGCCGAAGGTTATGTACTCTTTTCCGGCGACCGGACTATGGCTGGAGAACCATTTGGCATTTCCGGTCATGTGCCTCGAGCAACCGGAATCCACAAGCCAAATGTCCTCCAACCGCTCCTCCTACATCAATAAAAAGACATAGGGTGAACATACGGTCCAACACTGGGGTTAGTAAGATAAGAAGGAAACCAGTGTTGGGCCGGCTGCTCAAAAGAACGGTCAGTGTAAAAACCATCCTGTCTAGGGGGATAGCGATCACCACGCACAGGAAAACGTGGTCCGCTGGGGAAGAAGCGCTTACCGCGAAACTCTACCTGCGGTGGGACAAGGCGCTCAACAAAGCCTCCGCCACGGGGTCCGTTACCTGCAAAAACAGGACCTCGTCGGGCACGCTCTCTACGAGGTCTACGCCTAGGAGCCTGCTGCTCAACTCTAGCGTCTCTCCTCGGAGCTCTCTCCTGCCTAGGCCTCACAAACTGAGGTGCTCTACCTCTAGGCCTAGTCTCCCTCCTAGGGGCTCTCTCCTGCTGCCTAGGCTGGGTATGCTTCCCTCCAGACCTAGCAGCTCTCCCCTGAGGCTTCGGAGCATGTCCACCACGAGCTGGGTGAAACATGTCCGGGTTCTGCATCTCCCTAGCTCGGCGCGCCTCTCTCCTGCGCCTAAAGCAGAACTCACTCAGGTGACCATCCCGCCCACAAAAGTCACACTGAAACCTCACCGAACGCAAAGGGGGTTGTTGGTTTGCAGGGATGTGGGTATGGTTCACCTTGCCCTTGCCCTTCTGTGGCAACTCCTCTCGGATGGGTGGCATTGTGTCAAGCTTGTTCTTTAGGTGATTGGGCTTGGGTTGCCATTGTGGATTCTTGGGTGGAGCCTTGGGGGGTTCAACTACAACTCCATCCTTGGTGACAGGCTTGGCAGGCTCTTTGGGTGGAAGCTTGGTTAGTTTGGGAGTAGTGGTGGAGTTGGGCTTCTCACAGGGGTTCAGACCACTAGACTCTCCAATCTTACCAAAAGCTGAAAGGTCAACACTCTGGCCAAGACCTATACCAGGAGCCCCAGCAGCTCGCTTGAATTGGGAGATCATCATCCCGAGCTGAGGCTCACCACAAGACACCCATGACAAGACGGTCCGAAGGTATGTGTTTTCCTCCTCGGTACGCACCTTGTCATGCCTCACATTGGCCATCTCCTGCTCCAGGCCCTCACACAAAGCACACCTCTTGACACAAGTGCTATCCGAGCCGGCCTTCTCAAAAGACTCAAACTTGGCATTCTTCTCTGCCAACTCGGATTGCAAGACAGGACAAGTCTTGCACGCACCCAACAGCTGCGGTCTAGCTCGGAGCTCATCCACCTCATCTACCAGCGCAGCATACTTACTCCTCAGAGTGAGAAGATCCGTCATGTGCGCGGCGCAACTCTCGCACTCCAACTCCTCCGACACAACCACGGTGGACCGAGCGAACTCAAGCTCCTTCACCGTGTCCTCCCACTTCTGCCTAAACTCCTTGCGCTCTCTAGCGGCACGCCTAAGCAACTTGTCTTGACTAAGGAGGGCAGCAGTCAACTTCTCAACCTCGGAGGAAAGCTCGTCGTAGGTGAGAGATACCTGGGAGGTGTCGTCGTCGTCGTCGTTCCGAGGGGTACGCTCCGGCTCGCCGTCGACCTCATCTCCGAGCGCCATGGTACACAGGCCTTCGTCGCCGGCGAAGAAGCACAAGCCGTTGAACGTGTCCTCCAGCTTCTTCTTCTCGGACTCGTCATCACTCGATCGAGCGGAGTCGTCATCCGAGCCGTCGACATCGCTGAGCGTGGCGAAGAACGCTCGCTGCTCAGCCTGCTGCTTCTCCAAGTACTTCTTCTTGATGTACTCTTTGTTGAAGCCGCCCCGCTTCTTGTGCCTTGGGGGAACGTGCTTCTCCTTGTACTTGGAGTCGCGCCTGTGGCCGTGATCGCCCTTCCCAAGATGCTTGTTCTTCTTCTTGGGGCAGTCGGCGATGAAGTGGTCGGGGTCGCCGCACTCGTAGCATCCGGTGCGTCCTCCTCCGCGACGACGGTTCATGCGGTTGTTGTGGAACCGCGAGAACCGGTTGGCAAGCAAAGCCAACTCGTCGTCTCCCAAAGACTCCAGCTGGTCCTCTGTCACAGAAAAGAGAGAAGAAAGCGCAAAGCCAGCTGAGGGGTTAGAGGAAGAGCCGGAAACCAAAGCCATGGACGGGCGAGAAGGATTTTCAAAAGAAGCCCTCGCCATAGCATCAATCTCACTGGACTTGAGCTTACTGAAGAGCTCGTCGCAGGTGAGGGTCTCATAGTTCGGCGATTCGATGATTGCCTGAACCTTGGAGTCCCACACCGAACGGTCAAGAGTGTGCAAAAGCTTCAAAGCACGCTCATGATCGTCAAATGGCAACTGCTCTCTGTTAGCCCTCATCCTGTTGACAATCACCTGAAAGCGAGCGAATAAACTTTCTATGCTCTCGCCAGGCTGATGTCGAAAGTTCTCATACTCTCTCTTGAACGACTCGTAGAGTCGGGTTTTGACTTGAGAGGTGCCCTCATGAAAGCGCATGAGGGTGTCCCAGATCTCCCGAGCCGTAGAGAGGTGAGAAACGCGATCAAACTCACCCATGCTCAAACAAGAGAAAAGAGCATTACGGGCTCGGCTATTGGCATCGTGCTCATCGACCTGCTGTTGAGTCACACGAGCAGCCAAGACCACGTAATCAGGGGAGTTGCAAATATCCCAGATCGAAGCGCCCAAGCTCTGCAAATAGGCCGACATACGTATCTTCCAATACGCATAGTTCGTCCCATCGAAAAACGGCGGTTTGCCCACGCCGCGATCCATGTCGCCTTCGGTGGATCTGGAACCGGCTAAGGTGGAAGATCCTTAACCCGCTCCGATACCAATTGAAGGACCGAGAAGCTACCCGAAAGCGACCAGAGGGGGGGTGAATGGGAGCTTCAAAAATTTCCTTTCGGAAACTAGATGCCACTGTCCCAAGATCAACCCCAAAATCGAAACCTAGAGCTTGCTAATGTCCACGACCCTAGATGTAGGGTGGATGCTTCCTAGAAGCACAGCGGGACACTAGACCACCCTAGAAAGCCAACCCAAAAGACGGAACTCAAATCCGATCAAGAACGAACGAACCGCGAACGAAGACGCGCGAAACTGCAGCGACCGGACTCTGGCCTGCGTCCGGTCAGCAGGGACCGGACGCGTCCGGTCGTCAGAAAACAGCTCTGGGAGCTCTCTGTTCGCGACCGGACGCACGGAGCTCAAGCGTCCGGTCGTTCACTGAGCGTCCGGTCAGATGAGACAATGACACGGGAACAGTGCAAGCGTAGCGTCCGGTCGAAATGCAAACAGAGCGTCCGGTCGAGAGCGTCCGGTCAGTACGCAGAAAAGCTTGGCGCCGTGCTCAACGACCGGACTCTGAAAGCGTGCGTCCGGTCAGCCCGACAGAGCGTCCGGTCACCCCGCGACTGCACTGAAACTCCGGCGATTCAACCCGATCTCCTCCGAATCAAGTGCTCTAGGCTTGGGATTCGATCTGAGGAGTCACAAGGAGGTTAGTGAGCTATCTCTAAGAGATCATGGCTCGAACCTAACTCCAAATCGGTGAATCGAAGGAATTCGGGGGAAAGAAGAAAAAGAGACCCGAAACTAAAACTTGATCGATCTCCTAGACCGTGAGGTTAGAGATGATTTCTTTCGGTGGAAAGAAGTGCCTCACGATCTAGAGCAACTCAGTTCAAACGGAATCGTGAAAGATGGACCGAGCACAAAGATCAAGCGACGGGAAAACTCAAGGCACAAAGCAATCCGCGAAGAACATGATGAACATGAAATCAAAACGCGAATTCACACCAAGAGATGGGATCCAAGGTGAGGATACGGCCTCACTTCCTCGAATCAACAGTACACAGAGTGGAGTCTCTCTGCGGATCTCAACTAGCTAAAGCAGGGGTGTGGGAGAGTGGAAACCCTAGGAAATGAAAGCTCTAACTGAGATTGAGATAGGGAGGAGGGTGTCTCCCCTAGACTACTTATACTAACCTAGCCTAAGTCTATTTCCTACTCTACCCCTCTCTACTCTAATTTACAGAGCGGACCAGCCTAACCCTAAGGCTATTCTAGTCCACCCGCTGGTGGTAGGTAGATCCGACGGCCACGCCCGCACGGTCTTCCGCGTCGCCTCCACGCAACCTTTAGATCGCCGCCACGTGCCGCCACCACTCTGCACCCCCGGTTTTGCGGCCCAAACCGGGAAACCAGCCTTTTCCATCAGCCCCCGGTTTTGAGGCCCAAACCGGGAAACCAGCCTCCAGCCCGAGTTTTGTGGCCAAACTCGGAAACCGTCCGCGCCCGAGTTTTGAGGCCCAAACTCGGAAACCGGCCCACGCCCAGGTTTTGAGGCTCAACCTGGAAACCGTCGCGCCCAGGTTTTGTGGCTCAACCTGGAAACCCAGCACCCAGGTTTTGAGGCCCAAACCTGGAAACCGTCCACCGTTGGTTTTTCCCGGGCTCTACCAACAAACCGGCGTCGTAGAGGGGATGCACCGCCTGTGCACCCCTTCCACCGACATGATCGCACTTCTCCGCCTGTCGCTGTCGCAGGCTGCCAGCCACCACAGCTGATCCTCCGGCCTCCAGTCCATCAGTCCAAGTCCACGTCCGCCCTTCACCGTCCGATACATCGGCATGGCACGTCCGCCGCACGGCACGCCCATCCTTCATCGCGCCCGGTCCGTCGGCACGGCACGTCGCAACTTGACCTTCACCCGCCATCGATCACTGTCTCCGTGCTCGACACCTGCACAACACAAGCCAAAGAACATGCGCATCATCTCCATTGACAATCACTCATCACACAGAGACTCGGCATACACCCATGTATCCGCACTTTTCTGTCACAGAGGACCAGCTGGAGTCTTTGAGGGATGACGAGTTGGTGATGCTCGCCAACCGGTTCTCGCGGTTCCACAACAACCGCATGAACCATCGCCGCGGAGGAGGACGCTCAGGATGCTTTGAGTGCGGCGACCCCGACCACTTCATCGCCAACTGTCCCAAGAAGAAGCACACAACTAGGAAGGGCGATCATGGGCACAAGTATGACTCTGGCAAGCGCAAGGAGAAGTACGTCCCCGCGAGGCACAAGCGGAGGGGCGGCTTCGACAAGGAGTACATCAAGAAGAAGTACTTGGAGAAGGCCTAGGCTGAGCAGCGTGCGTTCTTCGCCACGCTCAGCGACGTCGATGGCTCGAATGACGACTCCGCTTGCTCAAGCGATGACGAGTCCGAGAAGAAGAAGAGGATCGAGGACAAGCTGAACGGTCTCTGCTTCTTCGCCGACGACGACGGCCTCTGCACCATGGCCCTTGGTGATGAGGTTGACGGCAAGCTGGAGGACTCCCCTTGGAACGACAACGACGATGACACCTCCCAGGTATCTCTCACCCACGACGACCTTTCTGCTGAGGTCGAGAAGCTTACTGCCGCCTTGCTTAGTCAGGATAAGTTGCTTAGGCATGCTGCTAGAGAGCGCAAGGAGTTTAGGCAGAAGTGGGAGGACACGGTGAGGGAGCTTGAGTTTGCTAAGTCCACCGTGGTCGTTTCTAAGGAGGTGGAGTGTGAGATGTGCACCAAGCACATGACTGACCTTCTCACTTTGAGAGGTAAGTATGTGGCTTTGGTAGGAGAGGTGGATGAGCTCCGGGCTAGACCCCTGTTGTTGGGTGCATGCAAGTCTTGTCCAGTCTTGCAAACCGAGTTGGTAGAGAAGGATGCCAAGATTGAGTCTCTTGGGAAGGCCAGCTCGGGTAGCACTTGTGTGACTAGGTGCGCTTTGTGTGAGGGTTTGGAGATGGAGATCACTAATGTGAAGCATGACAAGATGCAAACCGAGGAGGAAAACACATACCTTTGGACCATCTTGTCATGGGTGTCTAGCGGTGAGCCACAGCTCGGGATGATGATCTCCTAATTCAAGCGAGCTACTGGAGGTCCTGGTGTAGGTTTTGCTCCGGGGGTTGATGTTTCTGCTTTTGGAAAGATTGGAGAGTCGAGTGGTCTGAACCCGAGTGAGAAGCCCAACTCCACTACTACTCCCAAACTTACCAAGCTTCCACCCAAAGAGCCCTTCAAGCCTAACACCAAGGATGGGGTGTTTGAAGAACCCCCACGAGCTCCACCCAAGAACCAGCAATGGGCTCCTAAACCCAACCCCCTGAAAAACAAGCTGGACACAATGCCACCCATTCAGGAGGAGCTTATGCCACAGAAGGGCAAAGTGATCCACACCCACAACCGTGTGTACCAACAACCCCCTTTGAGAGCGGTGAGGTACCATTGTGAGCACTGTGGGAGAGATGGACACTTGAGTGAGTTCTGCTTTCGGCGCAAGAGAGAGGCACGCCGTGCTAGGGAGATGAACAATCTGGACATATACCATCCTTTCCATGATGTACATGTGCCGAATGTTCAGAGGAGAGCTGCTAGGCCTAGAGGTCCAGAACCTCAAGTACCTAGGTCTAGGCCGCGAGGAGGTCGTGCCCGGCGGGAGCCTGCAGTTGAAGGCTATGGACCCCGTGGCGGTGGCTTTGTTGTAGAGCGTTTTCCCCCACCGCGTTTTGAGTATCGCGGTGAGCGCTCCTTCCCCAGCGGACCATGTTTTCCTGTGCGTGGTGATCGCTTTCCCCGTAGACGTACCAGGAATGGTTTTTCTGCTAACCGTTCTTTTGAGCAGCCGGCCCAACACTGGTATTCCCCTTACTTCTCTAACCCCAGTGTTGGACCGTATGCTCACCCTATGTCTTTTTATTGATGTAGGTAAAACGATTGGAGGACGTTTGGTTGGTGGATTCCGGTTGCTCAAGGCACATGACCGGAAACGCCAAGTGGTTCTCCAGTCTCAGTCCAGTCGCCGGAAAGGAGTTTATTACCTTCGGCGACAATAGCAAAGGTAAAGTGTTGTCTCGTGGGTCGGTGCGAGTTAATGAGCACTTTGTGTTGCGCGATGTTGCTCTTGTTTCTAACTTGCATTTTAATCTTCTTTCTGTTTCGCAACTATTTGATGACGACTATGAGATTCGTTTTAAGCCGAATCTCAGTCGTATTTTGGATCCTCAGGGCAATCATGTTTGTGTGATTTTGCCCTTTGGGAAAGTCTTTCGTGTGGATTTCTCGGAGTCGTTTGGAGTTTCTCGTTGTCTTTTGGCTGGACCTTCCTCCTCTAATCTTTGGAAGTGGCATAGGAGACTGGGACATTTGAGCTTTGACTTGCTTGCAAGACTTAGCTCACTTGGCCTAATCCGAGGATTGCCCAAGTTGTCGATGGAGAAGGATCTTGTTTGCCATTCTTGTAGACATGGGAAGATGGTTGCCGCTCCCCACCATCCAGTGACTCAGGTCATGACACAGCGCCCTAGAGAGCTTTTACACATGGACCTTGTTGGTCCGGCTCGGGTGAGCTCAGTTGGGGGGAAGTGGTATGTACTTGTTGTTGTTGACGACTTTTCGAGGTATTCGTGGGTCTTCTTTTTGTCTGAGAAGACTGAGACTCTCTTTTGCTCGCAATCTGATTTTGCGTCTTCAGAACGAGTTCCCTTTGAACTCGATGTGAGCTATTAGAAGTGATAATGGTTTCGAATTCAAGAATTCGGATTTTGAGAAGTTTTGTAACCCTTTGGGTTTGGAGCATCAGTTTTCTTCCCCCTACACACCGCCCCAAAATGGTGTTGTAGAGAGGAAGAATCGGACCCTTGTAGAGATGGCCAGGACGATGCTCGATGAGCATAGGACTCCTAGGCGATATTGGGCCGAAGCTATGAACACTGCATGCTATATTTCCAATCGCATTTTTCTCCGAGCCTTCTTGAAAAAGACTTCTTATGAGTTGCGATTTGGGAGACAGCCCAAGGTGAGTTATTTTAGAGTCTTCGGTTGCCACTGTTTTATATTGAAGAAAGGCCACCTGGACAAATTTGAGTCTTGCTCTTCTGACGGTGTATTTTTGGGTTATGGCACTCACACTAGAGCTTATCGTGTACTTAACCTTGATACTAACCGAGTCATGGAGACATCTGATGTCACCTTCGACGAGACCATGGTTTGTCCTTCTTCCCGTTTTGAGCGTGTAGGTGATCATGAGGTTGGTGAGCCTCTTTTTGATGACGAGGATGAGGGTGCTGAAGGTATGGATGATCCAACACCCCCTCCACCTGCTGTGCTGCAAGGAGCGGCTTCTACGACGACTCACGGCCCCGACACGTCTTCTTCCTGGGGGCCATGGGATCCGCCACCCCGAGCGGTACCTTTTGTACCCGGGGAGGCACCAGCTATTGTTGAGGGGGAGGTCACTTCTGCTCGGGAGGCGCCACGACACATTCAGCGCCAACACCCCCCTCAGCAGATGATTGGCAGCATCGACGAACGTGTCACTCGGTCCAGGTCTCAAGTCTCTCACTTTGCTCATTCTGCTTTTGTTGCTGATTTTGAGCCCCGAGATGTTGGACACGCTTTGACGGATCCGGATTGGGTCAATGCCATTGTATCCATTCCATTTAGTTTAGGTTTTCTTTTATCAAATCCATATCATGTTTAGTTCCTTATATGCATTCATGTCATTTGCATCTAAACGAAAAAAAGAAAAAAAATAATAAAATATTCCTCACTATGATCACTCTTTCGTCTCTTTTTGGATAAATCTCTTTTATACTTTCATGCTACCTTTGTTTATGCTAGTATATTTTGGTTTGAAGGTACTTCCCTGGGGTACTTTCATAGGCTTTTTTAAATTAAGCGTGGTGCTTAGGTTAAATAGTCTACCTTAATCAAATTAGACACGGAGTTTGGTTTGATTATTGATCTGAAATTAGCTTGTGTAGACATTTGTTATTTTGTTGGACTAACCCCTGCAGAAAACTCTAAATACACTTTGGGAAAGTTCTGAGATGAATTCACATCAGAGATGAAGCAAGGCATATGGTGAACTGCATAATGAAGACTCAGCTCATTCATCATTGATGAAAGAACTGTGAGTATTAAAGTTTATTTCAATCTATCTTCTACTACAAGTTATCTTTTGCCTTGAACCATGTTAAAATGCAGCCAACACATAAGATACTAGGCTATGCTAAAGTAATCCTAAAATCATCTTTTCATTAGCATGGATGAATAATACATAAGTTATGGATAACAACCCATATTTCAAATTCAGTGCGATCCTTCGGGTATGTGTCCACTAACATTTGTAGGAGATGAGGTTTTCTTATTCATGGTGTGAACTTAAAGAATCAAAATCCAACCTATGGATAGACAAAACTCATCATCAGACAAGACACTAGTGATGTTGAAGGCAACCAAACATTGAGCCATCCCAAGGCTTAAGCTGCGACACTTATGACGAGCAGGATGCAACTCACCCCGTATGGGTCAATCTATGCCTACGCTCATCATTGTCGAAGACATCAACACTGACACCAACAACAAATATCAGGGTGACGATATGCCACTACATTATAAAATCTATGTGTCGTCCAAAGGAAGTCTGTTGGTGGTTCACTATGAAGACAAGCAGTGGAAGTTCTCCTCACTTCTAATCATTGCAACATAAGAGCTAGTTTGGGGTATGAGGTGGAACGACTTCAACAACAACAAGGTCTACAAATTCAACTCATGAATATGTTGTTGAAGAAATTCGGACATCCACCTACTTCACAAGACAGCTTGGGAGAGACACAATTCCGTTGTCTAGATCTGCTTCACGATCAAGGGTAGGAAGGAGAAATCCAGCTTCAAGACACTTTGACCTCCTACTCACCACTTTGATTAGTACAAGCCACTAGACGTTGCCCCAGCATAGAAGAATAATATGATCCATCACTCATTCTTGGAAGAACATTCTTGAACACCACCAAAGTTGTCATCTATGTCGGACCTGGAGACATCCACTTTTCGATCTTCGATCAAAAGGATTGCTGCTTCATCAACAACTACACCATTTATGAGCAGCCGAAGGAAACCAAGAGAAGACGTTGACTCAGCCAACAAAGGAAGAACCAACTGCCAGGAATTGAGGGGGACATCACGAAGGATGAAGCCACTGCACTGCAAGAATTCAGACATGGAGAGATAGTACCTGAGCCTACAAATCAAGAGAATAGTGGACAAAGTCTCCATCGTCTGGACCTATTGAGAGCAAGACTCATCTGGCCCACTGTGAGATAGACAAGAGAAGACAAGCCATTCATGAACAACAACCAGCTAGACAAGAGAAGCTTCCACAAGGTGGTTCAACACAATCACTCTTCAATGATAAAGTAACATTTCAAGGTAAGTGACCATCACTTTAAAAGCTTCTCTTTGATTCTGGTATGTGCATACATAAAGAACCAAACATGTTTAAGTTGCACCTCACTTGATCCAACCTAATCAACTCAACATGTTCAGTTCTTTACTCTTTATTCATGGCTTTACTCTCTTGAATCTCACTATCTCACTATCTAAATGAGCTAAAATGTTGTGCATCCAACCTTTGGAAGATGATATATCACAATCATGAAAAGATCGACACATTCTGCATAGAATATCCTTCCTTGGGTTAAGTAATCTGATCTATTAAATATTTTTAAGATGCTACTTTCATGCTCATCTTATGATCTTATCACTCATGATTGAATAGAACACATAAACAACAAGTTTATCTTGTGCAATGTGTCTAAGGTTAGAGAGGAATGAACAAAACTTTTGGTTCTGTTGGTGTTTTTCCACCAACAGAGCCTATGCACTTGATCTCTACCTTGTCTTTATGAGCAGGACACACTTCTGAGCAAAATATGGAGGGGTTTGTCAACTCCCAAATTCTACAGAGTGAAGGTCCTGCATCTACAAGAACATGCACACTGAGCAAGATGCTGCCAGTTTCCACAATCAATGTTTCACTTCAAATTGTTGGGCGAACAAAGAACATGAGTGACACCATATCAAGAGGTGTAGTTATCAAGGTCTATATATTGGAATCAAATGATGCACCTCAGGAATGAACATGGTGAGAAGTCCTGTTCAGAGGACTTAAAACATTGAACCCTCGTCGAAAGGTAAATCGGTAGTTATCCATATTTATCTTTTCTGCATTAGTTTCCATTTTGCATATTTACTTTCCATCGTCATCTCTCCATAGCATATTTACTTCTCTGCATCAGCATTACATAAAAAAGAAAATAATTTACTTATTGCACTACATCATAAAACCTAAAGTCCCATGTGAATAATTCTGTGATGTGTAAAAACCCACATGAAATATTCACTATGGTGGCATAAAAATAAAAATAAATATGCATTCATTTTGTTAAGTTGTCATTGCATCATATAAATATATAAAAAAATATTGAGAAAGAGATCTTACTGAAACTCTGGACAACTAAGGCTTGAGTGGCCAACCACTAACGCTTAATCTGTCCCACAAGTTTTGTTGTCTATTTGAGTTTCACAGGATGAAAAGACTAAGAAAAGCTGACGAGCAAGTGGATGTTCCATACACTGTTGGAGCACTATTTCAACAACCATGAACATCAATCAATGCTCCGATAGAGGAAGAACATTTTCACTGCGAGTCTGCTACATTGCAAGATCAAACGACTACGTCAATATTCAGCTTGGGGGAAACCATCCCCATGTATCCAGGTAAGTATCTTTATCCTCTTAAGTTTTTCTTTTTATAAATAAATTCAAAATACAAAAAAATGTGAGCACATGAAGGCTCACCCTTAAAAAGAAAAAGAACAAAAATATTCGGGCACATGAAGGCTCGATACGATCGAAGGGATTAGCTTGGGGGAGATGCACCTCTGTTATCTTCGTAATTCAGGTATGTCTTACTACTATCTTAATATTTTTAAGTAATATATTATAGTATGTGTTAGATTTAATAAATAAAGCATGTCTAATCTGAAGAACTCTCTCTAATTTTTTAAAATGGAAATGATGAATAGTTGCTCTATTGTATTTCTTTCTAGTACCTAGCCTTTAAGCATGAGTTCTCTTAAGTTTAAAAATTAATGATGCCTTAAAATAAAATTACATATATGGGTAGCAAATGCTTGATCCAGAGTCTAGGTAATTGACATATATGATATGTGATGATCTGAGCTACTGTTATCTTGTTCTAAAACAACACTAGAGTTCCGGAGAGTTTCCAATATTAATATGACAAATAATTGTATTGAGTTAAATTAAGCTTTGTTGACCCTGTGAGAAGTTATCATACTATTGAATTGAGACCACTTACACATTTCATCAATCTTCCGCATAAATGCTCATGATTATCTGTTTCTATCCTCTCAAAAGTTTGTTGGAAGCATATGGCTATTGAGAAAAAAAAGAAAAAAATCCGAGGAAATAAAAAGGGACAAGTGTTTGAAACCTCAAAAAGATAGATCCCGAGGAAATAAAAAGGGACAAGTGTCCGGAACCTCGAAAAAAAGAAGAAGAAAAAAATATATCAGAAAAATGGGCACGTGCCCGATAGTAGAATTAGTCTGATAGCCATGTGTTTCTAATAGACCAAAGAGAGTGATATATTCAAAAGAGCATCCGTCTCCATTTTCCATACACATGCACTTCTCGATTCAATGGTGTGGTTGACTTTCTCTTTGGATCCATTGTTTAATTTGACAACATATGTTCTTAAGCTTTTTGAAAATTCATAAAAACTACGGGATAATGGTGAAGTGAAAGAGCTAGAGACATAATGCTTGATTTGATCGTTCAATGTTCCAATTACTCAAGATTCAAGGTAAAGTACTAAGCCCGTGATAAATAATATGATATCTTTTTTCTAATCCAAATGAGAACTTTTGTTTGAATGCATGTGTACTTGTTAGAAATGCAGATATTGCAGCAACTCCTGATCCATTGTTGAGTTTGATTTTGCTAAGGGACTAGCAAAGGTTAAGCTTGGGGGAACTTGTTGACGCTCACTAATGCTCATAATTAACCATCAACTATTGCATGAAATGACACTAAATGAATCACAAAGCATAGTTGTAGGGTTTAAAACTAACAAGTTCCATGAGTTTTGGTGTTTTCACTTGTTTTGTAGGACATCCATGTTTTTACCATATAAAAGTATCTCAAGTGATGAAACAGAGCACACCATTGCGCAGAGCTCGTCGAGACGATCAAAACGGACATATGGTTTGCTACATTTGGAGTCCCGACGAGAGAGTCCTCGATGGATACGACTTGGAAGATTCTAGAACATTCCAGAAGACACGAGAAGGCGACCCACGGAAGGAGGGGCCCACCTGTCATAGAGGCAGACCGACCGGTCTCCCTCCTGGACCGACCGGTCTAGTTTTGGGCCCAAACTCGCCCCCCTTCGCATGACGCACTCCAACCAACCTCTTCAACACGTTTTGGCCCATTTAGGCCCAAGTGCATATGGCGAAGGATTTAGTACCACATCGCTTGCCCAAGGTGGAGGGGAGGCCAGGAGCCCCTATATAATAAACCCAGGACCCCCCTGAGGCAACACATCATCATAGAGGTGTAGAGGCGTCGCTCGAATGGATGACCTTTCTTCTCTATGTAATTAGGTTTAGATTTTGCAATGTAATAGCTTAGCTCTAGTCGGGAGTTAGGGAGAGCGGAGCTGCGCTCCGGTTCCGGAGGAGTCTTCAGAGTTTTGGTATGTCTTTGTATCTTTTCTTTATAAGACTTATGCTTTAATATATTTATCTTCTCTATTTACTTTATGCATTTCATATTATGATTAGTATAGCTGTTATTTTCTAGCATAGGATCTCCCCTTGTATCGAGTGCTCTAGTTATAGGCCATAATTAGAGTAGTAATCGATAGATTAGACTTGGTGTTTAGTCTATAGGTTACCTGAGGTTGCGCTCAACCCCACGGATAGTTGTGGTAGCCCCAGGTGGTGACAGCCCTGATGGCCGATGTATTCCACCATGTTCGGGTTGATGTTCGTAGGACCGTAGTCAGAGCTTCCCAAACCCCCTTCTCATCCCTTTCTGTGGTTGGTGTTCTGATGTCCCGAAGTGTTATTATATGACTGCTATATCTTTTCATCCTTGTTACCTTAGAACTCAAGTAATAGAGAAGTGCTTAGGAACCTTGATCTCTCCCGTTGTCCTCCCACTATAGTTATCTATACATTTATCATTAAATTCTCTTTATTGTGATTCCATTCAATATCATATCATTTATCAATTACTCCTGCTTTAGTCTAATTAGTACTCTAAGTTAGTAGATGCATGATAGTGAGTTATCAGATTCTTGACCCTAGCTCCCCAGTGGTAAAATATAAATAATGATCCCGGAATACTCCCGGTAAAATGCTACAATGGTGTTCTGTGCGCTTGCGGAATCTTTCATATTCTATTTGCACTAACGAACGTCAACAATCCTCTTTCTTAATTTCTTCTTGACCTTCACCTGACGAAGCAGCTCTTTGCTTGGCGTAGTACTCCATTGCAGCACGATCTCTCTTCTCATTTATTCTTTGCTCTAGCAATTTTACCAAAGTTTGCAGGGTAACCGAATCAACTTGCTTAATTTCAGACATACCTCTAGCATGTTTTTCTGTCCATCCTGAGCTAGGGGGAGTTTAGCACTTTTATGTCCTTCTTCAATTGGTATAGCTCTTTTATGTGTTTCAATTGGTATCCATCTTTTGGCATGGAGTGTAATTGGTATCATGAGCTTTGTTGCATGGCCTTAGTGTGTAGGCTTGCTTTTAGGGGGAGTCGCTTTTGTCTTGCTGCTTCTCCACGTGCTCCGAGTGTTTGTGCTCCATTTAGTTTTGAGCTTCTCCTTGTGTTTTTCTCAGTCGGTATCGAGCCTGCTAGTCGTGTTGAGCTGTTTTTGCCTCTCTTTTGAAGGACTAGCAGTTTTTGCTTGGTATTTTCGATTGGTATGGACCCTTCAGCTAGTTGCGTCGAGCCTCTTTGCCTCTGTCTTGAGGAACTAGCTGTTTTCACCAATTCTTGACTGTTTGTGATCAGTTTTGCATTCTTATGCATTGATTCAGCCTCAATTGGTATCGAGCCTTGAGCTAGTGGTGTTGAGCCTTTTCTGCCTCTTCTTGAGGACTAGCTCATCTTTGACTTGGTTGCGTCGAGCCGTTGCCCATGTCTTTGGGAACCAAGTCTTTTTGCTACATGTGATCGAGTTTTGCTCTTTGTTGAGTTGTTGCTCCGATCCTTTGCTTGGTTGCGTTGAGCCGTTGCCCATGTCTTTGAGGACCAAGTTTTCGGTTTTGGTATCTCAAACCATCTCTTGTGCCAAGTTTTTGTCAATTTAATCATCAAGGGGGAGAAAAAGGGGGAGAAATTTTGACCCAAGTGAACCCAAGTGGATAAGAACCTTGGATTCTTTTGTGATGATTGTTTGACAATTTTATTTGAGATTGGTTTTTGAATGCCTTTTGGGATTCATGAACTCCTATCTTCTCTTGTCTCTTCGGTTGTGTGGAGGCTTTGCCCGCTTTTCCCATTTCTTTCAGACCGAGAGCTTTTATTTGGAGTTTTCATGATCCTTCCTCATATCAAGTCGCCTTGTGTTTGCTTTTGCTTGGCTTTTGGGCACTTGAATGAGGCTTGCCTTCAAACCCTTCCTTTGTGGTTTTATTTTTAGTCAATGCATTCATCAAGGGGGAGATTGAGAATATATATGATGAATGATTGACTTTGTGAGGAAGGTTTGAGGCTTTTACCCTGTTGAGTCTATATCTAGTTATGCGCTTATTGTTATGACTAACCGGTGGCGTTGAGTTGTGGTGTTTCTGTGTTGGTGTGCGTGTGCAACATGTGTCTCTTGGCTGTGTTGATGTGCAGGTGTTGAGCTCGGATATAGTGGTCTATGGCGAGGTGAAGGTCAAGTAGAGACGTGCCGTGCCGACGGACCAGGAGTGGTGAAGGATGGGTGTGCCGTGCGGCGGACGTGCCATGCCGATGTACCTAGAGCGGTGAAGGGCGGACGTGAGCCTTGGACTGACGGACCAGAGGGCTAGAGGACCAGCTGTGGTAGCTGGCACGTGGCATCGGCAAGCGAGAGCACATGGTGATGTGCGATGCATCGGCCGAGTCGGGAGGAAGACGATGGCGTCGTGGCACTTGGCGGGAGGTCGGACACGGGCTTGCGTGCGGCGTGAGTGCCGTCGGCCGAGTCAAGAAGGAAGGCGAAGGCGTTATGCCGGCGTGGAGGCTGGACATGCATCGGCATCGGTGCCGGTGGTCGGAGTGTGCGAACCACATCCCGTCTACGGTGCGGGTTCGGTAGCTGACCCTCAAAAAGCTACCCTCGATGGTTTCCGAGTTTGGGCCTCAAAACTCGGGTGGCCAGTTTCCGAGTTTGGGCCTCAAAACTCGGGATGGACGGTTTCCAGGTTTGGGCCTCAAAACCTGGGCTGGCGAGTTTTCGAGTTTGGGCCTCAAAACTCGGGGTGGACGGTTTCCAGGTTTGGGCCTCAAAACCTGGGCTGGCAGGTTTCCCGGTTTGGGCCTCAACACCGGGGGAAGCACCAAAAGGACGGTCGATGCGTGGCGGCGTGGAGAGGCTGGCGCGGCGGCGAAGCTATCCACGAGGAAGGCGCGGTGGTCCACATGACGGCACGTGGTGGCATCAGGGAGGTCGTGTCGAGGCGAAGCTACCGGATGTGCGGGCGTGGCCGTCGGATGGAAACTACCAGAGTTGGACGGCTTTACCCCTAGGGGGTATTTGGGTTGAGTGCTTAATGTAAGGGCGTTTTGGTCTTCGAACGTGCGCCTATATATATCTGGGGGCTGCTAGGGCAGCCTCATCCCTTGGAATCCTTGGGAGGCGTCACTCTCATTTTGTTTAGGTGAGAGGAGGCTAGGGTTAGGGAGAGACCGGCTCTTGTTCTTGAGCTTTTCGCCATCCACGTTTTGTACTGCGAGGAGTGGCTTGTAACCCGACACCGATTGCTTAATCAATCATCTATTCCTTTGAATCCAAGGATCAAATTCGTGCTTTGATTTGTCTTGCGATTTTGTTCTTCGCGTTTGCACGTTCTCCTCTTTCGATCTTCATGAGAATTCTTGTTTCGAGGGAAGATTGGCAAATCCGTTTGAACCATCTTGTGTAGCTTCGTGAGAGTCTTCTTTCTACCGAAGGAATTTCTCTAATTCCTCACGAACTCACAGATGGGGCGGATTTTGTTTTGGGATCGAGTTCTTGCCCGTTCTTCACCGTTTTCTTCGACTCACCGATTGGGAGTTATGTTCGAGCCATGATCTCTTAGGAGTAGCTCACTAACATCCTTGTGATCCCTCACACGAAATTTGAGCCCTAGTGCTTTTGATTTGAGGGAGATCGGGTCGATTTGGTGGATGAACAGAGGGCTAGTCGGGGTGACCGGACGCTGCTTCATATCGACCGGACGCACCTTGACAGAGTCCGGTCGTTGAACACACGCGCAGTCCAGTTCGCGCGTGGTGACCAGATGCTGGCCTGGACTTGACCGGACGCACCCCGCGCTGAGTCCGGTCAGCTCCAGAGAGTGTTTTGCGTGACCGGACGCTCGGGAATAACTTGACCGGACGCACTGCTTCTACTGTTCTCCGTGCAGCTGTGACCGGTAGCTGAGTCCTGTGCTGACCGGACGCTCCTCCTCCTAGAGTCCGGTTAGTTCCAGAGAGCTCCCGAAACGATTTTTCTCTGACCGGACGCGTCCGATCGATCCTGACCGGATGCACCTCAGAGTCCGGTCAGTGTAGTGTTTGCGCGTTTTCGTCCGTATCTTTTGCGTTCGAGCTCTGATTTGAGATCCGCTTTTTGCATTGGATTCCCGACTCTGTGCTCTACAGAAACCGGGCTTCCCGCTTTGCGAAAAAGCCTGAATCCCCCTCGCATTGCTCGGGGGAGGTTGAGGTTACTCAAACTCCATCCTGTCACTAGTTGACTCGCGTGGATTTGGGTGAGGGAGCTTTTGTGGTGTCCCGCTGTGTTCCTAGGGAACATCCACCCATTCTCTTGGGTCGTGGACATCACGCATGTTGGCTTTGCTCTTGGGGTTGATTCTATTGGGACAGAGGCCGTAATTTCGAAAGAAATTTTTTAGGCTCCCATTCACCCCCCTCTGGTCGCCTTGCTTTAGCATTTTCGGTCCTTCACCTATGCATAAGCAATCAGAAGCTTGAAGCATCGGTTTCGGTCTTGCACTACATGGCTCAAGTTTAACTCAAGGTGCAATGAGAAACGGTCTCAATACCTTGATGTGCTGACAAAGCAATCCCATCTCGATCTTTTCAACTTACTTAAACTTAGTTCTAGTTAAGCAGAATATAAACACACCAAGCAAGTGAAAGACTCAGAACTAGAGACATAGCAACCTAGCATATATGAAATAGCACAAGTGACCTCAACACATTCTAAACATGCTAGTTGCCAATCTCAATGGTGAACAAGTTTCAAGTTTTATGTTCAATTAAGCATATTCACCATTCTGAAAAGTAGCTCAGCTCACAACATGTATAATGTGATAAAAAAGAGCCTAAGCTACAAGCATCATCATTAAAACATCGGAGCATACATTAATCAAAGCAAAAGTTCATTCTAGAAACTATAGACATGAAACTTGAAAATGCAAAGTGTATACATGATGAGATGCATGCAAAGGTCAGTATCGGAGTAAAGACGCTAAACTGAAAGAAAAAGAAGCAGAAAACTAAACAAAAACCCTACAACCCAAAACAAAAGGGAAAAGTCAGTCTATGATACATCAAAATGCTTCCCCCATCTAAAAGGGAAAACACACACCAAGCGCACCTCTCAACCTAGCAAAAGTTGAGAGATCCAAAGGCTTGGTGAAAATATCCGCAACCTGGTTATGGGTGTCTACAGGCCTAAGATCAATGTCGCCTTTCTCGTAGTGATCACGAAGAAAGTGAAAGCGAACATCGATGTGCTTGGTCTTGGAGTGAAGAACAGGGTTCTTTGCTACACTAATGGCAGAAGTGCTATCGCAAAGCAAGGGGACCCGACTAAAGTCTAGACTAAAATCACGCAATGTAGCAACCATCTATAAAAGCTGTGAAGCACAAGAAGCAGCGGCAACATACTCGGCTTCAGTAGTAGACTAGGCTACGCAAGACTGCTTGCGAGAAGACCACGAGACCAGTGAAGAACCAAGAAACTGACAAGTCCCAGAAGTAGACTTGCGCTCAAGCCGACAGCCGGCAAAATCTGCATCGGAATAACCACAAAGCGAAAGAGTCGAAGAGGAAGAATACCAAAGCCTGAATTCAGGAGTGAATCAGAGGTACCTCATGATGCGCTTGACTGCTTGCTTGTGGGAAGTCTGAGGGGACGACTGGAACGAGCGCACAGACACACTGAAAATTGTATGTCTGGCCTCGTAGCCGTCAGGTACAGGAGTGAGCCGATCATGCTCTTGTACTCCTTCTGGTCAACTGCCTCTCCATCCTGGTCCATGTCCATCGCAATCGTCGTCGCCATGGGCATCGTAAGAGGCTTGGCCTCGCCCATGTCGAACTTCTTCAGGATGTCCTTCGTGTATTTGCCTTGATACACAAACGTCCCGTCTCGGGTTTGCTTGATTTGCAACCCGAGGAAGAAGGTCAACTCACCCATCATACTCATCTCAAACTCCCTGCTCATAATATCTGCAAACTTGGCAACAAGTGCATGAGAGGAGCCACCAAAGATGATATCATCCACGTAAATCTAAACCAAAAGGGTGTCGTTGCCTTGCTTGAGGAGAAACAGAGTCTTATCTACTCTTCCCATTTTGAAACCCTTCGAGAGCAAAAAGTTTTTCAAACGCTCATACCATGCTCTCGGGGCTTGTTTCAAACCATACAAAGCTTTTGAAAGTTTGAAGACATGGTTTGGAAACTTGGGATCCTCGAAACCAGGGGGTTGTTTCACATAAACCTCTTCCTCTATATATCCATTCAAGAAAGCACTCTTAACATCCATCTCGTGAAGCTTAAAACCCTTTGAAGCTGCAAAAGCTAGAAGGATCCTAATGACTTCTAAACGGGCTACAGGGGCAAAGGTTTCCTCCTAGTCTATCCCCTCTTTCTGGCAAAAACCCTGGGCTACTAATCTAGCCTTGTTCCTCACTACCATCCCATCCTCACCCTGTTTGTTTTTGAAAACCCATTTGGTACCTATAGGGTGGCATTCTGGTGGAGGTGGAACTAGGGTCCAGACTTGATTTCACTCAAAGTTCTCTAACTCCTCATGCATGACATTGACCCAATTAGGATCAAAAAGAGCGTGTCCAACATCTTTGGGCTCAAAAGAAGCAACGAATGCAGAATGAGAAAAGTGTGAGTTTTCATACGCTCGCGACCACGTGACTCACTGGTCGATGTTGATGATCATCTGTTGCGGGGGATGGGCCTGCTGAATGCTTCGGGGTGCCTGCCTCACCGAAGTTGCCTCCCCCTCACTAGATGTTGTCGCTTCCTCAGGTGCAACGAGTCCTCGCTGGAGAGGTGGCTCAAGAGGACCCCAAGTAGTCGAAGTAGTGGGATCTGGTCCTCGAGCTGAAGTCGTCGTCGCAGGGTCGACACGGGCAGCCAGTGGAGTTGGCTCGGGATCACCCCAATCGGCATCGTCCTGCTCCTTCTCCATGAAGATCAACTCTCCAATCTCTGGATCTCCTGCAACATCAAAAGTAGAAGAAACACAAGGCATAGTCTCATCGAATGTGACCTCGCAGGTCTCCACATCCGGTTAGTCTCCAGGTTAAGAACTCGATAAGCACGTGAATGCAAAGAATAACCAAGAAACACACTGTCAAAAGAGCGAGATTCAAATTTATCCAAATTGCCTTGCTTCAGGATGAAGCACTTGCACCTAAACACCCGAAAATGAGACACCTTGGGTACCCGTCCAAAACGCAACTCATAAGAAGTCTTTTTCATGAAAGCTTGAAGAAAGATGCGATTTGAATCATGGCAAGAGGTGTTGATCGCCTCGGCCCAAAAACGCCTAGGAGTCCTATGCTCATCGAGCATCGTCCTTGCCATCTAAAAAAGGGTCCGGTTCTTGCGCTCAACAACACCGTTCTGCTGAGGGACATAAGAAGAAGACAACTGATGCTCGATTTCGTCAGAAGAACAGAAAGAGGCAAACTGCAAGTTAACAAACTTAGTACCATTATCGCTACAAATAGCTCTAATGGTATCAGGGGGAAACTCAGTTTTCAACCTCAAAATCAAGTCTCGAGCAAAAGGAAAGGCTTCATCCTTACCCTCCATAAAGAACACTGAATGCATCTTGGCCCCTAGTGGGTTTTGGTGATTGGATGAAACACAAGATTACTGTGACTAACGTGTGTTTTGCAGAAATAGGGATGAGTTAGGTCACGGTAATGGCGACGATACGGGCATATGGAGTTCATGTTCCCTAGCGATGGAAATCATTTCGGTTTTCAAAGGACGGACAACGAAGACGGTGGTAGACTAGGCTAAGTGTCATATGGTGTTGGAGGACACTTAGGTAGTCATAGGTCTTTGTTTTTCCTTTGGCCGTACTATAAAGGGGAGCGTGAATCAGTAGCTTGACCTAGATGAGTCTATTGAGGTAGGTGTGGTGCACACTTGTTATTTCATAGCCCTAGGTAGCTCAGAGAGATGCCTTATGTCATGAGGATGAAAAGTCATTAAGGCCGTGTCGCGATCTGAGTTGGTTTTGCCCTTGAAAAGGGCATCAGACGCTGGCCTGGTGGGCATCGGACGCGTCCGATGCTCACTCAGACTAGGGTTTAGTCTGGTGCGTGGCATCGGACGCTCCGGTGTTGCCACATCGGACGCGCCCGTGCCACTGTTCACTTGCAAGTGAATTTGGGGCAGCACCGAACGCGGCATCGGACGCTGAGGGCCAGCGTCCGATGTCCATCCAGAGAGGTTCCAGAAAGGGTAAAATCACAACGGACGCGTCCGTTGTGATGGCATCGGACGTTGCCCAGCGTCCGATGCTCCTTTAACATGTCTGACAGGTTGTACAGTTGACCGTTGGTCGAGGTCATCGGAGCGTCCGATGCTAGGCATCGGAGCGTCCGATGCCCCCGTAGAAGCACCTGTTCAGTGCTCTATTGGATGGCCGGTTGGGGGAGTATTTATACTCCCCCTCCTCCATTAGAGTGTTCTTGCCACTTCCATCTGCTGAGAGACACATTGTGAGTGTGAGAAAGTGCAAGAGCCCTAGTGAGGTTGAGTGAATTGCTAATTGAGAGAATTAGTGACCTCCTAGTGAGAATTGAGTAGCAAGTGTGCATCCATCCATCTCTTTGGCCTTGTCTTGGTCAAGTGAGAGTTTTAGCTTGTTACTCTTGGTGATCGGCATCACCTAGACGGCTTGGTGGTGATCGTGAAGCTTGGAGAGCATCCGGTGGCATTGTGGATGACCCAAACAAGCTTGTGACCGGTAGTGAGCGATTCACCAGGCCGGAGCGGTGAAGAATCAGCTCATAGTGAGCACTTGATCCTTGCGCTGATCAAGGGGGAGTGATACCCTTGCGCGGGTGCTCCAACGAGGACTAGGGGGTGTGCCGACACCTCGATACCTCGGCAAAAAGATCGTCTTGTCATCTCTACTCCCTTACTTACGCATTTACCTTTGAGCAATTCAATTCCGCATTATACTTGTTGTTCATTCATTGTTGAATTGCTTTGCTAGAGTAGAAGTGGAATAGACATTATCTTTTGTGCGGTAAGATAGAAAGAAACACACTTCTAGGCACAAGGGGTTAATTGGGCTTAATAGGTTTTAATTCTTCCTAAAGTTTTAGAAAAGCCCAATTCACCCCCCTCTTGGGCATCTTGATCCTTTCAATTGGTATCGGAGCCTCGTGCTCTCGATTTAGGCATAACCGCCTAGAGTTAAGATGTCCGGGGGTGATGGACCACCTCCCATGTTCGAGGGAGATGACTTCCCATATTGGAAAATCCGTATGGAGTCGTACCTAGAAGAGGTTGATGTGAAATGCCGCCAAGCCGCGATTACCGGCTTTGCCAAGCCCAAGGAGGGCACAAGCCTAACTCCTAATGAGGAGGAAAATGAGAAATGGAATGCAAAAGCCAAAAACATCCTTTTTAGAGGCATTTGCATGGATGTGTTTAACCGCGTCCGGAACCACAAAAATGCCCATGATCTATGGGAAAACATTTGTGCACTCCATGAGGGAACCAAGTGTGAGCGTGAGGAGCATTATCATTTGGTTATGCAAAAGTTACATTCGTTTGATACGCTTGCTCATGAAAGTGCAAATGAAATGTACTCACGCTTAAATGTTCTTGTAGAAGAGCTAAATGGACTTGGCCTCACACAAATGCAACCATCCGATGTTGTGAGGAAGATTCTTTGTGTTCTTCCAATTGAGAAGTTTGGACACATTGTGACCGTGCTACATCAAAGTGATCTTTCCACCGCTACACCAACACAAATCTTGGGAAAGATCAATGCTCATGAGATGTACATGCACATCACACCAAGTGGTGGATCCTCCAACGACAAGAAGAAAGACTTGGCCTTCAAAGCAAGCCATGACAAGAAGGGCAAGTCCAAGACAATTGAGGTACACCATGAGAGCTCAAGTGATGAGGAAATGATACAAACATTGCTCTCATGGTGAGAAGAACCACAAAGATGTTGAAGAAGCTTCACAAGAATGGAGTCAACTTTGACTCAAGAAAGAAGAAATTCTTCACAAGTAGCAAGAGAAGGCCAATCTCCGAAATGGATTGCTACAATTGTGGTGAACTTGGCCATCTTGCTCATCAATGCACCAAGCCCAAGAAAGAGAGCTACAAGAACAAGAACAAGGGCAAGAAATATGACTCATCTAGCAAAGATGAGAAGAAGAATGAGAAGCCCTACAAGAAGGATGGCAAGAAGGAGAAGCAATACCACAAGAAAGGTGGCAAGGCTTACATTGTTGGTGATTGGCTCACCGATATTGACTCCTCCGGTGGATCATCAAATGAAGATAGTGATGATGAGAAGGAGAAGGTGTCCGCTCTAGTCATTGGGACCTCTACACCACCACCGCCACCATCGCCATCATCCTCTACACACCTATGCCTTATGGCAAAGGGTGATCGGGAGGTACAAAGTGATGATGACTCTATTGATAGTGATAGTGATGGTGAATTTGAGGCACCCTCTTATGATGAACTTGTTGCTTTGCTTAACAACTATTCTAAAATCATAAGAAAGACTAGAGCCAAGAATGATAGGCTTGTTAGTGACAATGGAGCTCTTGTTGAAAAATATAACAATGCTACACATGCTAATGATGAGCTTCAAAATGAACTTGCTACTATGTCATCATCTATCAAGGAGCTCAAGTCCTCTAACAAGGAGCTCGAAGTTAAAAATGAAAAACTTGATAAGATGCATAGTGATCTTAATACTAGCTATTCTTTGCTCAAAGAAAAATATACTCAAGTCAAAGTAGATCATGATACACTTAGTGTTGCGTATGATATGCTTTCTCATGAGACACATGATGCCCCTAACAATGTTGTTAAGTGTGACATAGCAACATCTTGTGAGGACTTGGTTAGTGAGCATGATGAGCAAAGAGCCAGTGGCAAGGGCAAGAAAGTGGTTGTGGCCGATCACTATGATGACTACATCAAGATCAAGAATGAGAATGCAAAGCTCAAGAGTGATCTAGAGAAGCTTGCAACGACAAAGCAAGTCATTGTTGAGACTCAAGATGATGTTTGTAGCATGTCACTTGAGCTAGACATGCTAAAAGAAGAAAACAAGAGATTGAAGATCGAGAGGGATTACAAAATGACACCATCTCAATTGGAACTCCAACAAGAGAATGACAAGCTCAAGAAGGAGAAAGAGCACCTCACCACCGGATTGAGGAACTTCACCAAGGGTCAATGTCTTCAAAGTGAGCTACTCATGAACACCGTAATGAAGACAAATAGAAATGGCATTGGCTTTCTTGAAGAGAAGATGAAGCAACGCAAGAGCATCACAAAGCCAAAGAAGAAGAAGATTGGGAGATGCTATGAGTGTGGAAAGGAAGGACACTTTGCTAATGATTGTGAAGAGCCTAAACCCACACCCTTGCCCAAGCATGCTTGGCCCTTTGCTTTCAATGCTCACTACATGCTTAGACAAGACTCTAGTGGCAAAGTGAAAGTCATGTTCATGGGGCCTTCTAACAAGAATAGGACAAAGCAAATATGGGTTGCAAAGTCACTTGTAGAGAAGGTTAAGGGACCTCAACAAGTTTGGGTCCCGAAAGCTCAAGCTTGATTTCTTGTGTGTGTAGGTGAACTACAAGACCGGTGGATCTCATTGGGTAATTGATAGTGGTTGCACACAACATATGACCGGTTGTTGACACTTCTTAATGCCACCACTAGAACTAGACTATGGAGCCTAATCCCCGGCAATGGCACCAGAGATGCTTGTTGACACCAGAAGTGGCAAACGGATATACCGCAAGCGCACGGTAGTCAATTGTAGCCTTTCACCGGGAGTATTCCAGGTATCGTATTTCCACAGGGAACGTGAAGTGGATTAACTAGAAGTAGGGTCATCAAAGGATGATCAAAGGGTATATGATAACTGGGATAGAGAGGTCTTTCTAATATCAATATCTGGTACTGGTTTTCTAAGAGTACTGAGGTTTACCACCTCATTCCTTACTGGGGGCGAAGGACGAAACAATAGTTGATTAAAAGGTTCTCCACCTAACAACTACTGAGGCGGCAATGCTACTACCCAACTATTATTTTCAAGTTGCCTACAACACTTGAGAGGAACTCCAAGCACTGGCTGTGTCTGTCACTCTAACACAAGGCGTCTACACAAGTGCGACAAGAAGTCCACACTGGCAAGATATAGCCTAGACACCATGTCTACACTAATCTTACTACTCTAAAGCTAAGCTTATTAGGCCTAGAGCACTTCAACAAAGTAAAGCAATGTGCCAAGTAAAAGAACTATAAACTTAAATTACCAGACCAGAATATTAAATACTAGGACTCAGATGTAACACTTACAAGAAGAATCGCATCCGCTGAGGCACACCTTGGAGAAGATTCCCGACAGGTCGGGACTCCTCCGTGGAACTCCTCACTCCCTTCCCTCTCTTCTAACACTAAAGCTACTAAGTAGGCTTTCTCTCCTTGGATGCATACAAATGAAGAGCTCTAGGGGGGTATTTATAGCTTGGAGGTGGAGTAGCGGCTACTCCGGTGCCACGTCAGCGATCCGCGTGCTCTCCTTCCTTGGCCATTCGATCAAACCGCCATAGCAACCGCCATGGATGGATGGCCTTGATTTCTTCACGTGTGAAACATGTGCAAACAATCGACATTGGATGGGGTTCACCCTGGGGTCGGCCGACCCCAGCCAATGACAGGTGGGCCCACCACTTTGCTTCTAGAAGGTGCTGACATCACCAGGCTAAATAGTGTAGCCAGGGCCCACCAAGGGGGGGGTCGGCCGACCTCCTATGACAGGACTGGCCCACTGTTTTATCTCCCCTAGTGTCCCCACATGTCATGGAGCATGGTGTCATATGTTGGTTGCATTTGCTTTCTCGTGTGGGCTCATGGATCCATGTGCTTCTCATCTTTCACCGTTGAATGCAAACACATGTTTGATCTAATGGGGGAAAGTAGCATGGTGAAGCTTCACTTGGATAGTGCCACGTCACCAAGCCCGGGGAGCTCCCATGGTGGGGTCGGCCGACCCCACCTTGGGTGGGTCCAGGTGTCCATTTCCTTCTTATTTTGTTATACCTGCAAATCAAATACTAAGAGTACAAGTGGAACTTATTAGTGATAAATATGCTCATGATATGCTATACTTCCTTGAAACCGAGGCCTGTTGACGGTATTTTGATAAGGTAACATATGCTATAACTTCCGTCCACAAGATCCTCCACACTTGAATCTTTGCTCGTCCGCGAGTAAAGGTTGGAGAAAGTGAACAAGTGATTATTACATACTTAAAATGATAATGATCATAAAGCATCATTCCTAACATAGTTTATACAAATGGGTTATGTGGTACTGTCTATCATATATCCTTTAGATGTTGAGAAAAGGAACAAATCTCAAAGCAAAGTCATCTCCCTGAATTCTTGTTCTTAGTACTTAGAGTTTTTAGGACAGTTTGAAAGGAAAACACATAGTTCATGCTTACTCCTCATATAGTACTCTCAAGACACTCTTATAGGTGTTTGGTTCCTCACCAAGGCATAGCATGTGATTGCCTTATTTTTGTTTTATCCTAATCTATCAGGCTTATGTGGAGCTTGGTAGGGATAAACAAAGTAGCATACTTGTTTTGCATATATTGTAAAGTCAAAATAAGGATCCAAGGAGAAGAATGTCATAATCCTAGATCAAGATGTGCATGTGTGTGGAAAGTATGTGGACTAGAATGCTCCTTTAATATAATCTCTCTCTCTACTTTATTTTACCTTGAGACATGGCTAGCATTTTTCAACAATGGACCTTCATGTGTCCATATTTTTTTAGTGGACCTTCATGTGTCCACAATTTTTTTTTATAGTGGACCTTCATGTGTCCACATTTTTTTTTCTTTTTTTTTCTTTTTGCTTAGCCTTAATGTCTCTTTTTACTAACCAGAGTTAGAGAGAGAGATATTGTAGAACTTTAATGCACGAAGCATCTATAGAGTGAAAATGAATGGCATGTGCAGGCATACTTCCAGTGTAGAAGTTGCATATATAGATGGTGTGTACGTGATCTTGATCTTGGGATTATGACAAAATTCTCGACTAGGGTCAACAAGGTTTGACCAAACTCAAGACAAAAACAAGTAGCATGTGTGTAAAAGGTTTTGATCATATATGCATATGTATGGTTTTGGTAGGTATTTCTCACTATAGAGGAGTAAATGATACTATGGTTTTGAGATATTTTCAAAAACAAATCTCTAAGCATCTTAAACAAAAACAGGTTTGAGTCTTAAGCCAAGATTTATCTCACTTTTAACAACAACTTAGTCAATACGGTTTCCTAATTCAGTTTACCCATGAGTATAAACATATGTAAGAACATGGTTTTATGTCATTAACATTCTTAGCATATCATAACTCAAGTTACTTTGTAGCTTTTTATTTTATTGTATTCAGAATATGGAATGATTGTGAAACTGCTTGAACCGAGAGGAGAAAGGGGAAACGAACCAAACAGTAGTGTTGAGCTTACTGTGCAGAGGTGAGCTGGTGGGCCCAGGTCACCATGGTGGGGTCGGCCGACCCCACCAAATGGTGGTTTTCATTGCCATTTCCTTTTTCCTCCATTCAGTTTTACATCTGCAAAAACACTTTTCAAAAATTCAAGAAAACGGGGGTCGCCCAACCCCTTGCTTACCTCTGTTTTGTGCACTGCAGCGTGTCAGCCTATGCTCAACAGTTCGGTTTGGTTCAATGATGAAATTTGGGGGTCGTCCGACCCCCCCACACTTGAATTTTTCCATAAATGAACGCTGAACATGACACAAAGGTAAAATGCAAAGCGCTCTACTGGTGGCAAACACACCAGTAGAGATGAGATATATTTTATTTATTCTCTAAGAAGGGAAATACAATGGAAATTTAAAAGGGAAATTCAAAAGAAATAAATCTAAGATGGAACTTGGAAATTCAAAATAAATCTAACATGGAACTTTATTCTAACCTAAGCTAAACTTATTTATGGTGATGGGGGGTCTAGGAGGTCATCCCGCCCCATAGCCCTAGCGAAGCGTTTGAGCTTCGCAGAGGTGCTAATCCTAAGATGGCGAAAGTCATCTTCTAAGTCTTTATTCGCCATCTTCAACTCTGACACCGTCTCCTCCAACACCCTGTTCCTTGTTTGCAGGGTGGAGGTGACGTGCATCAGCCTCTCCAGATCTGTTTTCTCGTCTTCCTCCTCGAATTGTCCCGGCAGCCCCTTGATCGACGGGGGTCTATCCTCCGCCGAATAGAAGCCTGAGACTCCAGGGACTCCCGCAGCTCACCCTTCTCTTCCGTGTTGAGAGAAGGGACCACCACCTTCCCTCGGCCATGCCCACCGGCCATGATCCGATGGGTCTTCCAGAACGTGGGCGTCGACGGGGAGTACGACGAAGTGTACTCCATACTCCCCGTTGTCGTGGTGATTGCGCGTGGGTTCTCCTCCAGCGAGGCCTTCCCCTTTAGCGCGAGTTGGCCCGTGGTCGGCCTAGTCGGCGTGATGGAGCGGCCGGGGGATTTCCTGATCCCCCTTCTCGGAGTCAGCGAGCAGGACGATGCCGCCGTGCGAGGCGATGGACGGGGGGTGGTCGGCCGACCCCTAGTGGGATCGGGCGACCGCGCCACCGGCCCGGCCAGCCCCCCTGGTGGAGGTACCATGGCCAGTGGCACCGCATCGATCACGTTGATCGCGAGGGCCTCCTCTAGATCTTCGGTCAGAGCCCGTCGTGGCGTGGGTGTTGCAGGGCGCGTAGTCTTGCTAGTGGGTGCCATGGCTAGTGCTTTAGGTCGCGGTGGAGAGTGTAGGGAAGGCTAGGAGGCTCTGGCTTTGCGTGGAATTGCGAGTAGGAGGAAGAAAGAGAGGGGTGCAAGGCTTAAATAGCGGCTGCGGGGCGACTACGACGCTGATTTTTCACGGGATCGTCGCAGAAAGCTCGCAACTTCACAGAGGTCATTGCGTCGTTGTCCCTATCCCACAAGGAGGGATCACCCGACCCCACAGGTTTCGAATCTGGGGTTTATCTCTAGGGGTTGTTATCCCCTCGCCGCGGTGAACTCATCTGCGAGTCGAACCTCCCCGAGGCGGGGTCGCCCGACCCTCTTGATGGGTGTCCGGCGCGGTCACGTCTCCCGCTCGAGCCCCGCTACGCGATTGTGCAAACCTTGTTGCTGGTGGGCCCCATATAGGGATCGCCCGACCCCCTAACTGGGGTCTGTGGGCCCCACCTCAAAGCCTAAGGTAAGTCTAGCCTATCCCTTCTCGAACAATGAAGTGGCATTTCTCCCAGTTCAAGATCAAGTGCTTTTCTTGACAACGTTGTAAGACACGGTCCAGATTCTCTAAGCAGTGATCAAAGGTTGTTCCATAGACTAAAAAGTCATGCATGAAAACTTCCATGATTTCTTCTATCATATCCGAGAAGATGGACATCATGCACCTCTGAAATGAAGCAGGGGCATTGCACCAGCCAAATGACATGCGCCTGTATGCATATGTCCCGTAGGGGCATGTGAACGTGGTCTTACTTTGGTCGTCGGGATGGATTGGAATTTGATGGTACCTCGAATACCCATCAAGGAAACAAAAGAAGGAATGTTTGGCTAGCCGTTCCAACATCTCATCGATGAATGACAATGGAATGTGGTCTTTCTTTGTGGCCTTGTTAAGTTTTCGGTAGTCTATGCACATTCTCCATCCCATGACGGTTCGTTGTGGAATCAATTCGTTGTTTTGATTTTTAACGACCGTCATTCCTCCTTTCTTAGGAACTACTTGGACGGGGCTGACCCACTCGCTGTTTGGAACAGGGTAGATTATGCCCGCGTGCAAGAGCTTCAAGACCTCCTTGTTTACTACTTCTCTCATCGCATTGTTGAGCCTCCTTTGTGACTCTCTAGAAGGTGTAGCATCGGGTTCAATCGGAATGCGATGTGTGCAAAGAGCGGGACTAATTCCCTTGAGATCTTGCAACGAATATCCTAAGACGGATCGGTGTTTTTCGAGGACGGTGATGAGTTTAGAAACTTCTTCCATTGTAAGTCGATCACTAATGATCACGGGAGTCTCTGTATCACCATTAAGGAAGGCATACTTAAGCCCAGAAGGAAGTGGCTTAAGCTCTATAGAGGGTTTTGGTGGAGGTTCAGACTCATCCAAGTCTAACGGTTCATCTAAATCAGTGTCTTCTTCTTGGATAAAGTCATGGGCGTCTTCTTCTAGATCGGGTTGAGAAGTTTCTAGTGAAGATACCGACATCACCTCCTCTATTGGATCAGGCTCGGGTTTTGGTTCGGCTATCAAATTAACGGAGCCGGCAAAAGGAACTGAAAGATCTAGATCCTTCCCAAGGTGACCCTTAAGGCTCCCTTCACGAAATCCCTCAATGAATCTCATGAGTGGGTGCCCAATTAACAAGTCGACCTCATCTACGTCAAAGACATAGAAGTTTGCGAGGAAGCTAACCTTGTTAATTGTGATAGAAATATTTTGTGCAATCCCGCAACTCTCGACTAATCTTCCAGAAGGAAGCTTAAGGAATTTATTGGTCGGGTTTAGCGGTTCCTCACCTAGGAGTGTTAACATCAATGATTTAGACATTAAATTTACTCCTATAGCGGGATCATAGAGGGAATCTACAGCTGTCTTGTTTATGGCACACGGTATGGATGCGAAACAGGACAGAAGCTTAACGACATCTGATGATGCTTCAGCCTCCTTGAACCATTCATTGCTCATAATAGACATGAGCTCTTGGGCAGTCGCCTTAAGGTAACTTGCCTCAAACTAGGTTGGCATGTGGTTATTAGGAGCTCTACGGGCTGTGGATCTCTTCTGCACAGGTTGTTTCGAGACATTGCCATAATCGGCGAAAAGATCTGTCTCCATATTTAGAGGATAATCCAAAGGATGAATTACTTCTTCCTTTGGAGGAGTAGGTGGTTGTGGTTTAGGTTTGACAGCTTGGGTATAGGTAAAGTAGTTTCGGCTGTCGTGGGTTCATCCCTAGGAGTTTGATCTTCCTCTAGAGTTTCACCATGGTCATCGGTGTAGGGGGTGTTCTTGAGAATGGTCGCAAGGACTTCCTTACCTTCACTAATGGGTAAATGGAGGAAAGCTCCTTTAGAGGCTAAATCAAGGAATTGTGCGGAGTTTTGGCTAAGACCGAGATAGAAATGTTGCATAAGGGTTGGCTCGGTTATAGCTAAATCTAGGCCAGAGGATGCTAAGTCTGTAAGTCGTGCCCATGCCGCACCTAGAGATTCCTTCTCGTCTTGTTTGAAGTTTAGCACATCTCTATGAAGACGAGCTACGCGGGATATGGGAAAGTACGTTAAGCAGAACATGGCTTGCAGTTTCTCCCATTCTCCGTTCACACTACCAACATACCGAGTATACCAACGTCTAGCTTTTCCTGTTAACGAGAACGGAAATAGCTTCCACTTAAGAGTGACTCGCCTCATCCCTTGGATGTGAATACACGAACAAAGTTGTTCGAAATCACGTAGGTGGGTATAAGGATTCTCATCTACTTCTCCCGAAAAGGGATTCTCCTGAACCATCGCTATGAGGCTGGGGCGAAGCTCATAGCGAACTGCCAAAACGGCATGAGATGAACTAGGCGGCTCCAACTCAGCGCCCGATGGAGCAGCGTAGTCAAAAAGGGTTGTTTGATCCATATTGATTTATGAAATAAAAGTTCTAATCAAACTACGATAACTTTAACGACTTTGTTCTAGCTAACACAGCTACCGTTCCCCGGCAACGGCGCCAGAAAAGCTTGTTGACACTTCTTAATGCCACCACGAGAACTAGACTATGGAGCCTAATCCCCGGCAATGGCACCAGAGATGCTTGTTGACATCAGAAGTGGCAAACGGATATACCGCAAGCGCAAGGTAGTCAGTTGTAGCCTTTCACCGGTGAAAGGATCAAGATGCCCAAGAGGGGGGGGTGAATTGGGCTTTTCTAAAACTTCTTGCAATAATAAAACCTATCAAGCCTCAATTAATCCCCTAGTGCCTAGAAGTGTGATTCTATTTATTCTACCGCACAAAAGACCAAGTCGAAGCCACTCCTACTCTAGCAAAGCAATTCAATATAGAATGAACAACAAGTAGTAATGCGGAATTGAATTGCTTGAAAGTAAATGCTTAAGTAAAAGAGTAGAGATGACTCGACGATCTTTTTGCCGAGGTATCGAGGTGTCGGCACACCCCCCTAGTCCTCATTGGAGCACCCGTGCAAGGGTATCGCTCCCCTTTGATCCGCGCAAGGATCAAGTGCTCACTACGAGCTAATTCTTTGCCTCTCCGGCCCGGTGAATCGCTCGCTACCGGTCACAACTTGACTTGGGTCATCCACAATGCCTCCGGATGATCACCAAGCTCTCCGATCGCCACCAAGCCGTCTAGGTGATGCCGATCACCAAGAGTAACAAGCTAGAACTCTCACTTGACCAACACAAGGCCAAAGAGATGGATGGATGCACACTTGCTACTCAATTCTCACTAAAATGTGTCTAATTCTCACAATTAGCAAATCACTCAACCTCACTAGGGCTCTTGCACTCACTCACACTCACAAGGTGTTTCTCAGCTGATGGAAGTGGCAAGAACACACAAATGGATGGAGGGAAGGAAGTATATATACTCCCCCAACCGGCCATCCAAAAACAGCACAAGACAGGCATTCTGCGGGGGCATCGGACGCGCCGATGCCAAGCATCGGACGCTCCAATGACCTCGTCCAACGGTCTACTGTACCTTCTTGTCAGACTCTTTAAAGGGACATCGGACGCTGGGCAGCGTCCAATGCCACCACATCGGACGCGTCCGATGTGGATTTGACCTCTCTGGAACCTCTCTGCATGGCCATCGGACGCTGGCCCTCAGCGTCCGATGCCAGCGTCCGATGCGGCCTCCAGTTCACGCCCACGTGAACAGTGGCATGGGCGCGTCCGATGTGAACACACCGGCGCGTCCGATGCCACGGACCAGACAAAACCCTAGATGGGGTGACCATCGGATGCGTCCGATGCCCACCTGGTCAGCGTCCGATGCCCGTTACAAGGGCAGAATCAACTCAGATCGCGACGCGGCCTAAATGACTTTTGATCCTCTCGACTTAAGGCATCTCTCTGAGCTACCTAGGGCTATGAAATAACAAGTGTGCACCACACCTACCTCAATAGACTCATCTAGGTCAAGCTACTGATTCACGCACCCCTTTATAGTACGGCCAAAGGAAAAACAAAGACCTAAGACTACCTAAGTGTCCTCCAACACCATATGACACTTAGCCTAGTCTACCACCGTCTTCGTCAACCATCCTTTGAAAACCGAAACGATATCCATCGCCAGGGGACATGAACTCCATATGCCCGTATCGTCGCCATTACCGTGACCTAACTCATCCCTATTTCTGCAAAACACACGTTAGTCACAGTAATCTTGTGTTTCATCCAATCACCGAAACCACTAGGGGCCAAGATGCATTCAATCTCCCCCTTTTTGGTGATTGATGACAACACGAGATCGAGTATAGAGAGAAGAGGTTTTTAAATCATGACATGTATGAACTTGCAATGAATAAGAGAAAATGATTAGGGGCAAATTCAAAACATGTCATGCCATCATCCTGCACTCAACAAGTTAGAGTGAAAAACAAGTGCAAGAGTAAAAGAGCTCATGAACATAGACAAGTGAGAATTAAGCGCAAGTAACTGAGCGAAACGAAATGACATGTCATATATGATAACATAGTGAGCACATACATGTCATCAAGGTCCATAGCACAAGTATATCACATAAACATGCACAAAAGATGCGATAAGTAAAGAGCGTATGTGAACATAACACATCATAAGATATCGAAACCCTCTCACATCGCTCCCCCTATCGCTATACTCGGCCACTCTCCCCCTTTGGCATCAAGCGCCAAACTAAGCGTCGGAGGGTGGAGGTGGTGCAGACGAGTCAGGAGCCGTCTCTGGAGAGCGCTGAGTGAACTCAAACTGCTGAAGGTACTCCTCAGAGTCAGAAGAAGTAGTGCCGGTAGCCTGCTGACCCTCTGGAGCTGGAAGCTGTGGTGAAGCGGTCCGGGTCGGCTCTGGCACTGACTGCTCTGGCGCTGTCTGCTCTGCCTGCTCGGAAGCTGTCGTAGACACGGTAACTGTGTCAACCTGAGGATCGAAGTGCGGAAGCTCTGGAATAGCTGACAACTCAGGCTGCACGGACTGAACAGGCTCTGTCTGCTCTGAAGAAGCTACAGAACTCGGAAGAGTCTCAGTAGTGGAAGTGACAGGAGCCGTAGACGTGTGAACAGGGTTCAGTAGATCAGGCGTCGGAAAGCCAGTAAGCTCACTGAAAGAGGCCAACAGATCCCTCGTCACTGTGGTAGTAGTCGTATACAGGGAATCCGTCGGTCATGGCGTGAAACCTGTGCGCAGAGGACTGAAAACAGGAGCTCCTCTAGGTGGAGTAGTAAAAGTGGTGAACTGGGAGGAGCTCTGGCCAAAAGATGACAACTGCTGAAACTGAGGCGATGGACCAAACGGCTGCTGATGAGGTACCGGTGGCTGCCACTGGATCTGGTGCTGAGGAGGGGGCTACTGCCACTGCCACTGGGGAGGTCCGCTGGCTAGACGCTCCATGATGCTGAGCGTCTGCTGTTGTAGAGCCAGCATCTATCGCTGAAGGGCATCAGACCGCTCTTGTGCCTGCTGCTGAGCTAGGGCCTGTGCCTGGGCCAACCTCTGCTGCTCCTGGGTAAGCCGCTGGACGTCCTGAGTGACTGTCCCCTGCTGCTCCTCCATCCGTGCTAGTTTGGCAAGAAGCGCTGGGTCGGAGGAGGCAGTACCCGACGTCCCGGCCTGAGAGTCGTGAGCTCTGGGCTGGTAGCGGGGCGGAAGTTGGTAGTCCTCGTCTGAGCTGTCTGTGGGGTCCTCGACAACAAAGGTGGCCTCGCCCTCTAACTCTGCAAGCTCCTGCTCGGCGAGGGCTCGAACGGCCTCGTCCTGCTCCTGGAGTGACTCGGTAACCACTGGTCTCTGGCGCGAGGTAGACGGGGCGTCCTGCTGCTGCTGCTGCTGCCTGTGATCCCGGCCGTGTCCCAGAAGATGACTCATGTTATAAGCAGGGAACACGGTCACGGAGCCGGTGAGTGACTCAGCTGGACGAGCGCCTGTAGTGACAGCAACCTTCCAAAGGATATACGAAATCCAGTGCGCGTAAGGAAGCTGCCGGCGGGCCTTGATGCCCTCTGCCACTGTGTCCTCCATCTCGCAGATAATCACATCCAAGATGTTGAAACCCCGCTACTGAATCAGGTAACTGAGTAACCACAGCTGAAGCCTAGAGATCGCCTCGCGGAACCCAACACGGGGCAGCAGAGTGCGCCGGAGTACCTCGTGGAGGATCTGGGCCGCAGGAGTGAGATCCTTCGGCGCATGGCTCGAACCCTCTCTGAAGGGCTCCCGGAAGCAGGGACGCACAAGGTCTGTAGAGGGCTGCTCACCGCCGTGAGGGCGCCTCGGAGGCTCTGTCTGACCATAGCACAAGTCATAGATCCGGGTCTCAGAACGGCGGAGTCCAAACCAATCCCGGATCTCAGACACAAACAACCTGTAGTGCTCTCCACCAAAAGCAAACTCCAAGGTCTCTCGGTCTGGGTGAACCCAAAGAGACGCGTAGAACTGAAACACCCAGTCCTCTGTGTAAGAGCCAGACCGCCCCAACAGGTCTGAAAAGCCTGGTAAGTAAGTGAGGCTGGGACGGAGCTGCTCGGACGCTGACACAAGAGCCTCCAGAGAGCACACACGCTGGGAACGAAGACTAATCCCGGCATTCCTGTAGCCGCGGTAGAAGTCCTCCTGAAGCACAGTGAAGAAGTCTGTACCTGCCTGCTCCTGTCTCTCCCTGGGGAACCACTGCTCCACTAGAACTAGTCTGAGGGCCTGAATCTATGAGCAGGTGGCCGCCCGGAGGTCCAGTCGCGGGATCGGCGGGGGCGCACGCCTCGATGGAGCACGTGCTCCCCGCAGAGGGACATCAGGCCGGGGTGGCACCGCTGTCCTGCGACGCATGGACCGACGCCGGGGATCCTCCTCAGGAACCTCCTCGGCTGCCTCTGCCTCAGGTGCCTCTGCCTCTGGTGCCTCTGCCTGTGCTGCCTCTGCCTGGCCCTGCTGCGAGCTCTGGGGCTCAACTCCTGGCAAGGTGAACGTAGACCAGCGACCGGCAGCCATAAGCGTGCCAGTCAGTGAGTGGTGGAAACGCTCAACCTCCTCAATGGCTCTGCGCTGGTCGGGGGACAACTGGTCCTCAATCCTGAGTCCGCCAGAACTGCCGCCCTGCTCTGCTCGCTCGGCTGCATCTGCCACTACCTGTGCCTGAGCTGCCTCTCTCTCGGCTCTGGAGTGCTTCCTGCGCGTGATCAACTTCGCCTTCCCTGGCCGCTGACCGGAGGGGGACGAGGAGGGGAGTCCCCAGGGCCACCACCAACATTCTTGCAGCGCGGCATGGCTGACAAGAACGAGAAACGGACGCTGAAAGAGCAACTGCCACTGAAATGCCTCGAACAAGTCCAACTGACCCTGAAAACCCTGACAAAGAAACCCCAACTGACACTGGTCCTCAGGTGCTGTCACTTGCGAGGCTTGGCCTCGATCCGTACCCGCGGGCTTGGCCCCGGGTTATCTGACACTGCCAACTGTCAACTGCCACGAACTTGGACTCGCTGCGAGAATAGAGAGGATATATAAGCATATATAGTCTAGAGGTAAGCGAGACCTATGGAAGCAAAGCAATTGGATAAGAGATAGAGAGTGGCTTTGCTACCTGACGATCGATGAAACGAACCCAGCAAAAGAGAAGCACTGACGTTACAGGGTCCACACGACACACGGAGGGGTCTGCAAAGGGTTCGGGTGAAAACGGGTGTCAAAACTTGATGAACGGCCTTTGGAACATTATGTCAAGCACCTTATGGGCAAGGTATATGAAAGAGGGGGGTGGTAGGTGCTCACTGCGAGGGTAGTCGGCCGAGGAGATCGCCGGAGATGGAGGAAGGTGCTCGGGGACGACGGGGAAGACCTCCGGCGAGGGAGCTCGGTTGCCGGCGAGGAGTTCCGACGAGATGGGGCTCCGGTGGGGTTCGGCCAAGAGCGCGCGCATGGGTGCGAGGGGCAGGCGGCGGCCGGCGTGGGGGCAGTGGCCGGTGAGGAGGGGCACGGGCGCGGCGGAGCAGCCGTGGCCGGCGGCGAGGGGTGGGGCACGGCGGCGCTAGGGTTTTGGTGGGGGCGCGGCAGATCGGGCACGGACGGGTGAGCGCGAGGAGGAAGATGGAGGGAGGTATGACGTGTGGGACCGGACTGTCAATGTAAGAACGCAACGCGCCGCATAAAGGGACATCGGACGTGCTGATGGTTATGCATTGGACGCTCCGATGCCCGTCCAGAGAGCTCCAGAAACGCTCATTGCGCATCGGACGCATCCTATGCCTCGGCATCGGACGCTGGGCAGCGTCCGATGAGGCACCGGACGCTCCGATGAGATCGCATCGGACGTGACGCCAACACTGTTCCAGCCGGGGCTGTGTATAGTGGGGGCATCGAACGCTGGAGCCAGCGTCCGATGCAGCGTCCGATGCGGCACTTTGGCCCGTTTTGAAGATCTCCGTTGCGGCTCCCTCTCCCAACCAAGTTCCAACGCAAATAAGAGGCAAATAAGCACCAGTTGGAACCTAGTATGAGCATCCTCGCATAAACCCTCAATTTATAAATATTTTGCCATAGGCTACTTACCATTTTTAGTGAAAATAGGCAATAAAAACCGAGGAGACAACATGTGGCCACCAAAACTAGGGGACTTAACCATTAGGAGCCTCAAATGCTCCCCCTAGCGGTGGACGAACACAGCGGTTGCTCAAAACTTAACCGAAAAGAAACGACAAAGCAACAAACATGCATATGCAATGCAATACGGAATTTGAATCTAGGTTGCTTGTCAAGTTTGCTCATGGGTAAGCTTTTTCACACGCTTTTTAGGGCGGTTATCTTAACCACGTCTGACAAGCCTATGTGCATAGCATAATTTAAACATGGCATATGATACAATGCAATGCAAAGACAACCCCCTTTCACCTTTTGACGAAGTTACTTAGATCAAGCACATTAAGCTCACTTCGCAATCTACAAAGGGTGTTCTCATCTAGGGGTTTTGTGAAGATATCCGCCAATTGATCTTCGGTTCTAACTCCCTCTAAGGATATATCTTTCTTGGAAACATGATCTCTAAGGAAGTGATGGCGAATATCTATGTGCTTTGTGCGAGAGTGTTGAACCGGGTTGTTAGCAAGCTTAACCGCACTCTCATTGTCACACAACAAAGGTACCCTTTCTAGAACTACACCATAGTCTAAAAGGGTTTGTTTCATGTAAAGGATTTGTGCACAACAAGCACCCGCGGCTATGTATTCTGCCTCGGCGGTAGACAAGGCCACACTATTTTTCTTTTTAGAACTCCATGAAACTAGTGATCTCCCAAGCAAATGGCACCCTCCAGATGTGCTTTTTCTATCTACTTTGCAACCCGCGTAATCCGAATCGGAATACCCAACGAGTTGGAAGTTAGCTCCTTTGGGATACCAAAGGCCAATGCTTGGGGTGTGCTTTAGGTACCTAAGGATTCTCTTCACCGCTACGAGATGTGATTCCCTAGGATCGGCTTAAAAACGAGCACACATGCACACACTAAACATGATGTCGGGCCTAGATGCGGTCAAATATAACAAGCTACCAATCATAGAACGGTAGAGAGTTTGGTCAACCGGGTTACCTCCCGCATCTAGGTCGAGTTGTCCATTAGTTGGCATTGGAGTCTTGATAGGCTTGCAATCATCCATGTTGAAGCATTTGAGGAGGTCTTTTGTATACTTCTCTTGAGATATGAAAGTCCCCTCCTTCAATTGCTTGACTTGGAAGCCTAGGAAAAATGTGAGCTCTCCAATCATGGACATTTCGAACTCCTTCGACATCAAGTCACCAAATTCCTTGCAATAGGCTTCATTTGTTGACCCGAAGATAATATCATCAACGTAGACTTGACAAATGAAGATCTCTCCATCAAGCTTCTTGGTGAATAGTGTGGTGTCAACCATCCCAATGGTGAAGCCCTTCTCAATGAGGAAGTCCCGGAGGCGCTCGTACCATGCTCTTGGGGCTTGCTTGAACCCATATAGCGCCTTGGACAACCTATAAATATGATTAGGATATCTAGGGTCTTCAAACCCGGGAGGTTGATCAACATAGACTAGTTCATTTATGAAGCCATTTAAAAATGCACTTTTCACATCCATTTGATATAATTTAATGTCATGATGTGATGCATATGCAAGAAGGATATGAATGGCTTCGAGTCTTGCAACCGGTGCAAAAGTCTCTCTAAAATCCAAACCTTCAACTTGAGAGAACCCCTTTGCTACTAGCCTTGCCTTGTTTCTAACAACCTTGCCTTGATCATCTTGCTTGTTCCTAAACACCCATTTGGTTCCAATGACTCTTGCGCCTTTGGGTCGCTCTTCAAGTGTCCAAACTTGGTTGCGGGTGAAGTTGTTTAATTCTTCATGCATAGCATTCACCCAATCCGGATCACCTAGAGCTTCATCTACAATGGTAGGCTCAACAAGAGACACAAAGGAGTGATGTTCAATAAATAAAGCAAGTTTTTGAGATCGAGTCATTACACCCCTTGTTGGACTCCCTATGATGAGATCTTGAGGATGAGCTTGTAGTAGAGGAGTAGTCCTTTGATCAACCACTTGAGGGGCCGCTTGTGGAGCATCAACATCTTGAGCTTGTACCACCATTTGATCATAGGAGACATGAGTATCTTCAAATGGATCTCTCCCATCTTTGTCATCAACATGTGGTACATTGGATGATGATGGCTTGTCAATGACTTGCACATCATCATCATCATCTTTAGGCTTGATGGCTCCAACCGGCATGTTCTTCATTGCTTCCCTCAATGGTTCATCACCTACATCATCAAGATTTTCATGCTCTCCTTGAGAGCCATTAGATTCATCAAATTCCACATCATATGTTTCTTCTACCATCCCGGTGGCATGGTTGAATACTCGATATGCTTTGGACTTTAATGAGTAACCAACAAGAAAACCAATATCACATCGGCGTTGAAACTTGTAACACCTCTGGTGTTTAAGCATGTAATTAACTTGACATATCATCATTAGCATCATTAATCATCTTGATCATGATTTCATGTGTATGCATTTGCTTAGTGTATCATTTTATGTGATGTACCTCTATTGCAAAAACCCTTATTAGCCCACTTCTTCCTATAGGGGCAAAATGGTAATTTCACCTCTGTGCCTAGTTCTATGTAATTCTTGTTCAAATTTAGTGCCTTGATGTTTGCTGCTTTGATCAAAGTTCAAAAAAAATCAGATTTGATTTGAATATTCCTTTTGCAAAACCCTAAATTCCCAAATCCTGGATTTATTCCCTTTTTGATAACTTTTTCAAAATTCAAAATTTTGAATTGGTTCAAAAAGCAAAGTTGTGAATCTGACCTAGAGGAACAACTTTGGTATTTACAGATTTCCATGTTTCTATATAAAATTTGAAGTAATTTCAAATTTATTCAAATTCCAGTTTTTGTCCTCTTTTCAGTTTTAAAAATTTATTCAAAAACTATTGAGTTTCAGAGAAAGTGTATATTAGCAAAGTTATAGGTTTTGTCAAATGGAACAACTTTCATATATCAAGATTTTCAAGTTTCAGTTTGAAATCCAAAGTGATTTTGATTTGAATCAAATTTGAAAAGTGTTCCCTTTTCTGTTTTTGAATGTAGTTCAAAACTTTTTGGAATTTGAAAATATTCATATTGACAAAGTTGTAGATCTCTTTTTTCTGAACAACTTTGGTGTTTTGAGTTTTTGTCGTACAGTTCAAATTTTGGGAGATTTTTGCAAAATCCAGAGTTCAGCCAAAAGTCAAACCCTAAGACCTAGCCTGTTCATCTTCCACCTACAGCTAGGGGGCCCCGGCCATGGCCGCGCGACAGCGCCGCCTGCGCCACGCGCGCCTGGCAGCCGCACGCCGCCCCCGACTTGTCGCCCGCGCCCGCGACATCTCTTTCGCACCCGCACGCGCACAGTTGACCTCCGCCCCGTCCCCCACTGTTTCCCGCGCGTCGCCGCCGCGTGGCCGTCGCCGGCGAACGCACGCCCGAGCCCCGGCTGCACGCCGTCCTTCCCGCCAGAGCGCAATCGAGTGCGCACGATCTCGCCGAGCTTATCCACCCACCCCCGCGCTCTCTACCGTCCCATAGCCGCGGCTATATAAGCCGCCGGAGCTTCGACCTCCGCATCCACCTCCGCCACCGTGGCCAGACTACTCCAGACACTCCGCCTCTCCACCAGCTAGCCCGAAAGCTCCGCCGTGAGCTCGTGAAGCTTTCCCACCCTTCAATTTCACCTTCCCCGCCTCCGTTTGCCCGGCGTAACTCCATCTTCCCAATCTCCGACGGTACCCCGGCGAACTCGGGTTCGTCAAATACTTCCCCTCCGGCCACAGATACCTTCTCCCGACCCCCGTGTCGTGTTCCTCGGTTTCGCGCGACTCTAACCCGGCCCTTGCGGTCGCGTATGCTGCGCAGGACCGCCGGATCGCCGGAGCGCCGCCGCTGTCGTCTTCTCCCTCGAGCGTGCCGAGCCTCACCCTCGAGCACAAGCCGAGTCTCACCCCTCGAGCAAAAGCCGAGCCTCACCCTCGAGAACGAGTCGAGCCTCACCCTCGAGCCCTGCCTCCGACACGTGGTAAGCATCCGAGCCTTCGGTCTCTGATTCCTCTCCGCTTCGCCCGAGCCCAAGCCTCGGCGAGTGCGTGACCCTCCGTTTCGCCCGAGCCCTCCCAGTCAGGTCTCGGACGGAGGCTTGTTTTTCCGTCTCGCCCGAGCCCAAGCCTCGGCGAGCGCATGCCCTCCGCTTCGCCCGAGCCCAAGCCTCGGACGGAGGCTTACTTCTCCGTCTCGCCCGAGCCTTCGGGCCAGGCCTCGGACGAAGCTATCGCTCCCGTCTCGACCGAGCCCCGCGCGTTTCGCCCGAGCCCCGCGATTCGCCGAGCCCGGCCTAGAAGGAGCACAGTGCTCTTTTCTTTTTCTGAGAGTTGTGAATAGTGTTCTGTTTTCTCTTTTTTGTATGATTTTCTGTGTGCATCCAAAAATTCTGAAATTTTTGTGGTAGACTCTTTATGCTCTGAAGTATTTTATAAAAATATGAAACTTGAGTTTTGTGCAAAGTTTTAAAAATGTAAAATTCCCCTTTTAATTGAAAAATGAAGGTTTTGGTATTTTTGGAGTATGTTCTATAACTCCAAAAATCATGAGACAAATTTTTGTGACCTTTTTATGACATGCTGAACCTCTGGTAAAATTTTGAAGTCTTTTGGAGCAAGTTGATTTTTGAGCTTTTATTTTAATTGTTAAATAGTGCCTTTTGCTAATTAATGTCTGATTTTATTTGAGCACCTTAATGACCTCCAAAAATTATGAAATTTGTTTTACCATCTGTTTATGCCATAATTAACTTATGTGATTAATTTGGTAATTTTTGGAGCAACTTCATAAAATGACCTTTTTAATTAATTTAGGAAAATAGAAAAAGTGATTAGTGTTGGTAATAAGTGTTTGATGATGTGATCTTTGGATTGTTTGATGTTCATAGACCCATACCCCTCTGGTCTATGATGTTTGTGATGCCTTGTGATGATTATGCTTAAGTCATATAAAAGTTGCTTAATAAAGTTAGCTAATATTGCTAGAAAGGGTTAAGTAATCTTTTGTCCACTTTAACAACCACTTATTCTTTGCAAAACTGTACTCTAGTTTTATCCTGCACTTTGTTCATACTAGCATACTCATGTGCATGCATCATTGCATACGTATAGTGACCGAGGAAGAAGGCCCTGAAGTCGAGGTAGCCACCGAAGGATCTGTCCCCGAGGCAACCCCGAGCCCCGACACCTACACCACCAACCCCGAGTCCGTCCTTTTTGCCATTCAAGGCAAGCCCCGGTGCATTTAACCCTTCCATTTATAAAATGTTTTCCTTAAATGCTTTTGAGTTAAATTACTGCATTAGGTTATAGGAGTTGTGTGATGACCTATTGCCTCCTGCATTATTTACCTCCACCAAAGGATCCACCCGCCTTGTTTTAAAAAACTATTTGCAAAATGCTTAGTGATGCTATATAATAGATTTGCAAAAATGCCAATTTCAAAAGTGTGATCACTGAAAGAAACTTTATGGGAATTTGGTTTTACTTTCCGTTCGATGGCTGCTTGCCTAGCTAGCATGTGGTCATTGTCGAGAAGAGGTTGTCCTTGCGTACGGTGCCGTCATGTTGTAGTCCGGGACTCAGCAGTTGACACCGACCGGGACAGGGTTGAAAAACTGACAGGACCTGTACTCTTGGGTTAGAGTCCCGAGGTGCTTGTCGCTGGCTGGAAAATGTAGGGACCATCCGTATGGGGGCCTGCTGGTCAAGACTTGTAACTATTCACATACTACGGAAAGCTCTGGCTCCGAGAAATCCATTATTGGACCGACAACCGCGCACTGGGAGTGGAGAGATGGCGGAAGTAGCATGTACCCACGTGGGTTAGAGTCCCGGATTGGAGTGGTGTACTGTACTTCCGGGTGGCGTAGGACCGGGCCCAATCTTGGAGGAATCGTGGAAGACGAGTTGGCATATGCAAGCTTGGGTGCTACATATGCAGTGTGAATAGGGATCCTCAGCTGAGTATTCTTTATCCGGATTAACGTTGCTCCTCGGTTATGGAGACTTGGTCCACTGACTGTCAACGGAGAGTGGTTCTCAACTAGGAATGTTTTGAAATGTAAAATGAATCATGAATGATGAAGAACTGAGGAATACTTGAACCTTTCCAAATAACAACAAGTTTTACAAAATGCTTTTTCTGCAAATTTCTCGATCTTGTTCAAGCCTTACCTAAGCCTTTCATTCCTGAGTCTCCTCCCCTTTTTCTTTGTCGGGTAAGTCTTGTTGAGTACCCCAGTACTCAGGGTTTGTTAACCCCTGTTGCAGGTTTCTAATAGGTGGCGTTGATCCTAATCATGTCAGTGGGCTTGACGTGATCTGGTTGTTCCTCATCTCCAACTTAGGTACTCCGCCTAAGTGTGGTTCTGTAATACTACTCTGCTTCCGCAACACCAGTTATTTTTATGTAAAAGTAACATCTTCATAATTTGTAAAGTCTATCTATCTTGCTTTCGCACTCCGATGGTATTTTGTATCAACTGTTGTAATGTTGTGATTAATCCAACCTTCATGATGATGGTCCTGTGGCTCGTGGATAATTCGGGGTCTCCGCAGGGACACCCGACGGATCATTCCAGTAACGTGTTTCATTTGCACAGTCATTGGGCTCCGTATGACGATGACGTGTGCAGGTGGGCCACATTATTGGGCGGTTCTGCCACAGAATGGTATCAGAGCAGGATTGTCATCAAGGGAAGATTGGTTGCAACATTACTTTTGAAAAACTTCAAAATGATTTCTTAACCTAAAAGTTTTTGGAAGTAACAAATTAAAATGATCCTTCCCTAAGTTTCTTGCTTTGCTGGAAGACTTCGTGAAGACTATACTAGTGATTCCGACAGAAGGTACCAAGTCAGTGAAGCTAGTATGTAAAGTATAGCCCTATATCTAACTAACAGGTGGAGACGGAAATCTCCTGTCAGAGAGAGGTCGTATAGGGCGAGCATGCATCATATCATACATAATGTTAAAATGTGCTTCTTCTCTAAATTCTAAAAAAACAGCTATGATCCCCGATGGCTGATCGTCCCTAAATTCCGTTACCCTTGCTACTTTGCTCCATAAGTTCTAATCCTTGAGAACTTTTGGATATCTTCCATACACTCTACCACATAAAAGTCAGAATCAGGGCAAATCTTTGGTTCTTCCTTGATATGTGTGTGTCATGCCTTAAATTGGCACATACCATTTGCTGATGTCGTGTAAACGACGAATGGTGGTTGAAAGTTACTAAAATTGTGTTCTTTGAAAGGACCGTGATCCATGGACCGGATAAAAGTGTAGGAACCTGGAGTCACCTATGGACAGCCACCATAGGGAGTTACTGTCAGGTGCTCGCTAATATACAGGCCTATCGTCATGATTCTTTCTAAGTCCACCGTTAAAGTGCTTTCATTTCTGGATGCCCGAAAGGGAATTCAAAGCCACTTTCCTTGTAATTATGACCAATCCCTGCTTTTGGTTATAATTTCCCTCTTTATGGGATGAGAGTTATAGAAGTTATGCTCTATTATGGTGCCATAATTGGTGACCACGATGCCGCGACGGAACCCGAAGAATCTTGTGTGCCGAGTTGCACAAGTTTTCCGTTGGGTGCGCGCAGGTATCGAAGTCTACAGTTATGATCCAATATAGCCCGTAACTAATATACGCTCTCTCTTGGCTCTTGATATTTTTCCTTGCTCCACTCAAAAATCCCCTACCTTGCTACTTGCAACCGTGTTCTGATCCCGGTTGTAATCCTAACCCTAACCCAGTTGCCTTGTGAACTCCTTGCGAGTAAACAAGTATGACACATTTCCTTTTCCATTACTCAACCCTAGCCTTTAAAGCACTTCTTAAATCTCGGGACGAGATTTCTTTTAGGGGGGAAGACTGTAACACCTCTGGTGTTTAAGCATGTAATTAACTTGACATATCATCATTAGCATCATTAATCATCTTGATCATGATTTCATGTGTATGCATTTGCTTAGTGTATCATTTTATGTGATGTACCTCTATTGCAAAAACCCTTATTAGCCCACTTCTTCCTATAGGGGCAAAATGGTAATTTCACCTCTGTGCCTAGTTCTATGTAATTCTTGTTCAAATTTAGTGCCTTGATGTTTGCTGCTTTGATCAAAGTTCAAAAAAAATCAGATTTGATTTGAATATTCCTTTTGCAAAACCCTAAATTCCCAAATCCTGGATTTATTCCCTTTTTGATAACTTTTTCAAAATTCAAAATTTTGAATTGGTTCAAAAAGCAAAGTTGTGAATCTGACCTAGAGGAACAACTTTGGTATTTACAGATTTCCATGTTTCTATATAAAATTTGAAGTAATTTCAAATTTATTCAAATTCCAGTTTTTGTCCTCTTTTCAGTTTTAAAAATTTATTCAAAAACTATTGAGTTTCAGAGAAAGTGTATATTAGCAAAGTTATAGGTTTTGTCAAATGGAACAACTTTCATATATCAAGATTTTCAAGTTTCAGTTTGAAATCCAAAGTGATTTTGATTTGAATCAAATTTGAAAAGTGTTCCCTTTTCTGTTTTTGAATGTAGTTCAAAAACTTTTTGGAATTTGAAAATATTCATATTGACAAAGTTGTAGATCTCTTTTTTCTGAACAACTTTGGTGTTTTGAGTTTTTGTCGTACAGTTCAAATTTTGGGAGATTTTTGCAAAATCCAGAGTTCAGCCAAAAAGTCAAACCCTAAGACCTAGCCTGTTCATCTTCCACCTACAGCTAGGGGGCCCCGGCCATGGCCGCGCGACAGCGCCGCCTGCGCCACGCGCGCCTGGCAGCCGCACGCCGCCCCCGACTTGTCGCCCGCGCCCGCGACATCTCTTTCGCACCCGCACGCGCACAGTTGACCTCCGCCCCGTCCCCCACTGTTTCCCGCGCGTCGCCGCCGCGTGGCCGTCGCCGGCGAACGCACGCCCGAGCCCCGGCTGCACGCCGTCCTTCCCGCCAGAGCGCAATCGAGTGCGCACGATCTCGCCGAGCTTATCCACCCACCCCCGCGCTCTCTACCGTCCCATAGCCGCGGCTATATAAGCCGCCGGAGCTTCGACCTCCGCATCCACCTCCGCCACCGTGGCCAGACTACTCCAGACACTCCGCCTCTCCACCAGCTAGCCCGAAAGCTCCGCCGTGAGCTCGTGAAGCTTTCCCACCCTTCAATTTCACCTTCCCCGCCTCCGTTTGCCCGGCGTAACTCCATCTTCCCAATCTCCGACGGTACCCCGGCGAACTCGGGTTCGTCAAATACTTCCCCTCCGGCCACAGATACCTTCTCCCGACCCCCGTGTCGTGTTCCTCGGTTTCGCGCGACTCTAACCCGGCCCTTGCGGTCGCGTATGCTGCGCAGGACCGCCGGATCGCCGGAGCGCCGCCGCTGTCGTCTTCTCCCTCGAGCGTGCCGAGCCTCACCCTCGAGCACAAGCCGAGTCTCACCCCTCGAGCAAAAGCCGAGCCTCACCCTCGAGAACGAGTCGAGCCTCACCCTCGAGCCCTGCCTCCGACACGTGGTAAGCATCCGAGCCTTCGGTCTCTGATTCCTCTCCGCTTCGCCCGAGCCCAAGCCTCGGCGAGCGCGTGACCCTCCGTTTCGCCCGAGCCCTCCCAGTCAGGTCTCGGACGGAGGCTTGTTTTTCCGTCTCGCCCGAGCCCAAGCCTCGGCGAGCGCATGCCCTCCGCTTCGCCCGAGCCCAAGCCTCGGACGGAGGCTTACTTCTCCGTCTCGCCCGAGCCTTCGGGCCAGGCCTCGGACGAAGCTATCGCTCCCGTCTCGACCGAGCCCCGCGCGTTTCGCCCGAGCCCCGCGATTCGCCGAGCCCGGCCTAGAAGGAGCACAGTGCTCTTTTCTTTTTCTGAGAGTTGTGAATAGTGTTCTGTTTTCTCTTTTTTGTATGATTTTCTGTGTGCATCCAAAAATTCTGAAATTTTTGTGGTAGACTCTTTATGCTCTGAAGTATTTTATAAAAATATGAAACTTGAGTTTTGTGCAAAGTTTTAAAAATGTAAAATTCCCCTTTTAATTGAAAAATGAAGGTTTTGGTATTTTTGGAGTATGTTCTATAACTCCAAAAATCATGAGACAAATTTTTGTGACCTTTTTATGACATGCTGAACCTCTGGTAAAATTTTGAAGTCTTTTGGAGCAAGTTGATTTTTGAGCTTTTATTTTAATTGTTAAATAGTGCCTTTTGCTAATTAATGTCTGATTTTATTTGAGCACCTTAATGACCTCCAAAAATTATGAAATTTGTTTTTACCATCTGTTTATGCCATAATTAACTTATGTGATTAATTTGGTAATTTTTGGAGCAACTTCATAAAATGACCTTTTTAATTAATTTAGGAAAATAGAAAAAGTGATTAGTGTTGGTAATAAGTGTTTGATGATGTGATCTTTGGATTGTTTGATGTTCATAGACCCATACCCCTCTGGTCTATGATGTTTGTGATGCCTTGTGATGATTATGCTTAAGTCATATAAAAGTTGCTTAATAAAGTTAGCTAATATTGCTAGAAAGGGTTAAGTAATCTTTTGTCCACTTTAACAACCACTTATTCTTTGCAAAACTGTACTCTAGTTTTATCCTGCACTTTGTTCATACTAGCATACTCATGTGCATGCATCATTGCATACGTATAGTGACCGAGGAAGAAGGCCCTGAAGTCGAGGTAGCCACCGAAGGATCTGTCCCCGAGGCAACCCCGAGCCCCGACACCTACACCACCAACCCCGAGTCCGTCCTTTTTGCCATTCAAGGCAAGCCCCGGTGCATTTAACCCTTCCATTTATAAAATGTTTTCCTTAAATGCTTTTGAGTTAAATTACTGCATTAGGTTATAGGAGTTGTGTGATGACCTATTGCCTCCTGCATTATTTACCTCCACCAAAGGATCCACCCGCCTTGTTTTAAAAAACTATTTGCAAAATGCTTAGTGATGCTATATAATAGATTTGCAAAAATGCCAATTTCAAAAGTGTGATCACTGAAAGAAACTTTATGGGAATTTGGTTTTACTTTCCGTTCGATGGCTGCTTGCCTAGCTAGCATGTGGTCATTGTCGAGAAGAGGTTGTCCTTGCGTACGGTGCCGTCATGTTGTAGTCCGGGACTCAGCAGTTGACACCGACCGGGACAGGGTTGAAAAACTGACAGGACCTGTACTCTTGGGTTAGAGTCCCGAGGTGCTTGTCGCTGGCTGGAAAATGTAGGGACCATCCGTATGGGGGCCTGCTGGTCAAGACTTGTAACTATTCACATACTACGGAAAGCTCTGGCTCCGAGAAATCCATTATTGGACCGACAACCGCGCACTGGGAGTGGAGAGATGGCGGAAGTAGCATGTACCCACGTGGGTTAGAGTCCCGGATTGGAGTGGTGTACTGTACTTCCGGGTGGCGTAGGACCGGGCCCAATCTTGGAGGAATCGTGGAAGACGAGTTGGCATATGCAAGCTTGGGTGCTACATATGCAGTGTGAATAGGGATCCTCAGCTGAGTATTCTTTATCCGGATTAACGTTGCTCCTCGGTTATGGAGACTTGGTCCACTGACTGTCAACGGAGAGTGGTTCTCAACTAGGAATGTTTGAAATGTAAAATGAATCATGAATGATGAAGAACTGAGGAATACTTGAACCTTTCCAAAATAACAACAAGTTTTACAAAATGCTTTTTCTGCAAATTTCTCGATCTTGTTCAAGCCTTACCTAAGCCTTTCATTCCTGAGTCTCCTCCCCTTTTTCTTTGTCGGGTAAGTCTTGTTGAGTACCCCAGTACTCAGGGTTTGTTAACCCCTGTTGCAGGTTTCTAATAGGTGGCGTTGATCCTAATCATGTCAGTGGGCTTGACGTGATCTGGTTGTTCCTCATCTCCAACTTAGGTACTCCGCCTAAGTGTGGTTCTGTAATACTACTCTGCTTCCGCAACACCAGTTATTTTTATGTAAAAGTAACATCTTCATAATTTGTAAAGTCTATCTATCTTGCTTTCGCACTCCGATGGTATTTTGTATCAACTGTTGTAATGTTGTGATTAATCCAACCTTCATGATGATGGTCCTGTGGCTCGTGGATAATTCGGGGTCTCCGCAGGGACACCCGACGGATCATTCCAGTAACGTGTTTCATTTGCACAGTCATTGGGCTCCGTATGACGATGACGTGTGCAGGTGGGCCACATTATTGGGCGGTTCTGCCACAAAACTTCCCTAGGTGTTGGCGCTTCTTGTAGATGTAGCATTTGCACCCAAACACTCTAAAGAAGGATACATCCGGCTTCTTGTTGTTGAGTAGCTCATAGGGGGTCTTGCCAAGTAGACGATGGGGGAACAATCGATTTGATGCATAGCAAGCGGTGTTGATTGCTTCCGCCCAAAATCTCTCCGGTGTAGTGTACTCATCTAGCATTGTCCTTGCTAGGGTGATTAGAGTTCGGTTCTTCCTCTCAACTACCCCATTTTGTTGTGGTGTGTAGGTTGCGGAGACTTCATGCTTGATCCCAACTTCATCACAATATTGCTCAATGTGGGTGTTGTCGAACTCTCTTCCATTGTCACTTCTTATCTTCTTGATCTTCAAGTCAAACTCATTTTGGGCTCTCTTGGCAAACTTCTTGAATGAAGGGGTTGCTTCGGATTTGTCATGAAGAAAGAATACCCAAGTGTATCTAGAGTAGTCATCAACGATCACTAGGCAATAGAGATTTCCACCCAAGCTAGCATATGTTGTTGGTCCAAATAGATCCATGTGGAGTAGCTCTAACTCTCTTGATGTTGATACAAAGGCTTTGTTGGATGAGTGTTTGCAACTTGCTTGCCGGCTTGACATGCACTACACAATTTGTCCTTCTCAAATTTGACATCCTTCAAGCCCCTAACCAAATCCTTCTTCAATAGCTTGTTGAGAGTGTTCATTCCAACATGTGCCAATCTTCTATGCCATAGCCAACCAAGTGATTGCTTAGTGAACAAACAAGTCTTCAAGTTGGCATCTTCGGAGGTGAAATCCACTAGATAGAGATTGTTGTATCTAAAGCCTTTGAGTATCACTTGTGTATCATCTTTCTTGGTTACAACCACTTCCTTGTCGGTGAACAAACATTGAAAGCCAAGATCACATAGTTGCCCAACGGATAGCAAGTTGAAGCTCAATGATGCAACTAGAAGCACATTGGAGATGGTATGATCATTTGATATAGCCACTTTGCCCAATCCCTTGACATTGCTCTTAGAGTTGTCACCAAATGTAATCTTTTCTTGGTCATTGACATTCTCTTCTAGTGAGGTGAACATCCGGGGATCGCCGGTCATATGTTGAGTGCAACCACTATCAATTACCCAATGTGATCCACCGGTCTTGTAGTTCACCTACACACACAAGAAATCAAGCTTGAGCTTTTGGGACCCAAACTTGTTGCGGTCCCTTAACCTTCTCAACTAGTGACTTAGCAACCCAAATTTTTGTTGGCCTACTCTTGTTAGGAGGCCCCATGAACATAACTTTCATCTTGCCACTAGAGTCTTGTCTAAGCATGTAGTGAGCATTGAAAGCAAAGGGCCTAGCATGCTTGGGCAAGGGTGTGGGCTTTGGCTCTTCACAATCATGAGCAAAGTGACCTTCCTTTCCACACTCATAGCATCTTCTAATCTTCTTCTTCTTTGGCTTAGTGATGCTTTTGCGTTGCTTCATCTTCTCTTCAAGAAAGCCAATGCCATTTCTATTTGTCTTCGTGACGGTGTTCATGAGAAGCTCACTTTGAAGACATTGACCTTTTGTGAAGTTCCTCAATCCGGTGGTGAGGTGTTCCTTTTCTCTCTTGAGCTTGTCATTCTCTTGTTGGAGCTCCAATTGAGATGGTGTCATCTTGTAATCTCTCTCCATCTTCAATCTCTTGTTCTCTTCTTTTAGCATGTCAAGCTCAAGTGTCATGCTATACTCATCATCTTGGGTCTCAACAATGACTTGCTTTGTGGTTGCAAGCTTTTCTAGATCAACCTTGAGCTTTGCATTCTCATTCTTGATCTTGATGTAATCATCATAGTGATCGGCCACAACCACACTCTTGCCTTTGCCACTAGCTCTTTGCTCATCATGCTCACTAACCAAGTCCTCACAAGATGTTGCTATGTCACACTTAACAATAAGGTTAGGAGCATCATGTGTTTCATGTGAAAGCATATCATAAGAAATGGTGAGAGCATCATAGTCAACTTTCACTTGAGTGTATTGTTCTTTTAGCAAAGCATAACTAGTGGTAAAGTCACTATGCATCTTATCAAGTTTTTCATTTTTAGCTTTGAGCTCCTTGTTAGAGGACTTGAGCTCCTTGATAGTGGATGACATAGTTGCAAGCTCATTTTTTAGCTCATCACTAGCATGAATAGCATGATCACATTTTTCAACAAGAGATTCATTTTCATCAACAAGCTTTTCATTTTTAGCTCTAGTCTTTCTTATGATTTTAGAGTAGTCATTTAGCAATTTGACAAGTTCATCATAAGTGGGAGCTTCAAATTCACCATCACTATCACTATCACTAGAGTCATCATCGTTTTGTACCTTCCGGTCCACCCTTGGCCATAAGGCATAGGTGTGTAATGATGATGGCGACGGTGGTGGTGGTGGTGTAGAGGAGGGCCAATTACTAGAGCCGCCACCTCTCCTTCTCATCATCACTATCTTCATTTGATGAGCCACCGGAGGATCAATGTCGGTGAGCCAATCACCAACAATGTAAGCCTTCCACCTTCTTGTGGTATTGCTTCTTCTTCTTGCCATCCTTCTTGTAGTAGGGATTTTCATCCTTCTTCTCATCTTCACTTGATGAGTCATACTTCTTGCCCTTGTTCTTGTTCTTCTAGCTCTCTTTCTTGGGCTTGGTGCATTGATGAGCAAGATGGCCAAGCTCACCGCAATTGTAGCAATCCATTTCGGAGATTGGCCTCCTCTTGCTACTTGTGAAGAACTTCTTCTTTCTTGAGTCAAAGTTGACCCCATTCCTGTGAAGCTTCTTCAACATCTTGGTGGTCCTTCTCACCATGAGAGCAATGTTGGAATCATCTTCTTCATCACTTGTGCTCTCATGATGCACCACAATAGCCTTGGACTTGCCCTTCTTGTCATGGCTAGCTTTGAAGGCCAAGTCCTTCTTCTTGTCGGTGGAGGAGCCACCACTTGGTGTGATGTGCATGTACATCTCATGCGCATTGATCTTTCCCAAGATTTGAGTTGGTGTAGCGGTGGAAAGATCACCTTGATGTAGCACCGTCACAATGTATCCATACTTCTCAATTGGAAGGACACAAAGAATCTTCCTCACAACATCGGATGGTTGCATTTGTGTGAGGCCAAGTCCATTGAGTTCTTCTACAAGAACATTCAAGCGTGAGTACATTTCATTTGCACTTTCATTAGCATGCATATCAAATGAATGAAGCTTTTGCATAACTAAATGATATCTTCCTCACGCTCACTCTGGTCCCTCATGGAGCGCACAAATGTTATCCCATAGATCATGGGCATTCTTGTGGTTCCGGACGCGGTTAAACACATCCTTGCAAATGCCTCTAAAAAGAATGTTTTTGGCCTTTGCATTCCACTTCTCATTTTCTTCCTCATGTGGCGTGAGGCTAGTGCCCTCCTTGGGTTTGGGGAACCCGGTTATGGCGCATCGCGACATTTCACATCAACCGCTTCTAGGTACGACTCCATACGGATTTTCCAATATGGAAAGTCGTCTCCCTCGAACATGGGAGGTGGTCCATCACCTCTGGAGATCTTAACTCTAGGCAGTTAAGCCGAAATCGAGAGCACGAGGCACCGATACCAATTGAAAGGATCAAGATGCCCAAGAGGGGGGTGAATTGGGCTTTTCTAAAACTTCTTGCAATAATAAAACCTATCAAGCCTCAATTAACCTCCTAGTGCTAGAAGTGTGATTCTATTTATTCTACCGCACAAAAGACCAAGTCTAAGCCACTCCTACTCTAGCAAAGCAATTCAATATAGAATGAACAACAAGTAGTAATGCGGAATTGAATTGCTTGAAAGTAAATGCTTAAGTAAAAGAGTAGAGATGACTCGACGATCTTTTTGCCGAGGTATCGAGGTGTCGGCACACCCCCCTAGTCCTCGTTGGAGCACCCGCGCAAGGGTATCGCTCCCCCTTGATCCGCGCAAGGATCATGTGCTTACTACGAGCTGATTCCTCACCTCTCCGGCCCGGTGAATCGCTCGCTACCGGTCACAACTTGACTTGGGTCATCCACAATGCCTCCGGATGATCACCAAGCTCTCCGATCGCCACCAAGCCGTCTAGGTGATGCCAATCACCAAGAGTAACAAGCTAGAACTCTCACTTGACCAACACAAGGCCAAAGAGATGGATGGATGCACACTTGCTACTCAATTCTCACTAGGAGGTGTCTAATTCTCACAATTAGCAAATCACTCAACCTCACTAGGGCTCTTGTACTCACTCACACTCACAAGGTGTTTCTCAGCTGATGGAAGTGGCAAGAACACACAATGGATGGAGGGAAGGAAGTATATATACTCCCCCAACCGGCCATCCAAAAACAGCACAAGACAGGCATTGCGGGGGGCATCGGACGCGCCGATGCCAAGCATCGGACGCTCCGATGACCTCGTCCAACGGTCTACTGTACCTTCTTGTCAGACTGTTTAAAGGGACATCGGACGCTGGGCAGCGTCCGATGCCACCACATCGGACGCGTCCGATGTGGATTTGACCTCTCTGGAACCTCTCTGCATGGCCATCGGACGCTGGCGCTCAGTCTCCGATGCCAGCGTCCGATGCGGCCTCCAGTTCACGCCCACATGAACAGTGGCACGGGCGCGTCCAATGTGAACACACCGGCACGTCCGATGTCACGCACCAGACAAAACCCTAGATGGGGTGACCATCGGACGCGTCCGATGCCCACCTGGCCAGCGTCCGATGCCCGTTACAAGGGCAGATTCAACTCGGATCGCGACGCGGCCTAAACGACTTTTGATCCTCTCGACTTAAGGCATCTCTCTGAGCTACCTAGGGCTATGAAATAACAAGTGTACCACACCTACCTCAATAGACTCATCTAGGTCAAGCTACTGATTCACACTCCCCTTTATAGTACGGCCAAAGGAAAAACAAAGACCTAAGACTACCTAAGTGTCCTCCAACACCATATGACACTTAGCCTAGTCTACCACCGTCTTCGTCAACCATCCTTTGAAAACCGAAATGATATCCATCGCCAGGGGACATGAACTCCATATGCCCGTATCGTCGCCATTACCGTGACCTAACTCATCCCTGTTTCTGCAAAACACACGTTAGTCACAGTAATCTTGTGTTTCATCCAATCACTGAAACCACTAGGGGCCAAGATGCGTTCAACCGGGAGTATTCCAGGTATCGTATTTCCACAGGGAACGTGAAGTGGATTAACTAGAAGTAGGGTCGTCAAAGGATGATCAAAGGGTATATGATAACTGGGATAGAGAGGTCTTTCTAATATCAATATCTGGTACTGGTTTTCTAAGAGTACTGAGGTTTACTACCTCATTCCTTACTGGGGGCGAAGGACGAAATAGTAGTTGATTAAAAGGTTCTCCACCTAACAACTACTGAGGCGGCAATGCTGCTACCCAACTATTATTTTCAACTTGCCTACAACACTTGAGAGGAACTCCAAGCACTGGCTGTGTCTGTCACTCTACCACCAGGCGTCTACACAAGTGCGATAAGAAGTCCACACTGGCAAGATATAGCCTAGACACACGTCTACACTAATCTTACTACTCTAAAGCTAAGCTTATTAGGCCTAGAGCACTTCAACAAAAGTAAAAGCAATGTGCCAAGTAAAAGAACTCTAAACTAAAATTACCAGACCAGAATATTAAATACTAGGACTCAGATGTTGAAGGACCGAGAATGCTACCAGAAAGCGACCAGAGGGGGGGGTGAAAGGGAGCTTCAAAATTCCTTTCGAAAACTTGTTGCCACTGTCCCATAAATCAACCCCAAAGGCAAACCCTTAGAGCTTGCTAGTGTCCACGACCCTAGATGTAGGGTGGATGCTTCCAAGAAGCACAGCGGGACACTACACAACTCTATAAACTCAACGCAAAAGACAGAAATCGAATCCGACCAAGAACGAGCCAACCGTGAACGAAAACGTGCTGAGACAGCACTGACCGGACTCACCCTGCGTCCGGTCAACAAGCACCGGACGCGTCCGGTCAGGCAAAGTCCAGTTTCGGACCTCTCTGAGTTGGACCGGACTCACCAGAGCCGAGCGTCCGGTCAGTAATCAGACGTCCGTACGTGAACAGAAGAGTCCGGTCAAACCGTGAACAGTAGACGAGAAGCGTCCGGTCGTGCACAGGAACCAGTGTATGGTCGTGAGCGTCCGGTCAAATCGCGAGAGTCACAGTAAGAACGTTCAAATGACCGGACTCATTGACCTAGTGTCCGGTCAGTACGCACCGAGCGTCCGGTCACCCCGCAGCAGCATAGTTCGTCCACCGATTCCACTCGATCTCACCCAAAACAAATCCTCTAGGGATCAAACTTGGTGAGTGGAGTCACAAGGAGGATAGTGAGCTATCTCTAAGAGATCATGGCTCGAACCTATCTCCAAATCGATGAATCGAAGAACTTCGGGGGAAGGGAGAAAAACTTGACACGAAACGAAAATCGACCGATCTCCTAGACCGTGAGGTTAGAGGTGAATTTCTTCGGTCGAAAGAAGTGCATCACGATCTAGAACAACTTGGTTCAAACGGTTTTGCAAAAGATGAACCGAGCAAAGAGATCAAGCGACGGGAAAATCGTGGGGAAAAAGGATTCCGCGAAGAACACGAACGAAACGCGAATCACAACCACGAATTGCAACCGTGTGGCTACCACACGCTACAACAGTGAGGTTACGGCCTCACTTCCTCAAAATCTCATGAACACAGAGGTATTGTTCTCTTCTTTGTGGATCTCAGCTAGCTACAGCAGGGGATTGGGAGAGCAGGAAACCCTAGAAGCCAAGAGCAAATGACAGGATGACTAACTGAGATGGATGGGGAGGTGGGTGTCTCCCCCTATTTATCCTAATTCTAACCTATTCCTAATTCCCACTCTACCCCTAACTACTTACAGAGCGAACCAGCTAAACCCTAGGGTTATTCTGGACCAACTCGGTGGTAGGTGTATCCGACGGCCACGCCCACACAACTCGTAGCGTTGCCTCGACGCAACCTCCCAATTGCCGCCACGTGCCGCCCTCGCTCTGCACCCCGGGTTTTGTGGCCCAAACCAGGAAACCAGCCTTTTCCAGCCAACCCCCGGTTTTGAGGCCCAAACCGGGAAACTAGCCCACCAGCTTCTGAGTTTTGAGGCCAAACTCAGCAAACCCTCAGCGCCCAGGTTTTGAGGCCCAAACCTGGAAACCGTCCTCAGCCCGAGTTTTGTGGCCAAACTCGGAAACCATCCGCACCCAGGTTTTGAGGCCCAAACTTGGAAACCGTCCACCCGATGGTTTTCCCTGGCTCTACCACCAAACCGACGTCGTAGATGGGATGCACCTCCCGTGCACCCCGTCCACCGACATGTGTCCCCAAGTCCACGACTCAGGCAACACATGACCGCACTTCTTCACTTGTTGTCGTCACACGCTGCTAGCCACCACAGCTGATCCTCGGGCCTCTGGTCCCTCAGTCCAAGCCTCACGTCCGCCCTTCGCCACTCCCGGTCCATCGGCACGACACGTCTCTACTTGACCTTCACCTCGCCTTTGATCACTGTATCCATGCTCGACACCTGCACAACACAAGCCAAAGAACATGCGCATCATCCCAGTTGACAATCACTCATCACTCAGAGACTCGGCATACACCCATGTATCCGCAATCTCCCCCTTGATGAGTGCATTGTCAACTAACAACACAAATCATAATGAGGAGAGAGAAGAAGAAGAAGGAGAAGAGAACAAACTCGACCAAATGACCCAAAAGCATAGCAAAGCCGAAGAAGGTCAAGTGTATGCCCAAAGACATGGGCAACGGCTCGACACAACCAAGCAAAGCAAAGCTAGCCCTCAAGAAGAGGTAGAACAGCCTCAACACCGCTAGCAAAAACCAATAGAAAATATCGAAGCAAAATGCTAGTCCCTCAAGATAGAGGCACAGAGGCTCAACACAACTAGCAAAGAAAGCTCGATACCGACTGTTACCAAAAAGAGTTTGACACCAATTGAAAATCTGAAAAGCAAATGCTAGTCCCTCAAGAAAGAGGCTAAGGCTCAACGCAACTAGCAAAACCGCTCCAAACCATTGAAAATGTCAAAGACTCAACCGGAAACAAACTTCCCCTCGAATAGTGCAAGCAACCAGGAAGGCTCCCCTTAGCTGAAACGGAGGGTAATGATTTGCAATTTCTCCCCCTTAGTTGAAAATGCACTTATCAAGAAATAAGGCCCCCTCAGAAAATGACCACAAAAAAGTGCCAATAAGAGAGGTTCTCCCTCTTCCAAAATGCATATGAGTCAGAATGCAAGTTAGGAGCTTCAAGAGTATACTCAAAAGAGTGCAAAGATGCTCTACAGAGTTCTGATCCGATGACTCAGAAAACTGCACAGAATGCTAGCAAAGGCTCAAACTGATCACTAAGTCTGAAATAAGAGCAAAAGAGCAGTTTGTAGCCGAAAAGGTATTCACCATCAAAATAGCACAGACATGTATAGACAGGAAGTCAAACAAGTGCTAAGCATGTATACAAGGTGAACTACCCCTAGCATAGTTCAAACATCATGCTGATATCAATTTAGGCATATACTTGTGATTTCAGATTTTAATCGGAGTTGCAGCGGTGAAAATACACAATCAAAAAACAGCATGTGACTGCAAGAGGTTGAATGCTTGTTATTGCCTAACTTTCCAACTGTGCGAAGCCTATGCATAAGCAATCAGAAGCTTAAAGCAACAGTTTCGGTCATACACTACACAGCTCAAGTTTAACTCAAAGTGCAATGAGAAACAGTCTCGAAGCTGTGAGGTGTTAACAAGCAAACCCATCTCGATCTTTCCAATTCACTTAACTTGGTTCCGATTTTAAACAGAATATGACATACCAAGCAAGTGAATGACTCAACACTAGAGACATAGCAACCTAGCATATATGAAAAGCACATGTGACTTCAACACATCCTACACATGCTAGTTGCATATCTCAATGTTGAACATTTTCAAGTTTTAAGTTCATTATCAAATTCACCATTCAAAAATAGCTCAGCTCATAGTATGCACTAGTGATCAGAAGGAGCATAAGCTACAGCATCAACATAAAGCATCAGAGTAAAAACTACACAGAGCATAGTTACATTCTTCAGATTAAACACATGAAGCTCAGAATGTAAAAGCGTATGCTGAAATGCAAAAGATGCACAGAAGAAATCAAAAAGAAGCAAAAACAAACTGAAAACAAAAAGTCAGTGTATCATACAAAATCCAAAGTGTTTCCCCCATCTAAAAGGGGAAACACACACCAAGCTCACCTCTCAACCGATTAAAGGTTGATTGGTCCAAAGGCTTGGTAAAAATATCAGCAAGCTGATGATGGGTATCGACATGGCGAAGGTCGATATCACCCTTCTCATAGTGGTCTCGCAGAAAATGAAAGCGCACATCATGTGTTTGGTCTTCGAGTGCAGCACGGGGTTCTTAGCAACGCTAATCGCACTCGTGCTGTCATAAAGCAATGGAACACGAGAAAAACTCAGACCAAAATCACGCAAAGTGGCCATCATCCAGAGTAACTGGGAACAGCAGCTAGCCGCAGCAACATACTCAGCCTCCATGGTAGACTGGGCGACGCTAGACTGCTTGCGAGAGGACCACGAAACAAGAGAAGAACCAATAAACTGACAAGTCCCAGAAGTGGACTTGCAATCAATACAACAACCAGCAAAATTGGCATCGGAATAACCGCAAAGGGAAAGGGTGGAGGAAGCAGAATACCAAATCCCAAATTCTGGAGAGAAGGATAAGTACCTCATAATGCGCTTGACCGCCTGACGGTGAGAAGTGCGCGGCGAAGATTGAAATCGCGCGCAAAGACACACCGCGAACTGGATGTCGGGGTGTGTCGCCGTCAGGTACAGCAGCGACCCGATCATACTCCGGTACTCCTTCTGGTCCACTGCTTCTCCCTCCTTGTCCGCATCCAGGGCCGTCGTGGTTGCCATGGGTGTTGGAAGAGGCATGGCCTCACACATGTCGAACTTCTTTAGGATATCTCTGGTGTACTTGCCCTGGTGCACAAACGTTCCTTCCCGGGTTTGCTTGATTTGCACCCGAGGAAAAACGTCAACTCGCCCATCATGCTCATCTCGAACTCCCTGCTCATAATGTCTGCAAAACTTGGCAACCAAAGCGTGAGAAGAACCACCGAAAATGATATCATCCACGTAAATTTGGACCAAGAGAGTATCAGTGCCTTGCTTGAGGAGAAAGAGCGTTTTATCTACACATCCCATTTTTTTAAACCCTTAGCAAGCAAAAAGGTTTTCAACCTATCATACCAGGCTCTAGGGGCTTGTTTCAAACCATACAAAGCTTTGTGAAGTTTAAAGACATGGTTTGGAAAATTGGGATTTTCGAAACCGGGGGGTTGTCTAACATACACCTCCTCTTCTATGTAGTCGTTTAAGAAGACACTCTTGACATCCATTTGAAAAAGTTTGAAACCTTTGGATGCAGCAAAAGCCAAGAGTATCCTAATAGCCTCCAAACGTGCTACAGGAGCAAATGTCTCCTCATAGTCTATCCCCTCATTATGACTATATCTCTGGGCTATGAGTCTTGCCTTGTTTCTCACAACATGGCCATCTTCTCCCTGTTTGTTTTTGAAAACCCATTTTGTCCCAATTGGATGACACTCAGAAGGTGGAGACACTAGAACCCAAACCCGATTTCTCTCAAAGTTCTCAAGCTCCTCATGCATGGCATTGACCCAATCCGGATCCATCAAAGCGTGTCCAACATCCCGGGGTTCAAAATCAGCAACAAAAGCAGAATGAGCAAAGTGAGAGATTTGCCTTGACCGGGTGACGCGTTCGTCGATGCTGCCGATCATCTGCTGAGGCGAGTGCTGACGCTGAATGTGTCGTGGTGCCTCCCTTGCCGAAGTGGCCTCCCCCTCAACAGCAGTTGGTGCCTCCCCGGGTACAAAGGGTACCGCTCGGGGTGGTGGATCCCACGGCCCCCAGGAAGACGATGTGTCGAGGCCGTGAATGGTCGTAGAGGCCGCTCTTTGCGGCACAGCAGGCGGAGGAGGTGTGGGTCATCTATCCCTTCAGCACCTTCTTCTTCATCATCGAAAAGAGGTTCGCCAACCTCATGATCACCTGCACGCTCAAAACGAGAAGAAGGACAAACCATGGTCTCGTCGAAGGTGACATCGAATGTCTCCATGACTCGGTTAGTGTCAAGGTTAAGTACACGATAAGCACGAGTATGAGTGCCATAACCCAAAAACACACCGTCAGAAGAACGAGACTCAAACTTGTCCAAGTTGCCCTTTTTGAGTATAAAACAATGGCAACCAAAAACTCGAAAATAACTCACCTTGGGTAGTTTTCCAAAACACAACTCATAAGAGGTCTTTTTCAAGAAAGCTCGAAGAAAATTGCGATTGGAAATATAGCATGCCGTGTTCATAGCTTTGGCCCAATATCGCCTAGGAGTCCTATGCTCATCGAGCATCGTCCTGGCCATCTGTACATGGGTCCGATTCTTCCTCTCTACAACACCATTCTAAGGCGGTGTGTAGGGGGAAGAAAACTGATTCTCTAACCCAAAAGAGTCACAAAACTTCTCAAAATCTGAATTCTTGAATTCGGAACCATTATCACTCTGAATTGCTCACATAGAGTTCAAAGGGAACTCATTCTGAAGACACAAAATCAGATTGCGAGCAAAAGAGAGTCTCGGTTTTCTCAGCTAAAAAGGAAACCCACGAATATCTCAAAAAATCGTCGACAACAACAAGCACATACCACTTCCCCCCAACCGAGCTCACCCGAGCCAGACCAACAAGGTCCATGTGTAAAAGCTCTCCAGGGCGCTTAGTCATGACCTGAGTCACTGGATGGTGGGGAGCGGCTACCATCTTCCCATGTCTACAAGAATGGCAAACAAGATCCTTCTCCATGGATAACTTGGGCAATCCTCGGATTAAGCCAAGTGAACTAAGTCTTGCAAGCAAGTCAAAGCTCAGGTGACCTAGTCTCCTATGCCACTTCCAAAGATTAGAGGAGGAAGGTCCAGCCAAAAGACAACGAGAAATTCCAAACGACTCCGAGAAATCGGCACGAAAGACTTTTCCAAAGGGTGAAATCACACATACAAGATTGCCCTGAGGATCCAAAATGCGACTGAGATTCGGTTTAAAATGAATCTCATAGTCATCATCAAAAGTTGCAAAACGGAGAGAAGGTTAAAATGCAAGTTAGAAACAAGAGCAACATCGCGCAACACAAAGTGCTCATTAACTCGCACAGACCCACGAGACAGCACCTTTCCTTTGCTGTTGTCGCCAAAGTGATATACTCCTTTCGGCGACCGGACTAAGACTGGAGAACCACTTGGCCTTTCCGGTCATGTGCCTCGAACACCCAGAATCCACCAACCAAATGTTCTCCAATCGTTTTACCTACATCAATAAAAAGACATAGGGTGAGCATACGGTCCAACACTGGGGTTAGTGAAGTAGGAAGAATACCAGTGTTGGGCCGGCTGCTCAAAAGAACGGTCAGTGAAAAAACCATTCCTAGCACACCTACAAAGGAAGCGATCACCATGTTTAGAAGAACGTGGTCCGCTGGGAAGGAGCGCTCACCGCGATATTCAAAACGGGGTGGGGGAAAGCGCTCAACTACAAAACCACCGCCACGGGGTCCATGGCCTACAACAGCAGGCTCCCGCCGGGCACGCTCTCTACGAGGCCTACGCCTAGGGACTTGAGGCTCAACACCTCTAGGCCTAGCGTCTCCTTGGAGCTCTCTGCTGCCTAGGCCTGGGAACTTGAGGTTCTGGACCTCTGGGCCTAGCAACACGTCTCGGTGCTCTCCTCTGAACATTGGCGCATGTACATCATGGAAAGGATGGTACATGTCCGGGTGTTCATCTCCTTAGCACGACGCGCCTCTCTCTTGCGCCTAAAGCAGAACTCGCTCAAGTGTCCATCTCTCCCACAGTGCTCACAGTGGTACCTCACCGCTCTCAAAGGGGGTTGTTGGTACTCACGGTTGTGGGTGTGGATCACCTTGCCCTTCTGTGGCAACAGCTCCTCGCGAATAGGTGGCATCGTATCAAGCTTGTTTTTCAGGTGGTTGGGTTTGGGATGCCACACTTGGTTCTTGGGTGGAGCTCTCGGAGGTTCCTCAAACACCCCATCCTTGGTGTTAGGCTTGAGAGGCTCTTTGGGTGGAAGCTTGGTAAGTTTAGGAGTAGTGGTGGAGTTGGGCTTCTCACTCGGGTTCAAACCACTCGACTCTCCAATCTTCCAAAAGCAGAAAGATCAACACCCTGAGCAAAGCCTACACCGGGACCTCCAGTAGCTCGCTTGAATTGGGAAATCATCATCCCGAGCTGTGGCTCACCACAAGACACCCATGACAAGATGGTCCGAAGGTATGTGTTTTCCTCCTCGGTTTGCATCTTGTCATGCTTCACGTTAGCAATCTCCATCTCCAAACCCTCACACAAAGCGCACCTAGTCACACAAGTGCTACCCGAGCTGGCCTCCTCAAGAGACACAATCTTGGCATTCTTCTCTGCCAACTCGGATTGCAAGACAGGACAAGTCCCCTTGCAAGCACCCAACAGGCATGGGCCTAGCACGGAGCTCATCCAAACTCTCCTACCCACGCAACATACTCTTACTTCTCAAAGTGAGAGGAAGATCAGTCATGTGCGTGGTGCACGCCTCGCACTCCTCATCTGTGACAACTACGGTGGACTTGACAGAATCAAGTTCCTTCACCGTATCCTCCCACTTCTGCTAAAACTCCTTGCGCTCTCTAGCGGCTTGCCTAAGCAACTTATCTTGACTAAGGAGCGCGGCAGTAAGTTTCTCGACCTCAGCGGAAAGCTCATCGTGGGTCAGAGATACCTGGGAGGTGTTGTCATCGTCGTCGTTCCGAGGGGAGTTCACCAGCTCGCCGTCGACCTCCTTGCCGAGGGCTATGGTGCAGAGGCTGTCGTCATCGGCGAAGAAGCAGAGGCCGTTCAGCTTGTCCTCGATCCTCTTCTTCTTCTCGGACTCGTCGTCGCTTGAGCAAGCAGAGTCGTCATCCGAGCCGTCGACGTCGCTGAGCGTGCCGAAGAACGCACGCTGCTCAGCTTGGGCCTCTCCAAGTACTTCTCTTGATGTACTCCTTGTCGAAGCCGCCCCTCCGCTTGTGCCTCGCGGGGACGTACTTTCCTTGCGTTTGCCGGAGTCATACTGGTGCCCATGATCGCCCTTCCCAGATGATGCTTCTTCTTGGGGCAGTTGGCGATGAAGTGATCGGGGTCGCCGCACTCGTAGCATCCTGAGCGTCCTCCTCCGCGGCGACGGTTCATGCGGTTGTTGTGAAACCGCCGAGAACGGTTGGCGAGCATTGCCAACTTGTCATCCCCCAAAGACTCCAGCTGGTCCTCTGTGACAGAAAAGAGAGACGAAAGAGCAAAGCCTCCAGAGGTTAGAAGAGCCTGAAACCAAAGCCATAGTCGGGCCAGAAGGATTCTCATAAGAAGCCCTCGCCATGGCATCAATCTCACTGGACTTGAGCTTACTAAAGAGATCGTCGCACGTGAGGGTCTCAAAGTTAGGTGATTCGATGATCGCCTGAACTTTGGAATCTCACACCCGACCGATCAAGGGGTATGCAAAAGCTTGAGAGCCCTCTCATGATCGTCGAAAGGCAACAGCTCCTTGTTAGCCCTCATCCTGTTGACAATTACCTGAAAGCGAGCGAATAAACTTTCTATGCTCTCGCCAGGCATATGTCGAAAGTTCTCATACTATCGCTTGAATGACTCGTAGAGACGGATTTTGACTTGAGAGGTTCCCTCAGGGAAACGCATGAGGGTAGCCCAAATCTCCTGAGCCGTATCGGGTGAGAAACGCGATCAAACTCACTCATGCTCAAGCATGAGAAAAGAGCATTACGTGCTTGGCTATTGGCATCATGCTCATCGATCTGAAGCTGAGAGACACGAGCAGCCAAAACCACGTAATCAGCAGAGTTGCAAATATCCCAGATGGAAGCACCCAAACTCTGCAGATAGGCCGACATGCGTATCTTCCAATACGCATAGTTCGTCCCATCGAAAAACGGTGGTTTGCCCATGCCGCGATCCATGTCACCTTCTGGGATCTGGAAACGGCTAAGGTGGAAGATCCTTAACCCGCTCCGATACCAATTGAAGGACCGAGAGAATGCTACCAGAAAGCGACCAGAGGGGGGGGGGTGAATGGGAGCTTCAAAATTCCTTTCGAAAACTTGTTGCCACTGTCCGTAAATCAACCCCAAAGGGCAAACCCTTAGAGCTTGCTAGTGTCCACGACCCTAGATGTTGGGGTGGATGCTTCCAAGAAGCACAGCGGGACACTACACAACTCTAGAAACTCAACGCAAAAGACGGAAATCGAATCCGACCAAGAACGAGCCAACCGCGAACGAAAACGCGATGAGACAGCACTGACCGGACTCACCCTGCGTCCGGTCAACAAGCACCGGACGCGTCTAGTCAGGCAAAGTCCAGTTTCAGACCTCTCTGAGTTGGACCAGACTCATCAGAGTCGAGCGTCAGGTAGTACTCAGAGCGTCCGGTCAAACCGTGAATTGTAGACGAGAGCGTCCGTCGTCAGCGTAGAAGCGTCTGAGACAGCGTCCGGTCGTGCACAGCGTCTGGTCGTGAGCGTCCGGTCAAATAGCGAGAGTCACAAGTAAGAATGTTCAAATGACCGGACTCACTGACCTAGCGTCCAGTTAGTACGCACCGAGCGTCCCGGTCACCCCGCAGTAGCATAGTAGTTCGTCCACCGATTCCACTCGATCTCCCCAAAACAAATCCTCTAGGGTCAAACTTGGTGAGTGGAGTCACAAGGAGGATAGTGAGCTATCTCTAAGAGATCATGGCTCGAACTTATCTCCAAATCGATGAATCGAAGAACTTCGGGGGAAGGGAGAAAAACTTGACACGAAAACAAAAATCGACCGATCTCCTAGACCGTGAGGTTAGAGGTGAATTCCTTCGGTCGAAAGAAGTGCCTCATGATCTAGAACAACTTGGTTCAAACGGTTTTGCAAAACATGAACCGAGCAAAGAGATCAAGCGATGGGAAAATCGTGGGGGAAAAGGATTCCGCGAAGAACACGAACGAAACGCGAATCACAACCACGAATTACAACCGTGTGACTACCACACGCTACAAAGTGAGGTTACGGCCTCACTTCCTCAAAATCTCATGAACACAGAGGTATTGTTCTCTTCTCTGTGGATCTCAGCTAGCTACAGCAGGGGATTGGGAGAGCAGGAAACCCTAGAAGCCAAGAGCAAATGACAGGATGACTAACTGAGATGGATGGGGAGGTGGGTGTCTCCCCCTATTTATCCTAATTCTAACCTATTCCTAATTCCCACTCTACCCCTAACTACTTACAGAGCGAACCAGCTAAACCCTAGGGTTATTCTGGACCAACTCGGTGGTAGGTGTATCCGATGGCCACGTCCACACAACTCGTAGCGTTGCCTCGATGCAACCTCCCGATTGTCGCCACGTGCCTCCCTCGCTCTGCACCCCCGGTTTTGTGGCCAAACCGGGAAACCAGCCTTTCCAGCCAACCCCCGGTTTTGAGGCCCAAACCGGGAAACCAGCTCACCAGCTTCTGAGTTTTGAGGCCAAACTCAGCAAACCCTCAGCGCCAGGTTTTGAGGCCCAAACCTGGAAACCGTCCTCAGCCCGAGTTTTGTTGCCAAACTCGGAAACCATCCGCACCCAGGTTTTGAGGCCCAAACCTGGAAACCGTCCACCCGATGGTTTTTCCCTGGCTCTACCACCAAACCGACGTCGTAGATAGGTTGCACCTCCCGTGCACCCCGTCCACCAACACGTGTCCCCAAGTCCACGACTCAGGCAACACATGACCGCACTTCTTCACTTGTTGTCGTCACAGGCTGCAAGCCACCACAGCTGATCCTCAGGCCTCTGGTCCCTCAGTCCAAGCCTCACGTCCGCCTTCGCCACTCCCGGTCCATCGGCACGGCACATCTCTACTTGACCTTCACCTCGCCTTTGATCACTGTATCCATGCTGGACACCTGCACAACACAAGCCAAAGAACATGCACATCATCTCAGTTGACAATCACTCATCACTCAGAGACTCGACATACACCCATGTATCCACAGATGTAACACTTACAAGAAGAATCACATCCGCTGAGGCGCACCTTGGAGAAGATTCCCGACAGGCCGGGACTCCTCCATGGAACTCCTCACTCCCTTCCCTCTCTTCTAACACTAAAGCTACTAAGTAGGCTTTCTCTCCTTGGATGTATACAAATGAAGAGCTCTAGGGGGTATTTATAGCTTGGAGGTGGAGTAGCGGCTACTCCGGTGCCACGTCAGCGATCCGTGTGCTCTCCTTCCTGGGCCATTGGATCAAACCGCCATAGCAACCGCCATGGATGGATGGCCTTGATTTCTTCACGTGTGAAAAATGTGCAAACAACCGACATTGGATGGGGTTCACCCTGGGGTCGGCCGACCCCAGCCAATGACAGGTGGGCCCACCACTTTGCTTCTAGAAGGTGCTGACATCACCAGGCTGAATAGTGTAGCCAGGGTCCACCAAGGGGGGTCGGCCGACCCCCCTATGACAGGGCTGGCCCACTGTTTTGTCTCCCCTAGTGTCCCCACATGTCATGGAGCATGGTGTCATATGTTGGTTGCATTTGCTTTCTCGTGTGGTTCCATGGATCCATGTGCTTCTCATCTTTCACCGTTGAATGCAAACACATGTTTGATCTGATGGGGGAAAGTAGCATGGTGAAGCTTCACTTGGATAGTGCCACGTCACCAATCCCGAGGAGCTCCCATGGTGGGGTTGGCCGACCCCACCATGGGTTGGTCTAGGTGTCCATTTCTTCTTATTTTGTTATACCTGCAAATCAAATACTAAGAGTACAAGTGCAACTTATTAGTGATAAATATGCTCATGATATGCTATACTTCCTGGAAACCGAGGCCTGTTGACGGTATTTTGATAAGGTAAAACATGCTATAACTTCCGTCAACACCGGTGATCCCCGGATGTTCACCTCACTAGAAGAGAATGTCGATGACCAAGAAAAGATTACATTTGGTGACAACTCAAAGGGCAATGTCAAGGGATTGGGCAAGGTGGCAATATCAAATGATCATACCATCTCCAATGTGCTTCTTGTTGCATCGTTGAGCTTCAACTTGCTATCCGTTGGGCAACTTTCAATGTTTGTTCACCGACAAAGAAGTGGTTGTGACCAAGAAAGTGTTAGGAATAAAGGCAATTTCCATGTCATTTTAATTCCGTAAATTAACATTATGATGACGACATAATAGAGATAATATAGCAGTGATTTCATAATATCACATATGACCATAGCCGTATGGTACATATGTGAAACAAGCAAGTGAATCATATATAGTATGATAAAACATAATAAAATCATCTACTGTAGAAAAGTATGTTAAACAACGTAACATGCTTACTGAAACATATATGCAGCAACTACTGAAACAACAAAACAGAGCTACTGAAACATTCAGGAAATATGTAACAGACAGTAACCCAGGATATATAAGACAGCAGTACTGCAAAACTTATGAAACAATAGAATACAACTACTGCAACATATTCAACAGTACTACTGAAACAAAATGACGGAACAAAATTCAGAATCATGAAAAACAAAGAGAAGATGAACAGTTCATACCCGCCCATCCTTAGCGCAGATCCAGATCCTTGTCCAACTTCTTGGTCATGACGCAGTAGATGGAGATGAAGACCAATCACCGGGAAGAAGAAAGACCAATCACCGGGAAGAAGATGAACAACAACAACTTCGCCGGGAAGAAGACCAACAGAAGCTACTTCACCGGGAAAGAAGACGACGACGGTGATCCTCCTGAAGAAGAACAGAGGCGAAGATCGTTCGGGCAGTCGCGTAGTCGCTCCCCAAAAACCTAATTGCTGATCCCCCGTGCAAGGTCTCGATCGACACTGGCTTCGGAGGCACCTGCCCCCTCTCGCTTCTCCATGCACGCGGAGTTACGAGATGGAGACACTGACTAGCAGCGGAATTGGAATTCTGGACATGTTCTGGTTTCTGTTCTCAGTCAAGAGAAGAGAGAGTGGAAAGGAAGAATAAAAAGACCAGGCACTCTGTCCTCGTTGAGGAATTTGTGCGGCCACTTCAGGGAAGAGGGAGGAGCAGGCAAACTTGGAAACTCCAGTAATTAAGGCATGATTAGTGCGTATTAAAGCAAAATTAACATGCCACGCCACGCCTGCCTGCCTGATTCCCCTTTAAATTCCAATCCGGTACAAACAATAATTCCTGCAATTACACACCATAGAGTTATTGATTTATTAAATATATTAATGGGCTTGGCCCAAATAAATCTAACAATCCCCACCAAACTCTAGGGTTTGTAACAGTGAAATTCCAGAATCTCAATTCTTTGATATACCAGTGTTTCGATGGAGACTGTTAAGTTGAACATCCACCTAGAGCAAGAGTTTCACTCAGTCACAACTGAACAATGGACTATGCCTTGAATTGACAGTTTTGCGTGAGGTGAGATTCACTCAAGTCCTTTGCTGGTACTGGGCTGCAACAGACATCCCCGCTGTTTGAAGCATATAAGTCACACTTCAGTGCCTTTCATGAGTATTTAGGGACCGCCCAAATCCCATAGACTGTGACTAGCAGTCTGACTCATATAGGTGTATTCCTCATAAGATGTTCTGTAGGACAACATCTCATCTTTAAAAGACTCTCGGAATACATTAAGGTAATTACCAACCTGCCTTACAGAAGGAAAGTTATGCATCAGAGATAGGTTCTAAAGGGAACTTTCCTCTCAACCTACTCATAGCTTGTTTCACCACTCTACTTCATGGGATCTCCGATCACATAGAGCAGGTTACCACTATAGTAGATTTTCACACGGGTTTCATACCCATCTCCCTCGATGCATTTTCTATCATGTTTCGTGATAATCCCTTAGTGAATTGATCTGCCAGATTATTCGACATGTGGACATAATCCAACGTTATAACTCTGGAGGTTTTAACTTTCTGACAGATTTCAATCTTCTCTTAAACATGCCTTGTAGACTTCATGTTACTCCTGGAACTGTTGACCTTCGCAATCACAGTTTGATTGTCACAGTTCATGGAAATAGCCGGTATCGGTTTTTCAACCACCGGTAAATCCAACAAGAGTTCACGAAGCCACTCGGCCGCAGCCCCAGCAGTGTCTAACGCTGTGAGTTCTGCTTCCATGGTAGACTTCGTAATGAGAGTCTGCTTGCAAGACTTCCAGGAAACAGCGCCACGTCCAAGCAGGAACACATATCCGCTTGTGGCTCTAAGCTCATTAGCATCAGAAATCCAGTTGGCATCACAATAGCCTTCTAGCACTTTTGGGTGTCCGGTATAACGAATACCGTAAGTCATAGTACCTTTCAGGTACCGCAACACTCTCTCAAGAGCGCGCGAGTGATCATCTCCAGGTTTAGACACAAACCTGCTCAGCTTTCTCACAGCATATGAGATGTCAGGCCTTGTTGCACTCGCAAGGTACATTAGCGAGCCAATGATCTGGGAGTATGTCAATTGATCCCTTGCTATTCTTCGGTTTTTCCGCAATAGCACGATAGGGTCATAAGGTGTAGGAGCAGGATTACAGTCACTATAACCAAAGCGACTTAACACCTTTTCCACATAGTGGGATTGCAACAAAGTTACCCCACCATCACCTTCTCTAATTAACTTGATGTTCAGAATAACATCAGCTTCTCCCAAATCTTTCATGTCAAAGTTACTTGACAAAAGTTTCTTAACTTCCTCAATCACATTGAGATTTGATCCAAGATCAATATGTCATCAACATAAAGGCACAACATAACAGCCTCACCCCCACCATACCTATAATACACACATGTGTCAACTTCGTTTACAACAAAGCCAACAGCAAGTAGAGTATTATCAAATTTTCATGCCATTGCTTAGGTGCTTGTTTCAGGCCATATAATGACTTTAACAACCTGCACACCTTGTTCTCTTGACCATCCGCAATGAAGCCCTCTAGCTGATCCATATAGATCTCCTCATCCAACTCTCCATTTAGGAAAGTTGTCTTAACATCCATCTGATAAATTATAAGACCATATGAGGCTACCACGGCAATCAAAGTGCGAATTGTTGTCAAACGAGCAACTGGTGAATAGGTGTCAAAGAAATCTTCACCCTCCTTTGGGTGTATCCTTTGGCCACAAGCCTTGCCTTGTACCTCTCAACGGTACCATCAGGCCTAAGCTTTTTCTTGAATATCCATTTGCAACCTATAGGTTGACAACCATAAGGACAGTCAACGACCTCCCAAGTTCCATTAGACATAATAGATTCCATCTCACTCCTGACTGCTTCCTTCCACAAGTCAGCATCAGGAGAGGAATATGCCTGTCTAATGGTGGTTGGTGTGTCTTCCACAAGGTACACTATATAGTCATCACCAAAGGATTTTGCAACCCTTTGTCTCTTACTCTTTCGAGTGACTACAGTGTCATCCTCCTCAGGGATGTGCACATGAGTATCCTCAGCATGATCTATTTGTTCTGGTTCATGGGAAATTATACTCTCATGACTTGTTTCACTTGTTTCACTAGGTGTATTCTTCATTGGAAATTCATTCTCAAAAAATGTTGTGTCTCTCGATTCCATGATTGTATCAACATACACATCAGGAACATCAGATTTAATAATTAAGAACCTATACCCAACGCTGTGAAAAGCATAACCTAGGAAAATACAATCAACAGTTTTAGGCCCAAGTTTACGCTTCTTGTTGATTGGCACATTCACCTTAGCCAAACAACCCCAAGTGCGTAAATATGACAGATTTAATCTTCTCTTTTCCCATTCCTCGAATGGTGTGATCTCTTTGTTCTTTGTTGGAACCCTGTTCAGGACATGACACGCTGTCAAAATCATCTCACCCCACCATTTCTTGGATAATCCCGCTGTACTCAACATTGCATTCATCAGCTCTGTTAGAGTGCAGTTTTTCCTTTCAGCAATCCCATTGGATTGTGGTGAATATGGCGGTGTCCTCTCATGAACAATCTCATGTTCCACACAGAACTCATCGAACACATTAGAGAAATATTCTCCACCTCGATCGGACCTTAAACGTTTTATTTCCTCTCAAGTTGGTTCTCTACTTCAGCTTTATAGGCCTTAAAATAATTAAACGCTTCATCTTTTGATTTTAAGAGATACACATAGCAGAACCTAGTGGAGTCATCTATAAAGGTGAGAAAGTATTTTTTACCGCCTTGAGTCAAAATTCCGTTCATCTCGCATAGATCGGAATGCACAAGTTCTAGAGGTGCCAAGTTCCTCGCCTCAGCAGCCTTGTGTGGCTTGCGGGGTTGTTTCGATTCAACACACACATGGCACTTAGACTTTTTGACCAAGTTAAATTTAGGAATTAAATTCAGATTTGCTAACCGTATTAAACAGCCAAAACTTGCATGACAGAAACGTGAATGCCATAAATCTGACTCATCAGAAAATTAACAAAATTCACCAGTTTATTACACACATCATGCAACGATAAGCGGAACAAACCTCCGCAATCATATCCTTTACCAATAAATAAACCATGTTTAGACAGAACACATTTATTCGACTCAAGAACAATTTTGTAGCCATCTCGGCACAACATAGAAGCACTAACAAGATTTTTCTTGATAGAGGGCACATGCTGCACGCTCTTCAATGGCACCATCTTTCCCGAAGTAAACTTCAGAATGACTGTACCAACACCAAGAACATGAGCAGGCGACCCATTTCCCATCAACAAGGCGTCAGACCCCCCGACCTGGTAGGAGGAAAATAGAGATACATCAGCACACACATGTATATTTGCACCACTGTCCATCCACCACTCAGGTGAATTACAAATGGAAAGAACGAATGGTAAAGAATTACCATACCCAGATGTTCCTTCACCATTGTCAGTAGTAACAACATTTGCTGATTTGTTGTCTTGCTGGTATTTGCGATCAGGGCACTCATTTGCCCAATGAGCATCACTACCCAGACAAAACATACTCCATTCTTCTTATTGTTGTTGTCCTTTTTCTTAAATTGTGTTGTCTGAATGGTCTTAGGAATGATCTGTTGCTTGTTCTGGTTTTTTTCTTCTTTTGTACTTGCGGAATTTGGAATTTCTCTTCTGCACCACATTAGCAGTAGAGGTCTCAACACATTTTCCATTGTCCTTTGCTCTCACCCTCTCCTCAACATCAGGAGTGCCAATGAGCTCTTCCACATTGAACTCTTGTCTCTTTGTTTGAGAGAGGTAGCAAAGTCCTTCCATAACGGTGGCAGCTTAGCGATAATACCGCCAGCCACAAACTTGTCAGGAAGAGGACAAGGAAAAAGCTCAAGTTCCTTTGCCAGTGCCTGAATCTCATGAGCCTGTTCCCACTACAATCGGTTCTCAACCATCTTGTAGTCATACAGTTGCTCCATAAGATACAACTCGCTACCAGCATCAGTAACTCCAAATTTTCCAACAAGTGCATCCCACAGCTCTTTACCTGTGGGAAGTATGATGTAGCTTTTCTAGAATTTTGCATCAAGTGCGCTAATCACTGCTCCCCGAAAGAGGTTGTTGTCATCAGCCTTAAACTTAGCCTCATCCTCAGGAGACAAGTTAGCAGGCTTGCCCTCAATCACATGAAAGCATGACATAGCAATTAGCCACAATTCCATTTAGCTCGCCATACCAAGAAGTTTTTACCATCAAAAACATCAGGCTTTAGCACGGTAGCAAAACCACTGACACAAAAATGCCTATAATTAGGTTTTTGGATTGTTAGGAATAAAGGCAATTTCCATGTCATTTTAATTCCATAAATTAACATTATGATGATGACATAATAGAGATAATATAGCAGTGATTTCATAATATCACATATGACCATAGCAGTATGGTACATATATGAAACAAGCATGTGAATCATATATAGTATGATAAAACATAATAAATCATCTACTGCAGAAAAGTATGTTAAACAACGTAACATGCTTACTGAAACATATATGCAGCAACTACTGAAACAACGAAACAGAGCTACTGAAACATTCAGGAAATATGTAACAGACAGTAACCCAGGATATATAACAGACAGCAGTACTGCAAAACTTATGAAACAATAGAATACAACTACTGCAACATATTCAACAGTACTACTGAAACAAAATGACGGAACAGAATTCACAATCACGAAAAACAAAGAGAAGATGAACAGTTCATACCCGCCCATCCTTAGCGCAGATCCAGATCCTTGTCCAACTTCCTTGGTCATGACGCAGTAGATGGAGATGAAGACCAATCACCGGGAAGAAGAAAGACCAATCACCGGGAAGAAGATGAACAACAACAACTTCGCCGGGAAGAAGACCAACAGCAGCTACTTCACCGGGAAGAAGACGACGACGGTGATCCTCCTAAAGAAGAACAGAGGCGAAGATCGTTCGGGCAGTCGCGTAGTCGCTCCCTAAAAACCTAATTGCCGATCCCCCGTGCAAGGTCTCGATCGACACTGGCTCCGGAGGCACCTGCCCTCTCGCTTCTCCGTGCGCGCGGAGTTACGAGATGGAGACACTGACTAGCAGCAAAATTGGAATTCTGGACATGTTTTGGTTTCTGTTCTCAGTCAAGAGAAGAGAGAGTGGAAAGGAAGAATAAAAAGACCAGGCACTCTGTCCTCGTTGAGGAATTTGTGCGACCACTTCAGGGAAGAGGGAGGAGCAGGCAAACTTGGAAACTCCAGTAATTAAGGCGTGATTAGTGCATATTAAAGCAAAATTAACACGCCACGCCACGCCTGCCTGCCTGATTCCCCTTTAAATTCCAATCCGGTACAAACAATAATTCCCGCAATTACACACCATAGAGTTATTGATTTATTAAATATATTAATGGGCTTGGCCCACAATAAATCTAACAGAAAAAATGATGCACAAGTGATCTTCCAAGGCTTTAGATACAACAATCTCTATCTAGTGGATTTCTCCTCCGAAGATGCCAACTTGAAAACATGTTTGTTCACTAAGCAATCACTTGGTTGGCTATGGCATAGAAGATTGGCTCATGTGGGAATGAACACTCTCAACAAGCTATTGAAGAAGGATTTGGATAGAGGCTTGAAGGATGTCAAATTTGAGAAGGACAAATTATGTAGTGCATGTCAAGCCGGCAAGCAAGTTGCAAATACTCATCCAACCAAAGCCTTTGTGTCAACGTCAGAGAGTTGGAGCTACTTCACATAGATCTATTTGGACCAACAACATATGCTAGCTTGGGTGGAAATCTCTATTGCCTAGTGATTGTTGATGACTACTCTAGATACACTTGGGTATTCTTTCTTCATGACAAATCTGAAGCAACCCCTTCATTCAAGAAGTTTGCCAAGAGAGCCCAAAATGAATTTGACTTGAAGATCAAAAAGATTAGAAGTGACAATGGAAGGGAATTTGACAACACCCACATTGAGGAATATTGTGATGAAGTTGGGATCAAGCATGAAGTCTCCGCAACCTACACACCACAACAAAATGGGGTAGTTGAGAGGAAGAACCGAACTCTAAACACCAGAAAGATTTTGGGCGGAAGCAATCAACATCGCTTGATATGCATCAAATCGGTTGTTCCCCCATCGTCTCCTTGGCAAGACCCCTATGAGCTACTCAACAACAAGAAGTCGGATGTATCATTCTTTAGAGTGTTTGGGTGCAAATGCTACATCTACAAGAAGCGCCAACACCTAGGGAAGTTTCAACGCCGATGTGATATTGGTTTTCTTGTTGGTTACTCATTGAAGTCCAAAGCATATCGAGTATTCAACCATGCCACCGGGATGGTACAAGAAACATATGATGTGAAATTCGATGAATCTAATGGCTCTCAAGGAGAGCATGAGAATCTTGATGATGTAGGTGATGAACCATTGAGGGAAGCTATGAAGAACATGTCGGTTGGAGCCATCAAGCCTAAAGATGATGATGATGATGTGCAAGTCATTGACAAGCCATCCTCATCAAATGTACCACAAGATGATGATAAAGATGGGAGAGAGCCATTTGAAGATACTCATTGTAACAGAACCGACCAATTTGCACCAGATCAAGTACCGAGACCTCCGCTTATCGCAGAAATCATCAAGTACTTAAGCTCGTACAAAACGGGTAGTCCAGAAATCTCGAAGGATTTCAAATCATTTCAACAATTAGCCAAGATTGTAATAGTTCAGCAAACATTCCCACAAGTTACATCACAGTTGCACATAATTCGAATACACCGGATTACGACGTAATATTACAAACCATAGTTTGAACAGTAGCGGAAGCAACATAGTTTTAAACATAAGTTCAGAAAGTTCTTAATACAGTGCCAACAGTCTGATCAGGTCCACAAAAGCATCGGATAAGATAAGTAGCGACCATGCCCTTGGTCTAGTCATCTCCCGTAACCGGGTACAGGCAGTTCTCACAGTAGCCAAAGAAGCACTGGCCATCTGCAACAACAAGGGAATAAAACCCTAAGTACGAGAAGGTACTTAGCTAGACTTACCCGTCATAAAACAGAAATAATGAGACACCAAGGATCATGTAGGCTATATGTGGGGTTGGTTGTACATACTCTTTTTGCATGAAAGCTTTTTGTAAGAAAACTCAACTTAGGGTGATGGCAGTCACTTTAGTAATTAATTCTACCTTACTAGGTTTGCTCCTGATCTAAAACAAGCACTTGGCTACTTATTCAAGCAAAAAGTGACTATCTCATCAATAGCCTTTCAGAGTCCATACCATAACCATATTTAGTTCCATAAGTTCTACGGGTGATGATCTACAGTCAATTACTCACTGTCCAGGAGCGATGGCGATTATAATCGATTCCTACCCAGCTGGGGATAAAATGTCGCACACTCGCCCGATCACACCTGCGCTCGGTAGCCGTCAGCTGCCACTCAGGAGATTCGAGAACACACTTCGCGGGACGGCCATGGGCCCTTCTACACCGGGGGTTATCTCAGGGCCAGGTCGCTCAAGCTATAGCTGCCACGGTCATGTCAGGTCGATGAGGCCCGGCCTGCCCTCGGACCATGCCAGGTTGCTCAGAATAGTTGCCCACGGTATGGCTGAGGCCCCGGGTGTTAGGTGTCAACATCTCCATCACCGGCTCGAATAACCATACTCGGCTTCACGGGAGGTACTCCGACCTACTCCGTTAAGTGATTGACGCGTTCAATTTGACTGAAGGGACATTCCCGAACGGGTCCTATGCGACACAGACGGGAGACTACTAGCACACAGAACCCATGTCCTGCTGCTCTTACATCCCGCCCGGTCTCGATTAATTATCACATGGTTATCTCCATGATAGCACCAGTCTAGTCATGATCAGTATCCACCTATATGCGGGAGACAGGAAATCACCTGACTTTTACCGATCTAAGCAGGGCTAAGCATATAAATCGAGCCTAGACCTAACAGGGATATCAAGATAATAATTGTTGGTGGACAAAGATATAGTAATAATGCATCAATGGTAGCAATCAATTCCTATAACCTAATGCAAGAGTCATTATTAGGTTAATCGTAAACCATTTGCAAACCGTAGGAGTAAAAATGCTCCGGGGCTTGCCTTTCTCGAAGTCCGACGGACGGTGATCACGGCACTCGGGTAGTTCCTCGGTGTCGGTGCCTTCGGTCTCCTCGGGCTGACTCTCCTCCTGACTCGGCTCTTCCGGCTGCGGTGGGTTCTGGGTCTCCTCTACCGATCCTGTATGATGCATAATATGTATGAATAGGATGAATGCACATAAAATGCATACGGATTGCAACAGAGCTAATAACACTTTGGGAGATAAGCACATGTCATCTACTTCATTATCTTTAACAAGGTAGTCAACATTATCTTAATGATTACAAAAGACCCTAGCATCTCACAGCCATTTAACTTTCCTAACTAACCAATTAAGACACATAATTATCACAACATTACCTACTTAATTAAATTATTTTCCTCTACTTTCTTGCTTTAATAATCCTATTTAAACATGCTTATAACAGCAACTATCCTAAACAGTTTCAGAAAAGTCTACAAAAATTACTTAGGGTTGACAGCATGCAAAACAACTCACTGTTAAATTTTCAAGTCATTTGGATCTAAGCACTGTCCTCTTTGAAAAAGACAAATAACATGATGAAAAGTGCTTTGAACTACTCATCATAACAGAAAGTGTCAAACAACAGATTTCATATTTTTCTTCTAAACTTCTTAGCACAGGAGCAGTCTACAGAAATTATCAAGTTCATATTCATCATATTTTAATTACTACAAATTATACAAGAAAACAGCATTTAACCATTTTAAATGCTACTGCCAAATATTTCACAGAGCATCTCCATATTACATTTTCCCAGAAACTACTCATCTACACAGACTTAACAAAATTGGAATCATATTTTTCCGAGCTATACAAAATTAGTTATGCATTTTCTAAGTTAACAGCAAAATCTTAAATCAATTTAAACTGCATATAAAAGTATCACCAAAATGCATTTTACATTTTTCATAGGTAGCCCTACTCATTCTTAACACACCAAAATTTGTTTCACAGCATTTGGACTTAAAATGAGCCTTGTATGAATTTTGAAGCCTTTACATAAATTCTGCAAAACTGATTTGAAAGAAAACCCAACCTAAACTGCTACGGGTACCCCACTTCGTACACCAGCGGACGCAGGGCAAAACGCTAGGTACACCGGCTAACCCGAGCGCTTGCGTACCCAGACTTCTCTCCTTCTCTCTCCCTCTCACTGCCAGTGGGCCCCGCGAGTCAGACGACCCCACGCGTCAGTGGTCAACGGACCCACGCGACAGTGGCACTGTGCTCTCGTCGGCGCTGACCGGCGTTAACTCGCCGGCGGCGAGGTTTCCGGTGACACCAACCCTACCACTAGACTTGCCTTCGCGAGGCGGACACGGTCGGCTAGGTCTTCACGCCAGAGGCTCACTGGAGCGAGCTCGACGGCGACAATGGCAGAGCGGCGGCGCGGCAACTCGACGATGCGGCCTTGCCTGGCTATCCTGAGGCTTGGCGGCGTGAGCAGCAGCTCCAGCAAACCCTAAGCTACCTACCGAGGCTGCTAACGAGCTTTGCCGGCTTCGGCAGTTCCGGTCGAAACATGGCGAGAGAAGAGTCTCCAACTAACCCTAAGCAACTACAGAGGTAGAGGAGGTGAGAACGGGGCTTGGTTGGGGATGGTTTGATCAGAGATAGCCGGACCACGTGATGGTCATGGCGGCGGCCATGGCAAGAACCCGAGGATGGCGCTCGGCGTTCCGCCGGCTAGAGAGGAGGAGAGGGGAAACCAACCCGTGCTGGTGAAAGAGGATGTTAGGGCGGAAGTGTTGGCAGAAGGAATCGAACGGCGGTGCATTGTGGAGCGAGCAATCGCTCGCCGGAGTTCGGCGGGTGGTGGGGCGGCGCTGTGAACTGGAGAAGATGGAGTCAACGGAGGAGACTAGCGCGCGAGTGAGAGAGTGAGTGAGTGGCCGGTTGCGAGCGCGAAACGGAGAGGAGGCAAAAGGGATGGAGGGCTCGGTGCATTGCACCTGGCCACTTCCCATCGGGGACGGGCTCGACGGCGCGGCGGCGTCAGTCATCGGCAGCCACGCGGCGAGCAGGTAGAGGGCAACGGGGCGACGTGGCGACCTCGGCGCAAACCACGGCGGCGAACAACGGTGGTTTGGTCGACCGGCGAAGCGGTCTCGCAGTGGCGGGGCGGTTTCTGCCGGCGTACGGGCGACGACGCGCACGGGGGAGGAAGAAGGAGGCCGACAGGTGGGTCCCGCTAGGGTTTAAACTAATGAGGTTTTTGCCTAACTCTTTGCTGCTCCATAACTCTCAAACTAGGCTAAATTAGGAAAAGGTCCTAAAATAAAAGTTGCTTAGAATTTGCAAGGAACAAATCATCTTTAAGGCTCAAGTCCAAATTCTGCTTAAAAAAGAATTACTCCTAATCCATTTTTCTAATGCAAGAAATAACATTTAAAAGACCCTTTCTGAAAAAGTGCTTTTAAGCAAAGTTGTTCCTTTCATGAAGACCTACAACTTTGGTTTAAGGCACTAAGTCAGAAACAGAAAGCAAAACATAGCTATACTAGATGCTAAACAAGAACTTAAACACTCAAACACACAAATGCACATGAAATGATGAGATGCTATGCTCATGCTATGTCAAGTTATGCAATTTAGGGTTGCTTAACACCTAGGGTGTTACAGCCCTCCCCTCCTTAAAGAAATCTCATCCCGAGATTTTTAGTTACTAACCATTTCTTGTAAAAGTGTGGGTACACCTCCTTTAGATAGTTATTCGTCTCCCAAGTAGCGTCCCGATCATCTTGCTCACTCCAAGATACTTTGTACTGTTTCACTATTCCTCTACGAGTTATTCTTTCTTTCTCGTCAAGCACTCGGCACGGCTCCACTGAATAAGTGAGATCTGATTGCAACTTGATATTCGTGGGTTGCACTTCTTCTTCAGGAACTCGGAGACACTTCTTCAGTTGCGATACATGGAATACAGGAAATATAGCCTTTAAATGCTCTGGCAACTACAGCTGATAAGCTACTTCTCCCCTCTTTTCCATGATTCTATAGGGCCCCCAAAATCTTGGTGCTAACTTTCTTTTAACTCCAAAGCGCTTAACACCTTTCGTGGGTGAAACTTTCAGATAGACATAGTCTCCGACGTTGAACTCCAGTGGTCTTCTACGTTTATCGGCATAGCTTTTCTATCGAGACTGTGCGGCGGCAATATGTCGCTGAATCACTCTAACTTGTTCTTCTGCTTCTGTGACAAAATCAATTCCATAGTATCGACGTTCCCCTAGTTCAACCCAATTTATCGGTGTTCTACATCTTCTACCATACAGAGCTTCAAAAGGTGTCATCTGAATACTCTCTTGATAACTGTTGTTATAAGCAAACTCTGCCAAAGCAACCATTTCTCCCAAGAACCTTTTGCTGATATTACATAGGCTCTTAGCATATCTTCTAACACTTGGTTCACTCTCTCAGTCTGTCCTGATGTTTGCGGATGATAGGCTGAGCTTCGGATCAAATCCGTGCCTAATTCTTTTTGCAGTCTTTCCCAAAATGGTGTAGTGAATTGTGGTCCTCGATCCGAAACTATGATCTTTGGTACCCCATAGAGTCGAACAATCTGACTCAAGTAAATCTCCGCATAATCTGGTGCCTTATAGTTGGTCTTGACCGGTATGAAATGAGCTGTTTGGTAAGACGATCCACGATTACCCAAATCAAATCATTTACCTTTGGGTAGTAGGCAAACCGGTGATAAAATACATGCTCACTTCTTCCCACTTCCATTCGGGTATAGCTAATGGCTGAAGCATTCCGGCTGGTTTCAGGTGAACAGCCTTTACTCGACAACAAGTGTCACACCTAGCCACATAAGGAGCGATTTCCTTCTTCATCTTGGTCCACCAAAATCTTGGACGCAAATCTTGATACATTTTAGCACTTCCAGGATGAATAGATAACCTAGACAAATGTGCTTCATCCATGATTCGGTTTCTGAGTTCCCTATCCTTAGGTACCACTAGGCGCTGGTCAAACCATAGAACTCCATTGTCATCAACTCGAAAATGCTTAACTGGTTCAGTTGCAGCTTTTAATTTCCTTAATATGATGAATCCCCTTATCGGTTTTCTGCCTCTCTAAGATTTGATCCACCAACATGCTGCGTAACTCAATGTCATGTAGTACTGCAGAATGCATCAAACTGAATTCATCTTCTGGTAGCAACTTCATAGCATTACAATGTGACTTCCGACTCAAAGCATCGGCTACCACGTTCGCCTTACCGGGATGGTAGTGAATCTGCAAATGTAATCCTTAATCAATTCAAGCCATCTTCTCTGTCTCATGTTCAACTCTGGCTAAGTGAAAATATACTTCAGACTCTTGTGATCCGTGTACATATTACAGACATTACCAAGTAAATAATGCCTCCAGATTTTTATAGCCTGTACAACTACAGCTAATTCCAAATCATATGTAAGATAGTTCACTTCATGCTTCCTTAATTGTCGAGATGCATAGGCAATTACTCTGCCTTCTTGCATAAGAACACAACCTAAGCCAACCTTCGATGCATCACAAAAGACATCAAAGGGCTTCTCAATGTCTGGTTGAGCTAAAACAGGAGCAGTGGTCAACAGTTTCCGCAAGGTACGGAAAACAGTTTCGCACTCCTCTGTCCATTCAAACTTTTGGTTCTTTTGTAACAAACTGGTCATAGGTTTGGCAATCTTGGAGAAATCCGGAATAAATCGGTGATAGTATCCTGCCAAGCCTAAGAAACTCCGAATCTCACCAACTGATGTAGGAGCTTTCCAATCCATTACCTCTTGTACCTTACTGGGATCAACTGAGATTCCTTCTTCAGATAAAATATGACCAAGGAAATGTACCTTCTTCATCCAAAACTCACACTTACTAAACTTAGCATAGAGTTGATGTTCCCTAAGTCTGGTTAAAACAATCCTCAGATGCTCCGCATGGTCCTCTGCATTTTTTGAATAGACCAAAATATCATCAATAAATACTACCACGAACTTATCCAGCTCTGGCATGAACACTAAGTTCATCAAACTCATGAAGTATGCTGGAGCATTTGTCAATCCAAAGGACATGACAAGGTACTCATACAACCCATATCTGGTCGAAAAAGCGGTCTTTAGGATATCCTGTGGCCTGATTCTGATTTGATGATAACCTGACCTCAAGTCAATCTTGGAAAACACCTTGGCTCGAGATAACTGGTCAAAGAGAATATCTATTTGTGGTAACGGATACTTGTTCTTTACCGTCACGGCATTGAGCAGCCGATAATCCACACACATGCATAGTGACTTATCTTTCTTTTTAACGAACAAAGTCGGGCAACCCCATTCTGACACACTAGGTTGAATAAACCCCTTTTCTAAGAGTTCCTTAATTTGGGTCTTGAGTTCTGCTAGTTCATTGGGTGGCATACGATACGGTCTCCTAGAGATTGGTGCAGTCCCTGGTAACAACTCAATTACAAATTCCACGGCTCTCTTGGGTGGTAACCCAGGTAACTCACCTGGGAAGACATCCGGGAAGTCTCGGACAACGGGAATTTTGGAAAGGTCTTCTATAGCAAGAGTACAGGATAGGTCAACAAAATCGGCACCTCAGGGAAGAGATACGTGAAGTTTGTTACCCGTCCGACCATCGAATAAGGTAAGAGTCATATTTGCAGTGTTTAACACCGCGTTCCACATGGTCATCCAACTCATTCCCAAGACTACATCCATGCTTAGACCAGGCAAAACCACTAAATTAGCTCCAAATTTGTGCCCTCCAATTTCGATGGTCGCATTACAACCATCTGTCTAGATAACACGCTACTCCCAACGGAGCTCACGCGAAACCCATAATCCATTTCAGACATTTCTTGGTTATGCTTTTGTGCAAATGCCTTGCTCATGAAATAATGCGATGATCCGGTATCAAACAAAACAACTGCAGGATGATGGTTAACGAGACACATACCGATAGTCACGGGCTCTCCTGCACGAGCTTCTTCGGCAGTCATGTTATGCAGACGTGCGGGGTAGTTGGTCTACTTCTTCTTGGTGGTGGGCAATATCTCGCAAAATGTCCCTCTTGGTTGCAATTGTAGCATGGCCATGAACTAGAGACTTGCTTCCAGCTGAACTGCCTTGACCCCCTCGAGTTTGATTTGCTGCTATCTTGTATGGCCGTTGACTACGTTGAGCTTGTTGCTGACCTTTCTTCTGAGGTGGCCTGAAACGAGCTCCAGGCGCTGGTGGTCGATATTGGAAACGCTGAGCTGGCGACCCTCTTGGTTGGGAAGGTCCAGATTCCAACGTCCTCTTTCGGGCCTTGCCTGCTGCATGCTTGTTGTTGTGATTCTTTTGAATCAAGCAGTCACTGATGAAGTCATTGAAGACGGTACGAGATGAAGTACCCACTGATTTTCCCATCTTGGTATTCAACCCTCTCTTGAAACTAGCTATCTTTTTAGCGTCAGTGTCCACAAAGTCCGGAGCGTACCGAGACAAGGAATTGAACACATGATGATACTTGGTAACAGATCGGGTCCCCTGTGGCAAGCTCATAAACTTGGCCACCTTCATCTGAGCTAAGCCCAACGGAATATAATGCCCCCAGACAGCTTGCAAAAACAGTCCCCAAGTGATAGGCGTTCGGGCAGGATAAGTGGTGCGGTGATGTCCCTACCAGATTCCGGCCGGTCCTTGCAGCTGATGTGCAGCATATTCTGCCTTGAGCTCCTCCGTGAGCCTGAGTAGCTGAAATTTTTGCTCCATAGTGTGCAGCCATTCTTCTGCTTCCAAAGGTTCAGTAGCTTCCTTGAAGATTGGTGGCTTTGTATCCAGAAAATCCTTGAAAGAGCTGTACTGATTTGGCTTCGGCGATGATTGCCATGCACCAAATTCTCTCGCAGAAGCGCTTCGATATTACGCTGGCTCCCTAGAAATTGGGCAAAGAGTTGCTCGGGTGTGGTCGGTGGAGGAGGTGGTGGGTTGCGGTTCTCTCTGTTATCATCGTTACCACCACTACCGCCAGCCCCACTGCGAGTCGTTGTCATCTGCATATATCGACAACAAAGATCATTAGGTGACGTTGCCATTAGTGTAGAGAACAATAAACCATGCCCACGGGAATTATTCGGAAAATGAATTCGCCAAACAATTATAGAGGCATAATAAATTCCAATCCACATTGCAGCATCACATAATAAAAGTGCTCATCACATATCAAGCAAAAGCCAACATATCATCCATGGGTGCCCTACATATGGGACTTTAAAGGTCTTGTGCCACGCGCACAGAAGTTCACAACAACACAACGGTACAACATCTCATGATAACCGCAAATGACTAAGCGCGAAGGAGTGTGTGACAAAAGAGATGACCAAGCGCTAAACAACAGCTAGCCTACTCTCTATCGGCACCATCATCATCATCATCATCATCGTCGCTCGATATATCTGAAGAACCACTAGAAGAAGCACGAGGATCCGGGTCCTCCTGAGGAAAGATGGGGTTCCTCTCATTCTCTCGGCGATGGATCTCCTCATGCAGGCGATCATTGTAATCCTGGAGGTGATGAAGCTGTAGCTCCAAGTCTCCCACCTGAAGCCTGAGAAGCCTGTTCTGCTCAGTCGCACGTATGCCCTCAAGACACACACCTCGAAGTGACTCCTCAGTCTCTGCCATGATTGTGGATAGGAAAGTCGTCATCCCCTGCTGATCAGCAAGCTGATGTGTCGTATCCTGCTCCCTCTGACGAGCCTGATCCCTCTCGATAGTCATGTGGGCTAGCTCTGTGGTGAGACGGTCCATCTCTACAGTATGCTCCTCTTGACTCTGGTGGTGTGCGGCTATCTCCTCACTGAGAATATGGTCCAGGTGATCGTAGCTGTGCAACAAACACCCATAGGTAGCCATGAGTGTAGCCGTAGCACTCCCAGCTGGTCCCGCACAATGCTCTCGCTCCAAGGAACTGGCCTCAAGTATAGTGGCACCTGGCTGACGCCACACCGACTGATAAGGGTCCGCCGTAGGGAAGATGCTAGCAGTGGCCTGCGCAACCACCTCCGGGTGGTCCTCCATAATGTCCTGAAGAACAGTATAGGCAACCCTGTTAGCTCCATCCCACGGGGTCCTACCCTGCAGTGCGAACACCCGGCGGCACCATACCGGATCCTGAGCATCGCGGCTAGGCACGTCCACCTCAACTGTGTACATGTAGCGGTCCTCTGAAAACTGCACTCGATGCCAGTCGTACTGCGGCTCCTGGCCCTCCTGGTATCCCACTAAGTGCAGCACTCTCCATAGAATGGTAGGCATGCCGAACTCATCCAGAAAGTCCTCCGATCCCTCAGCAGTCCAGGGTCCCAGCATATAGTTAGGCCTCTTGCCTCCGGTCGACTTACGGGCGGTGCGCTTGGTACGGGCCATGTGAAAGAAGTTTATCCACATAGTTTTAATTAGTTGAGAACAACTTTTATTAGAAAATGGGACGGATATCATAAGGAAGGAAGTAAAATTAATGCAAGATTGTATGATCATGATGCATGTGCATAACATACGTCCTCACTGTCTAATATTCTAACGGCTAGACGGTGACATACAACGTTCTCTCATAGCGTTAACTAACGTACTAAACGTTCGCAAGTTAGCGTACCTGCAGAAAATCATTTTAGCCCTGCCCACAGTATGAATATTATGCATTGCTGAATTTAATCTAATACTAACTTAGGTGCACACCCATTATACACGTAAGTAGTATATGCACCCATCGAATAGGATACTCCCACAATCAAATACTTTCATATATACCCGTGTGCAACAGGTATACATTCTGGTACCGGTCTAACACTCCCTAGATTGACGGTTGTCCAATCATGCTCTCACAACTCCCTTATTACCTTGGCGTAGAGGCAAATTGATCCATACATTACTATCTCGAAGAATAGCACCCATACAATTTCACTCTTGTCGTATGGACGACAGAAATCAACAGAATTTAAATATGATGCACGACCCCCAAGTTAGTACTTAATTAGCCACCTAAGATCCTATTGGCAGTTTTTATTCTTAAGGTTTCCAAATCCTACTATAACTATAGGTTGGCAAATACGACTTTATTCTTGTGAAAATACTGTTTTTCAAATACACTTATGAACAGTACACTGAACTATGCTCCGATGTCAGCTGTAACAGAACCGACCCATTTGCACCAGATCAAGTACCGAGACCTCCGCTTATCGCAGAAATCATCAAGTACTTAAGCTCGTACAAACCCGGTAGTCCGGAAATCTCGAAGGATTTCAAATCATTTCAACAATCAGCCAAGATCGTACTAGTTCAGCAAACATGCCCACAAGTTACATCACAGTCGCACATAATTCGAATACACCGGAGTACGATATAATATTACAAACCATAGTTTGAACAGTTGCGGAAGCAACATAGTTTTAAACATAAGTTCGGGAAGTTCTTCATACAGTGCCAACAGTCTGATCAGGTCCACAAAAGCATCAGATAAGATAAGTAGCGACCATGCCCTTGGTCTAGTCATCTCCCGTAACCGGGTACAAGCAGTTCTCACAATAGCCAAAGAAGCACTGGCCATCTGCAACAACAAGGGAATAAAACCCTGAGTACGAGAAGGTACTCAACTAGACTTACCCGTCATAAACCAAAAACAATGAGACACCAAGGATCATGTAGGCTATATGTGGGGTTGGCTGTACATACTCTTTTTGCATGAAAGCTTTTTGTAAGAAAACTCAACTTAGGGTGATGGCAGTCACTTTTAGTAATTAATTCTACCTTACTAGGTTTGCTCCTGATCTCAAACAGGCACTTGGCTACTTATTCAAGCAAAAGTGACTATCTCATCAATAGCCTTTCAGAGTCCATACCATAACCATATTTAGTTCCATAAGTTCTACGGCTGATGATCTACAGTCAATTACTCACTGTCCAGGAGCGATGGCGATTATAATCGATTCCTACCAGCTGGGGATAAAATGTCGCACACTCGCCCGATCACACCTGCGCTCGGTAGCCGTCGGCTGCTACTCAGGAGATTCGAGAACACAGTTCGCGGGACGGCCATGGGCCCTTCTACACCGGGGGTTATCTCAGGGCCAGGTCGCTCAAGCTATAGTTGCACACGGTCATGCCAGGTCGATGAGGCCCTGCCTGCCCTCGGACCAAGCCAGGTTGCTCAGAATAGTTGCCCACGGTACGGCTGAGGCCCCGAGTGTTAGGCGTCAACATCTCCATCACCGGCTCGAATAACCTTACTCGGCTTCACGGGAGGTACTCCGACCTACTCCGTTAAGTGATTAACAAGTTCCATTTGACTGAAGGGACATTCCCGAACGGGTCCTATGCGACACAGACGGGAGACTACTAGCACACAGAACCCATGTCCTGCTGCTCTTACATCCCGCCCGGTCTCGATTAATTATCACATGGTTATCTCCATGATAGTACCAGGCTAGTCATGATCAGTATCCACCTATATGCGGAAGACAGGAAATCACCCGACTTTTACCGATCTAAGCTGGGCTAAGCATATAAATCGAGCCTATACCTAACAGGGATATCAAGATAATAATTGCTGGTGGACAACGATATAGTAATAATGCATCAACGGTAGCAATCAATTCCTATAACCTAATGCAACAGTCATTATTAGGTTAATCGTAAACAATTTACAAACCGTAGGAGTAAAAATGCTCCGGGGCTTGCCTTTCTCGAAGTCCGACGAACGGTGATCACGACACTCGGGCAGTTCCTCGGCGTCGGTGCCTTCGGTCTCCTCGGGCTGACTCTCCTCCTGACTCGGCTCTTCCGGCTGCGGTGGGTTCTGGGTCTCCTCTGCCGATCCTGTATGATGCATAATATGTATGAATAGGATGAATGCACATAGAATGCATACAAATAACATGATGAATAGGTGCTTTGAACTACTCATCGTAACAAAAAGTGCCAAACAACAGATTTCATATTTTTGTTCTGAACTTCTTAGCACAAGAGCAGTCTACAAAAATTATCGAGTTCATATTCATCATATTTTAATTACTACAAATTATACAAGAAAATAGCATTTAACCATTTTAAATGCTACTGCCAAAATATTTCACAGAGCATCTCCATATTGCATTTTTCTCAGAAACTACTCATCTACACAGACTTAACAAAATTGGAATCACATTTTTCCGAGCTACACAGAATTAGTTATGCATTTTCTAAGTTAACAGCAAAATATTAAATCAATTTAAACTGCATATAAAAGTATCACCAAAATGCATTTTACATTTTCACAGGTAGCCCTACTCATTCTTAACACACCAAAATTTGTTTCACAGCATTTGGACTAAAATGAGCCTTGTATGAATTTTTGAAGCCTTTACACAAATTCTGCAAAACTGATTTAAAAGAAAACCCAACCTAAACTGCTACGGGTACCCCACTTCATACACCAGCGGACGCGGGGCAAAACGCTAGGTGCACCCGGCTAACCCGAGCGCTTGCGTACCCAGACTTCTCTCCTTCTTTCTCCGTTCACTGCCAGCGGGCCCCGCTAGTCAGACGACCCCACGCATCAGTGGTCAACGGACCCACGCGACAGTGGCACTGTGCTCCACCGGCGCTGACCGGCGTTAGCTCGCCGGCGGCGAGGTTTCCGGCGACACCAACCCAACCACTAGACTCGCCTTCGCGAGGCGGACACGGTCGGCTAGGTCTTCACGCCAGAGGCTCACCGGAGCGAGCTCGACGGCGGCAATGGCGGAGCGACGGCGCGGCAACTCGACGGTGCGGCCTTGCCTGGCTATCCCGAGCTCGGAGGCTCGGCGGCGTGAGCAGCAGCTCCAGCAAACCCTAAGCTACCTACCGAGGTTTCTAACGAGCTTTGCCGGCTTCGGCATTGCCCGGCGCCATGCACGGCGGCGGTCCGCGGCGAACATGGCCATGGCATGGCCCTGTTCCGGTCGAAACATGGCGAGAGAAGAGTCTCCAACTAACCCTAAGCAACTTTGGAGGTAGAGGAGGTGAGAACGGGCTTGGATGGGGATGGTTTGGTCAGAGATAGCCGGACCACGTGATGGTCATGGCGGCGGCCATGGCAAGAACCCGAGGATGGCGCTCGGTGTTCCGCCGGCTGAGAGAGAGGAGGAGAGGGGAAACCAACCTTGCTGGTGAAAGAGGATGTTAGGGCGGAAGTGTTGGTGGAAGGAATCGAACGGCGGTGCGTTGTGGAGCGAGCAATCGCTCGCCGGAGTTCGGCGGGCGGCGGCGGCGCCATGAACTGGAGAAGATGGAGTGGATGGAGGAGACGAGCGCGCGAGTGAGAGAGTGAGTGAGTGGCAGGTTGCGAGCGCGAAACGGAGAGGAGGCAAAAAGGATGGAGGGCTCAGTGCATTGCACCTGGCCACTTCCCATCGGGGACGGGCTCCGACCGGCGCGGCGGCGTCAGGCATCGGCGGCCATGCGGCGAGCAGGCAGAGGGCAACGGGGCAATGTGGCGACCTCGGCGCAAAGCACGGGCGCGCGAACAGCGGCAGTTTGGTCGACCGGCGGAGTGGTCTCCGGTGGCGGGGCGGTTTCTGCCGGCGTACAGGCGACGCGGCGGGGGGGGGGGAGGAAGAAGGAGGCCGACAGGTGGGTCCCGCTAGGGTTTAAACTAATGAGGTTTTTGCCTAACTTTGCTGCTCCATAACTCCCAAACTAAGCTGAATTAGGAAAAGGTCCTAAAGGCAAAGTTGCTTAGAATTTTGCAAGGAACAAATCATCTTTAAGGCTTAAGTCCAAATTCTGCTTAGAAAAAGAATTTTACTCCTAATCCATTTTTCTAATGCAAGAAATAACATTTAAAACCCTTTCTGAAAAAGTGCTTTTAAGCAAAGTTGTTCCTTTCATGAAGACCTACAACTTTGGTTTAAGGCACTAAGTCAGAAACAGAAAGCAAAACATAGCTATACTAGATGCTACAAACAAGAACTTAAAAACTCAAACACACAAAATGCACATGAAATGATGAGATGCTATGCTCATGCTATGTCAAGTTATGCAAATTAGGGTTGCTTAACACCTAGGGTGTTACACTCATGTCTCCCATGATCAAATGGTGGTACAAGCTCAAGATGTTGATGCTCCTCAAGCGGCCCCTCAAGTGGTTGATCAAAGGACTACTCCTCTACTACAAGCTCATCCACAAGAATATCATCATAGGGAGTCCAACAAGGGGTATAATGACTCGATCTCAAAAACTTGCTCTTTTTATTGAACATCACTCCTTTTTGTCTCTTGTTTAGCCTACCATTGTAGATGAAGCTCTAGGTGATCCGGATTGGGTGAATGCTATGCATGAAGAACTAAACAACTTCACCCGCAATCAAGTTTGGACACTTGAAGAGCGACCAAAAGGCGCAAGAGTCATTGGAACAAAATGGGTGTTTAGAAACAAGCAAGATGATCAAGGCAAGGTTGTTAGAAACAAGGCAAGGCTAGTGGCAAAGGGGTTCTCTCAAGTTGAAGGTTTGGATTTTGGAGAGACCTTTGCACCGGTTTCAAGACTCGAAGCCATCCGTATCCTCCTTGCATATGCATCACATCATGACATTAAATTATATCAAATAGATGTGAACAGTGCATTTCTAAATGGCTTCATAAATGAACTAGTCTATGTTGATCAACCTCCGGGTTTGAAGACCCTAGATATCCTAATCATGTTTATAGGTTGTCCAAGGCGCTATATGGGCTTAAGCAAGCCCCAAGAGCATGGTACGAGCGCCTCCGGGACTTCCTCATTGAGAAGGGCTTCATCATTGGGAAGGTCAACACCACATTATTCACCAAGAAGCTTGATGGAGAAATCTTCATTTGCCAAGTCTACGTTGATGATATCATCTTCGGGTCAACAAATGAAGCCTATTGCAAGGAATTTGGTGACTTGATGTCGAAGGAGTTCGAAATGTCCATGATTGGGGAGCTCACTTTCTTCCTAGGCTTCCAAGTCAAGCAATTGAAGGAGAGGACTTTTATATCACAAGAGAAGTACACAAAAGACCTCCTCAAGCGCTTCAACATGGATGATTGCAAGCCTATCAAGACTCCAATGCCAACAAATGGACATCTTGACCTAGACGTGGAGGTAACCCGGTTGATCAAACTCTCTACCGTTCTATGATCGGTAGCTTGTTATACTTGACCGCATCTAGGCCCGACATCATGTTTAGTGTTCGCATGTGTGCTCGTTTTCAAGCCGATCCTAGGGAATCACATCTCATAGCTGTGAAGAGAATCCTTAGGTACCTAAAGCACACCCCAAGCATTGGCCTTTGGTATCCCAAAGGAGCTAACTTCCAACTCATTGGGTATTCCGATTCGGATTACGCGGGTTGCAAAGTAGATAGAAAAAGAACATCCGGAGGGTGCCATTTGCTTGGGAGATCACGAGTTTCATGGAGTTCAAAGAAGCAAAATAGTGTGGCCTTGTCTACCACCGAGGCGGTATACATAGCCGCGGGGGCTTGTTGTGCACAAATCCTTTACATGAAACAAACCCTTTTAGACTATGGTGTAGTTCTAGAAAGGGTACCTTTGTTGCGTGACAATGAGAGCGCGGTTAAGCTTGCTAACAACTCGGTTCAAACTCTCGCACAAAGCACATAGATATTCGCCATCACTTCCTTAGAGACCATGTTTCAAAGAAAGACATCCTTAGAGGGAGTTAGAACCGAAGATCAATTGGCGGATATCTTTACAAAACCCCTAGATGAAAACACCCTTTGTAGATTGCGAAGTGAGCTTAATGTGCTTGATCTAATTAACTTTGTCAAAAGGTGAAAGGGGTTGTCTTTGCATTGCATTGTATCATATGCCATGTTTAATTTATGCTATGCATATAGGTTTGTCAGACGTGGTTAAGATAACCGCCCTAAAAAGCGTGTGAAGAAGCTTACCCATGAGCAAACTTGACAAGCAACCTAGATTCAAATTCCGTATTGCATTGCATATGCATGTGTGTTGCTTTGTCGTTTCTTTTCGGTTAAGCTTTGAGCAACCGTTGTGTTCGTCCACCGCTAGGGGAGCATTTGAGGCTCCTAATGGTTGAGTTCCCTAGTTTTTGTGGCCACATGTTGTCTCCTCGGGATTTATCGCCTATTTTACCTAAAAAGAATATGTAGCCTATGGCAAAATATTTACAAAATTGAGGGTTTTATGCGAGGATGCTCATACTAGGTTCCAACTGGTGTTTATTTGCCTCTTATTTGAGTTGGAACTTGGTTGGGAGAGGGAGCCGCAACGGAGATCTTCGAAATGGTCCAATTTGCAGCATCGGATGCTGCATCGGACGCTGGCCCCAGCGTCCGATGCCCCACTGTACACAGCCCTGGCTGGAATAGTGTTGGCGTCGCGTCCGGTGTGTAACCAACGGAGCGTCCGATGCCCCATCGGACGCTGCCCAGCGTCCGATGCTGAGGCATAGGACGCGTCCGATGCAAAATGGACGTCTCTGGAGCTCTCTGGACAAGCATCAGAGCGTCCGATGTGCTTACATCGGTGCGTCCAATGCCCCTTAAGCAGCGCAATAAGCTCTTTTCTCTGGCTATTGGGACCCACGTGTCATCTCCACCCTTTCGTCCTCCTCGCGCCAGCCGCGTTCGCCCGAGCTTGAACCGCCGCCGCAACGAGCACCAAACCCTAACCCACCCTCGTCGGTCGCCGCGCTCGCCAGCCCCCCTCTCGCCACCGAGCCCTTGCCCCGCCGCCACGATCCCCCCCCCCCCCCCCCCCCCGCCGCCGCCGTCGCGCTCAGCGCTCCACACCAACCGCGCGCGCGCCTCGCCGTGCCATCGCCTCACGCTCGCCGGAGCGGAGCCACCCTCGCCGGACCTGCTCGCCGGCACTCGGTTCCTGCTCGCCGGAGCTTCTCCCACGTGTCCTCGATCCCCCCCCCCGGGTGACTTTTCCTCGGCCAGGCAAACCGCAACAGTGAGCACCCCCTCTCCCTTCAATAATCCATGCCTTCAAGGTGCTCAGTGAAATGTCCACATGACTGTTCATTTAGTTTTTGACCCCGATTTTGCCTAAACTTCGTGCAGATCTCCTTGGCGTGATACGTGGGTGCCCGAACATCGGTTCTTACCTTTTCTTGGGTTCGTTTTGTCCGATCATTAGGTAGCAAAGCCCCTCCCTCTCTTATCTCCATTGCTTTGCTTCCATAGGGCCTTCTTGTCTCTAGAGTATATGTTCTTATATGTATCCTCTCTATTCTATGCAGCGAGGCAGTGGCTTAGTGACACCTTGGCAGTTGGGCAGTGACAGAGAACCCGAGGCCAAGCCCGTGGGTAAGGATCGAGGCCAAGCCTCGCAAGTGTCAGCTAGTTAGTGTCAGGGGAAGTATCTATCAGTTGTATTTCTTGTCAGCTGGTTGTCAGATCTTTTCAGTGGCAGTCCAGTCTTTCAGTGACAGTTTTTCTCTGTTCTTGTCAGCTATGCACTGCAAGAACGTTGGTGGCGCTCCGGGGGACTCTCCTCCCCGTCCTCCCCCTTCTGGTCAGCGACCCGGGAAGAGGAAGCTAGTCACGCGCAGGAAGCGCACCAGAGAGCAGCGAGAGGCCGATCAGGCCAGGGCAGTTGCAGACGCCGCAGAGCGTGCTGAGCAGGGTGGTCGTGCTGGTGGTTTGCGGATAGAGGACCAGTTGTCTCCAGAGCAGCGCAGAGTGATAGAGGAGGTCGAGCGTCGGCACGGCTCGTCGACTGGCACCCTTATGGCTGTCGGTCGTCAGACCACGTTCACCTCACCGGGCGTAGAGCCCCGGAGCTCAGGACAGGGCCAGGCAGAGGCCGAGACAGCCGAGGCAGTTGAGGCAGAGGCAGAGGCCGAGGAGGCAGTTCCAGAGGAGGTTCCAGGCGTCGGTCATCTCGTCGCAGGACCGAGGTGCCGCCATGGCCCGACGTCCCTCTGCGGGGTGCATGTGCTCCTTCGAGGCCTGCGCCGCCGCTGATTCCGCGCCTGGACCTCCGAGTAGCCACTTGTTCTGAGATATAGACACTCCGGCTAGTCCCTATTGCGTAGTGGTCCCGAGAGAGAGGCAGGAGCAGGCTGGTCCAGACTTCTTCACTGTCCTGCAGGAGGACTTTTACAGAGGATACAGGAACGCTGGGATCAGCTTGCGTTCTCAGAGAGTCTGCACCCTGGAGGCCCTGGTTTCAGCGTCAGAGCAGCTCCGTCCAGTTATTACCTACCTTCTTGGTCTGGCAGATCTTCTGGGACGGTCCGGTTCTTATATCGAGGATTGGGTGTTTTAGTTCTATGCCTCTCTGTGGGTGCACCCTGACCGCCAGACCATAGAGTTCGCTTTCAGAGGGGAGCACTACAGGCTTTTCGTGTCAGAGATCCGGGACTGGTTTGGCCTGCGTCACTCTATGACCCGGATCCACGACTTATGCTATGACCATACCGAGCCACCGAGGCACCCTCACGACGGAGAGCAGCCCCCGACAGACTTGGTGCGTCCCTGTTTTCGAGAGCCCTTTGGGGAGGGATCGAGCCGAGCGCCTAAGGATCTTACTCCTGCGGCTCGGATCCTCCACGAGGTACTTCGGCGCACCTTGCTGCCCCGTGTTGGGTTCAGAGAGGCCATCTCCCAACTCCAGCTCTGGCTCCTTGCCTATTTGATTCAGCAGAAGGAGTTCAACGTAATGGATGTGATTATTTGTGAGATGGAGGATACAGTGCCAGAGGGCATCAAGGCCCGCAAGCAGGTACCATATGCGCACAGGATCTCCTATATCATTTGGAAGGTAGCTGCCACCACAGGATCTGACCCGGGCAGTCACTCACCGGCTCCGCGACCGTGTTCCCCGCCTATAACAAGAGTCAGCTTCTGGGACACGGTCGGGACCGCAGGTAGCAGCAGCATGGGGCATCGTCCAGCTCGCGACAGTGGCCAGAGGTGCCAGAGTCAGCTCAGGAGCAGGACGAGACCGTCCGGGCCCTCGCAGAGCAGGAGCTTGCAGACCTAGAGGGAGAGGGACAGTACGTCACCGAGGACCCCCACCGACAGCTCTGACGAGGACTACCACCTCTCGCCGCACTACTAGCCTCGTGCACATGACTCTCAGGCCGGGACAAGTGGTACTGCTTCCTCCTACCCCGCACTCCTTGCGATACTCTCTCGGATGGAGGAACAGCAGCGGACGGTCACTCAGGACGTCCAGAGGCTTGCACAGGAGCAGCAGCGCCTGGCTCAGGCACAGGCCTTGGCACAACAGCAGACCCAGGAGCGGTCAGATGCCCTGGAGCGCCAGATGATGGAGCTTCAGCAGCAGACCCTGAGCTTCATGGAGAGGGTCATGAGTGGTCCGCCCCAGTGGCAGTGGCAGCAGCCTCCACCGCAGCAGCAGCAGCTTCAGTGGCAGCCGCCTGTTCCATCACAGCCTCAACAGTTCCAGCAGCAGCCACAGTTTTCGGGTCCCTCCCAGTCCACCTGGTACACTACTCCACCAGGCGGGGCCCGCTCTTCAGTCTGCTCCGCACAGGCTTTACGCCTCATCCGACAGAGTCCTTGTTCGCGACGACTACTTCTGTGATGCGTGACCTGTCGGTCAGCTTCAGCGAGCTCACCGGGATGCCTACTCCAGATTTCCCCGGGTTAGCTCAGACCACGACGGCTCCTGTGACTTCCACTACAGAGACACTACTGAGCTCCATCGCGCGTCTTCAGAGCAGACTGAGCCAGTCCCGTCAGAGCCTGCCACGTCCGTTCAGCATGAGTTGGTCCCGATTCCAGAGCTTCCGCACTCCGACACTCAGGTTGACTCAGCTACCGAGATAGTGACTGCGACAAAGCCGACAGCGCCAGAGCAGCTAGGACAGAGCAGGCAGAGCAGACCGAGCAGCTTGAGCAGCCAGCGCCGGCAGACCAGACCCAGACCGCTTCTCCTCCACATACAGCTACAGAGGGTCAGACTGTCGGGTCTTCTTCCTCAGACTCTGAGGCGCTTCTTCAGCAGTTCGAGTTCACTCAGCGTACTTCGAAGACTGCTCCTGACTCGTCTGCGCCACCTCCGCCCTTCGATGCTTAGATTTGGTGCTTGACGCCAAAGGGGGAGAGTGGTCGAGTATAGCGATAGGGGGAGCGATGTGAGAGGGACTTGCTTCTTTTGTTGTGTTATGTTTCACATACGCTCTTTACATATCGCATCTTTTGCACTTTTATGCTATATATGTTTGCTATGTGTTGGTAGTTCTTAGCTTCACTAAAGATAGAGCTAGGCAAAATCCCCGGTAACGGCCCAGAAATGCTTGTTGACACTAGCCAACGTCGTTACTAGGAGCAGACTATGGGATCTATTCCAGGCAACGGTGTCAGAAGTGCTTGAAGCAAGTCCAGTCACTATACCTAAAGGAGTGAAGCTAAAGCAGCTATCTACTAATGCCAAGCGGGGCTGTCAATCCCGACACTAGCAGGAGCTAGCTAGAGAGGTTGCAATCTACCAAGAGGAGATTCTGCAAGCGCACAGAACTATCGTAGTAGCACTTCGCCTGGGAGTACCAGGTGTCAATTTATTTGATCCCAAGGGAAGGCTAGGGTGGTGTATGAGTCGAGTCAAGGAGGGGATGAGAATCGAAGAAAAGAGAAAAGGGAAAAGGAGAGAAGGGAAAAGAGGGGATGGAAGGCTAGAAAGAATATGTGGGTGGATAGGTAAGGATGGAATGGATAGCTAAGGTAAAGTGGATGGATAGGTAGTTATGGGGTAACTAAGGATAACTAAAGATAACTAACTACGAACTAATAACTACTCCTAGATAACCACGAAGCAAGATAACTACGAAGCAAGACAGGCAAAAGTCAATAAAGCAACTAAGTTAAGTAAAGTTTTATTCCTATCTTATCAAGTATCGAGGCGTACTAGCCTTTACCACTGACTTAGGTTGAACGCTAGCACAACGAGCCTTACTGTTAAACTGGGCCAACTACGTGGTGGAATTCAAGGCGCACAGGGCTGTCACCACCTGCTTGCTACCACAGCTATCCGGGGGTCCAGCCGTATCTGAAGGTAAGTCTATAACTAAGCACCACGCTTAACTATATTCTAACTATCTCTACCCTAGCTTTGAATAGAGACACCATTGCGAACGTCAGAGCAAGTACTTGACTTAATAAGATAAACACTAAACTAACTAAGCAACCTATTGGCAAAGATCAATCACTAAGCACACTAGAGATTAACTACTATGGCTAAGTGAATTGAACTGTAGGATAGCTAGGCACTCAAGCAATCAATCAAGTATACCACTCAATACTGATAAGTAGAATAAAGTAATACTTGAAATGATGAACTAGAATATAGTAAAGTGCTTGAGATACAAGAGCAAAACCTGAACTGGAGATGAAGGAAGACTCTTCCCAGCTCCAGGATCGATCACTCGCACGCCTCTACTCTTGAACTAAGCCTTGAGCAGCGCTACCGCGAGGGCAAAGATGCCTTGCTCTACTAGCTACCTACTTGCCTAAGCTCTCTGAGATGCACCGCCTTCGCCTTCTGAGTATAAATATAAACCCTCGACCATTGTAGAATTGTGCACAACCATATCAATACAAACCGGCCCTGTGCCACCTTCGAGTTCTTAGTCGTGTCGTCGAGTTCTTCGAGAGGAATCATCGATCCGTCGACCTCCGTAAGTACCGGCAACCTTGTCATCATGTCTAGTATCATGCGGTGGATTTAGATATGATGCAAGTAGTCTCGTATGTTAAGCTTAGTATCGTGCGGCGGATTTAAGCTTATGACGGGAAGTTTTTGCTTATGCCTTGTATCGTGCGGCGGATTAAGTCATGAGTAAAAATAGTTATCGGCTCTATTAGATTTGGCAGATCCAATAGATTCTTTAAGTTATCATGTGTTATATGTTTTATTTATTTAATTCTTGTAACACTCTTTTGCCCAATCTAGATTGATCTTTGTTCGGCCTTGTCGCACGAGTTTGCTTGTGCTCTCTTTTAATCATAAGATCATGATGGTTGAATCAACTTTCAGTCTAGGTTGTTACATGTTGCGGGTTCATGCATATCAATCATGGTTAGGCTTTAATGAAACTAGGTGTCGTGCGGCAGATGCAGGTTTTAGATTAGTTTAATCATGCTTGCTTGTTTGTTCCTTCTTCATGGACCCCAATTCGGCTGGTTTGCCGATCTTGGTTAAGCTTACACGAGTAATGAGCCTTTATAGATCTGTTCAAATATATGCATGCTTTTAGCTTGTTATAATTAGATTGTATCATGCGGTGGATTAATCTAATTATAAGAAGTGGTGTAGGCTTATAGCAAGTGGTATCATGCCGGTGGATAGCTTCGCTTAAGTTTACGCCTGACCGGTTTATGAAGACTAAACGTGCGGCAAGATAGTTGGATTAGCCTATGCAGTGTTATTGAATAGATCTATATTTGCAAGTTACCTGTTTATAATATCTTTAATTTGTTCAAGCATGTCTTTCTTTACATATGCATTCGGTAGTTAATATGCTTTACATGCTCTGTTCTCATACTAGCCGAATGACTTTACAAACATGCTCTGACAGACAACTTCTATAGCTGTGTGCCGTCGTGATTGGCTTCCAAAAGCCGTACATATGGAACTGTCTGGTGTTATCCGGCATATTCCAAAGTATTCTCACAGTTTTTTTTCCCTTGTTGGTTTCAGGTCAAACCGACGACACGTCTCGGATTCAGCACATTCCGGGCACCCGATTGAAGCTAGCTTTTCGGCTTGCTGTGTGCTTGGCGTGAGGTGTCACGTTTTGTGTCAACACACTTTTGGCATGCCCGGTGGGACCACTTCGTTTCAAGATGCCTGAGATCAGCGATGATCAAATTCTAGATGTGACCATGGATGAGTTGCTGCCAGACTTGAAGGATTTAGTACAGCAAAGCTTGTGATGAATTCCAGCGAAAATGCTTGGCATCTTTTCTCCAAGAACAAGAGTGGCAGGGCTTCCAGAAGCAAGAATTCCCGAAGTCATTCCTCATCAACCAGTTAGGGTCGTCTGACAATAACGAAGAGGAGGCTATTCGAAAGATGACTAAATTAGTATACAAAGCGTATCGGAAGCGATGACCAATCATCAGGGCAGCTTTCTTGAATACTTTTCGTGCTGTCATGGTTAGCATTTTTGGTCCAACAGCGAGCCGGCCCAATGCAAGGACCACTATTGTTCCCGGTACCTCAACATTGAAAGATCACAGAAGGAGGTGGAGCTGGCCCAAGCACAGGTGGGATTGTTCCTCATGAGACGCAACAAACCTCCCCAAACTTATGGCCAGCTCACGTTCGGCACGACGGGGAACGTCCCACAATCTGCTTTAAAGTATCTCCTGCAGCAAACAGAATACAGAGGAAATGTTTGGAGATGGATATCAAGAGTCGTTGATTATAGCGCAATTAACGCCCTTCCGAATCCAGGCTACAAGAGTTCGGCAGGACTACATCCTGGGGGGGCAAGCACAAGCAGCTCCTGATTCGAATATTGACCTCATTATGCATAGGATGGCTAATATGATGCAAAATCAATTCGGCCTAAAACCAAAGGGTCAATCGTATGCTTACAAATCCCCTTACCCAGAGTGGTACAATCGGGTAGCACTTCCTCCAATGGTGAAGCCTCCCACTGATTTGCCAAGTTTTCAGGCCAAGATGACACCAGTACCATAGAACATATCAGCCGATACTTGATGCAACTTGGAGAGGTGTCTACGGATGAAGCTTGGAGGATTCGGTACTTCCCACTGTCGTTGATAGGACTAGCCTTCTCGTGGTTTGCTTCTCTGCCAGTAAATTCTATCAATACATGGGCAGAGCTGGAACAGAAATTCCACTCGTACTTCTTCACGGGTACCAGCAAAAAGAAGTTGGTCGATCTCATGAGCCTGAGGATGAAAACTGGCAAGACGCCACAAGAATATCTACGCCGGTTTAGGGAAACCAAGAATCTTTGCTATTCTCTGAATTTGCCGGACGACCAATTGCCGGGGATAGCCATAGCTGGTATGTTGCCGAGTATCAAAGAGAAACTATTCGGCATGGAGTTTGATGACCTCGGGCAGTTATCACAGAGGTTGGCAACGATGAGCAGTCAAGCCCAAGGATTCAAGAGGAATAATCAATTCCAGAAGGGTGATTTGGCTGCTGAAATGTATCAGGCTTTTCTAGAAGAGGCAGCTGATACGATAATGAAGATGAAATAGCTGCAGCCGAAATAGTCTGGGCTAAAGAGCCGACTCAAGTCAACCAGCGATGGCTGAGGCAACAAAAAGGTACTTATGACTTTGATGTTTCCAAGTCAGATAAATTATTTGAGTATTTGTTGAAGGAAGGACGCATCAAGTTGCCGGAAGGTCACCCTATGCTGCATCCCGAAGGAGTCAAGGATAAGAAGTATTGTGGTTTCATAATACTAGATCTCATTCCATAAATGATTGTCGAGTGTTCAGAGTACGGGTCCAGAAAGCTATCCATGACGGGCATCTGAGGTTTGATGGAAAGATGAAGGTTGATGATAGCCCTTTTGGACAGAATACTGTGTCTTCTCTGTTAATATGGTCAATGCAGCTGATCCCAGGGGCAAGAGCAAAATGAAAGTGTTAACCTCTGATAGAGCGAGGGAAGCTGGTGCTGTTGACCCTGATCGGCAAATTACAAATAAAGAGCTTCAGCAGAGGGTTCGGTTCCAGAATAGCCGAGCTAAGACGGGTGAAACTTCCAGACCCAAGGTTACGACGCGCATTCTGCTGAATAAATGGCATCGGGAACAGGAAAGGTACCAGAAGCAGAGATTTATGAAGAACAGAAGTTCCTAGAGAAACAGCGAAGGTACGAAGAAGAGATGTACCAAGAGGAACGAGAAGATATGAGGGAGCAAGAACAATCTCATTGGGAGTGCTCGTTTTTCCAGTACTGTTGGAATGAAGGCTTGAAGCTGCCTGTTAAGAACAACTGCCCTGAGTGCAGTAATCAATATTCTGAGTATAGGCAATCTCGAGTCAACCGCCGTTCTGTCCATGAAAGGCTTGGGGCACGAGTCCCTGAGGACGATCGGTGTTTAAAAATAAATAATTCTGAAGATTGGCAGGGAAGAGGATTTGCCAATCGCAGTTGGACTCGCACTTGAGAAGAAGAGTACCGCGAGTATGTCTGGCAGAGAGGACAGTGGTGTCCGCCAGGGTTCAAAAGGATCCAGAAGAGAAGGGTGCAGCGCCTAAGAAACAGAGAGTTAGAGCAAGCAAGTGCCGAGATAAAGCGAGTCTGGCGACCCAAAGAAAGCCGGATGGAAGTGATCGTTCGGTTGATGCATGCATGGCTTTCTTTCTTCCATCAGAATTCATAGCTCCCGAAGACCAGGATATCCGAGACGAGGTGTATTCAGACTTTGATGAAGATGAATTCTAGGATTTGTTGGCTCATCTTGTTTTAGCTCAAAGAGCGGTATTTGATAACCAGCTAAGCACCGGCACTTGAAGCCACTTTATATGAGGGGGTATGTTAATGGCAAGCCACTAAGCAAGATGTTCATTGATGGAGGGGCTGCCATAAACATCATGCCATATACCACCTTCAGAAAACTTGGGATGGCAAGTGAAGACTTATTGAAGACTGACATGGTGTTGAGAGACTTTGCTGGTAATTCCTCTGATACTCGGGGGGGCATTTCATGTTGAGTTGACAATCAGAACTAAAACCTTGGTCACTACTTTCTTTGTCATTGATGTCCAGGGGGCACATACAGTTTACTATTAGGAAGAGACTGTATACTGCAAACTGTTGTGTGCCGTCAACTATGCATCAATTCCTTATCCAGTGGATCGGAGATGATATCGAAATTATCCATGCTGATGATTCGGTAAGTGTTGCTAATACGAAGCCCATCTACTGGGAATATGATGGTGTCGAGTGCTTCTCTGGGAGAGCTTGGGAAGTAGGTCCTGTGAATGTTTTCGACAAGGACCAACAACCGATTCAGATGATCGGCTCTCAGAGTAATTTTTAAATAGTCCAGCTGATGGTAATGGAGAAGAATGGGGACCAAGTTTCATATCGGCTGACAAGGAATAAAGTATTGATGATGAAGCCGAAATAGGACCGATGTGTACCAAGTTTGGGTCTCGGGTGTTTAAAAGTTCTGCTTATTTCTCCATTGCTGAAACTCAAAGGAAATCAAGAATTCGTGAAGAGTGACGTACAACGAAGGGACTTAGTGAATTAAAAAGCACATGAAGGCATTTCCTCAGCTTGGTGATCATTTCAAGTTGTACGTGGCGGCCGATAGCCTTACAGCAGGATCGGCCCTTATTTTAAGTTTAAAGGAAAAGATAGGTAGCAGCTAGCTTTAGCTGAAAATGTTAACCCAGAGAAGGGTATTGTTGGTATAAATTAATGCACACTCTACTTTATCCGCAAGCGCACAAATAACATCTACCGATGTAGCACTTCACCAGAGTAACCCAGTTTTAATATCGAACCCAAAGGAACGGATAGTGTAAGTCTTAAAGTCTAACCCCTAAGTAGCTAACAAGGACGAAGAATCTAGAAGTATAGAGGGGATCACTAAGGTTGTCTAATTCCAATTTAAGGGTGATATGTTATATTATTCTTAGTGGGGAAGTTGCCATAAAAGGTCACAAACAGAGTATGAGTCTTTTATGCAAATGTATAATCCTACCGAGCCTACACACGGGTAAGTGGACTATAGAAGAATCAACAAGGCTATAAGAGTCACCCTTGCGAACAACCACTACTACCGGCGTTATAGGAGGCATTTATGAGCTATCAAGTCTAAGCACCACGCTTACACTATCCAACAACTCTAAATCTAGAATGACTAGAATTAAAGTACTCAAAAGAGAGTCACAAACCTTAAGAATAATAAGAACAATAGCTCAAATTTAAATATAGACGTGATTACCGAAACAATCGCTGAAGCAAGCTGAAGATGAACTTGAATCCGCAGGTACAAGATGAAGAAGTTGATCCGACAGGCCAGAGCTCCTTCTTGATCTCTTCCTCTCTCTCTCTCTCTCTCTCTCTCTCTCTTCTAGTTCTAATATAAGACTAGGTTCTAACCTAAACTAGAGGGGTAACTAGTCTTCTACTTGATAGCTGGCTCCTGATTACAACTAGATGAACTAGATAATTCTAGATGAACTAGAAGAGATTCATCTAGAGAGACCTCTACTTCTAATTGAAACCCTAGTTTCTGATGTGGAGATGAATAATGAAGATGGAGATGCCTGGAGAGGGGGTCTGGGGCTGCTTATATAGCCCTGAGGGATCAACCGCGGCCGTTAGATCAAACCGACTTAAGGTACGGCTAAGATGCATCCTAGAGGTCGGTGGAGGAAGCTTGCAGAAGACGGAGACCAGCGGGCCCAGGGGGGACCGACCGGTGGGTCCAGGGGACTGGTCGGTCCCACCTGGAGGTGGACCGCGGTGCCCTTTCTCGTGGTGTCTCTATGTGTTCTCTGGAGTCTTCTAGAAGTATCCCGACGTGGCGGTTGCGTTATCTCCCAACGGTTTCCTTCTATGGGAAGCTATCGGTGCCGATTTTCTAGTTTAGTCCCTGCAAAATCATAACTCACCAAAACTCGTGGAATATTGTCAGTTGAAACCCTAAACATTTGTTGGTGATCAAATTCTTGCCCTTTTCATATTTATTTATCCTTTAATTTTGATAGATAACTAGCGTCAACAGGTATTCGGCTGTAGAGAGATTTTGTTCATATATGCACCACTCATGGATTAAAGCTTCGGCACTATTTGTTAAAGGCCGAATGCATGGAAATTGTATCTGGAGCGGATGCAAAGACATTTTTATACAGCCGATGTGTAAAGCATCGCCTTTAGCAGAAAAAATGTTCCAAGAAGTTTAAGTTATAGTCGATATTATTTATATCGCCTTTAGTGCAAGAGTGTTCATGACCCAGTAATCCTAGCGTTTTTTCGAATAGTAGGTTTATTGGGGAAGGGAAAGGTGAAGTGCAGAAATGAAATGCCGAGTGACATGACACATCGGGATCCAGTCGACTAAAATGACGTCATATATTCGGCAAATGTTCTTCTGAGGGGATGTTACAGTCGAAAGGGATCATTGGAGTCGAGAGATGCAAATAGACATTGCTCAGAAGAGAACAAACTTCATTTATTGAATTACAAATCTGTCCCAGTACAAACTATTTTCGGAGTGCTTTGTTCAGGACAGGCTGAAGACCAGTGATTTCAGCGAAGGGCAACGGCGTAGTCATCATCTTCAAAATTGTCCAGGGGCTCATCTGAAAAGCCGCGTCGAGGTGCATACCTTCGATGACGGCCCGATTTGTGCGGCCATCCATAGCATCAAGACAGTCATTCTTCGCGGGAAAAGCTGGTGAAGGAAGGAAAATGTGGCAGGCAGGCATGAGCTCAATTGAAAGAAGGAGGTCAAAGTGGGGGTTTCATTAACCTCTGATAACGTTGCAGATTTTGTTTGCACTAGAAAGAAAGCAGTAAGTCAAGGATAGATGAACAAGAGAAGCTACCGCAAGGGGGCAAGAAATCAGTTTTTTACCCATAAACACCAGTGAGTTGATGCCTGGCTTCTTCCTACCCCGCTCCCAGTAGGGTGTCTGCAGTGATTGCTGTTACCTACCATTATTGGAAGCGCAGGCGAAAGATTTTCTCCCTGGCTTGGACTTAAGAGCCGAGAAGTAGAAAGTTTGCAAGTCAAATTGATCAATTATAGTCAGGGGGATGACTTGTCTGAGGTCATATTTCTAAAAGCCATAGCTTGCACTGTTAAATCACACGTTGGGCTGGAGTTTTCATAGTCTATAGGCCGTTATTGAGCCGAACCAAGTCTTGCTGACCTGGAGCTCGTGAGACTAGTAGAATTCGGTTGAAAATGGTTGCTATATGGTGTCTTACTTTCGGTTGATTATTTAAAGGATTCATATTGCCGATTGACACTAAGGGCAGGAAGCTAAAAAAAGGGGAGAGTCCCATGAAGAATTTTGTCCTAATGTCATCATGAATCAGCTGACAGCTTTGGTGACTAATGGTTACTTACGGGAAGTGACAATCAGCATGATTATCAACGACAGCCAATGTAATGCACATCGCCGTTAAGGTAAAGAGAAAATCGGTAGTTGGTGCACGAAACAAAACATATGTTGATCTCGAAGGATCAGTCACAGATTGGATTCAAGAGGACGAACAGAGGATTTTTATTTACAAAGGGAAAATACAAGGTTATAATAGGGGGATCAGTTCGTCCACTCCATCCTACGCCTAATCGGGAGAAAGTGATCAAAGGCGTCGGCCAGATCTGTCTCGGCTTCCTTCATATCTTCTACGGAATGTTCTACTCTATCCTCCAGTTCTTGCTCGCAGACATCAAATCTGCGGTAATCAGCCAGAATGAATCCTCACGGTGGAGAAGGCGAGCGCCGCGTCGTACCCCATGCCGGCCCTAGAGATGATGGTGAGGATTCGGTAACTTCATTCACCCACTTCAGGGGTGTCGTACCCGCTACATTGGCCGTAACGGCGAGCTTGGTGATGGCAGCTTCAAGGGCGTGGAGTTTAACTGCTAGAGCTAAAAAGAGGAAGAGTGAATAAGGGTGAAAGAAGAGAATAAGTAAAGAAATGAAGAAAATACTTACCGGGGCTCGTTCCCGAGCAGCGTCACGCTCTCGAGAGATTCAGGTGATCTCCCAATCCTTTCCCTCCAAATCAAATTGAAGATCCACAAGCTTCCGAGTCAGGTCCTCGGGGAGGTCGTCATTGATTCTCCTGAAGGAAACAGCGAAGTAAGAATTACTACTTTATTTTTGGAACAATCAAGAGAGGGAAAAAGGAGCAACCTCCTCTTAGATGTGCTGGAAGCTCCGAACTCGGAGCTATGGCGGCTCGCCTCGGAAGACATCTTCTGGTTGATTGGGGAGTAACAGGAGAAAAGAGGGTTTTCTGGTTCGGGAACAAAGCAGGGGAGTTTAGGGTGCACGAGTCAGAACAAAGTGAAGGGAGATTTTAAAGGATTCCAAGAGGCGCATCGGGAGATGAATCGGTAGGTAAAGTAATTATGACATGCGAGGTTTCTACAAAAGGGATATGCTTCGGGGATTCCACGTGTGTGTATGGAAAAGGAATTTTGAAACAAATATTTGTCCCAAAATTAGGGGGCATGTGTTGACACCAAATTCTTGCACGCGCAAGAGTATGACAGGTGGACCCAACCAGCAGAGAAGGAAGGATTCAGCAAGCAATCGGATGGCTATTTGGTCTTCATGGTTTCGGTGCATGCTTGTGCGGTCGGCTATTTTACAAGACGGTAGCTCCATTCGGGAGATGGAAGTTGCAAAATAAAACCGACTTGCATAAGAAGACACGTGATGATGGAGGATGCCGAAGAATTGGGAAGTAGAATTTGTATCTTTCCATATTTATTATGCAAATCATAATCATTTAGGACTAGTGTTTCGTCCAGGGTATAAATATAACCCTCGACCATTGTAAAATTGTGCACAACCATATCAATACAAACCGGCCCCGTGCCACCTTCGAGTTCTTAGTCGTGTCGTCGAGTTCTTCGAGAGGAATCATCGATCCGTCGACCTCCGTAAGTACCGGCAACCTTGCCATCATGTCTAGTATCATGCGGTGGATTTAGATATGATGCAAGTAGTCTCGTATGTTAAGCTTAGTATCGTGCGGCGGATTTAAGCTTATGACGGGAAGTTTTTGCTTATGCTTGTATCGTGCGGCGGATTAAGTCATGAGTAAAAATAGTTATCGGCTCTATTAGATTTGGCAGATCCAATAGATTCTTTAAGTTATCATGTGTTATATGTTTTATTTATTTAATTCTTGTAACACTCTTTTGCCCAATCTAGATTGATCTTTGTTCGGCCTTGTCGCACGAGTTTGCTTGTGCTTGAGAACACATATGATGAATGATTGACTATGATGAGGAAGGTTTGAGGCTTTTACCCGGTTGAGTCATTATCTTGCTATGCGCTTAATGTTTATGACTAACCGGTGGCGTGAGTTGTGTGGTGTTTCTGGGTTGGTGTGCTTGTGCGACATGTGTCTCTTGGCTGTGTTGATGTGCAGGTGTGGAGCTCGGATACAGTGGTCTATGGCGAGGTGAAGGTCAAGTAGAGACGTGTCGTGCTGACGGACCGGGTGCGGTGAAGGATGGGCGTGCCGTGCGGCGGACGTGCCATGCCGAGGTACCGACCGGTGAAGGGCGGACGTGAGGCTTGGACTGACGGACCAGGGGCCAGAGGACCAGCTGTGGTAGCTGACACGTGGCATCGGCAAGCGAGAGCACATGGGATGTGCGATGCATCGGCCGAGTCGGAGGAAGGCGCTGGAGTCGTGTCACTTGGCGGGAGGTCGGACACGGGCTTGCGTGCGGCGCAAGTGCCGTCGGCCAAGTCAAGAAGGAAGGCGAAGGCGTTGTGCCCGGCGTGGAGGCTGGACATGCATCGGCATCGGTGCCGGTGGTCGGGGTGTGCGAACCACATCCCGTCTACGGTGCGGGTTCGGTAGCTGAGCCTCAAAAAGCTACCATCGACGGTTTCCAGGTTTGGGCCTCAAAACCTGGGCGCGCGGGTTCCGAGTTTGGGCCTCAAAACTCGGGGTGGACGGTTTCCAGGTTGGGCCTCAAAACCTGGGCTTGCGGGTTTCCGAGTTTGGGCCTCAAAACGGGGTGGACGGTTTTCCGGTTTGGGCCTCAAAACCGGGGGTTGGTCCGAAAGGACGGTCGACGCGTGGCGGCACAGAGGGCTTGCGTTGCGGCGAAGCTATCGGTGAGAAGGCGCGGCGGTCGACGGTGGTGGCACGTGGCGGCATCAGGAGGTCGCGTCGAGGCGAAGCTACCGGATGTGCGGGCGTGGCCGTCGGATGAAGATTGACCGGACTGGACGGTTTTACCCCTGGGGGGTATTTGGGACGAGTGCTTAATGTAAGGGCGTTATGGTCTTCGGACGTGCGCCTTTATATATGAAGGGGCTGCTAGGGCAGCCGTCATCCTTGGGAGTTTAGGTGGTGTCTCTCTCATTTGTTTCTGTGAGAGTAGGCTAGGGTTAGGGAGAGTTGGCTCTTGTTCTTGAGCTTTTTGCCATCCAAGCTTTGTGTGCTAGGATTGGCTTGTAGCCCGACACCGAGTGCTTAATCAATCATCTTGCTGAATCCAAGGATCAAATTCGTGGTTGAATTCGCGTTTTGAATTTGTTCTTCGCGTTCTTCTTTTCTCCACGATTTTCTCCTCCCCCGATCTCCCTCTATGTTGCGTCTTTTGCGATTCCGTTTGAATCAACTTGTTCTTTGAGTGAGGAGAATATTTCCACTGGAGGAATTCATCTCTACCCTCACGAACAAGTAGATCGGGCCGAAATCGTTTTTGTTCTTCGTTCTTCCCTTTTCTAGTGTTCTTCGGATTTCTCATGGATTAGTTGGATTGAAGCGATGATATCCTAGGATTAGCTTCCCAACACGTAGAAGAACACTTGGGAGAAGTTTGGTTGCAGCCCCGTTCGATTTGGTGAAGATCCAATCGATTTTGGTTTTGTCCCGTGAGGATTTTGGGCGTTCTGGGAGGTCGCGGACAGTCCGCCCTATTGGCCGCGGACAGTCCGCGCATCGCGGTTCCAGCCGGACCAGTGGCTGGTTGCCTCGTTGCCTTTCCTCGGGTGACCGGCGGACAGTCCGCCAAGTTAGGGGCGGACAGTCCGCCATCGGGCTCCAGCTGGTTCAGTAGCTGCGCGGCTCGGTCGGTTTGGTCAGCAGTGACCGGCGGACAGTCCGCCAGTGTAGATCGCGGACAGTCCGCGAGTCGGCAGGGAGCGTCCAACAGGTTGCTGTTTTGCGGTGTTGGCTGGCGGACAGTCCGCCAGGTCTTTGTGGACAGTCCGCCCCTGGCGCGGACAGTCGGGATCAGCAGGCCGGACAGTCCGGGAATCGCCTGTAGGGTGAGTTTAGTGCGTTTGCTCTCCTGGCTTTTCCGCTTTGTTTCCGGACTTCTCGGTTGCTCCTATAGTTCACCTAGGAACCTCTCTACATATCTTTGCTATGCGTTAGCATTGGTATTTGGAGGAATCCCGACGTAGCCGTCTATCTACGTTAGGGAGTGGTCTTTTGGGTCCGAACTTGACTTGGAGCTTTGGGGGTTTTGGTTTGCTCCCTAGAGCGGTGTCTCGCTGTGATCCTAGGGATCATCCACCCTCTTTCTAGGGTCGTAGGCATCGCGTTGAGTCCGAAGCTTTTGGGGTTGTTTTTGTTGGGACAGAGGCCGTAATTTCTGAGAAGAAATTTTAGGCTCCCATTCACCCCCCCTCTGGTCGCCTTGCGATAGCATTTTCGGTCCTTCAATTGGTATCGAAGCCAGTTAAGGATCTCTCTACCTTAACCGGTTCTGGATCCGCGAAGGCGACCTTTTGAGAGCGGATTTGTTTTCAACTTTCTTGTCGAGGTGTTGAGCTTTTGCTTTGCTAACACTAACGGTGCTTTTGAAGTGCACCAAGTTCTTCTTCTAGTATGTCTTTGTCTTTCAGCTTGAACGGTTCCATGGACGACATCTTGGGAAGAAGGAGGAGTGCAGTTGATGAGAGGGATCGCGAGGTGAACGATCTGCTGATCCTTCTATGAGATGATGAGCTTTACCGGAGGATCTTCTTTGTCAACTTGGCAAGGCCAAGAAAGGTACTCTCGCTTCGAGTCTTGTGACCTTGCAAAATCTTTATGAGGCTCGATCTAGGAATGTTGAGCTTTGTAGTACCTTGCGTAGAAAGGTTGAAAAGTTGAAATGCTCCATTGCTAGTTTGAAGTCTAGTGCCCCTTTGCCTTGCACCGGTTGTAGTGACATGGTTAGGAAGAATGATGAGCTAAGCTTTTCCCTTGCTAGCTTAAAGTCTGAGAATGAATTGTTGAAATCAAATGCTTCCAAACCATGTCTAGCTTGCATTGACTTGCGCAAGGACTTTGATTGTGCTAGAACTGAAATAGCCTTGCTTAAGTCAAATGCTTTGTTACCATGTGTTTCATGTGAGTCTTTACATGCTGAACTTAATAATTTAAAATTGACTCACACCACATGTGTAGATGAACTTGAGCATGCTAGGGCTGAAATTATTAAGATAAATGCTAGGCCTTGTAGCTTGTGCTCTTTGAATAAAGATGCTTGCCTTACTTCTTGTGCTAACCATGATTCTTTGCTTGATGTGAATGGTGATGTTTCTTCCACCAATTTTATTTGCACGTCTTGCATTGATTTGGAAAAAGAAGTTTTGGTTTTGAAGCAAATGCGCGATGATATGAGCGCCAAGTTGGTTGAGCACAATGATATGAGTGCCAACCTTGAAAAGGAGATTGAGCTCTTGCGTACCACATATGCCGAGTGCATTAGAGAGGAGATGGAGAATCTTAAAAATGCTCCATGTGGTACTTGTGATCGCCTCATGTTTGAAAATGAGGTTTTAGCCAAAAGGTGCAAGAGCCTTTGTGCTAAGTCTTTTGAGTCACGCTTTTCTTCCAACTCCGATGTCGATGTTTCCAAGTCTGCATCTTTGCGACCGGAGTTGAGTTTTTGTGTTGCGCGTGAGTCTTTTGACGATAGCACTAGTGTTAAGGTTTTGGATAGCTCTTTCATAGCTACTCCCAACCTTGCTGTTTCTTCGAGTGATGTCGAAGGGACTTCTCTTGACAAGGGTGCTTCTCATATTTTTGGGACTCGTCCTCCCAATCCGGTTTTCATTGCACCTTTTGCATGAAGGATGGACATTCGCTCGATTTTTGTTTCCGCCGTGTCAAACACGAGCGACGTATTCGAGCTAAGGCTTTTAGGAAGCCGCGTAGCCTTTCCCATGGCACGTGTGCTCCTAGTATTGGCACCAAGTTGAACGTTGATGCTTCTTGTTCCAAGTCCCAAGGGACTTCTCACTTGTCGGAGAATGGTGTGCCTTCCAATAGGCCTTTGTACCATTGCTCTTTTTGTGAGAAAGATGGGCATCAAGAAAGCTTTTGCTATCGGCGTGCCAAACGCTTGCGCCAAGCTCGCTCTTCTAGGAAGTTGGTGGTTCATGGCCCTTCTCATGGCATGAACGCTTGTGTTCCTAGTAAGAAGCCCCTCTTAGTTATGGGTTTTATGACTCCTTTTCTAGTGGGATAGGTCATGGTCGTGGACATGCTTCTAGTGCTTCTTCCCTTGGTCCACGCCATGCTTCTCATGATGCTTCTATTGGTTCTTCTACAAAAATCTTGGAAGATGTTTGCCTCTTTTCCCGTGGTACGACTCGTTCTTCTCCTCGAGTTGTCCTTTTGAGGAATTCTTTCAAGGGTGTTTCACAATTGCATTTGAACCAACATTTGCATCATGCTAACCCACAAGATAAGTTGAGTTTTGTGACCAAGTCTTGGGTTCCCAAGTACATGCCTGCTAACCCTTTGGGATCCAAGACTCGGGTTACTTTGTCCTGTGTGTGTATATGAGGACGCGGGGTGGAGAACATGCGCCTGATGGAGCTTGATCTTTTAGAGTGATCAAGAGTTGATGGTTCTCTACACCCCACTTAGATTTGCCTCCAAAGAGGCTTTTGCAGTTGGTGAGCTTTCTTATTCACTCATACCATGTACATCCATGTGCTAATTCTTGTGGTATGAGATGGACTGTCATGTGCTCACTTGTATAGTTCTTGCATGTACATTTTCCTTTGTATCATGTTTGCTTTAGTCTAGCATGTGCTATCTTCTGTATCATATGTCATGCTAGCTTTGTATATAGCTTTGTGGAATATCCACTTTTCATGCTAGTATGTGATCCTCATGAACATTATGCCATGCGTTACCATACTTCTCCATGAGCTTTATTTGTAGTGGTATGATGTTCATTAGGTGTCACTTGTCAGGTGCTAGTTTTGGTAGCTACATGTATCCTGTTGACATGTTAGTTTGAGCACTAGCCTTTCCACAATTTTATCATGTTACATGCTTTTGGATCTATTGCTATCATTATCTTGCATTGTAGCATGTGTTGAGGTTTAGGTTGTTCAGGTCGATCATGTCTCTAGGCTGCATTTTGCTATACAGTGCTTTATCCTGTTGCATGGTAGTCTTGACTAGTTTGAGTTCAGTTCTCCTTGCGGTATCATTCATAGGTAGATCTCCTTTTGTTGAGAGTTCACCTTATGCTTATTATGTGACTAACTGTTTCGTGGAGACCTTGAGGTCACACTGGATGAGACAACGCCTTGTGTTTCTTCTGCTTTTGAGTGTGCAGGAGAACAGGAGCCTGGAAAGAGCATTTCGGCTCACGGACCCGATCCCACTTCTTCCATGACTTGGGGTTCCGTTCGAGCAGTTCTCCAGCGAGCACTAGCTGCACCAGTGCGGAGTGACAGCATCAGGCGAGGGGGAGACGACTCTGGCGAGGCAGTCGCCCCGGAGTTCAGCAGCATCAGGCGTCCCCCGCGGTTATCACAACCAGCAGGAAGTCATGCGCTTCATGAGGTACGTCCGACACACACTTCTGAGTCAGATTTTGCTCTCTTCTTCTTCGACCTCTTTATGCGGTGTGGTCTTCTCGATGTGGATTTTGCTGGCTTTTGCTTGAGCATTTCTTGGCTCTTTTCTTGTGAGTCTGGTGTGTGTTTCCTTTTTAGTTGGGGAAGCATTTTGCTTGTTGTATCTTAGCTGGGCTTTTTCCGATACCCCTTTTGTTTTGGGTTTTACTCTTTACTAGCTTTTGCATGCATTTCATCATGTACATCTTGCATTTTAGAGCTTCATGTATAGATCAATGAGAATGAGACTATGCTCTTTTTGGTATGCCCTGCTTATTCATGATGATGCTTGTAGCTTAGGCTCTTTTTGATCACTTGATACATGTTATGAGCTAAGCTATTTTTGCAATGGTGAACTTGTCTAATCAACTATGAAACCTTTAAATTTGTTCACCCATTGAGATTGGCAACTAGCATGGGTAGGATGTGTTGAGATCACTTGTGCTATCTTTTGTATGCTAGGTTGCTATGTCTCTTACACTGAGTCATTCACTTGCTTGGATTGTTCATATTTACCTACTTGTGCTTAAAATTTGATCCAAGTATTAGTGAAATGAAAAGATCGAGATGGGATTGCATGTGTCAGCACCTCACGGTATCGAGACTGTTTCTCATTGCACATTTGAGTTAAACTTGAGCCATGTAGTGTAAGACCGAAACCGGTGCTTTAAGCTTCCGATTGCTTTTCTTGCATAGGCTTAGCCCGGTTGAAAAGTTAGGCAATGACCATGCTTTTAACCTCTCGCAATCACATGCTTTGATTTGAACTTGTGTTAATACCGCTGCAAATTCCGATAAAATTTGAAAAATAACACAAGTCTATGCTTCATTCTATTGCATGATGATTGAACTTTGCTAGGGGTAGTTCACCTTGTATACTTGAGTTAGCACTTGATTTCCTGTCTATCATGCTAAGTGCTATTTTAGTGGTGAACTCTTTTTCAAATGGCTTAAAACTGCTCATATGCTAACTTGTTCATATTTCGTATTCATTTGATCAGTTTGAGCCTTTGCTAGCATTTGTATTGTTTGCTAAACTTTCAGGGCAGCACCTTTTGAGCATCTTTTCATTCTGATTGCTATACACTTGAAGCTGTTGCATTGTGCATATCATGCATTTTTAGCTTAGTGTACATATCCCCAGCTCCGATACACTCTGTGGTCACGGTCAGTGCTTTTCATCGCCCCCATATGCTTTTGGTTGATGACTTCTTTGTGTTTGTATCAACTTTGTGGAGGAATGTTAAAACCCCTCAGCATGTTCCCTCCCTTTTGTCAAGGGGAGAAGCTGTTGCAAGGGGGAGTTTGTGTGTTTTGGCACAACGGGGAGAGTCATGCATTTGGGGAGAGCTTTGAGCAAGGGGGTTTAGTTTCTTTTATGTTCTTCTTCACTCGGTATAGCTCTTTTATGTGTCTCAATTGGTATCCATCTCTTGGTATGGAATGCAATTGGTGTCATGAGCTTTGTGCATAGCTTTTGTGTATAGGCTTGCTTTCAGGAGGAGTCGCTTTTGTCTTGCTGCTACTCCCGCGTGCTCCGAGTGTTTGTGCTCCATTTAGTGTTGAGCCTCTCTTGTGGTTTCTTCTCAGTCGGTATCGAGCCTGCTAGTCGTGTTGAGCCGTTTTTGCCTCTGTCTAGAGGGACTAGCAGTTTTTTGCTTGGTATTTTCGATTGGTATGGACCCTTCAGCTAGTTGCGTCGAGCCTATGTGCCTCTGTCTTGAGGAGCTAGCTGATTTCACCAATTCTTGGCTGATTGTGATTTGTTGCGCTCTTATGCGTTGTTTCAGCCTCATTTGGTGTTGAGCCTTGAGCTAGTGGTGTTGAGCCTTTTCTGCCTCTTCTTGAGGACTAGCTCATTTTTGACTTGGTTGCGTCGAGCCGTTGCCCATGTCTTTGGGAACCAAGTCTTTTGCTCTATGTGATCGAGTTTTGCTCTTTATTGAGTTGTTGCTCTGATCCCTTGCTTGGTTGCGTTGAGCCGTTGCCCATGTCTTTGAGGACCAAGTTATGTCTCATGACAAGTGATTTTGTTCTTTGCCCTCCGATGGCTTTTGATCACTTGAATGAGATTTTCGTTTTGGTATCTCAAACCATCTCTTTTGCCTAGTTTTTGTCAATTCAATCATCAAGGGGAGAAAGAGAAAGAGAGAGAAAAATGGGGAGAAATTGACCCAAAACCAAGTGGATAAGTACCTTGGTAACCAAGGATAAGTACCTTGGTCTCTCTTTCGTGATTGTTTGACAATTTTATTTGAGATTGGTTTTCGAGTACCTTTTGGGATTCATGAAACTCTTGTTTCTCTTGACTCTTCGGTTGTGTGGAGGCTTTGCCCCGCTTTTCCCGTTTCTTTCGGGACTGAGAGCTTTTATTTGGAGTTTTCATGATCCTTCCTCATCTCCAGTAGCCTTGTGTTTGCTTTGTTTGGCTTTTGGGCACTTGGATGAGGCTTGCCTTCAAACCCTTCCTTTTGGTTTATTTTTAGTCAATGCATTCATCAAGGGGGAGATTGAGAACACATATGATGAATGATTGACTATGATGAGGAAGGTTTGAGGCTTTTACCCGGTTGGTCATTATCTTGCTATGCGCTTAATGTTTATGACTAACCGGTGGCGTGAGTTGTGTGGTGTTTCTGGGTTGGTGTGCTTGTGCGACATGTGTCTCTTGGCTGTGTTGATGTGCAGGTGTGGAGCTCGGATACAGTGGTCTATGGCGAGGTGAAGGTCAAGTAGAGACGTGTCGTGCTGACGGACCGGGTGCGGTGAAGATGGGCGTGCCGTGCGGCGGACGTGCCATGCCGAGGTACCGAGCGGTGAAGGGCGGACGTGAGGCTTGGACTGACGGACCAGGGCCAGAGGACCAGCTGTGGTAGCTGGCACGTGGCATCGGCAAGCGAGAGCACATGGGATGTGCGATGCATCGGCCGAGTCGGGAGGAAGGCGCTGGAGTCGTGTCACTTGGCGGGAGGTCGGACACGGGCTTGCGTGCGGCGCAAGTGCCGTCGGCCAAGTCAAGAAGGAAGGCGAAGGCGTTGTGCCCGGCGTGGAGGCTGGACATGCATCGGCATCGGTGCCGGTGGTCGGGGTGTGCGAACCACATCCCGTCTACGGCGCGGGTTCGGTAGCTGAGCCTCAAAAAGCTACCATCGATGGTTTCCAGGTTTGGGCCTCAAAACCTGGGCGCGCGGGTTTCCGAGTTTGGGCCTCAAACTCGGGGTGGACGGTTTCCAAGTTTGGGCCTCAAAACCTGGGCTTGCGGGTTTCCGAGTTTGGGCCTCAAAACTCGGGGTGGACGGTTTCCCGGTTTGTGCCTCAAAACCGGGGGTTGGTCCGAAAGGACGGTCGACGCGTGGCGGCCCGAGAGGCTTGCGTTGCGGCGAAGCTATCGGTGAGAAGGCGCGGCGGTCGACGGTGGCGGCACATGGCGGCATCAGGGAGGTCGCGTCGAGGCGAAGCTACCGGATGTGCGGGCGTGGCCGTTGGATGAAGATTGACCGGACTGGACGGTTTTACCCCTGGGGGGTATTTGGGACGAGTGCTTAATGTAAGGGCGTTTTGGTCTTCGGACGTGCGCCTTTATATATGAAGGGGGCTGCTAGGGCAGCCGTTATCCTTAGGAGTTTTAGGTGGTGTCTCTCTCATTTTGTTTCTGTGAGAGTAGGCTCGGTTTAGGGAGAGTTGGCTCTTGTTCTTGAGCTTTTTGCCATCCAAGCTTTGTGTTGCTAGGATTGGCTTGTAGCCCGACACCGAGTGCTTAATCAATTCATCTTGCTGAATCCAAGGATCAAATTCGTGGTTGAATTCGCGTTTTGAATTTGTTCTTCGCGTTCTTCTTTTCTCCATGATTTTCTCCCCTCCCCCGATCTCCCTCTATGTTGCGTCTTTTGCGATTCCGTTTGAATCAACTTGTTCTTTGATGTGGGAGAATATTTTCACCGGAGGAATTCATCTCTACCCTCACGAACAAGTAGATCGGGCCGAAATCGTTTTTGTTCTTCGTTCTTCCCCTTTTCTAGTGTTCTTCGGATTTCTCATGGATTAGTTGGATTGAAGCGATGATATCCTAGGATTAGCTTCCCAACACGTGGAAGACAATTGGGAGAAGTTTGGTTGCAGCCCCCGTTCGATTTGGTGAAGATCCAATCGATTTTGGTTTTGTCCCGTGAGGATTTTGGGCGTTCTAGGAGGTCGCGGACAGTCCGCCCTATTGGCCGCGGACAGTCCGCGCATCGCGGTTCCAGCCGGACCAGTGGCTGGTTGCCTCGTTGCCTTTCCCTCGGGTGACCGGCGGACAGTCCGCCAAGTTAGGGGCGGACAGTCCGGCCATCGGCCTCCAGCTGGTTCAGTAGCTGCGCGGCTCGGTCGGTTTTGGCAGCAGTGACCGGCGGACAGTCCGCTAGTGTAGATCGCGGACAGTCCACGAGTCGGGCAGGGAGCGTCCAGCAGGTTTGCTGTTTTGCGGTGTTGGCCGGCGGACAGTCCGCCAGGTCTTCGCGGACAGTCCACCCCTGGCGCGGACAGTCCAGGATCAGCAGGCCGGACAGTCCGGGAATCGCCTGTAGGGTGAGTTTTAGTGCGTTTGCTCTCCCGGCTTTTCCGCTTTGTTGTTTCCGGACTTCTCGGTTGCTCCTATAGTTCACCTAGGAACCTCTCTACATATCTTTGCTACGCGTTAGCATTGGTATTTGGAGGAATCCCGACGTAGCCATCTATCTACGTTAGGGAGTGGTCTTTTGGGTCCGAACTTGACTTGGAGCTTTGGGGTTTTGGTTTGCTCCCTAGAGCGGTGTCTCGCTGTGATCCTAGGAATCATCCACCCTCTTTCTAGGGTCGTAGGCATCGCGTTTGAGTCCGAAGCTTTTGGGTTGTTTTTTGTTGGGACAGAGGCCGTAATTTCTGAGAAGAAATTTTAGGCTCCCATTCACCCCCCCCCCCTCTGGTCGCCTTGCGATAGCATTTTCGGTCCTTCAGTGCTCTCTTTTAATCATAAGATCATAATGGTTGAATCAACTTTCAGTCTAGGTTTGTTACATGTTGCGGGTTCATGCATATCAATCATGGTTAGGCTTTAATGAAACTAGGTGTCGTGCGGTAGATGCAGGTTTTAGATTAGTTTAATCATGCTTGCTTGTTTGTTCCTTCTTCATGGACCCCAATTCGGCTGGTTTACCGATCTTGGTTAAGCTTACACGAGTAATGAGCCTTTATAGATCTGTTCAAATATATGCATGCTTTTAGCTTGTTATAATTAGATTGTATCATGCAGTGGATTAATCTAATTATAAGAAGTGGTGTAGGCTTATAGCAAGTGGTATCATGCGGTGGATTAGCTTCGCTTAAGTTTACGCCTAACCAGTTTATGAAGACTAAACGTGCGGCAGATTAGTTGGATTAGCCTATGCATGTGTTATTTGAATAGATCTATATTTGCAAGTTACCTGTTTATAAATCTTTAATTTGTTCAAGCTTGTCTTTCTTTACATATGCATTCGGTAGTTAATATGCTTTACATGCTCTGTTCTCATACTAGCCGAATGACTTTACAAACATGCTCTGACAGACAGCTTCTATAGCTGTGTGCCGTCGTGATTGGCTTCCAAAGCCGTACATATGGAACTGTCTGGTTTTATCCGGCATGTTCCAAAGGTATTCTCATAGTTTTTTTCCCTTGTTGGTTTTCAGGTCAAACCGACTGGCACGTCTCCGGATTCAGCACATTCCGGGCACCCGATTGAAGCTACCTTTTCGACTTGTTGTGTGCTTGGCGTGAGGTGTCACGTTTTGTGTCAACAGTAATACTTGAAATGATGAACTAGAATATAGTAAAGTGCTTGAGATACAAGAGCAAAACCTGAACTGGAGATGAAGGAAAGACTCTTCCCAGCTCCAGTACCGATCACTCCTCGCACGCCTCTACTCTTGAGCTAAGCCTTGAGCAGCGCTACCGCGAGGGCAAAGATGCCTTGCTCTACTAGCTACCTACTTTCCTAAGCTCTCTGAGCTCTCACTTGCTTGCTTGTGTTGGGGTTTCTCTGGATATCAATGAAGTGATGACTCGGGGGGTATTTATAGCCTTGTGGAGTGAGGGGGGTACTTAATAGGGCAGCCAACCGACCTAGGGCTAACCCTAGTGGCGGCGCCAGCCCTAGGTGGCGGGCGCCACCCTCACAACCGTTGGATGCACCGTCTTTGCTTCAACGGCATCCAGGAGCTCCAGAGAGGCGGTTGGTAGGTCGGTGCATGTCCAAGTAACCGCCATTTGGCCTTGATCCACGCCTTCCATTTGAGCCGTCCGATGCCACTGACCTAGTGACCAAGGGCCAAGATTTGGCCTTGGGATGTCACACGGATCAGTGACGTGGCAAAGGGGGAGTTGGGCCTCTCCATGTGGCGGGCGCCACCTTTGGGTGGCGGGCGCCACCTCTGGTTGGCGGGCGCCACCCCACTCAGGCCCAAATGGGTCCTGGTGAGTGGACTCGTCTTCTGGTGGGTCCATTCTCCAAATTTGGTCCAAATCCTGTTTTCAAATAGAAATCTATGGACATGTGGAATTTGGTTAGTTTGAAACCTATTTGACTACATTTCATGCCTTTTTGGTGAACTTTTGGGTAAAATGTTGATGGTAAAACAGGTGTTTAAGGACCATCAACACTATGGACCTTATGACATGTATGTGCTCACTATGATATATTATATGTCATGTCATTTCGTTTCACTCGATTACTTGTGCTTAATTCTCACTTGTTATGTATTCGAGCTCTTTGCTCTTGCACTTGCTATTCACTCTAACTTGTTGAGTGCAGGATGTTGGCATGATATGTATGAGCTTGCCTCTAATCATTTTCTCTTATTCATTGCAAGTTCATACATGTCATGATTTGAAAACCTATTCTCTCTATACTCGAGGTCGTGTTGTCATCAATCACCAAAAGGGGGAGATTGAACGCATCTTGGCCCCTAGTGGGTTTTGGTGATTGGATGAAATACAAGATTACTGTGACTAACGTGTGTTTTGCAGAAATAGGGACGAGTTAGGTCACGGTAGTGGCGACGATATGGGCATATGGAGTTCATGTTCCCTGGCAATGGAAATCGTTTCGTTTGTTTTCAAAGGATGGATGACAAAGACGGTGGTAGACTAGGCTAAGTGTCATATGGTGTTGGAGGACACTTAGGTAGTCATAGGTCTTTGTTTTTCCTTTGGCCGTACTATAAAGGGGAGCATGATCAGTAGCTTGACCTAGATGAGTCTATTGAGGAAGGTGTGGTGCACACTTGTTATTTCATAGCCCTAGGTAGCTTAGAGAGATGCCTTATGTCGTGAGGATGAAAAGTCGTTAAGACTGCGTCGCGATCTGAGTTGGTTTTGCCCTTGAAAAGGGCATCAGACGCTGGCCTGGTGGGCATCGGACGCGTCCGATGCTCACTCAGACTAGGGTTTAGTCTGGTGCATGGCATCGGATGCTCCGGTGTTGCCACATCGGATGTGCTCGTGCCACTGTTCACTTGCGAGTGAATTTGGGGCAGCACCGGACGCTGGCATCCAGAGAGGTTCCAGAGAGGGTAAATCACAACGGACGCGTCAGCATCCGATGCTCCTTTAACATGTCTGACAGGTTGTACAGTCGACCGTTGGTCGAGGGCATCGGAGCGTCCGATGCCCCCGCAGAGCACCTGTTCAGTGCTCTATTGGATGGCTGGTTCGGGGAGTATTTATACTCCCCCCCTCCTCCATTAGAGTGTTCTTGCCACTTCCATCTGCTGAGAGACACATTGTGAGTGTGAGAAAGTGCAAGAGCCCTAGTGAGGTTGAGTGAATTGCTAATTGAGAGAATTAGTGACCTCCTAGTGAGAATTGAGTAGCAAGTGTGCATCCATCCATCTCTTTGGCCTTGTCTTGGTCAAGTGAGAGTTCTAGCTTGTTACTCTTGGTGATCGGCATCACCTAGACAGCTTGGTGGTGATCGTGAAGCTTGAAGAGCATCCGGTGGCATTGTGGATGACCCAAGCAAGCTTGTGACCGGTAGTGAGCGATTCACTGGGCCGAAGCGGCGAAGAATCAGCTCATAGTGAGCACTTGATCCTTGCGCGGATCAAGGGGAGCGATACCCTTGCGCGGGTGCTCCAACGAGGACTGGGGGGTGTGCCGACACTCGATACCTCGGCAAAAGATCGTCTTGTCATCTCTACTCCCTTACGCATTTACCTTTGAGCAATTCAATTCTGCATTATACTTGTTGTTCATTCATTGTTGAATTGATTTGCTAGAGTAGAAGTGGCATAGACATTATCTTTTGTGCGGTAAGATAGAAAAGAAACACACTTCTAGGCACAAGGGGTTAATTGGGCTTAATAGGTTTTAATTCTTGCTAAAGTTTTAGAAAAGCCCAATTCACCCCCCCCCCCCTCTTGGGCATCTTGATCCTTTCAAACACACAAGAGTACCTCGAAAAGTCATCAACGATCACTAGAACGTACCACTTCCCACCCGCTGAGCAAACCCGAGCTGGACGAACAGTGTCCATGTGTAAGAGCTCGCCGGGTTGCTTGGTCATCACCTGATTAACAGGTGGTGAGAAGCAGCAACCATCTCCTGTGACGACAAGGATGGCAAACAAGGTCCTTCTGAAACTTAAGCTTGGGCAATCCTTGGATTAGGCCAAGTGAGCTAAGCCTTGCTAGCAAGTCGAAGCTCAAGTGGCCAAGCCTACTATGCCACTTCCACAAATCAGAAGAAGGACTAGCCATCAAACATCTAGCAGAGCCGAAAGAACGAGAAAGTCTGCTCTGAAACATGGCCAAAAGGGACGACCCAACAAACAAGGTCTCCCCGAGAGTCAAAACTCGACTCAAACCTGAAGGACCGAGAAGCTACCCGAAAGCGACCAGAGGGGGGGTGAATGGGAGCTTCAAAATTTCCTTACGGAAACTAGATGCCACTGTCCCAAACTCAACCCAAAAGCGAAACCTAGAGCTTGCTATGTCCACGACCCTAGATGTAGGGTGGATGCTTCCTAGAAGCACAGCGGGACACTAGACAACCCTAGAAAGCCAACGCAAAAGACGGAAATCAATCCGTCAAAAAAAACGAACGAACCGCGAACGAAAACGCGCGAAACAGCTACGACCGGACTCTGGCCAGCGTCCGGTCAGCAGGGACCGACGCGTCCGGTCGTCCAAAATCGATTCAGACCTTACTGTTTCCGACCGGACTCACTGACGGAGCGTCCGTCCGTGAGCAGTGCGTCCGGTCGCAAGCATAGCACACTGATGAACAGTGACCACGATGAGTCCGGTCACGAGTTCAACAGTGCGTCCGGTCGATGCAAAACAAAAACACAAAAACGATCGGACTCACCAGAGCGTCCGGTCACCAGGCACCGGACGCGTCCGGTCACAGAAAACGTTTCTGGAACCTCTCTGTTTCTGACCGGACTCACTGAAGGGAGCGTCCGGTCGTTTGTACAGAGCGTCCGTTCAGAGTGCGTCCGGTCAGTATAAAAACCAAACACAGCGAAAACATTCAACGACCGGACTCACACGCTGAGCGTCCGTCACCCCGTGACCTAGCGTCCGGTCACCCCGACACCCTCTGTTCTTCCCACGATTCGACTCAAACTCACCCAAAACAATCCTCTAGGGATCAAACTTGGTGAGTGGAATCACAAGGAGTATAGTGAGCTATCTCTAAGAGATCATGGCTCGAACCTATCTCCAAATCGGTGAATCGAAGAAATTCGGGAGAAGGGAGAAAAAGTGACCCGAAACTAAAATCGATGATCTCCTAGACCGTGAGGTTAGAGGATGATTCCTTCGGTGGAAAGAAGTGCCTCACGATCTAGAACAACTTGGTTCAAACGGATTTGCAAAAGATGAACCGAGCAAAAGAGATCAAGCGACGGGAAAATCGTGGAGAAAAGGATTCCGCGAAGAACACAAAGAAAACGCGAATCACAGCCACGACTCGAATTAAGGACGCAAATCAAGCCATCGATCAGTGCTCCAAGGTGAGGATACGGCCTCACTTCCTCAAATCAACAGTACACAGAGTGGAGTCTCTCTGCGGATCTCAACTAGCTAAAGCAGGGATGTGGGAGAGTGGAAACCCTAATGCTAGAAGCAAATGACTGCGCTAACTGAGATAGGGAGGAGGGTGTCTCCCCTGGACTACTTATACTAACCTAGCCTAAGTCTATTTCCTACTCTACCCCTCTCTACTCTATTACAGAGCGGGCCAGGAAAACCCTAAGGCTAATCTGGTCCACCCGCTGGTGGTAGGTAGATCCGACGGCCACGCCCGCACGGTCTTCCGCGTCGCCTCCACGCAACCTTCAGATCGCCGCCACGTGCCGCCACCACTCTGCACCCCCGGTTTTGTGGCCCAAACCGGGAAACCAGCCTTTTCCATCAGCCCCCGGTTTTGAGGCCCAAACCGGGAAACCAGCCTCCAGCCCGAGTTTTGTGGCCCAAACTCGGAAACCCGCAGCGCCCGAGTTTTGAGGCCCAAACTCGGAAACCGGCCCACGCCCAGGTTTTGAGGCTCAACCTGGAAACCGTCACGCCCAGGTTTTGTGGCTCAACCTGGAAACCCAGCACCCAGGTTTTGAGGCCCAAACCTGGAAACCGTCCACCGTTGGTTTTTCCCGGGCTCTACCCAACAAACCGGCGTCGTAGAGGGGATGCACCGCCTGTGCACCCCTTCCACCGACATGATCGCACTTCTCCGCTTGTCGCTGTCGCAGGCTGCCAGCCACCACAGCTGATCCTCCGGCCTCCAGTCCATCAGTCCAAGTCCACGTCCGCCCTTCACCGTCCGATACATCGGCATGGCACGTCCGCCGCACGGCACGCCCATCCTTCATCGCGCCCGGTCCGTCGGCACGGCACGTCGCAACTTGACCTTCACCCGCCATCGATCACTGTCTCCGAGCTCGACACCTGCACAACACAAGCCAAAGAACATGCGCATCATCTCCGTTGACAATCACTCATCACACAGAGACTCGGCATACACCATGTATCCGCAATCTCCCCCTTGATGAGTGCATTGTCAACTCCACAACAAAATCATGAATAAGAAGAAGGAGGTAGGAAGGAGTGGGAGAGAAAAAACCCAACCAAATGACCCAAAAGCCTAACAAAAGCCAAAGAAGGTCAAGTGGATGAAGCGAAAACTTGGTCCCCAAAGACATGGGCAACGGCTCGACGCAACCAAGCAAAGCAAAGCTAGCCCTCAAGAAGAGGTAGAACAGGCTCAACACCGCTAGCAGATACCAATTGAAGATCGGAGGACAACAGAAGCAAAATGCTAGTCCCTCAAGATAGAGGCACAGAGGGCTCAACACAACTAGCAAGAAAATCACTCCGAACCAATTGGAAATCAACCCAAAACAAATGGGAAAGCACACCAGACGATACCAATTGAAAGCCAAATGAAAAAGCTTATGAAAGCTCATGAAAAGCTAGGAACGTTTGCTAGTCCCTCAAGACAGAGGCAACGGCTCAACACAACTAGCAAACTCCCCCTCGACAAATGCAAGCAACTAGGACAAATGATTCTCCCCTTAGTTGATCAACACAGGAGCATATGATTTGCATAAATTTCTCCCCCTAGTTGAAAATGCACTTATCAAGGCCAAAAGGTATCGGAGAAGCAACTCCCTTCACATAAACTCCCCCTGAACACAAGATCTCCTTCCAAAATGCATATGAAGTCAAAATGCAAGTTAGGAGCTTCAAGTATATAGTCAAAAGAGTGCAAAGATGCTCTAATCAGTATAGCTCCAACATCTCAATTAAGCACTCAAATAGCAAAGGCTCAAACTGATCACTTATACGAAATATGAAGCATAGGAGCATGTGAGCAGTTTTAAGCCAAAAGGATAGTCACCATCAAAATAGCACTAGACATGTATAGAAGGAATCCAAACAAGTGCTAAACATATATACAAGGTGAACTACCCCTAGCAAAGTTCAATCATCATGCATAGGAATGAAGCATATACTTGTGATTTCAAATTCATATCGGAGTTGCAGCGGTAAAAGAGTTCACAAGTTCATTTTTAGCATGTGATTGCGAGAGGTTGAAAAACTTGTCAATGCCTAACTTTTCAACCGTGCGAAGCCTATGCCGAAGCAATCAGAAGCTTAAAGCAACGGTTTCGGTCATACACTACATGGCTCAAGTTTAACTCAAAGTGCAATGAGAAACAGTCTCAATACCATGAGGTGTTGACAAGCAATCCCATCTCGATCTTTTCAATTCAACAATACTTGGTTCAGATTTTAAGCAAGTTATGAACAACCAAGCAAGTGAATGACTCAGAACTAGAGACATAGCAACCTAGCATATATGAAAAGCAGGAATGGACTCAACACACCCTACACATGCTAGTTGCATATCTCAATGGTGAACATTTTCAGATTTATATACATTAGGCATAATTCACCATTCCAAAAATAGCTCGCTCATAACATGTAACAGTGATCAGAAGGAGCATAAGCTACAAGCATCATCATAAGTATCGGAGCAATACTAACAAGAGCATAATTACATTCTAGTGAATATAGACATGAAGCTCAGAATGTAAATGCGTATGCCCGACACAAAACTGAAAGAAAGAAGATACCAATTGGAAAGACTCAAGAAACTCAAAAGAAAAGAGCCTCAAAATAAAAGAGTCAGTCTGTACATCTCAAAATGCTTCCCCCATCTAAAAGGGGAAACACACACCAAGCTCACCCCTCAACCTATTAAAGGTTGATTCGTCTAAAGGCTTGGTGAAAATATCAGCCAATTGGTGATGAGTATCGACATGGCGAAGGTCGATATCACCCTTCTCCTGGTGGTCTCGCAAGAAATGAAAGCGCACATCAATGTGTTTGGTTTTCGAGTGAAGCACGGGGTTCTTAGCAACGCTAATGGCACTCGTGCTGTCACAAGCAAAGGAACTCGAGTAAAGCTCAAACCAAAATCACGCAAAGTGGCCATCATCCAGAGTAACTGGGAACAGCAGCTAGCCGCAGCAACATATTCAGCCTCCGTGGTAGACTGAGCGACACTAGACTGCTTGCGAGAAGACCACGACACAAGAGAAGACCCAATAAACTGGCAAGTCCCAGAAGTGGACTTGCGCTCAATGCGACAACCAGCAAAATCAGCATCAGAAAAGCCACAAAGCGAGAGGGTGGAAGAAGCAGAGTACCAAATCCCGAACTCAGGCGTGAAACGAAGGTACCTGAAGATGCGCTTCACCGCCTGACGGTGAGAAGTGCGTGGCGAAGCCTGAAAGCGCGCGCACAAGCACACGGCGAACTGAATGTCCGGCCGTGTCGCCGTCAGGTAGAGCAGCGATCCAATCATGCTGCGGTACTCCTTCTGGTCCACTGCTTCTCCATCCGTGTCGGCATCCAGGGCAGTCGTCGTCGACATGGGCGTCGGAAGAGGCTTGGCCTCACCCATGTCGAACCGCTTCAGCAAGTCCCTCGTGTACTTGCCCTGGTGCACAAACGTCCCCTCTCGGGATTGCTTAATTTGCAACCCGAGAAAGAAAGTCAGCTCGCCCATCATGCTCATCTCGAACTCCCTGCTCATAGTATCTGCAAACTTGGCAACCAAAGCGTGAGAAGAACCACCGAAAATGATATCATCCACGTAAATTTGGACCAAGAGATATCTTTGCCTTGCTTGAGGAGAAAGAGCGTTTTATCAACACATCCCATTTTAAAACCCTTAGCTAGCAAAAGGTTTTTAATTCTCTCATACCAGGCTCTAGGGGCTTGTTTCAAACCATACAAAGCTTTGTGGAGTTTAAAGACATGGTTTGGAAACTTGGGATTTTCAAAACCGGGGGGTTGCTGGACATAGACCTCCTCCTCAATGTAGCCGTTTAAGAAGGCACTCTTGACATCCATTTGAAAAAGTTTGAAACCCATGGATGCAGCATAAGCCAAGAGTATCCTAATAGCCTCCAAACGAGCTACAGGAGCGAAGGTCTCCTCATAATCTATCCCCTCCTTCTGACTATAACCCTTCGCTACAAGCCGGGCCTTGTTTCTCACAATGTGGCCCTCCTCTCCTTGCTTGTTTTTAAATACCCATTTTGTCCCAATAGGTTTACAGTCAGGAGGTGGTGGCACTAGAACCCAAACCCGATTTCGCTCAAATTCTCTAGCTCCTCATGCATGGCATTGACCCAATCCGGATCCGTCAATGCGTGTCCAACATCTCGGGGCTCAAAAGACGCAACAAAAGCAGAATGAGCAAAGTGCGAGATGTGCTGTGACCTGGAGCGAGTAACTCGCTCGTCGATGTCGCCGATCATCTGTTCAGGGGGGTGCTGGCGCTGGATATGTCGTGGCGCCTCCCGGGAAGAAGTGACCTCCCCCTCAACAGCAGCTGGTTCCACCCCGGGTACAAAAGTACCGCGCGAGGTGGAGGATCCCGGCCCCCAGGAGAAGAAGTGTCGGGGCCGTGTCGTAGTCGTCGTCGAGGCCGCCCTTGCGGCACGGCAGGTGGAGGGGGTGCTGGATCATCTATACCTTCAGCACCCTCGTCCTCATCATCAAAAAGAGGCTCTCCAACCTCATGATCACCTGCACGCGCTCAAAACGAGAAGAGGGACAAACAAGAGTCTCGTCGAAGGTGACATCTGATGTCTCCATGACTCGGTTAGTGTCAAGGTTAAGTACACATAAGCTCGAGTGTGAGTGCCATAACCCAAAAACACACCGTCAGAAGAACGAGACTCAAACTTGTCCAGGTTGCCTTTCTTTCAATATAAAACAGTGGCAACCAAAGACTCTAAAATAACTCACCTTGGGCTGGCGACCAAAACGCAACTCATAAGAGGTCTTCTTCAAAAACGCTCTCAGAAAAATGCGATTCGAAATGTAGCATGCAGTGTTCATAGCTTCGGCCCAAAAACGCCTAGGAGTCCTATGCTCATCAAGCATCGTCCTGGCCATCTCAACAAGGGTCCGATTCTTCCTCTCTACAACACCATTTTGGGGTGGTGTATAGGGGGAAGAAAACTGATGCTCCCAACCAGGCGGTTACAAAACTTCTCAAAATCCGAATTTTAAACTCGGAACCATTATCATCTCCGAATAGCTCGCATCGAGTTCAAAGGGAACTCGTTCTGAAGACGCAAAATCAGATTGCGAGCAAATGAGAAAGTCTCGGTCTTCTCAGCTAAAAAGAAGACCCCACGAATATCTCGAAAAGTCGTCAACAACAACCAAACATCATACACTTGCCACCAACCGAGCTCACACCGAGCCGGACCAACAAGGTCCATATGTAAAAGCTCTCCGGGGTGCGAGTCATCCCTTAGTCACCATGGTGGGGGGGCAGCAAACCATCTTCCCATGTCTGCAGAGTGGCAAACTAGATCCTTCTCCATCGAAAGCTTGGGCAATCCTCGGATTAGGCCAAGTGAGCTAAGTCTTGCAAGCAAGTCGAAGCTTAAGTGACCGAGCCTCCTATGCCACTTCCAAAGATCGGAGGAAGAAGGACTAGCCAAAAGACAGCGAGAAGAACCAAACGATTCAGGAAATTCGCACAAAAGACTTTCCCAAAGGGCGAAATCAGACATACAAGATCGCCCTGAGGATCTAGATGCGACTAAGGTTCGGTTTGAAAACGAATCTCATAGTCATCATCAAAAAGTTGCGAAACAGAAAGCAAGTTAAAATGCAGGTTAGAAACAAGAGCAACTCGCGCAACACAAAGTGCTCATTAACCCGCACCGTCCCCGAGACAAACCTTACCTTTACTATTATCGCCGAAGGTTATGTACTCCTTTCCGGCGAACGGGCTAAGGCTGGAGAACCACTTGGTGTTTCCGGTCATGTGCCTCGAACAACCGGAATCCACCAACCAAACGTCCTCCAACCGTCTTACCTACATCAATAGAAAGACATAGGGTGAGCATACGGTCCAACACTGGGGTTAGTGAAATAAGGGTAATACCAGTGTTGGGCCGGCTGCTCAAAAGAACGGTTAGCAGAAAAACCATTCCTAGCACGTCTACGAGGGAAGCGATCACCACGCTGAGGAAAACGTGGTCCGCTGGGGAAGAAGCGCTCACCGCGATACTCAAACTGCGGTGGGGGAAAGCGCTCAACAAAGCCTCCGCCACGGGGTCCGTTACCTGCAAAAGCAGGACCCCGTCGGGCACGCTCTCTACGAGGTTTACGCCTAGGAGCCTGGGGCTCAACTGCTCTAGCGTCTCTCCTCGGAGCTCTCTCCTGCCTAGGCCTGGGACCCTGACGTCCGGACCTAGCTGCTCTCCCCTGGGCCTTCGGTACATGTCCACCATGAGCTGGATGGTACATGTCCGGGTTCTCCATCTCCCGAGCCCTGCGCGCCTCTCTCCTGCGCCTAAAGCAGAACTCGCTCAAGTGGCCATCTCTCCCACAGAAATCACACTGGTACCTCACCGCACGCACAGGGGGTTGTTGGTGACCAGGGCTGTGGGTGTGGCTCACTTTGCCTTTGCCCTTCGATGGCAACTCCTCACTAATGGGTGGCATAGCATCAAGCTTGTTCTTGAGGTGGTTTGGCTTGGGTGCCCAAACTGGGTTCTTGGGAGGAACTTTAGGGGGTTCCTCAACCACACCATCTTTGGTGATAGGCTTGGCTGGCTCTTTGAGTGGCAGCTTGGCAAGTTTGGGAGTAGTGGTGGAATTGGGCTTCTCACATGGGTTCAGACCACTAGACTCTCCAATCTTCCCAAAAACTGAACGATCAACACTCTGAGCAAAACCTACACCAGGGGCACCAACAGCTCGCTTGAATTGGGAGATCATCATCCCGAGCTGCGGCTCACTACTGGAGACCCATGACAAGATGGACCGAAGGTATGTGTTTTCTTCCTCGGTTTGCATCTTGCCATGCTTCACATTGGCAATCTCCATCTCCAGGCCCTCACACAAAGCACACCTCATGACACAAGTGCTATCTGAGCTGGCCTTCTCTAAAGACTCAAGCTTGGCATTCTTCTCTGCCAACTCAGATTGCAAGACAGGACAAGTCTTGCACGCACCCAACAGCTGCGGCCTAGCACGGAGCTCATCCACCTCTCCAACCAACGCAGCATACTTACCTCTCAGAGTGAGAAGGTCAGTCATGTGCGCGGTGCACGACTCGCACTCCGTCTCCTCCGACACTACCACGGTGGACCGAGCGAACTCAAGCTCCTTCACCGTGTCCTCCCACTTCTGCCTAAACTCCTTGCGCTCTCTAGCGGCACGCCTAAGCAACTTATCTTGGCTAAGGAGGGCAGCAGTCAACTTCTCAACCTCGGAGGAAAGCTCGTCGTAGGTGAGAGATACCTGGGAGGTGTCGTCGTCGTCGTCGTTCCGAGGGGTACGCTCCGGCTCGCCGTCGACCTCATCGCCCAGCGCCATGGTGCAGAAGCCGTCGTCGTCGGCGAAGAAGCAGAGGCCGTTCAGCTTGTCCTCGATCCTCTTCTTCTTCTCGGACTCGTCATCACTCGAGCTGGCGGAGTCATCATCCGAGCCGTCGACGTCGCTGAGCGTGGCGAAGAATGCACGCTGCTCAGCTTGCTGCTTCTCCAAGTACTTCTTCTTGATGTACTCTTTGTCGAAGCCGCCCCGCTTCTTGTGCCTTGGGGGAACGTGCTTCTCCTTGTACTTGGAGTCGCGCTTGCGCCCATGTTCGCCCTTGCCCAAGTGCTTGTTCTTCTTGGGGCAGTTGGCGATGAAGTGGTCGGGGTCGCCGCACTCGTAGCATCCCGTGCGTCCTCCTCCTCGACGGCGGTTCATGCGGTTGTTGTGGAACCGCGAGAACCGGTTGGCGAGCAAAGCCAACTCATCATCTCCCAAAGACTCCAGCTGGTCCTCTGTCACAGAAAAGAGAGAAGAAAGCGCAAAGCCAGCTGAGGGGTTAGAGGAAGAGCCGGAAACCAAAGCCATGGACGGGCGAGAAGGATTTTCAAAAGAAGCCCTCGCCATAGCATCAATCTCACTGGACTTGAGCTTACTGAAGAGCTCGTCGCAGGTGAGGGTCTCATAGTTCGGCGATTCGATGATTGCCTGAACCTTGGAGTCCCACACCGAACGGTCAAGAGTGTGCAAAAGCTTCAAAGCACGCTCATGATCGTCAAATGGCAACTGCTCTCTGTTAGCCCTCATCCTGTTGACAATCACCTGAAAGCGAGCGAATAAACTTTCTATGCTCTCGCCAGGCTGATGTCGAAAGTTCTCATACTCTCTCTTGAACGACTCGTAGAGTCGGGTTTTGACTTGAGAGGTGCCCTCATGAAAACGCATGAGGGTGTCCCAGATCTCCCGAGCCGTAGAGAGGTGAGAAACGCGATCAAACTCGCCCACGCTCAAACAGGAGAACAAAGCGTTACGCGCCCGGCTATTGGCTTCGTGCTCATCGATCTGAAGCTGAGAGACACGAGCAGCCAGGACAACGTAGTTGGCGTTGTTGCAAATCTCCCAAACAGAAGAGCCCATGCTCTGGAGATAGGCCGACATGCGTATCTTCCAATACGCATAGTTCGTCCCATCGAAAAACGGCGGTTTGCCCACGCCGCGATCCATGTCGCCTTCGGTGGATCTGGAACCGGCTAAGGTGGAAGATCCTTAACCTGCTCCGATACCAATTGAAGGACCGAGAAGCTACCCGAAAGCGACCAGAGGGGGGGTGAATGGGAGCTTCAAAATTTCCTTACGGAAACTAGATGCCACTGTCCCAAACTCAACCCCAAAAGCGAAACCTAGAGCTTGCTAATGTCCACGACCCTAGATGTAGGGTGGATGCTTCCTAGAAGCACAGCGGGACACTAGACAACCCTAGAAAGCCAACGCAAAAGACGGAAATCAAATCCGTCAAAAAAACGAACGAACCGCGAACGAAAACGCGCGAAACAGCTACGACCGGACTCTGGCCAGCGTCCGGTCAGCAGGGACCGGACGCGTCCGGTCGTCCAAAATCCGATTTCAGACCTTACTGTTTCCGACCGGACTCACTGGTACGGAGCGTCCGGTCGTGAGCAGTGCGTCCGGTCGCAAGCATAGCACACTGATGAACAGTGACCACGATGAGTCCGGTCACGAGTTCAACAGTGCGTCCGGTCGATGCAAAACAAAAACAACAAAAACGATCGGACTCACCAGAGCGTCCGGTCACCAGGCACCGGACGCGTCCGGTCACAGAAAAACGTTTCTGGAACCTCTCTGTTTCTGACCGGACTCACTGAAGGGAGCGTCCGGTCGTTTGTACAGAGCGTCCGGTCAGAGTGCGTCCGGTCAGTATAAAAACCAAACACAGCGAAAACATTCAACGACCGGACTCACACGCTGAGCGTCCGGTCACCCCGTGACCTAGCGTCCGGTCACCCCGACAGCCCTCTGTTCTTCCACCGATTCGACTCAAACTCACCCAAAACGAATCCTCTAGGGATCAAACTTGGTGAGTGGAATCACAAGGAGTATAGTGAGCTATCTCTAAGAGATCATGGCTCGAACCTATCTCCAAATCGGTGAATCGAAGAAATTCGGGAGAAGGGAGAAAAAGTGACCCGAAACTAAAAATCGGTTGATCTCCTAGACCGTGAGGTTAGAGGATGATTCCTTCGGTGGAAAGAAGTGCCTCACGATCTAGAACAACTTGGTTCAAACGGATTTGCAAAAGATGAACCGAGCAAAGAGATCAAGCGACGGGAAAATCGTGGAGAAAAAGGATTCCGCGAAGAACACAAAGAAAACGCGAATCACAGCCACGAACTCGAATTAAGGACGCAAATCAAGCCATCGATCAGTGCTTCAAGGTGAGGATACGGCCTCACTTCCTCAAATCAACAGTACACAGAGTGGAGTCTCTCTGCGGATCTCAACTAGCTAAAGCAGGGATGTGGGAGAGTGGAAACCCTAATGCTAGGAAGCAAATGACTGCGCTAACTGAGATAGGGAGGAGGGTGTCTCCCCTGGACTACTTATACTAACCTAGCCTAAGTCTATTTCCTACTCTACCCCTCTCTACTCTAATTACAGAGCGGGCCAGGAAAACCCTAAGGCTAATCTGGTCCACCCGCTGGTGGTAGGTAGATCCGACGGCCACGCCCGCACGGTCTTCCGCGTCGCCTCCACGCAACCTTCAGATCGCCGCCACGTGCCGCCACCACTCTGCACCCCCGGTTTTGTGGCCCAAACCGGGAAACCAGCCTTTTCCATCAGCCCCCGGTTTTGAGGCCCAAACCGGGAAACCAGCCTCCAGCCCGAGTTTTGTGGCCCAAACTCGGAAACCCGCAGCGCCCGAGTTTTGAGGCCCAAACTCGGAAACCGGCCCACGCCCAGGTTTTGAGGCTCAACCTGGAAACCGTCACGCCCAGGTTTTGTGGCTCAACCTGGAAACCCAGCACCCAGGTTTTGAGGCCCAAATCTGGAAACCGTCCACCGTTGGTTTTTCCCGGGCTCTACCAACAAACCGGCGTCGTAGAGGGGATGCACCGCCTGTGCACCCCTTCCACCGACATGCTCGCACTTCTCCGCTTGTCGCTGTCGCAGGCTGCCAGCCACCACAGCTGATCCTCCGGCCTCCAGTCCATCAGTCCAAGTCCACGTCCGCCCTTCACCGTCCGATACATCGGCATGGCACGTCCGCCGCACGGCACGCCCATCCTTCATCGCGCCCGGTCCGTCGGCACGGCACGTCGCAACTTGACCTTCACCCGCCATCGATCACTGTCTCCGAGCTCGACACCTGCACAACACAAGCCAAAGAACATGTGCATCATCTCCGTTGACAATCACTCATCACACAGAGACTCGGCATACACCCATGTATCCGCAAAACCCTTCTTAAAACGCACTTCAAAATCATCCTCAAGGAGTTGCGAAACAGAAAGCAAATTGAAATGCAAGTTAGAAATCAAAGCAACATCCTTGAGCACAAAGCTATCGTTAAGTCGAATCGACCCACGAGAAGTAACCTTACCTCTACCACTATCCCCGAAGGTGATGTACTCCTTATGCACAACGGGGTCAGGCTGGAGAACCATTCCTTCCTTCCGGTCATGTGGCACGAACACCCAGAATCCATGAGCCACATGTTCTCCAGCTAGAGTTCCTACATCAATAGAAAGGCAGGAAATGAGCATATGGCACAACACTGGGGTTAGTATACTGAGAAGGATACCAGTGCTATGTCATAGGCCCAGAAAACATGTTAGAAGCAACACCAAACTATCCTCGTCCCATGGGTGGATAGCGATCACCACCAAACTGAAATGGTGGTCCGCTATGGAACGGAAAACCTCCAAACTCACCTACATGTCCCATTTGAGCAAAGCTATCACCACCATGTGGAAAAGGTGGTCCGCTATGGGACTGTGCAGCAAAGCCTCTTACACCCGGCTCATGATCGTATTGAGGACAACCGGAACTGCAACAGGCACGACCACCACCTCGTGGTCTAGCTGCTTGGAGCCTAGCTGCCTGAGCGTGTGCACCTCCAGGCCTAGCGCCCTGCCTCTGAACTCCCTGACCCTGCACACCATGGTGAGGGTGGTGCCTGGCCTGGTTGTTCAGTTCCAACTCCTTCCTAGCCTCTCTCTTCCTCCGAAAGCAGAACTCAGCTAAGTGACCCTCGCGGTGACAGTACTCACACTCGAACCTCACCACTCTCTTGGGTTGTTGGTTCCTATGGTTGCGAGGGTTGTTCACTTTGGCTGGCTATTTGCCCTTCGGAAGGGGATCACTAGAGATGTCAGGAAGGGTGTCAAGTGTGTTCCTAAGATGGTTAGGTTTGGGAACCCACACTTGCTTGCGAGGTGGAGCCTTGGGAGGTTCATCAAGGATACCATCCTTGGTGACAGGCTTGGGAGGCTCAGGTGGGGTGATCTTGGTAAGCTTAGGGATAGCAGATGGCTTCTCACTTGGGTTCACTCTGCTAAACTCACCGATCTTGCCAAACATGTTAGCGTCCTTCCCACCTGAAGCAAAGCCTACTCCCGAACAATCAGTTCCCCTCTTGAACTTCTGACACCCTAGTGTCAAGCACTGCATTAGGAACTACATTTAGCTACTAAAATGCATAAGCAATGCATTGCATCATTTCATGTGCATCAAAGTGCTTTTGTCTCTGATTTATTGTCTGGATTTTGGTTTCTACTGGACTTGGTTGTTTGAGTGACTTTCTGACTTGGCAAATAGTTCTTTTCATGTTGACACTTTGATTTAGTTCAAAATTATTCATCAAATAAAAATGAGATAAACAAAATGATTTATGTCTCAAAAATTGGCTTTATTTATGTGGAGGTTGTAAAAATGGTTTTAAAAAAAGTGTCTTATATGAAAGTTGTAGAGAAAATTATTTTGAGCAACTTTTATTTTTGGGTCAAAACCTAGTTTGAAGTTTTTGGAACTGTTTTGAATAGTCAAAGTTTGAAAAGGTTTTGGAAAAAGAAAAAGGAAAACAACTTTTTCCCGGCGCCAGCCATTCGGCCCATCCGGCCTTTTTGGCCCAGACCCAGCCTCGCCGCTCCGCCCCGCGCGCGCGCACTCGCCCGCACGCCGCGCGGCGATCGCCCCGACCACGCCGCGCCGTACGCCGGCCAAGCCGCCGCGTGGCCGACGATCTCTGCGCCGAATCCCCCCTGGCCACTCTCCGCTCGATCTTCGCGTGTCCGAGCACGCCACAATCCGCCTCACCCACTCCCGCTCCGCCTCGCCTGCCGCGCTACCCTCGCTCGCCGTGCCGCCGATCGCCGCACGCCACGTCGTGGCCCCCGCCACGACCGGCCGTTCGCCCGCTCCGTCGAGCAAAACCCGAGCACCTCCCTTCGCTCCCTCACTCGCTCTCTCATTCGCACTCGCTCGCCTGCCAGCTCTCCCCTCCTCTCTGCGAACGAACGCGAGCGCGAACGCTCGTGCTCGCCGCCGTTCGATACCGCAAGGGCACCCCGCCGTTCCAACCTCACCCATCCACCTCCGATCGATTCCTCCCGCTCACCACTCCGCCTACACCCCGGACACCCGGTGCTCACGCTAGCACCACCTCCCGAGCTTCACCGACGCCGAAGTCCGAGGAGCGCCGCCACGGTCGCCATCAGCGCCGCTCGGAGCCCGGAGCCGTTCGTCCCCGACCAAACCTCCGCCGAGTCCCCTCTTCTGCGTCGAGCTTCGCCACGCCAAGGCAAGGTGAGAACACCACCTAGCCTCAACTCTACCGCCCTCTAGCCTTCCCCTCTGGCCCAACCGAGCACCATGGACGCCGTCATGGCCATGCACGTGGTCGAGCTCCATCGGAGCTTCACCGGCCGAACCAACCCTCTGAATAGCCTCCCTAGGGTTCACTTAAGCTTTTGCCTCCACCAATTTAACCGGCGACCACCGGAAACGGCCAAGCCGAGCACCACCGCCGCCACCATCCGCCATGGCTCGTCGCCGGCGAGATACGGCCACCCACTAGCCAAACCATCACCACCGATGGGTCCGCCTCGTCGAGACGAACTCATCGAGCCTAACCTCACCGCCGGCAACCCCACCGGCGGCGAGCAATCGCCGGTCAACCCTCATCCCCTGTTCGGCTTTCACCGACACGTGGGCCCGTTGACCTGGCCGGCCCCACACGTCAGCCACTCTTGGTCTATGGGCCAAGTCTACGCGAGTTGGGCCGGGAAATTCAAATGTTTTTCCTTTTTGTTTTTAATTTCCAGAAAAGCTTATTATTTTTGTGTAGCACGTTTTAAAAGTCCAAATGAAGTACTTTTAGTTTTTAGTTTTGTTAGCTTGTTTATGAGTAGATCTATCATGGAAAAATATGAAAGTATTTTTGGTGAAAGTTTGTTTTACTGTTTTTATTTAATTCAGTTTATGTGCTTTTGTTTGGATAAATGGAAATAGGTGTTTTTTGGTTGGGATAATTCATGGAAAATTTTGTGTAGGTTTCTTATCATGTTATGTATCTATGAAAAATGTATGAGGCACTGTTTATGTAGAAAAGTTTCTGTTATGATTTAAAGTCCTTTTTAGCTATTTTCTTGAAATAAATGTTAAGGTGACTTATATGTCAAAATAAATTATGGGAAAATTCATACAGTCTCTGTGTATGATGTTTTAGTTAGGAAAAATGTAAGCATGGTTGGTTATGTGAAGAAAAATGAAGTTGCTTTATAAATGTACTTTTCTGTGTTTTTCTTAAGAAATTCATGTAGGATATAATATAATGTTTCTGTTCATGGAACTTTCTCGATAAATATGAAATGTGAAGTAGAAACTGGAAAAAATATGAAAATGAGTTTAGCACCCTTTTTCAGTTGGGTTGTAGTTCAATAGGGTTGTTTTGGAATAGATTTGTTTATTTTGCATAGGTTTGTGTATTTATGCCCTGACAGTAAATTTTCGACAGTAGAATGTTTATGAGTAAAGAAAGCTTGGAAAATTATGAAATATGCTATTTGACACTTTTTGTGTGAAAAGTTAGTTCAAAGCACTTGTTGAGCAGTATATTTCATCTTTTTGTAGCCGTTGTTCTGTGTTTTGTCTCTTGCTGGAATTTGGTCGGTAAAGTCCAGTAGGTGTCAATGTCTTTCTGGAATTTTTGTGGATTTTCTGAGTTCAGAAAAATGCACTTGCAGTTCAACCCTGAGTTTCTTTTGGATTATTAAATAAGAAATAGATGAAATAATGGATTTTGTTTTATGAGATAAATAAGTATTTACCACAATGTCAAAAGTGGTTCAACAAGTTGGTTTTGTTGGTTTGCAAGAAATGTTACTTTTCATACCACCACATCTCGCACCCCGCTTATTTATTCATTTATTATTCGTTGCATGCAATAGGATCGACAGTCCCGGAGCCCAGTCAGGAGCCGGAAGAAAACGTCGAGCAGGAGATCCAGGAGCTGCCAAGAACCGAGAAAGTCGACCCCACGGCAGACACTAACTGCCCGAGTGCCCCTCCCACGAGGCCTCGGTCTTCACTCAAGGCAAGCCCCGGAGCATATTAAGCCTCATATCTTTTGCAATTAAAATTACTTGAGTCCTTTTAAATTGTGATGCATTAGGTTAGGAGTTGATTGAATCCTACTTGTTGTATTACCATTCCTTGATTATTGATTATTACCTGCCTTGTTATCCTGCTACATATTTATATGTAGAATTGCTTAGTCTGCTAAATAAAAGTAGTAGTTAAGTATGTTCCCGTAATACCCCTGGTGGGTATTTACCGGATCACGGTTGGCTATATTTGCTATCGTGGAAAAGAACCTGAGTTGTAGTGAAATGCGGTCAACTGGAAGGCAACACACAAGTTTGGAAACTTGGGGCAGTCCGTCCGTTGGATCGTGTAGGTTTGTATCGATGTTCGCCCTCGTTCATTTTTGAACGCGCCCTTTTACTTAGGGATATGTCGGTGCCGTAATCATCGACCCCAAAGCCGGTTAGACGCTGTTCGGGCCGGTCTCATCCCGTGTCGCACCCTCTAGGATGGAAACACGATCTGCCTCGGAATGGTCATCGTATTGTTCCAATTGGGTGCTCCGTGCTGTGAGCCGCGACGATTACCACCACGAACAAGCATCGAGCGGTTGCCCAATGCATGGACCCGACGGGGAAAGTGTGGGCTGGTATTAAAGGTCTTTCACCAGCTGGTTTGGAATTCGATTCGAGTCGCCGTCTCCTCCGGTTAGTGGGAAACTATGGCGAGCTTCACCACGATGCAACTCCACGTAATGTCTTAAAGGTTCAACTAAAATGTGGATAAGTCAACTGGATATGGTTATATTATTGCTTGTTAGACTCAAGTGTGTGTAATAGTTCAAGTGCGAATCTAGAGTAAGAGATAGGTCAAAAACTGACAGCTCATCAATGTCATTAATACTCCTTATCTTAATTGTGAGCTTTCCACAACTAAAGATCCCAGCTCCACCAAAAAGGCCTTGCATATCCTTGGTGTCTTTACTTCCAGTTGGACGGATAAGTCTAGCTGAGTACATTCCCGTACTCAGGGTTTATCCCCTTGTTGCAGATGGCTAGGTCTACTATGGCTATTGTAAGCACTGCCTCTACCCGGTGGAAGGTGATGAGGAGTAGGCCCAGGGCAGGGTCGTCCAGAAGCTTCCCCTTTTCTTTTGCTGGTCTGAGACTGCTTGTGGCACATTACTTGAAAAAGGAGGAGTGAGTTGTGTTGAGTTAGACTATCAAAACAATATTTTATTTGGACCACATGTGTGGTGGTTGAAGGACCGAAAATGCTATCGCAAGGCGACCAGAGGGGGGTGAATGGGAGCCTTAAATTTCTTCTCAGAAATTACGGCCTCTGTCCCAACAAAAACAACCCCAAAAGCTTCGGACTCAAACGCGATGCCTACGACCCTAGAAAGAGGGTGGATGATCCCTAGGATCACAGCGAGACACCGCTCTAGGGAGCAAACCAAAACCCCCAAAGCTCCAAGTCAAGTTCGGACCCAAAAGACCACTCCCTAACTTAGATAGACGGCTACGTCGGGATTCCTCCAAATACCAATGCTAACGCGTAGCAAAGATATGTAGAGAAGTTCCTAGGTGAACTATAGCAGCAACCGAGAAGTCCAGAAACAAAGCGGAAAAGCCGGGAGAGCAAACGCACTAAAACTCACCCTACAGGCGATTCCCGGACTGTCCGGCCTGCTGATCCCGGACTGTCCGCGCCAGGGGCGGATTGTCCGCGCCAGGGGCGGACTGTCCGCGAAGACCTGGCGGACTGTCCGCCGGCCAACACCGCAAAACAGCAAACCTGCTGGACGCTCCCTGCCCGACTCGCGGACTGTCCGCGATCTACACTGGTGGACTGTCCGCCGGTCACTGCTGACCAAACCGACCGAGCCGCGCAGCTACTGAACCAGCTGGAGCCCGATGGCCGGACTGTCCGCCCCTAACTTGGCGGACTGTCCGCCGGTCACCCGAGGGAAAGGCAACGAGGCAACCAGCCACTGGTCCGGCTGGAACCGCGATGCGCGGACTGTCCGCGGCCAATAGGGCGGACTGTCCGCGACCTCCCAGAACGCCCAAAATCCTCACGGGACAAAACCAAAATCGATTGGATCTTCACCAAATCGAACGGGGCTGCAACCAAACTTCTCCCAAGTGTTCTTCTACGTGTTGGGAAGCTAATCCAGGGATATCATCGCTTCAATCCAACTAATCCATGAGAAATCCGAAGAACACTAGAAAAGGGGAAGAACGAAGAACAAAAACGATTTCGGCCCGATCTACTTGTTTGTGAGGGTAGAGATGAATTCCTCCGGTGGAAATATTCTCCTCACATCAAAGAACAAGTTGATTCAAACGGAATCGCAAAAGACGCGGCATAGAGGGAGATCGGGGGAGGAGAAAATCGTGGAGAAAAAGGAGAACGTGAAGAACACGAAGAACAAAATCAAAACGCGAATTCCACCACGAATTTGACCCTTGGATTCAGAGGAATGGATGATTCATTAAGCACTCGATGTCGGGCTACAAGCCACTCCAGCAGATCAAAGCTTGGATGGGAAAAGCTCAAGAACAAGAGCCAACTCTCCCTAACCCTAGCCTCCTCTCACACAATGCAAAATGAGAGTGACACCGTCCTCCGGTCGCGGCTTCCCTAGCAGCCCCCTTCATATATATAGGCGCACGTCCGAAAACCAAAACGCCCTTACATTAAGCACTCGTCCCAAATACCCCCCAGGGGTAAAACCGTCCAGACTTGACAGTTTCGATCCGACGGCCACGCCCGCACATCCGGTAGCTTCGCCTCGACGCGACCTCCCTGATGCCGCCACGTGCCGCCACCGTCGACTGCCGCGCCTTCTCACCGATAGCTTCGCCGCAACGCAAGCCTCTCGGTGCCGCCACGCGTCGACCGTCCTTTCGGACCAACCCCCGGTTTTGAGGCCCAAACCGGGAAACTGTCCACCCTGAGTTTTGAGGCCCAAACTCGGAAACCCGCAAGCCCAGGTTTTAAGGCCCAAACCTGGAAACCGTCGATGGTAGCTTTTTGAGGCTCAGCTACCGAACCCGCACCGTAGACGGGATGTGATTCGCACACCCCGACCACCGGCACCGATGCCGATGCATGTACAGCCTACACGCCGGGCACAACGCCTTCGCCTTCCTTCTTGACTTGGCCGACGGCACTTGCGCCGCACGCAAGCCCGTGTCCGACCTCCCGCCAAGTGACACGACTCCAGCGCCTTCCTCCCGACTCGGCCGATGCATCGCACATCCCATGTGCTCTCGCTTGCCGATGCCACGTGCCAGCTACCACAGCTGGTCCTCTGGCCCCTGGTCCGTCAGTCCAAGCCTCACGTCCGCCCTTCACCGCTCAAACCTTCCTCATCATAGTCAATCATTCATCATATGTGTTCTCAATCTCCCCCTTGATGAATGCATTGACTAAAAATAAACCAAAGAGGAAGGGTTTGAAGGCAAGCCTCATCCAAGTGCCCAAAAGCCAAACAAAAGCGAACACAAGGCTACTTGAGATGAGGAAGGATCATGAAAACTCCAAATAAAAGCTCTTGGTCCCGAAAGAAACGGGAAAAGCGGGCAAAGCCTCCACACAACCGAAGAGTCAAGAGAAACAAGAGTTTCATGAATCCCAAAAGGTACTCGAAAACCAATCTCAAATAAAATTGTCAAACAATCATCACGAAAGAGAGACCAAGGTACTTATCCACTTGGTTACCAAGGTACTTATCCACTTGGTTTTGGGTCAATTTCTCCCCATTTTTCTCTCTCTTTCTCTTTCTCCCCCTTGATGATTGAATTGACAAAAAACTAGGCAAAAGAGATGGTTTGAGATACCAAAACCGAAAATCTCATTCAAGTGATCAAAAGCCATCGGAGGGCAAAGAACAAAATCACTTGTCATGAGACATAACTTGGTCCCCAAAGACATGGGCAACGGCTCAACACAACCAAGCAAGGGATCAGAGCAACAACTCAATAAAGAGCAAAACTCGATCACATAGAGCAAAAGACTTGGTTCCCAAAGACATGGGCAACGGCTCGACGCAACCAAGTCAAAAATGAGCTAGTCCTCAAGAAGAGGCAGAAAAGGCTCAACACCACTAGCTCAAGGCTCAACACCAAATGAGGCTGAAACAACGCATAAGAGCGCAACAAATCACAATCAGCCAAGAATTGGTGAAATCAGCTAGCTCCTCAAGACAGAGGCACATAGGCTCGACGCAACTAGCTGAAGGGTCCATACCAATCGAAAATACCAAGTAAAAAACTGCTAGTCCCTCTAGACAGAGGCAAAAACGGCTCAACACGACTAGCAGGCTCGATACCGACTGAGAGAAACCACAAGAGAGGCTCAACACTAAATGGAGCACAAACACTCGGAGCACGCGGAGTAGCAGCAAGACAAAAGCGACTCCCCCTGAAAGCAAGCCTATACACAAAAGCTATGCACAAAGCTCATGACACCAATTGCATTCCATACCAAGAGATGGATACCAATTGAGACACATAAAAGAGCTATACCGAGTGAAGAAGAACATAAAAGAACTAAACTCCCCCTTGCTCAAAGCTCCCCCCAAAATGCATGACTGTCCCCGTTGTGCCAACACACAAACTCCCCCTTGCAAACAGCTTCTCCCCCTTGACAAAAGGGAACATGCTGAGGGGTTTTAACATTTTTCCACAAAAGTTGACACATACACAAGACAAGTCATCAATCAAAAACATATGGGGGTGATGAAAAGCACTGACCGTGACCACAGAGTGTATCGGAGCTGGGGGATATGTACACTAAGCTAAAAATGCATGATATGCACAATGCAACAGCTTCAAGTGTATAGCAATCAGAATGAAAAGATGCTCAAAAGAATGCTGCCCTGAAAGTTTAGCAACCAATACAAATGCTAGCAAAGGCTCAAACTGATCAAATGAATACGAAATGTGAACAATTAAGCATATGAGCAGTTTTAAGCCATTTGAAAAGGAGTTCACCACTAAAATAGCACTTAGCATGGATAGACAGGAAATCAACCAAGTGCTAACTCAAGTATAAAAGGTGAACTACCCCTAGCACAGTTCAATCATCATGCAATAGAATGAAGCATAGACTTGTGTTATTTTTCAAATTTTATCGGAATTTGCAGCGGTATTAACACAAGTTCAAATCAAAGCATGTGATTGCGAGAGGTTAAAAGCATGGTCATTGCCTAACTTTTCAACCGGGCTAAGCCTATGCAAGAAAAGCAATCGGAAGCTTAAAGCACCGGTTTCGGTCTTACACTACACGGCTCAAGTTTAACTCAAATGTGCAATGAGAAACAGTCTCGATACCGTGAGGTGCTGACACATGCAATCCATCTCGATCTTTTCATTTCACTAATACTTGGATCAAATTTTAAGCACAAGGTAAATATGAACAATCCAAGCAAGTGAATGACTCAGTGTAAGAGACATAGCAACCTAGCATACAAAAGATAGCACAAGTGATCTCAACACATCCTACCCATGCTAGTTGCCAATCTCAATGGTGAACAAATTAAAGGTTTCATAGTTGATTAGACAAGTTCACCATTTGCAAAAATAGCTTAGCTCATAACATGTATCAAGTGATCAAAAAGAGCCTAAGCTACAAGCATCATCATGAATAAGCAGGGCATACCAAAAAGTGCATAGTCTCATTCTCATTGCTCTATACATGAAGCTCTAAAATGCAAGATGTACATGATGAAATGCATGCAAAAGCTAGTCTAAAGAGTAAAACCCAAAACAAAAGGGGTATCGGAAAAGCCCAGCTAAGATACAACAAGCAAAATGCTTCCCCAACTAAAAAGGAAACACACACCAGACTCACAAGAAAAGAGCCAAGAAATGCTCAAGCAAACAGCCAGCAAAATCCACATCGAGAAGACCACACCGCATAAAGAGGTCGAAGAAGAAGAGAGCCAAAATCCGAACTCAGAAGTGTGTCGGACGTACCTCATGAAGCGCATGACCTCCTGCTGGTGTGATACCCGAGGGTACGCCTGATGCTGCTGAACTCCAGGGCGCCTGCCTCTCCAGAGTCGTCTCCCCCTCGCCTGATGCTGTCGCTCCCATAGGTGCTGCTTGTGCTTGCTGGAGAGCTGCTCGAACGGAACCCCAAGTCGTGGAAGAAGTGGAATCGGGTCCATGAGCCGAAATGCTCTCTCCAGGCTCCTATTCTCCTGCACACTCAAAAGCAGAAGAAAACACAAGGCGTTGTCTCGTCTAGTGTGACCTCAAGGTCTCCACGAAAACGGTTAGTCAAATAAGCATAAGGTAAGCTCTCAACAAAAAGAGGTCTACCTATGAATGATACCGCAAGGAGATCTGAACTCAAACTAGCCTAGACTACCATGCAACAGGATAAAGCATAGTATAGCAAAATGCAGCCTAAAAACATGATCAACCCAAACATAGCCTAAGCCTCAACACATGCTACAATGCAAGATAATGATAGCAATAGATCCAAAAGCATGTAACATGATAAAATCGAGGAAAAACTAGTGCTCAAACTAATCATATCAACAGGGCACATGTAGCTACACAAAACTAGCACCTGAAAAGTGATACCTAATGAACATCATACCTCTACATGTAAAGCTCATGGAGAAATATGGTAAAACATGGCATAATGTTCATGGGGATCACAGATTAGCATGAAAAGTGGATTAACCACCAAAGCTATACACAAAGCTAGCATGACATGATATACAAGATAGCACATGCTAGACTAAAGCACAACATGATACAAAAGAAAATGTACATGTAACAACTATACAAGTGAGCACATAAAAGACCATCTCATACCACAAGGCATAGAACATGGATGTACAAGCTATGAGTGTAAAAGAATGCTCACCGAGTAGCAAAAAACCTCTTTGGAGGCAAATCTAGGCGGGGTGTAGAGAACCATCAAATCTTGATCACATCTAAAAGATCAAGCTCCATCATGCGCATGTTCTCCACCCCGCGTCCTCATATCTACACACAAGAGGACAAAGTAACCCGAGTCTTGGATCCCGAAGGGTTAGCAAGCATGTACTTGGGAATCCAGGACTTGGTCACAAATCTCAACTTATCATGTGGGTTAGCATGATGCAAATGTTGGTTCAAATGCAATTGTGAAACACCCTTGGAAGCATTCCTCAAAAGGACAACTCGAGGAGAAGAACGAGTCGTACCACGGGAAAAGAGGCAAACATCTTCCAAGGTCTTTGTAGAAGAACCAATAGAAGCACCATGAAAAGCATGACGTGGACCAAGAAAAGAAGAACTAGAAGCATGTCCACGACCATGACCTATCCCACTAGAAAAGGAGTCATAAATCCCATCAACAAAAATGGGCTTCTTACTAGGAGCACAAGTGTTCATGCCATGAGACGGGCTATGAATCACCATCTTCCTAGAAGAGCGAGCTTGGCGCAAGCGTTTGGCACGCCGATAGCAGAAGCTTTCTTGATGCCCATCTTTCTCACAAAAAGAGCAATGGTACAAAGGCCTACTGGAAGGCACACCATTCTCCGACAAGTGAGAAGTCCCTTGGGACTTAGAACAAGAAGCATCAACAACCACCTTGGTGCCAATACTCGGAGCACACGTGCCATGAGAAAGGCTACGCGGCTTCCTAAAAGCCTTAGCTCGAATTCGCCGCTCGTGCTTGACACGGCGAAAACAAAAATCGAGCGAATGTCCCTCCTTCTTGCAAAAGGTGCAATGAAAAACCGGATTGGGAGGACGAGTCCCAAAAATATGAGAAGCACCCTTGTCAAGAGAAGTCCCATGGACATCACTCAAAGAAACAGCAAGGTTAGGAGTAGCTATGAAAGAGCTATCCAAAACCTTGACACTAGTGCTATCGTCAAAAGACTCACGCGCAACACAAAAACTCAACTCCGGTCGCAAAGATGCAGACTTGGAAACATCGACATCGGAGTTGGAAGAAAAGCGTAACTCAAAAGACTTAGCACAAAGGCTCTTGCATCTTTTGGCCAAAACCTCATTTTCAAACATGAGGCGATCACAAGTACCACAAGGAGTGTTTTTCAAATTTTCCATCTCCTCCCTAATGCACTCGGTATATGTGGTACGCAAGAGCTCATTTTCTTTTTCAAGGTTGGCACTCATATCATTGTGCTCAACCAACTTGGCGCTCATATCATTGCGCAAAGCTTTCAAAGCCAAAACTTCTTTTTCCAAATTAATGCATGATGTGCACATGAGACCAGTGGAAGAAACATCACCATTCACATCAAGCAATGAATCATGAATAGCACAAGAAGTAGGGCAAGCATTTTTATTCAAAGAGCACAAGCTACAAGGCCTAGCATTTATCTCAATAATTTCAGCCCTAGCATGCTCAAGTTCATCTACACATGTGGTGTGAGTCAATTTTAGTTTATCAATTTCAGCATGCAAAAACTCACAAGAACCACATGGCAAAGAAGCTTTTGACCTAAGCAAGGCTATTTCAGATTTAGCATAAACAAGGTCCTTGCGCAAGTCAAAGCAAACAAGACATGGTATGGAAGCATTTGATTTTAATGTTTCATTTTCAGATTCTAAGCTAGCAAGAGAAAAGCATAGCTCATCATTTTTCCTAATCATGTCACTATAAGAGGTGCAAGGTAAAGATGCACTAGACTTCCAATGAAAAAGGCCACATTTTAACCTATCAATGGAGCATTTCAACTTCTTGATCTTTCTATGCAAGGTATCGCAAAGCTCATCATATCTCAAGTTATCATCACAACAAGCTTCAAATTGTTGGGATAAGGTCCCAAGACAAGCAGCAAGAATACCTTTCTTGGCTTTGCCAAGTTCGCGTATGCGATCCTCCGTCGAATGCTCATCATCTCCTAGGAAGCCCAGCAAAGCATCCACCTCGCGTTGCACCTCAAAAGCCGTACTCCTCCTTCTTGCCAAAGTCTCGTCCTCGATCACATGTCCAAGACTCAAACCTAAGGACAAAGACACACTGGAAGAAGAACTTGGTGCCATCTCGAAAAGCACCGTTAGTGTTAGCCAAACAAAAGCTTAACACCTCGGCAAACCACGCCAGAGGAAAAACCACTCTAAAAGGTCGCCTTCGCGGATCCGGAACCGGTTAAGGTAGAGAGATCCCTAACTGGCTCCGATACCAATTGAAGGACCGAAAATGCTATCGCAAGGCGACCAGAGGGGGGGTGAATGGGAGCCTTAAATTTCTTCTCAGAAATTACGGCCTCTGTCCCAACAAAAACAACCCCAAAAGCTTCGGACTCAAACGCGATGCCTACGACCCTAGAAAGAGGGTGGATGATCCCTAGGATCATAGCGAGACACCGCTCTAGGGAGCAAACCAAAACCCCCAAAGCTCCAAGTCAAGTTCGGACCCAAAAGACCACTCCCTAACGTAGATAGACGGCTACGTCGGGATTCCTCCAAATACCAATGCTAACGCGTAGCAAAGATATGTAGAGAAGTTCCTAGGTGAACTATAGCAGCAACCGAGAAGTCCGGAAACAAAGCGGAAAAGCCAGGAGAGCAAACGCACTAAAACTCACCCGACAGGCGATTCCCGGACTGTCCGGCCTGCTGATCCCGGACTGTCCACGCCAGGGGCGGACTGTCCGCGAAGACCTGGCGGACTGTCCGCCGGCCAACACCGCAAAACAGCAAACCTGCTGGACGCTCCCTGCCCGACTCGCGGACTGTCCGCGATCTACACTAGCGGACTGTCCGCCGGTCACTGCTGACCAAACCGACCGAGCCGCGCAGCTACTGAACCAGCTGGAGCTCGATGGCCGGACTGTCCGCCCCTAACTTGGCGGACTGTCCGCCGGTCACCCGAGGGAAAGGCAACGAGGCAACCAGCCACTGGTCCGGCTGGAACCGCGATGCGCGGACTGTCCGCGGCCAATAGGGCGGACTGTCCGCGACCTCCCAGAACGCCCAAAATCCTCACGGGACAAAACCAAAATCGATTGGATCTTCACCAAATCGAACGGGGCTGCAACCAAACTTCTCCCAAGTGTTCTTCTACGTGTTGGGAAGCTAATCCTAGGATATCATCGCTTCAATCCAACTAATCCATGAGAAATCCGAAGAACACTAGAAAAGGGGAAGAACAAAGAACAAAAACGATTTTGGCCCGATCTACTTGTTCGTGAGGGTAGAGATGAATTCCTCCGGTGGAAATATTCTCCTCACATCAAAGAACAAGTTGATTCAAATGGAATCGCAAAAGACGCAGCATAGAGGGAGATCGGGGGAGGAGAAAATCGTGGAGAAAAAGGAGAACGCGAAGAACACGAAGAACAAAATCAAAACGCGAATTCCACCACGAATTTAACCCTTGGATTCAGAGGAATGGATGATTCATTAAGCACTCGGTGTCGGGCTACAAGCCACTCCAGCAGATCAAAGCTTGGATGGCGAAAAGCTCAAGAACAAGAGCCAACTCTCCCTAACCCTAGCCTCCTCTCACACAACACAAAATGAGAGTGACACCGTCCTCCGGTCGCGGCTGCCCTAGCAGCCCCCTTCATATATATAGGCGCACGTCCGAAGACCAAAACGCCCTTACATTAAGCACTCGTCCCAAATACCCCCAGGGGTAAAACTGTCCAGACTTGACAGTTTCGATCCGACGGCCACGCCCGCACATCCGGTAGCTTCGCCTCGACGCGACCTCCCTGATGCCGCCACATGCCGCCACCGTCGACCGCCGCGCCTTCTCACCGATAGCTTCGCCGCAACGCAAGCCTCTCGGTGCCGCCACGCGTCGACCGTCCTTTCGGACCAACCCCCGGTTTTGAGGCCCAAACTGGGAAACCGTCCACCCCGAGTTTTGAGGCCCAAACTCAGAAACCCGCAAGCCCAGGTTTTGAGGCTCAAACCTGGAAACCGTCGATGGTAGCTTTTTGAGGCTCAGCTACCGAACCCGCACCGTAGACGGGATGTGGTTCGCACACCCCGACCACCGGCACCGATGCCGATGCATGTCCAGCCTCCACGCCGGGCACAACGCCTTCGCCTTCCTTCTTGACTTGGCCGACGGCACTTGCGCCGCACGCAAGCCCGTGTCCGACCTCCCGCCAGGTGACACGACTCCAGTGCCTTCCTCCTGACTCGGCCGATGCATCGCACATCTCATGTGCTCTCGCTTGCCGATGCCACGTGCCAGCTACCACAGCTGGTCCTCTGGCCCCTGGTCCGTCAGTCCAAGCCTCACGTCCGCCCTTCACCGCTCGGTACCTCGGCATGGCACGTCCGCCGCACGGCACGCCCATCCTTCACCGCACCCGGTCCGTCAGCACGGCACGTCTCTACTTGACCTTCACCTCGCCATAGACCACTGTATCCGAGCTCCACACCTGCACATCAACACAGCCAAGAGACACATGTCGCACACGCACACCAACCCAGAAACACCACACAACTCACGTCACCGGTTAGTCATAAACATTAAGCGCATAGCAAGATAATGACTCAACCGGGTAAAAGCCTCAAACCTTCCTCATCATAGTCAATCATTCATCATATGTGTTCTCAGTGGTCGTGTTTCAAACTTATTTAAGCTTCCGTACTTTTAAATTTGGTATTGTAATAACTCTGTCTTAAATTCGCACTCTGATGTTTTAAATCTGGTTTTGTTTATCTGTGATGTATCCTTGCGAATGTAATTCTTGAACAATGTGATCCTGTATGTTGTACGATGATAGAAATCCTTCGACATTTCTGGACTACCGGGATTATATGGGTTCAAGTATGAGTCGATGTCAGACGGATTTGACCAAACGGTACTTGAGCTCTTATAATTAGGACGGTTCCGTCACAGCTGGTATCAGAGCATGGTTCATGTTATTGCATCCGCAAGGAGCTATTTCCGAACTAAAATGGGTATTTCAAAACTATTTTTAAAACTATTTTCGATTACTAAGTGTGCCCCGTCTCGTCCTTAAGCCTATACTAGGAATCAGGTGGCTTAACTGCTAACAGGGTTCAGGGTTTTGCTTCATGCTGGATCTTTATTTGCTGGTCCATTCTCGGGAAAAAGAGAATGCATCGATCGCGAAAACATGCATAAAATGATTTTGTGAGATATGAGAGCATGACCGTCCAATCGTCGGTCTAGGTGAGAGTTCTTATACCAAGTATGTGCGAGCTCCACGCAGACACATACGAGGGTATCAATGTTTTGAGGATGTTTTCCCTTTTGGTGCATAGTGTTTAGTGTTGGCTTCTATGCATTTTGCGCATATTAGCCAATACTCAGTTGTTTTACCATTAGGATTGCTTTGGGCTGAAATGAATCTTCTGCAGGTACACTAACTATGCGATCGAGTAGAACGTGTAGATAACGCATGAGAGATCGTTCTTGCCACCGACTAGAACGTTAGGACTTACGAGTCATGTTAGTGAGTGAGAACGTAAGTACGATCATGCATCATGTTTAAATTCTTGCATTTACATTACCTCCCCTTAATTAAAAGTTGTCTCCTTTATATAAAAAATTGCCAACTTAATATCCGTCTTACGAGAGTTCGAAACCCTTTGTTTCTACAGATGGCCCGGACTAAGTTGACTGCTCGCATGGCCACCGGAGGAAGAGGAGTTCCGCATCACCGTTTCGCCACCAGGTTGACCCGGAAGACGTTCTTGTCCTACTTCGGGTTACCGACTATCCTTTGGAGGATTCTGCAGGCCGTGGGCTATGAGGAGGGACAGGAGCCCAGGTACTCGTGGCAGAAGGAGATCTATGGACAGGATTCGTTGGTCATGGTGGAGATCAAAGTCAAAGCTTTGTCTGCCAAGCCTCACTGGACAGGATGGACAGAGATCACCAGAGGCACTTGTGCCAAAGATGGAGCTAACAGGGCAGCATACCTGGTGCTGAAGGATATCATCGCCCGTTTTCCCGCCGACCTAGCTAGTGCTATGGCAGGAGTGTTCCCCCGTGGATCACTTTTTCCATTGCGCTGGAAGCAGACTTTGGAGTCAGTCTTGACAGGGAGCCCAGAGGAGAGGTTCTACTGCGAGACGCCTGCGATGAGCGCCACCGGAGCTTTGTTAGGTGTATGTGAGAGTTTGGAGAGCACTCTCGAGAGCGTGTCCTTCACCCTCACTGCCACCTACCAGAGCAAGAGGAAGCTGCAGGAAGAGTTTGATGCTGAGGTAGCCCGTCTTCAGGAGAAGATTCACCAGGTCACTCTCGAGCGTGACGATGCACGTGCTACCGCAGGTGCAGAGACCACTGCTAGGACCATAGCTGAGCAGATGTACCTGACTACCGCCCTTCAGATGGAAGAGCTCAAGGCGGAGTACGCCGCCCACATGTTGGAAGGACCCGCAGGTTTGTGGTGGGCCCAGTTCGTGCATCCTTGCCTGCAAATGCACGTGTCACTTGGGATCAGTTCTCGACTGCTATGCGCAACCACTACATCCCTAGTGGTCTGATGGAAATGAAGACTACAGAGTTCATGAGGTTGTCCCAGGGAACCAGGTCCATGTCAGAATACCTGCACAGCTTCAATAATCTATCTCGCTACGCCCCCGACTTTGTCAACACCGAGGCCAAGAAGATCGCAAGCTTCAAGCGTGGCATGAGTGTCGCCATGCTTTCAAATATGGGCAACAGTCACCGCACTACCTTCAATGACTTCATCAGTGACTGTCTGAATCAGGAGGCTAATGACAGCAGGCTGGCGACAGAAAACCGCCGTCGTGCGAACGAAGGAGGTTCGTCTCAACAGAGGACCCCTTTCGGAGCACGCACCCCGTATCGCCCGCCAGTTGCAGGAGCAAGATTCCGTCCCCCGCAGAGGAAGATCACCACTAACCGTCCCCGTCCCGGTTTTCAGAAGCCCTACACTGCTCCCGTGATGCAGAACAAGGCTAAAGCAGGAAGTGCAGGAGGTCCCAAGACCCCATATGTGATTGGGCCATGCTACAACTGTGGTCAGACTGGACATCTGTCACGTCAGCGCCCCCAACCAAAGAAGTCGTACACCCAGCCCCGACCTTGCACCGGCAATGTGCATTTCACCACCGTGGAGGAAGTACCAGAAGGAGAACCTGTCACCGCTGGTACGTTTCTTGTTAATCAATACCCCGCAGTTGTGTTATTTGATTCTGGAGCATCGCATTCTTTCATAAGTGAGAACTTTGTTATAAGAAGTGATCTTGAGTTGGTAGAGTTAGATCGGGGATATCAGATAAGTTCCACCGGAGCTGTTCTCTCCGTGCGTAAAATGGCTAAAGGAGTGGAAATGACTTTTGGGGATAAGAAGGCCATAGTGGATCCCATCGTAATCCCTAGTCTGGGTTTGGATGTGATCTTGGGTATGGGTTGGATGAAACTCTAGAAGGTCAATCTTGATGTCGCAGAGCGAGTAGTTTCTATGGTTAGCCCTCGCAGTGGGTCTACCTTTCAGTTTAAGTTACCCCGAAACCCTCATGAGATCGGAGTGTTGTTCAATATCACGGCAAAGCAGATAGCCGAGATCTCGATAGTATGTGAGTTTCCAGATGTCTTTCCTGATGAGTTGCCAGGACTACCACCAGATAGGGATGTGGAGTTTGCTATAGAGTTAGTCCCTGGAACGGCACCCATATCTCGAAGGTCGTATAGGATGCCCGCTAATGAGCTAGCGGAGCTCAAGGTTCAGTTGCAAGAGCTTTTGGATAAAGGCTTGATACGCCCTAGTTCGTCACCTTGGGGATGTCCCGCCATCTTCGTAAAGAAGAAGGATAAAACTTTAAGGATGTGTGTGGACTACAGGCCGCTTAATGCAGTAACTATAAAGAACAAGTATCCCTTACCCTGAATCGACGTCTTGTTTGATCAGTTATCAAAGGCAAAAGTGTTCTCCAAGATCAACTTGAGGTCAGGTTACCATCAGATTAAGATCAGAAGAGAGGATATACCAAAAACAGGTTTCTCCACCAGATATGGACTTTATGAGTATCTAGTTATGTCCTTTGGATTAACCAATGCACTGGCACATTTCATGTACCTGATGAATTCGGTCTTCATGCCCGAGTTGGATAAGTTTGTTGTGGTGTTCATCGATGATATCTTGGTATACTCTGAGAATAAAAAGGATCATGCGGAGCACCTACGAGTTGTTTTGACCCGACTTCGAGAGCATAAGTTGTATGCTAAGTTCAGCAAGTGTGAATTTTGTCTTAAGAAGGTACCTTTCCTTGGTCACATCCTTTCAGAGGAAGGAATCTCTGTAGACCCGTCTAAGGTACAAGAGGTCATGGATTGGGAAGCGCCCACAAGTGTTTTTGAGGTTCGCAGCTTTTTGGGTTTGGCCGGATATTACCGTCGGTTTATTCCAGATTTTTCGAGAATAGCCAAACCTATGACCCATCTGACGCAGAAAAACAAGAGGTTCGAATGGACTCCAGAGTGCGAAACAGCTTTCCGCACTCTGCGAACGTTGTTGACTTCCGCACCCGTGTTGGCTCAGCCTGCGGATACATGGGTGTATGCCGAGTCTCTGAGTGATGAGTGATTGTCAACGGGTTTGATGCGCATGTTCTTTGGCTTGTGTTGTGCAGGTGTCGAGCACGGAGACAGTGATCGAGGGCAAGGTGAAGGTCAAGTTGAGACGTGTCGTGCCGACGGACTGGGTGCGATGAAGGGTGGGCGTGCCGTGCGGCGGACGTGCCATGCCGATGTATCGAGCAGTGTAGGGCGGACGTGAGGCTTGGACTGAGGGACCGGAGTGCCTGAGGATCAGCTGTGGTGGCTGGCAGCCTGGGACAGCGACGAGCGGAGACTTGCGGGGCACGGTGTTGCTCGGGTCGAGGACCTGGGGACACGTGTCGGTGGACGGGGTGCACGGGCGGTGCATCCCCTCTACAGCTCCGGTTTGGTGGTTGAGCCAGGGAAAAACCACCGGGTGGACGGTTTCCGAGTTTGGGCCTCAAAACTCGGGTGCTCGGTTTCCAGGTTGAGCCACAAAACCTGGGCGCGGATGGTTTCCGAGTTTGGCCACAAAACTCGGGTGATGGGCCGGTTTCCGAGTTTGGGCCTCAAAACTCGGGCGCTGCGGGTTTCTGAGTTTGGGCCACAAAACTCAGGCTGGAGGTTGGTTTCCCGGTTTGGGCCTCAAAACCGGGGGTTGCTGGAAAAGGCTGGTTTTCCGGTTTGGGCCACAAAACCGGGGGTGCAGAGCGAGGGCGGCATGTGGCGGCGATCCAGAGGTTGCGTCGAGGCAACGCTTCGGTTCGAGCGGGCGTGGCCGTCGGATCTACCTACCACCGCGGGTTGGACCAGAATAGCCTTAGGGTTTAGCTGGTTCGCTCTGTAATTAGTTTAGAGAGGGGTAGAGTAGGAAATAGGCTTAGTCTAGGTTAGTATAAGTAGTCCAGAGGAGACACCCTCCTCCCCATCTCAGTTAGTGCTTTCATTTGCTAGGGTTTCCTGCTCTCCCATCCCCTGCTTTAGCTAGTTGAGATCCGCAGAGAGACTCCACTCTGTGTACTGTTGGTTTGAGGAAGTGAGGCCGTATCCTCACCTTGGAGCACAGATCGATGGCTTGAATTGCGTCCTTGTTTCGAGTTCGTGGCTGTGATTTCCGTTTTGCTTGTGTTCTTCGCGGGATCCTTTTGCTCCACGATTTTCCCGTCATTTGATCTCTTTGCTCGGTTCATCTTTTGCAAATCCATTTGAACCAAGTTGTTCTAGATCGTGAGGCACTTCTTTCCACTGAAGGAATCATTCTCTAACCTCACGGTCTAGGAGATCGATCGATTTTTTGTTTCGGGTCACTTTTCGTCCCTTCCCCCGAAATTCTTCGATTCACCGATTTGGAGTTAGGTTCGAGCCATGATCTCTTAGAGATAGCTCACTAACCTCCTTGTGACTTCACTCACCAAGTTTGATCCCTAGAGGATGCGTTTTGGGTGAGTTTGAGTCGGATCGGTGGAAGAACAGAGGGGCTGCGGGGTGACCAGATGCTGGTCGCGAAGTGATCGGACGCTGACCAGTGCGTCCGGTCATTGAGTGCTGCGTACAGGGTTTCTGATTTGACCGGACGCTCGTGACCGGACTCTGTGTTTATCAATCGACCGGACGCGCCTAGGTTCCTGTTCATCGTGTTTGTTTGATCTGACCGGACGCTCTGATCACGACCGGACGCTCCGTACTAGTGAGTCCGGTCGCGAACAGTAAGGTTCTAGAGCCAGTTTTTGCCGACCGGACGCGTCCGGTCCCTGCTGACCGGACGCTGGTCAGAGTCCGGTCGTTGCTGTTTCGCGCTGTTTCGTTCGCGGTTCGCTCGTTTTTGATCGGATTCGAGTTCCGTCTTTTGCGTTGGCTTTCTAGGGTTGTCTAGTGTCCCGCTGTGCTTCTAGGAAGCATCCACCCTACATCTAGGGTCGTGGACATTAGCAAGCTCTAGGGTTCGCTCTTGGGGTTGATTTTGGGACAGTGGCATCTAGTTTCCGAAAGGAAATTTTGAAGCTCCCATTCACCCCCCTCTGGTCGCTTTCGGTTAACTTCTCGGTCCTTCAATTGGTATCGGAGCAGGTTAAGGATCTTCCACCTTAGCCGGTTCCAGATCCACCGAAGGCGACATGGATCGCGGCGTGGGCAAACCGCCGTTTTTCGATGGAACGAACTACGCGTATTGGAAGATACGCATGTCGGCCTATCTGCAGAGTTTGGGTGCTTCTATTTGGGATATTTGCAACTCTGCTGATTACGTGGTCTTGGCTGCTCGTGTTTCTCAGCAACAGATCGATGAGCACGATGCCAATAGCCGAGCCCGTAATGCTCTTTTTTCTTGTCTGAGCATGGGTGAGTTTGATCGTGTTTCTCACCTCGCTACGGCTCGGGAGATCTGGGACACTCTCATGCGTTTTCATGAGGGCACCTCTCAAGTCAAAACCCAACTCTACGAGTCGTTCAAGCGAGAGTATGAGAACTTTAGACATCAACCTGGCGAGAGCATAGAAAGTTTATTCGCTCGCTTTCAGGTGATTGTCAACAGGATGAGGGCTAACAGAGAGCAGTTGCCATTTGACGATCATGAGCGTGCTTTGAAGCTTTTGCACACTCTTGACCGTTCGGTGTGGGACTCCAAGGTTCAGGCAATCATCGAATCGCCGAACTATGAGACCCTCACCTGCGACGAGCTCTTCAGTAAGCTCAAGTCCAGTGAGATTGATGCTATGGCGAGGGCTTCTTTTGAAAATCCTTCTCGCCCGTCCATGGCTTTGATTTCCGGCTCTTCCTCTAACCCCTCAGCTGGCTTTGCGCTCTCTTCTCTCTTTTCTGTGACAGAGGACCAGCTGGAGTCTTTGGGAGACGACGAGTTGGCTTTGCTTGCCAACCGGTTCTCGCGGTTCCACAACAACCGCATGAACCGTCGTCGAGGAGGAGGACGCACGGGATGCTACGAGTGCGGCGACCCCGACCACTTCATCGCCGACTGCCCCAAGAAAAAGAACAAGCACTTGGGCAAGGGCGAACATGGGCGCAAGCACGACTCCAAGTACAAGGAGAAGCACGTCCCCCCAAGGCACAAGAAACGGGGCGGCTTCGACAAAGAGTACATCAAGAAGAAGTACTTGGAGAAGCAGCAAGCTGAGCAGCGTGCGTTCTTCGCCACGCTCAGCGACGTCGACGGCTCGGATGACGACTCCGCTGGCTCTAGCGATGACGAGTCCGTGAAGAAGAAGCTGGAAGACAAGTTCAACGGCTTGTGCTTCTTCGCCGGCGACGGAGGCCTGTGCACCATGGCGCTCGGAGATGAGGTCGACGGCGAGCCGGAGCGTACCCCTCGGAACGACGATGACGACGACACCTCCCAGGTATCTCTCACCTACGACGAGCTTTCCTCCGAGGTTGAGAAGTTGACTGCTGCCCTCCTTAGCCAAGATAAGTTGCTTAGGCGTGCCGCTAGAGAGCGCAAGGAGTTTAGGCAGAAGTGGGAGGACACGGTGAAGGAGCTTGAGTTCGCTCGGTCCACCGTGGTAGTGTCAGAGGAGGCGGAGTGCGAGTCGTGCACCGCGCACATGACTGACCTTCTCACTCTGAGAGGTAAGTATGCTGCGTTGGTTGGAGAGGTGGATGAGCTCCGTGCTAGGCCGCAGCTGTTGGGTGCGTGCAAGACTTGTCCTGTCTTGCAATCTGAGTTGGCAGAGAAAAATGCCAAGCTTGAGTCTTTAGAGAAGGCCAGCTCAGATAGCACTTGTGTCTCGAGGTGTGCTTTGTGTGAAGGCCTGGAGATGGAGATTGCCAATGTGAAGCATGGCAAGATGCACACCGAGGAAGAAAACACATACCTTCGGTCCATCTTGTCATGGGTCTCCAGTAGTGAGCCGCAGCTCGGGATGATGATCTCCCAATTCAAGCGAGTTGTTGGTGCCCCTGGTGTAGGTTTTGCTCAGAGTGTTGATCTCTCAGCTTTTGGGAAGATTGGAGAGTCTAGTGGTCTGAACCCATGTGAGAAGCCCAATTCCACCACTACTCCCAAACTTGCCAAGCTTCCACTCAAAGAGCTAGCCAAGCCTATCACCAAAGATGGTGTGGTTGAGGAACCCCCGAGAGCTCCTCCCAAGAACCCAGTTTGGGCACCCAAGCCAAACCACCTCAGAAACAAGCTTGATGCTATGCCACCCATTAGAGAGGAGTGTTTGCCTCAGAAGGGCAAAGTGAACCACACCCACAGCCCTGGTCACCAACAACCCCCTTTGAGTGCGGTGAGGTACCAGTGTGATTTCTGTGGGAGGGATGGTCACTTGATCGAGTTCTGTTTCCGGCGCAAGCGAGAGGCGCGCCGTGCTCGGGAGATGGAGAACCCGGACATGTACCATCCAGCTCATGGTGGACATGTGCCGAAGGCTCAGGGGAGAGCTGCTAGGTCCGGACGTCAAGGTCCCCGGCCTAGGCAGGAGATGAGAGCCCCTAGGAGGGAGACTAGGCCTAGAGGTCCAGCACCTCAGTTTGTTAGGCCTAGGCAGGAGAGAGCTCCGAGGAGAGACGCTAGAGCAGTTGAGCCCCAGGCTCCTAGGCGTAGATCTCGTAGAGAGCGTGCCCGACGGGGTCCTGCTTTTGCAGGTAACGGACCCCGTGGCGGAGGCTTAGTTGAGCGCTTTCCCCCACCGCAGGTTGGGTACCGCGGTGAGCGCTTCTTCCCCAGCGGACCACATTTTCCTGTACGTGGTGATCGCTACCCCCGTAGACAGGCTAGGAATAGTTTTTACACTAACCGTTCTTTTGAGCAGCCGGCCCAACACTGGTATACTCCTTACTTCACTAACCCCAGTGTTGGACCGTATGCTCACCCTATGTCTTTTTATTGATGTAGGTAAGGCGGTTGGAGGACATTTGGTTGGTGGATTCCGGTTGCTCGAGGCACATGACCGGAAACGCCAAGTGGTTCTCCAGCCTTAGCCCGGTCGCCGGAAAGGAGTACATAACCTTCGGCGACAATAGTAAAGGTAAGGTGTTGTCTCGCGGAACGGTGCGGGTTAATGAGCACTTTGTGTTGCGCGATGTTGCTCTTGTTTCTAACCTGCATTTTAACTTGCTTTCTGTTTCGCAACTTTTTGATGATGACTATGAGATTCGTTTTAAACCGAACCTTAGTCGCATCTTAGATCCTCAGGGCGATCTTGTATGTCTGATTTCGCCCTTTGGGAAAGTCTTTCGCGTGAATTTTTCGGAGTCGTTTGGTTCTTCTCGCTGTCTTTTGGCTAGTCCTTCTTCCTCCGATCTTTGGAAGTGGCATAGGAGGCTCGGTCATTTAAGCTTCGACTTGCTTGCAAGACTTAGCTCACTTGGCCTAATCCGAGGATTGCCCAAGCTTTCGACGGAGAAGGATCTAGTTTGCCATTCTTGCAGACATGGGAAGATGGTTGCCGCTCCCCACCATCCAGTGACTAAGGTCATGACCTCGCACCCCGGAGAGCTTTTACACATGGACCTTGTTGGTCCGGCTCGGGTGAGCTCGGTTGGTGGCAAGTGGTATGTTTTGGTTGTTGTTGACGACTTTTCGAGATATTCGTGGGTCTTCTTTTTGACTGAGAAGACTGAGACTTTCTCCTTCGCTCGCAATCTGATTTTGCGTCTTCAGAACGAGTTCCCTTTGAACTCGATGCGAGCTATTAGAAGTGATAATGGTTCCGAATTCAAAAATTCGGATTTTGAGAAGTTTTGTAACTGCCTTGGCTTGGAGCATCAGTTTTCTTCCCCCTACACACCGCCCCAAAATGGTGTTGTAGAGAGGAAGAATCGGACCCTTGTTGAGATGGCCAGGACGATGCTTGATGAGCATAGGACTCCTAGGCGCTATTGGGCCGAAGCTATGAACACTGCATGCTATATTTCCAATCGCATTTTTCTGAGAGCTTTCTTGAAAAAGACTTCTTATGAGTTGCGTTTTGGCAAACTGCCCAAGGTGAGTTATTTTCGAGTTTTTGGTTGCCATTGTTTTATACTCAAAAAGGGCAACTTGGACAAATTTGAATCTCGTTCTTCTGACGGTGTGTTTTTGGGTTATGGCACTCACACTCGAGCTTATCGTGTACTTAACCTTGACACTAACCGAGTCATGGAGACATTCGATGTCACCTTCGACGAGACCATGGTTTGTCCTTCTTCTCGTTTTGAGCGTGCAGGTGATCATGAGGTTGGTGAGCCTCTTTTTGATGACGAGGACGAAGGTGCTGAAGGTATGGATGATCTAGCACCCCCTCCACCTGCCGCGCCGCAAAGAGCGGCCTCGACGACGACTCACGGCCCCGACACCTCTTCTTCCTGGGGGCCGTGGGATCCGCCACCCCGAGCGGTACCATTTGTACCCGGGGAGGCACCAGCTGCTGTTGAGGGGGAGGCTACTTCAGCTCGGGAGGCACCACGACATATCCAGCGCCAGCACCCGCCTCAGCAGATGATCGGCAACATCGACGAACGGGTCACTCGGTCCAGGTCACAGCAAATCTCGCACTTCGCTCATTCTGCTTTTGTTGCTAATTTTGAGCCCCGAGATGTTGGACACGCTTTGACGGATCCGGATTGGGTTAATGCCATGCATGAGGAGTTAGAAAATTTTGAGCGAAATCGGGTTTGGGTTCTAGTTCCACCTCCACCTGACTGTAAGCCTATTGGGACAAAATGGGTTTTCAAAAACAAGCAAGGAGAGGATGGCCACGTTGTTAGAAACAAGGCCCGGCTTGTAGCGAAAGGCTATAGTCAGAAGGAGGGGATAGATTATGAGGAGACGTTTGCTCCAGTAGCTCGTTTGGAGGCTATTAGGATACTCTTGGCTTTTGCTGCATCCAAGGGCTTCAAACTTTTTCAAATGGATGTCAAGAGTGCCTTCTTAAACGGCTACATAGAGGAGGAGGTTTATGTTGAGCAACCCCCCGGTTTTGAAAATCCCAAGTTTCCAAACCATGTCTTTAAACTTCATAAAGCTTTATATGGTTTGAAACAAGCCCCTAGAGCCTGGTATGATAGGTTGAAAACCTTTTTGCTTGCTAAGGGTTTTAAAATGGGATGTGTAGATAAAACGCTCTTTCTCCTCCGGCAAGGCAAAGACACGCTCTTGGTCCAGATTTACGTGGATGATATCATTTTCGGTGGTTCTTCTCATGCTCTGGTTGCCAAGTTTGCAGATACTATGAGCAGGGAGTTCGAGATGAGCATGATGGGCGAGCTGACATTCTTTCTCGGGTTGCAAATTAAGCAATCCCGAGAGGGGACATTTGTGCACCAGGGCAAGTACACCAAGGACTTGCTAAAGCGATTCGATATGGGTGAGGCCAAGCCTCTTCCAACACCCATGTCGACGACAACTGCCCTGGATGCAGATGTGGATGGAGAAGCAGTGGACCAGAAGGAGTACCGCAGCATGATCGGGTCGCTCCTCTACCTGACGGTGACACGCCCGGACATCCAGTTCGCGGTGTGTCTGTGTGCACGCTTTCAGGCGTCGCCGCGCACCTCTCACCGTCAGGCGGTGAAGCGGATTTTCAGGTACCTTCGTTTCACTCCTGAATTTGGGATTTGGTATTCTGCTTCCTCCACCCTCTCGCTTTGCGGTTATTCCGATGCCGATTTTGCTGGTTGCCGTATTGAGCGCAAGTCCACTTCTGGGACTTGCCAATTTATTGGATCTTCTCTTGTATCGTGGTCTTCTCGCAAGCAGTCTAGTGTCGCCCAGTCTACCACAGAGGCTGAATATGTTGCTGCGGCTAGCTGCTGTTCCCAGTTACTCTGGATGATGGCCACTTTGCGTGATTTTGGTTTGAGCTTTTCTCGCGTGCCTTTGCTTTGTGACAGCACGAGTGCTATTAGCGTTGCTAAGAACCCCGTGCTTCACTCGAAAACCAAACACATTGATGTGCGCTTTCATTTCTTGCGAGACCACCAGGAGAAGGGTGATATCGACCTTCGCCATGTCGATACTCATCACCAACTGGCTGATATTTTCACCAAGCCTTTAGACGAATCAACCTTTAATCGGTTGAGGGGTGAGCTTGGTGTGTGTTTCCCCTTTTAGATGGGGAAACCTTTTGGATCTTGTATAGACTGACTCTTTTATTTTGAGTTTCTTTTCTTTGCATTTGTGCATACGCATTTACCTTCTGAGCTTCATGTTTATAATCACTAGAATGTAACTATGCTCTGCTTAGTATGCTCCGATGCTTATGTTGATGCTTGTAGCTTATGCTCCTTCTGATCACTAGTACATGTTATGAGCTGAGCTATTTTGGAATGGTGAATTTACTTAGTAACTTACAATCTGAAAATGTTCACCATTGAGATATGCAACTAGCATGTGTAGGATATGTTGAGTTCTCTCGTGCTTTTCATATATGCTAGGTTGCTATGTCTCTAGTTATGAGTCATTCACTTGCTTGGTCTGTTCATAGCATGTATAAAATTTGAACCAGGCTTTAGTGAATTGAAAAGATCGAGATGGGATTGCTTGTCAACACCTCATGGTATCAAGACTGTTTCTCATTGCACTTTGAGTTAAACTTGAGCCGTGTAGTGTATGACCGAAACCGTAGCTTCAAGCTTCTGATTGCTTTGGCATAGGCTTCGCTCGGTTGAAAAGTTAGGCAAAGACAAGCTTTCAACCTCTCGCAATCACATGCTGAAATTAAACTTGTGAAATTTCACCGCTGCAACTCCGATATAAAAATGAAATCACAAGTATATGTTTCATTCTTATGCATGATGATTGAACTTTGCTAGGGGTAGTTCACCTTGTATACATGTTTAGCACTTGTCTGGATTCCTATCTATACATGTGTAGTGCTATTTTGATGGTGACTATCTTTTTGGCTAAAAACTGCTCACTTGCTCATATGCTTCATATTTCGTATGGGTGATCAGCTTGAGCCTTCGCTATTTGAGTGCTTAGTTGTGCCATTGGAGCTATACCGATTAGAGCATTTTTGCACTCTTTTGATTATATGCCTGAAGCTGCTAACTTGCATTTCTGACTTCATATGCATTTTAGAAGGGGGAGTTTTGTTGGCTCAAGGGAAGAGTTTGTGCTTGATAAGTGCATTTTCAACTAAGGGGGAGAGTTTTTGCAAATCATATGTCTTCTGGCGTTCAATTAAGGGGGAGCTTTTGCTAAGGGGGAGATTTTCAGATCTTTATGCTCTTCTCTTGTTGGACCTAAGGGGGAGTCCCTGGTTGCTTGCACTTGTCGAGGGAAGTGTGCTAGTTGTGTTGAGCCGTTGCCTCTGTCTTGAGGGACTAGCAAACATTTTCCTCAGTTGGCGTCGAGGTTGATTTTGATTGGTTCGGAGACTTTTCGATTGTTTTTCAATTGGTTCGGAGTGGTTTTCGTGCTAGTTGTGTTGAGCCTCTGTGCCTCTATCTTGAGGGACTAGCACTTTGCCATTTTTTAGCTCCGATTTTCAATTGGTTTTCTGCTAGCGGTGTTGAGCCTGTTCTACCTCTTCTTGAGGGCTAGCTTTGCTTTGCTTGGTCGCGTCGAGCCGTTGCCCATGTCTTTGGGGACCAAGTTCTCGCTTCTTCCACTTGACCTTCTTCGGCTTTGCTATGCTTTTGGGTCATTTGGTTGAGTTCTCTTCCTCTCCTTCCTCCTACCTTCTTCTTTCATTTTATGATTTGTGTGTGTAGTTGACAATGCACTCATCAAGGGGGAGATTGCGGATACATGGGTGTATGCCGAGTCTCTGAGTGATGAGTGATTGTCAACGGGTTTGATGCGCATGTTCTTTGGCTTGTGTTGTGCAGGTGTCGAGCACGGAGACAGTGATCGAGGGCAAGGTGAAGGTCAAGTTGAGACGTGCCATGCCGACGGACTGGGTGCGATGAAGGGTGGGCGTGCCGTGCGGCGGACGTGCCATGCCGATGTATCGAGCAGTGTAGGGCGGACGTGAGGCTTGGACTGAGGGACCGGAGTGCCTGAGGATCAGCTGTGGTGGCTGGCAGCCTGGGACAGCGACGAGCGGAGACTTGCGGGGCACGGTGTTGCTCGGGTCGAGGACCTGGGGACACGTGTCGGTGGACGGGGTGCACGGGCGGTGCATCCCCTCTACAGCTCCGGTTTGGTGGTTGAGCCAGGGAAAAACCACCGGGTGGACGGTTTCCGAGTTTGGGCCTCAAAACTCGGGTGCTCGGTTTCCAGGTTGAGCCACAAAACCTGGGCGCGGATGGTTTCCGAGTTTGGCCACAAAACTCGGGTGATGGGCCGGTTTCCGAGTTTGGGCCTCAAAACTCGGGCGCTGCGGGTTTCTGAGTTTGGGCCACAAAACTCAGGCTGGAGGTTGGTTTCCCGGTTTGGGCCTCAAAACCGGGGGTTGCTGGAAAAGGCTGGTTTCCCGGTTTGGGCCACAAAACCGGGGGTGCAGAGCGAGGGCGGCACGTGGCGGCGATCCAGAGGTTGCGTCAAGGCAACGCTTCGGTTCGAGCGGGCGTGGCCGTCGGATCTACCTACCACCGCGGGTTGGACCAGAATAGCCTTAGGGTTTAGCTGGTTCGCTCTGTAATTAGTTTAGAGAGGGGTAGAGTAGGAAATAGGCTTAGTCTAGGTTAGTATAAGTAGTCCAGGGGAGACACCCTCCTCCCCATCTCAGTTAGTGCTTTCATTTGCTAGGGTTTCCTGCTCTCCCATCCCCTGCTTTAGCTAGTTGAGATCCGCAGAGAGACTCCACTCTATGTACTGTTGGTTTGAGGAAGTGAGGCCGTATCCTCACCTTGGAGCACAGATCGATGGCTTGAATTGCGTCCTTGTTTCGAGTTCGTGGCTGTGATTTCCGTTTTGCTTGTGTTCTTCGCGGGATCCTTTGGCTCCACGATTTTCCCGTCATTTGATCTCTTTGCTCGGTTCATCTTTTGCAAATCCATTTGAACCAAGTTGTTCTAGATCGTGAGGCACTTCTTTCCACCGAAGGAATCATTCTCTAACCTCACGGTCTAGGAGATCGATCGATTTTTTGTTTCGGGTCACTTTTCGTCCCTTCCCCCGAAATTCTTCGATTCACCGATTTGGAGTTAGGTTCGAGCCATGATCTCTTAGAGATAGCTCACTAACCTCCTTGTGACTTCACTCACCAAGTTTGATCCCTAGAGGATGCGTTTTGGGTGAGTTTGAGTCGGATCGGTGGAAGAACAGAGGGGCTGCGGGGTGACCGGACGCTGGTCGCGAAGTGATCGGACGCTGACCAGTGCGTCCGGTCATTGAGCGCTGCGTACAGGGTTTCTGATTTGACCGGACGCTCGTGACCGGACTCTGTGTTTATCAATCGACCGGACGCGCCTAGGTTCCTGTTCATCGTGTTTGTTTGATCTGACCGGACGCTCTGATCACGACCGGACGCTCCGTACTAGTGAGTCCGGTCGCGAACAGTAAGGTTCTAGAGCCAGTTTTTGCTGACCGGACGCGTCCGGTCCCTGCTGACCGGACGCTGGTCAAAGTCCGGTCGTTGCTGTTTCGTGCCGTTTCGTTCGCGGTTCGCTCGTTTTTTATCGGATTCGAGTTCCGTCTTTTGCGTTGGCTTTCTAGGGTTGTCTAGTGTCCCGCTGTGCTTCTAGGAAGCATCCACCCTACATCTAGGGTCGTGGACATTAGCAAGCTCTAGGGTTCGCTCTTGGGGTTGATTTTGGGACAGTGGCATCTAGTTTCCGAAAGGAAATTTTGAAGCTCCCATTCACCCCCCCCCCTCTGGTCGCTTTCGGTTAACTTCTCGGTCCTTCACAGCCAAACTTGGAGGAACCTTTTGATGTGTTTTGTGACGCATCCAAGATCCGACTTGGATGTGTACTCATGCAGAATGGAAGAGTTATCGCCTATGCTTCCCGCCAGTTGAGACCGCATGAAGAGAATTACCCCACTCATGACTTGGAATTGGCAGCCGTAGTGCATGCACTCAAGATCTGGAGGCATTATCTTATGGGCAACCTATGTCATGTTTACACAGATCATAAAAGTCTGAAATATATCTTCACCCAGCCAGAGTTGAACATGAGGCATAGAAAATGGTTAGAATTGATTAAGGATTACAACCTTGAAGTGCATTACCACCCGGGAAAAGCGAACGTTGTAGCCGATGCCTTGAGTCGCAAGACTCATTGCAACTCCCTACAACCACTTTTGGAAGATGGATTCAACCTTATGCACCCCGTTATGCTAAACAATATCACTCTTCAGTGCACCTTAGAAAGTGACATCATCGAAGGACAAAAGACCGATGAAGAGATCTGTCAGATTAAGAAGAGGTTGGAAACCAATAGTTCTTTGAACTTCAGGACCGATGAACAAGGAATTATGTGGTATAATTAGAGGTTGGTTGTTCCTAAGGATACGGAGCTAAAAGAAAGAATTCTGAATGAAGCTCATAATTCAAAGTTGTCTATCCATCCAGGAAGCAGTAAGATGTACCAAGATCTGAGAACAAGGTTTTGGTGGTCAAAAATGAAGAAAGAAGTTGCAGCTTATGTCGCAAAGTGTGATACTTGCTGCAGGATAAAAGCTATACACCTGAGACCTGCCGGATTGTTACAGTCGTTGTCCATTCCAGAATGGAAGTGGGAAGAGATTAGTATGGATTTCATCACAGGTCTTCCCACCACTCAGAAAGGAAATGATTCTATCTGGGTTATCGTGGATCGGTTATCTAAAGTGGCTCACTTCATACCAGTTAAGACTACCCACCGACCTCATCAGTATGCAGACTTGTACATTCAGAACATCTTGAGGTTACATAGAGTTCCAAAAAGGATTGTCTCTTATAGAGGACCCCAGTTCATAACGCGTTTTTTGGAACCGTTGCACAAAGAGCTAGGGACTAAGTTGGTAAGAAGTTCCGCTTATCACCCTCAAACCGCAGGACAAACAGAAAGAGTGAACCAAATTTTGGAAGATATCCTCAGAGCTTGTGTTCTATCCTCAGGAGAATCATGGGAGAAATGGTTACCCCTCGCCGAGTTTTCATATAACAACAGCTATCAAGAAAGCATAAAGATGGCACCGTTTGAAGTTTTATATGGACGAAGATGCAGAACCCCGGTAAATTGGGTTGAATCAGGAGATCGAGGATTTTATGGGTCAAATTATGTAAAGGATGCTGAGGAGATTGTGCAAATCGTACAACAACATATCAAGGCAGCACAGTCCCGACAGAAAAGCTACGCTGACACACGAAGGAGACCCTTGGAATTTCAAGTAGGAGATTATGTTTATCTCAAGGTCTCACCTATGAGAAAGGTCCAACGTTTTGGAATCAAAAAAAAGTTAGCACCTCGATACGTGGGACCGTATCAGATCATAGCTAAAAAGGGAGAAGTGGCCTATGAAGTACAGTTACCCCCAGAGATGAGCGCAGTCTTTCCTGTGTTTCATGTATATCAGTTAAAGAAGTGTCTACGAGTCCCGAAACGAGAGGAAGTTCAGATCCTGGATGTTACTATCAGATCCGATCTAGAGTACTATGAATAGCCCAAGGAGATATTGGACACCAAGACCCGAGAGACTCGCAACCGAACAGTGAAGACTTACAAGATTCTCTGGAGCAACCACGGAACCAACGATGCAACTTGGGAAACCGAGGAGTACTTACGTGTGAACTATCCCGCTTTTTATAAAGATTGGTACGTAACTCAAATCTCAGGACGAGATTTCTTTAAGGGGGGAAGGGCTGTGACACCTTAGTGTCAAGCACTGCATTAGGAACTACATTTAGCTACTAAAATGCATAAGCAATGCATTGCATCATTTCATGTGTATCAAAGTGCTTTTGTCTCTGATTTATTGTCTGGATTTTGGTTTCTACTGGACTTGGTTGTTTGAGTGACTTTCTGACTTGGCAAATAGCTCTTTTCATGTTGACACTTTGATTTAGTTCAAAATTATTCATCAAATAAAAATGAGATAAACAAAATGATTTATGTCTCAAAAATTGGCTTTATTTATGTGGAGGTTGTAAAAATGGTTTTCAGAAAAAGTGTCTTATATGAAAGTTGTAGAGAAAATTATTTTGAGCAACTTTTATTTTTAGGTCAAAACCTAGTTTGAAGTTTTTGGAATTGTTTTGAATGGTCAAAGTTTGAAAAGGTTTTGGAAAAAGAAAAAGGAAAACAACTTTTTCCCGGCGCCAGCCATCCGGCCTTTTTGGCCCAGGCCCAGCCTCGCCGCTCCGCCCCGCGCGCGCACTCGCCCGCACGCCGCGCGCCGGTCGCCCCGACCGCGCCGCGCCGTACGCCGGCCAAGCCGCCGCGTGGCCGACGATCTCTGCGCCGAATCCCCCCTGGCCACTCTCCGCTCGATCTTCGCGTGTCCGAGCACGCCACAATCCGCCTCACCCACTCCCGCTCCGCCTCGCCTGCCGCGCTGCCATCGCTCGTCGTGCCGCCGCTCGCCGCACGCCACGTCGTGGCCCCCGCCACGACCGGCCGTCCGCCCGCTCCGTCGAGCAAAACCCGAGCACCTCCCTTCGCTCCCTCACTCGCTCTCTCATTCGCACTCGCTCGCCTGCCAGCTCTCCCCTCCTCTCTGCGAACGAACGCGAGCGCGAACGCTCGTGCTCGCCGCCGTTCGACACCGCAAGGGCACCCCGCCGTTCCAACCTCACCCATCCACCTCCGATCGATTCCTCCCGCTCACCACTCCGCCTACACCCCGGACACCCGGTGCTCACGCTAGCACCACCTCCCGAGCTTCACCAACGCCGGAGTCCTAGGAGCGCCGCCGCGGTCACCATCAGCACCGCTCGGAGCCCGGAGCCGTTCGTCCCCGACCAAACCTCCGTCGAGTCCCCTCTTCTCCGTCGAGCTTCGCCACGCCAAGGCAAGGTGAGAACACCACCTAGCCTCAACTCTACTGCCCTCTAGCCTTCCCCTTTGGCCCAACCGAGCGCCATGGACGCCGCCATGGCCATGCACATGGTCGAGCTCCATCGGAGCTTCACCGGCCGAACCAACCCTCCGAATAGCCTCACTAGGGTTCACTTAAGCTTTTGCCTCCACCAATTTCACCGGCGACCACCGGAAACAGCCAAGCCGAGCACCACCGCCGCCACCGTCCGCCATGGCTCGTCGCCGGCGAGCTACGGCCACCCACTGGCCAAACCATCACCATCATGGGTCCGCCTCGTCGAGACGAACTCATCGAGCCTAACCTCACCGCCAGCAACCCCACCGGCGGCGAGCAATCGCCGGTCAACCCTCATCCCTTGTTCGGCTTTCACCGACACGTGGGCCCGTTGACCTGGCCGGCCCCACACGTCAGCCACTCTTGGTCTATGGGCCAAGTCTACGCGAGTTGGGCCGGGAAATTCAAATGTTTTTTCTTTTTGTTTTTAATTTCCAGAAAAGCTTATTATTTTTGTGTAGCACGTTTTAAAAGTCCAAATGAAGTACTTTTAGTTTTCAGTTTTGTTAGCTTGTTTATGAGTAGATCTATCATGAAAAAATATGAAAGTATTTTTGGTGAAAGTTTATTTTACTATTTTTATTTAATTCAGTTTATGTGCTTTTGTTTGGATAAATGGAAATAGGTGTTTTCTGGTTGAGATAATTCATGGAAAATTTTGTGTAGGTTTATTATCATGTTATGTATCTATGAAAAATGTATGAGGCACTATTTATGTAGAAAAGTTTCTGTTATGATTTAAAGTCTTTTTTAGCTGTTTTATTGAAATAAATGTTAAGGTGACTTATAGGTCAAAATAAATTATGGAAAAATTCATACAGTCTCTGTGTATGATGTTTTAGTTAGAAAAAATGTAAGCATGGTTGGTTATGTGAAGAAAAACGAAGTTGCTTTATAAATGTACTTTTCTGTGTTTTTCTTAAGAAATTCATGTAGGATATAATATAATGTTTCTGTTCATGGAACTTTCTTGATAAATATGAAATGTGAAGTAGAATCTGGGAAAAATGTGAAAATGAGTTTAGCACCCTTTTCCAGTAGGGTTGTAGTTCAATGGGGTTATTTTGGAATAGATTTGTTTATTTTGCGTAGGTTTGTGTATTTATGCCCTAACAATAAATTTTCTACACTAGAATGTTTATGAGTAAAGGAAGCTTGGAAAATTATGAAATATGTTGTTTGACACTTTTTGTGTGAAAAGTTAGTTCAAAGCACTTGTTGAGCAGTATATTTCATCTTTTTGTAGCCATTGTTCTGTGTTTTGTCTCTTGCTGGAATTAAGTCCAGTAGGTGTCAATGTCTTTCTGGAATTTTTGTGGATTTTCTGAGTTCAGAAAAATGCACTTGCAGTTCAACCCTGAGTTTCTTTTGGATTATTAAATAAGAAATAGATGAAATAATGGATTTTGTTTTATGAGATAAATAAGTATTTACCTCAATGTCAAAAGTGGTTCAACAAGTTGGTTTTGTTGGTTTGCAAGAAATGTTACTTTTCATACCACCACATCTCGCACCCCGCTTATTTATTCATTTATTATTCGTTGCATGCAATAGGATCGACAGTCCCGGAGCCCAGTCAGGAGCCGAAAGAAAACATCGAGTAGGAGATCCAGGAGCTGCCAAGAACCGAGGAAGTCGACCCCGTGGCAGACACTAACTTGCCTGAGTGCCCCTCCCACAAGGCCTCGGTCTTCACTCAAGGCAAGCCCCGGAGCATATTAAGCCTCCTATCTTTTGCAATTAAAATTACTTGAGTCCTTTTAAATTGTGATGCATTAGGTTAGGAGTTGATTGAATCCTACTTGCTGTATTACCATTCCTTGATTATTGATTATTACCTGTCTTGTTATCTTGCTACTTATTTATATGTAGAATTGCTTACTCTGCTAAATAAAAGTAGTAGTTAAGGATGTTCCCGTAATACCCCTGGTGGGTATTTACCGGATCACGGTTGGCTATATTTGCTATCGTGGAAAAGAACCTGAGTTGTAGTGAAATGCGGTCAACTGGAAGGCAACACACAAGTTTGGAAACTTGGGGTAGTCCGTCCGTTGGATCGTGTAGGTTTGTATCGATGTTGGCCCTCGTTCATTTTTGAACGCGCCCTTTTACTTAGGGATATGTCGGTGCCGTAATCATCGACCCCAAAGCCGGTTAGACGTTGTTCGGGCCGGTCTCAACCCGTGTCGCACCCTCTATGATGGAAACACGATCTGCCTCGGAATGGCCATCGCATAGTTCCAATTGGGTGGTCTGTGCTGTGAGCCGCGATGATTGCCACCACGAACAAGCATCGAGCGGTTGCCCAATGCATGGACCCGACGGGGAAAGTGTGGGCTGGTATTAAAGGTCTTTCACCAGCTGGTTTGGAATTCGATTCGAGTTGCCGTCTCCCCCGGTTAGTGGGAAACTATGGCGAGCTTCACCACGATGCAACTCCACGTAATGTCTTAAAGGTTCAACTAAAATGTGGATAAGTCAACTGGATATGGTTATATTATTGCTTGTTAGACTCAAGTGTGTGTAATAGTTTAGGTGCGAACCTAGAGTAAGAGATAGGTCAAAAACTGACAGCTCATCAATGTCATTAATACTTCTTATCTTAATTGTGAGCTTTCCGCAACTAAAGATCCCAGCTCCACCAAAAAGGCCTTGCATATCCTTGGTGTCTTTACTTTCAGTTGGACGGGTAAGTCTAGCTGAGTACATTCCCGTATTCAGGGTTTATCCCCTTGTTGCAGATGGCCAGGTCTACTATGGCTATTGTAAGCACTGCCTCTACCCGGTGGAAGGTGATGAGGAGTAGGCCCAGGGCAGGGTCGTCTAGAAGCTTCTCCTTTTCTTTTGCTGATCTGAGACTGCTTGTGGCACATTACTTGAAAAAGGAGGAGTGAGTTGTGTTGAGTTAGACTATCAAAACAATGTTTTATTTGGACCACATGTGTGGTGGTCGTGTTTCAAACTTATTTAAGTTTCCATACTTTTAAATTTGGTATTGTAATAACTCTGTCTTAAATTCGCACTCTGATGTTTTAAATCCGGTTTCATTTATCTGTGATGTATCCTTGTGAATGTAATTCTTGAACAATGCGATCCTATATGTTGTACGATGATAGAAATCCTTCGAGATTTCCGGACTACCGGGGTTATATGGGTTCAAGTATGAGTCGATGTCGGACGGATTTGACTAAGACGGTACTTGAGCTCTTATAATCAGGACGGTTCTGCCACAGAACTGACTGATCATCATGCCCAACTGCGGCTCACTGCATGACACCCAACTCAGGATGGACCGAAGGTATGTGTTTTCCTACTCGGTTTGCATCCTGTCATGCCGACAGTTGGCAATCTCAAGCTCCATCGCCGCGCATCGCTCACATGGAGCGGACAAGGTGCTAACTGAGCTGGCCTTCATGGCTTCAGCAAGCTTGGCACTAACTTCTGCCAACTCAGTTCGCAAGCCTGGACAGGACTTGCATGCACCCAGCAAAGAAGACCTCGCCATCACTTCCTCTAGCTCCTTCTTGAGGAGGAGACACTCCTTGCACTCACCAACCAAGTCTAGCCTACTCTTCAGCTCATCATACACCTCGATCAAAGAGGCATACTTGGTTTGCAAGGTGGCAAAGTTGGTCATGTGCATTGTGCACTCATCACACTCCTCCTCATCGGTCACCTTCACCTCGGCCCTAGCACTCTCAAGCTCCTTAAGCGCTTCTCCTAGCTTAGCCTTGAACTCATTGCGCTCTCTAAAGGCACGCTTGAGCTGCTTGTCTTGACCGAGAACAATGTCGGCCAAGGTGTCGCGCTCACCGGTAAGACGATCAACAAGAGAAGAAGATGATACCTCAGAAGCGTCGTCGTCGTCGTCGTCGATGTTGGCGACCTTGTCCTGGCACTTGCGGTCTTCTTCGTCCAAGGCCATGGTGCAGAAGCCCTTGGAGGAGTTGCCGAAGAAGCAGAGTCCATTGAAGCGTTCTTCAGACTTGTGCTCGGACCCATCATCGCTGGAGTCACCGTCGAAGCTCTTCTCGACATCACTGATGGAGGCGATGAAGGCACGTCGACCAGCGTCGAAAGCCTTCTCCACGTCTTTCCGGCGGTAGCTCCCCTTCTTCTTCTTCCCGGCCTTGTTCTCCTGCTTGGGCTTGCGCCTGGAGTTGCGGTTCCTACCGGGGAAGCTCTTGTCGCGCTTGGGGCAGCTTGCGACGAAGTGATCTGGATCTCCACATCCGTAGCAGCCCTCACGTGCGCCACCACGCCGGCGATTCAAGCGGTTGTTGTGAAACCGCGAGAACCGGGTGATGATGAGAGCGAGCTCGTCATCATCCAACGCCTCCACCTGCTCCTCTGTTACTGAAAGCAAAGAAGACAAAGCAAAGAGAGGTGGTGAAGCGTCAACGGAAAGAATCGATCCACCCTTGCCTGAGACCAAAGCCATGGAATGTGAAGATGGGTTCTTCAGCTTGGCCTGAGTCAAGTGATCGATCTCGGTGGACTTGAACTTGTTGAACAGCTCATCCACGGTGAGGGTGTCATAGCTTGGAGACTCAATGATTGTTGACACCTTCACCTCCCATACCTTCTTATCTAGGGCATATAGAAGCTTGAGTGCCCTCTCATGATCATCATAAGGTAGGTTGGCCCGATTGGCGTGCATCTTGTTCACAATCATTTGGAAACAAGCGAACATGGCGTCAATCATCTCTCCCTCCAACTGAACAAAGTTCTCGTACTCCCGCTTGTAGGTCTCAAAGAGTTTGGTCTTGACCTGGATGGTCCCCTCGTGATAGCTCTGAAGCTTCACCCAGATCTCTCATGTCGTCTCAAGCTCAAAGACACGCTCGAACTCAGGAAGGGAGATGCTGGCCAGGAGAGCATTACGGGCCTTAGAGTTTGCCTCGTGCTGGTCAATCTGGATCTGACCCACACGAGCCGCAAGGACCTCGTACTCAGTATTCTCGCATATCTCCCACACATAAGATCCAATGCTGTTGAGATAAGCACGCATCCGAATCTTCCAATAGGGATAGTTCGTCCCATCGAAATAGGGAGCCTTGCCGTTCCCTCGATCCATGTCGCCCGTAGGATCTGAAATCGATTAAGGTAGAGAAGATCCTTAACCGGCTCTGATACCAATTGAAGGACCGAATTGGCGACCAGAGGAGGGTGAATGGGAGCCTCAACTTTCTTCTCGAGAAATAGATGGCCCTTGTTGACGGCGCTTAAAGCATCATTTCACCATCAACATTTCACCCAAAACCAAGGTAAAACAACATAAAAAGTAGAAGATTTGGTTTATAACTAACCTATTTCCACATGTGCATAGTTTCTTATCTTAATGCAGGAAATGATGGAATTTGGGCCAAACAAGAGCACCAGGAGCAAGGCCAAGCCACTCTAGCCCATTTGGGCCTGAGTAGGGTGGCGGCCGCCACCTATTACTGGCGGCCGCCAGGTCACTCGTGCCAAAAGTGGCCCAAGCCACGTCATCGATCCGTGGGAGTCACCTCAAGCTCAAATCTTGGCCATTGCACATTAAGGCGGTTTGATCCAAGGGCTAAGAAAAGTGTCACCTGGATAGTGGGCTTTGGACACGTGTCTAAACCCTAACCGGCCCTCAAACCGACTTGGGAGAGCAAACGAAGACCGTTGGATGAATGACGGTTGCAACGGACGGCAGTGAGGTGGCGGGCGCCAGGGTTTGGTGGCGGGCGCCACCCCCTAAACCCTAACCGACCCCCTCCTCACTCTGTAAGTACCCCCCTAGCTCCCTAGCACTATAAATAGGCCCCTTGAGCTCTCATTCGGGGAGCCTCACACCATTGCCCACTAGTTGGTTAGAGTAGCACACTTGCTATGATAGAGAGATTAGAGAGAGTGTGAGTGCCTCACTAGAAGAGGAGCTGGAGAGGAGAAGAGTAGAAGTCTGGAGAGCTCCGGAGTTTTCGGAGACCCCTGCTTCTCTCTGCTCTGCGCTTCAACTTTGGTAACTTAGTATCTTATTCTATCTTCCAGTATTTACTTTCAGTACTTGTGTGTTTGTTTCATTGCTTGATATTACTTTCAAGTGCTCTAGTTCTAGTACAGGGCTAGTAGTAGTAGTATATAGATTAAGTGTGGTACTTAGGCTATATATTGCCAGTGAATACGGCTAGGCCCCTGGATAGCTATGGTAGCAAGCAGGTGGTGACAGCCCTATGCGCCTTGAATTCCACCACGTAGTTGGTCTAGTTTAATAGTAGGGCTCGTTGTGCTAGCGTTCAACCTAAATCAGTGGTAAAGGCTAGTACGCCCACAATACACTAGTAAATAACTTAAATCACTAGAAGTCTAATAGAACTAGGATCTACCCCAGTAGATAGTGCCTGTTCCCTTCAACTATCCTAGATATCCTTACCCCCCTAGTTTTCTCAAAATCACTTCGCGTTCCTCGTGGATTCGATACCCCGGAATACTCTGAGGTGAAAAGCTACAACTGACAACCGTGCGCTTGCGGTTTCTTCTGCGTGCCACCCCAGGTGTCAACAGCCCTTGTCCCAGAAAGTCACCCCAAAAGCAAGACACGGGCATGCTAGTTCCATGACCCTAGGTGTAGGGTGGATGCTTCCAAGAAGCACAGAGGGACACTACACAACCCAAGAAGTCCAACGCAAAAGCCAAAAACCAAATCCGAAGTCGAACGAACAAACCGCAGACGAAACATTGAGCTGATCACTGCATCGAACGCTAGCATCGTCCGATGCCTGAGTGGCAGACGCGTCCGATGCAAACAGGACCGTTCTGGAACCTTACTACATAGCTATCAGACGCCGCTATAGTGAAAGCTCAGTGTCTGATGCTAGCGTCCGATGCAGGGCCGGTGCGTCTGATGAAACAGCGAGCGTCTGATGCCCAGCGTCTAATGCTAACTCATAAACACAGAAACTAACACGTGGCAACGGTGCGTCCGATGCTGCTCGGGTCAGCTTCTGATGCCAAGAACACCAGCGTCCGATGCCCTCGAAAACAGTGCAGTTCTTTGGTGATTCAACCCGATCTCCTCTGAATCAAAAGCTCTAAGGCTTAGACTTGGTATGAGGAGTCCCAAGGAGGTTAGTGAGCTACTCCTAGGAGGTCATGGCTCAAACCTAACTCCAAATTGGTGAATCAGAAGAATTCGGGGCAAGGGAGCAGAAACTCGATCGAAACAAAAATTGATCGATCTACTAGCTCGTGAGGTTAGGGATGAATTCCTTCAGTACAAGGATGCGTCTCACGATCTAGAGCAACTCAGTTCAAGCGGAATCAAAAACAAATCCTCAGAGAGGGAGAACGAAGCAAATCTCCGAGAAGGCAAAAACCAAAACGCGAAGAACACAACTCAAAACGCGAATCGATCTCAATTTCCAGCCGAAACTCCTCCACACGAGGAGACAACGAGATTACGGTCTCGTTTCCTCAAAAACCAAATACACAGAGGTATGATTAGCTGTCTATGCGGATCACAGGCAGCGAGGTCTGATTAGAACCTAAGCGAGGGCTAGAGAGAGAGCTCAGGCAATTGTGGTTGCTAGGATTAGGGAGAGAGGAGGGGCGCCTCTCTTATTTATAGCCTAAGACAATAGTCCCCTTCTACCCCTAGATACAAGAGCGAAGCGGCCAACCCTAGGGGTATCCCGGTCCAACTCTGATGAGTTTTGATCCGACGGCCACGCGCCTTCCTCATCCTTAGCTTCGCCTCGACGCAAGCCTCAGGATGCCGCCACGTGCCGTCCTGTCGACCACTGCGCCTTCCTCGTGGATAGTTTCGCCGCCGCGCTAGCCTCTCCACGCCGCCACACGTCGACCGTTCTTTTTGGACCTCCCCCCGGTTTTGAGGCTGAAACCGGGAAACCTGTCCTCCGGCTGAGTTTTGTGGCCCAAACTCAGAAACCCGCAAACCCAGGTTTTGAGGCCCAAACCTAGAAACCGTCCTCGCCGAGTTTTGAGGCCCAAACTCAGAAACCCGCCACCCCGAGTTTTGTGGCACAAACTCGGAAACCGTCGTGGGTAGTTTTTCGAGGCTCAACTACCAAACCCGAGCCATAGACGGGATGTGGTTCACACACCCTGAGTTTCGGCACCGATGCCGATGCATGTCCAGCCTCCACGCTAGACACAGTGCATTCGCCTTCCTTCTCGGCCTCCCGCCAAGTGTCACGACGCCATCACCTTCCTCCCGACTCGGTCGATGCACCGCACATCCCCATGTGCTCTTACTTGCTGATGCCACGTGCCAGCTACCACAGCTGGTCCTCAGGTCTCCCAGTCCGTCAGTCCAAGCCTCACGTCCGTCCTTCACCGCTCCCGGTCCGTCGGCATGACACGTCTCTACTTGACCTTCACCTCACCTTCGACCACTGTCTCTGAGCTCCACACCTGCACATCAACACAGCCAAGAGACATGTTGCCTCTCACCCCTACCGGTGAGCCTGTTGACCGATCGCTCATCACTCAGGAAGGGAACCACAAGGGCACATATCAACCTTGTGTTCGCACACCCTCGCCCTCATCCTCTCTCATCGTGTGCACCACCCCTTCCTTCTATGTGCCGCATGACAATTAAAAGTTTCTACAGCTATAGAAACCCATGTCGACAGCGAGGCCACCCCATCAAATGCCCCATCCTACAACACCTCCACGACCCTCTATAGTCTAACTCCATTGGACCGCCATGGCCCATGCTGCCTCGCTGCACTCCTCGCTGACGCCAGTGGTGCCCGAGCACATGACCATGCTGCCAGACCGCCACATTGTGCCTCCCTGTCGTACCCCACTGCTTCTCCACTCTCCTCAAGGATGTCGGCCATACCCAAGCATAAGACCAGGTGATCGTGCCACTGCCGCAAGCCAAGCGCGCAGGTCTGACATGCCCTTCATTGGTGACGAGCACAAAACGGGTTTGTCCATTCCTTCTATTCCCTTTATGTTGTTGGCGACTGCGCCACCGCTACCACCCACCAAGTGCGCAGGTCTTAAACAATCCCTTCATCGGTGAAGGGCATCAAATAGGTTTGCCCACCCCTTCTATTCCATTTATGTTGTGGGTGATCGTGTCGTCATCGTCGCATGCCAAGTGGGCAGGTCTTCGAAGGGCCCTTCATCGGTGAAGAGCACCAAACAGGCTTGCCCTGTGAAATTGAGCACTCAAAACCCAACTTAAGCTATTTGGCTATTTGTATTCACATCTGATCTAATTACTCTTAAAAAGAATCTTAGATTAAATAACATGTAGATCTATTACATTTACACAGGATCTGAAACTTAGACTAACACATGACCACAAATTAAACATAATGTGGAAAACTAAGTAGATTAGAATATTAGACCTTTGTTTGCAGTCGCCATTAGTGCCTCCGGTGGTGATGCAATTGTTGTAGGTGTAGCAGATGAAGTGAGATCACCGGGCAAGGTTTGGGGAACCCTCTGCTGGTGATGATCTCATGTTGTCAGGTAGCGGCGTCCTTCAGGTCACTAGCAGCACTGGCCTGGACGGAAAACCGACCTTCTTAAACCCTCCAGTGTCTGTTCAATCAGTTGTGTGAGGGATATCACGTAGGGTAGAGGCACCAGAGGTGCCTCCTCTTATTTATAAATATGCTGTGGGCTAGGGGGCCGAACCCTAGAAATCTAAGCGCTGTTGAAAGATCCTTATTTGGTTTTGATAATTGAGTGACAACCTAGGTGAACTAATATGTGTTTAAGTGAAATACACAGGAGATTAGTTCACAAGTGAATGTACAATGAAGGAGCTTATTGTATATGAGACATGACATGGAGTCATGTGGCTAAGATGGAGAAGATCAAGGCAAGACTTGGCTTGATGGACCGGTTGTGAAGGTGAAGGGCAAGTTGGAGGCTTTGAAGTCGTTGGTACCAAGTGTCGGGAGGCTTGAGCAAAGAATTGGTGTCGAAGGACCGAAGCAATGGTGAAGAGCAAGTGAGGTCAAGATCAATGGACCATGGAGGTCATGTGATGATATGAAGTGGATCATATTATTTGATCCAGGTTGGTACATGTGTTGCATCAACATTGGAGGAAATGAGATGGAATGCCAAGGCAAAGGTATATTTGTAGGGCATTTTATTTCACCGGTCTAAGTTGAGTAGAGAAGTGCTTGACCAGGTTTAGGATAGATAGTTGTACTATAAAGAGGAGAAATCTTTTAGTTGCAACAGTTATCTAGTGCCACTAAGTGTGAGTCTCATGTGCATATGCATTACACTTAGTGATATGGTGAGAGTAACCCTAAAAATTTTTTGTGAAAATGCTAACTTAAGTGCCCAATTTATTATGGAATACCTTGGCAAAGTTAGCACTTAAAAAGGGTGAAATTAGAAAAGGAAAGAGAGTTGTGAAGTGCGGCTGCAATAATTTCTCATTGAGTGAGCTAAAAATGTTGAGCAAGGTTGCTCTATTTGTAGCCAATAATTACGGGCAATTCTCTCCTCCCTACCGAGAAATTCTTGTTGAGCAATAGTGCGTGAGATGCATGTGTGTGGTCTGTTCTGATTTGGACACTGGTTCGTTCTAGCCATAGAGAGAGAGTGTGTGTGTGTGTGTGCGGCGTGAGGGAAAATTGTGCTCAACCAGCAATTCTCCTCTCCCTCACAAGAATTTCTCATTGGTGAATAGTGCATGACATGCATGTGTTTTCAGTGAGAGAAGGAGGCTCAACCGACAATTCTTTGCATCCCTCACAAGAATTTCTTGTTCAACTGCCAACGGTCATTTGAACTCAACCGACAATTCCTCTCCACCCTCACGAGAATTTCTCGTTCAGCTCAAATCCAGGCGCCCAACGGTCATGTGCGTGACCAGAGGGTATTTGGGAGTGTGCAGCTCTCTTCTTCTGCAGTTCTTACCCCTTTGGCTCATTTGTTGAGTGGGGAACATTTCTAGGGTCCTTCCTCTTCTCTCTCCCCCCTATGATTTGAGCTAAAGTTTCTAGGAGAGATTGAGTGCCCTATGTGGGTGATGTTGAGAGATTGAAGATCCACTGCTTCCCCTTCCTCTCCCTCTCATGCTTGGTGCTAATTTGAGTGAGGGATTGAGAGCCTAGTGTGTGTGCATTTAAGGATTGCATTTGGTGGCACTAGGAATTTTTTGTGATTTGGGGATTTCTTATTACTCTTGGTGATTGCTATCACCTAGATGGCTTGGTGGATTGTGGTCTCCGTTGTGAAGCCCACATGGAGATTGTGTCTGGCTCCGGAGAAGGATTTGTGAGGGGTGTTGTGCTCACCCCGCATGAGACGTGAAGAGCAGCTCTAGTTGAGTGAAATGTGAAGAGCGTCAAGTGGTTCGACCGGGTCAAGTGCTAGAGATTGTGGTAAGCACTCCTTGTGGGAGAGTGTGACTAGTGTAGTCACCACTAGCAAGAGGACCGGCGACAACCTTGAGCTTGTCTCAATGGGGACTAGCTTGGTGGCAACCAAGTGAACCTCGCGATAAAATCACCGTGTCAACCTTGTTCATCCCGTTGGTTTGCATTCCCTTTACACAAGCTTGTATTCACTTTCATATATTTTATGCTCGTGTAGTTGCTCTTGTAATTATTTAGCTTGTGTAGCTTGCTAGTTACCTTCCTTGCTTGTGTAGCATAGAAGTAGCTCTCTTTTATGACTAATTGGCTTGAGTAGCCTTGTTAGTCACATTTCTTAGTTTGTGTAGCTAAGTTATTTGAGCTCTCTAATTTGGCTTGTGTAGCCTTGTTATTGAGCATTACTAGTGAGCTTAGGTTTGTGTGACCTTGCACGCTAGATTGATTAGGTGAGCTCTAGCTAGCCCGACACCTTTGTTGCTTGATTAGGATCTTTTTAAGGTGATAGAGAACTTAGGTAGAGGGTTGTAGTCTTGGCTAGACCGATAGTTTTAATTCCGCATTTGTTTCGGTTAGTCGGTGCAATTAATTTTAGAAAGGACTATTCACCCCCCTCTAGTCCGCCATCTCGACCCTACACGTGGTATCAGAGCCGTGGTCTCTCATTTGTGGTCTTCACCGACCCAAGAGCTAGGATGGCGACTTATGGGCTAGATGTTGAGTGTCCACACATTTTTTATGGCGCAATTTTGCACGGTGAAAAAATTGGAATATATGCAATTTTAAGTTTATTTTCCCTCAAATGTGGTGGATGGTAGATGTAGGCTTCTCTCATGTGTTGGATGAAAATAATCTAACTCAAGCACAAGAGAAATGCCTAGATCTTGACATCCAAGCTACTAACATCATCTATAGATCTTTGCATGATGATATCTTCAGAGAGATCATGGACATGAAGTCCTCCCGTGAGATCTGGAAACATCTCAATGGCAAGTATGGGACTGTCGCTCATGATGGTGATGATGATGATGATAAGCCGAAGAAGGAGACATATGAGGATGTTGAGCATGACCACAACTTGGTGATTGTGGAAGATTGCTCCACCTCATGGTTAAGTGATGATGATGATTAGTTTACTATAAGTCCACTTGACAAAGTTGATGATGATGGTTCATGCTTAGGCCGTAATTGTGATGCCACTACAAGCTCATCCACTACATCACATTATATTGCTTCATGTCACATATGGTGACACTAAGGTATCTAATGGTAATGTGATTAATCTTGATTCATATGAGGAGCTTTTATATAGATTTGGTGGCATGATCAAAGCTTTAGAAAATAAGATGGCTAAAACAAAGAAATTGGAAAATGAAAACTCATTTCTAAAGAACACATGTGAACAACAAAACATCTACTCTATGTTACTACTTGTTCACATGAGGAGCTAAAATTAGCTCATGAGGAAATTAGTGTTGCTCATGATAACTTGGTACAAGACCATGCTTTGCTCACTAAGAAGTTTTCTAATTTAGAAACTAAAACTAGTGAGAGCTCATCATTTGGGTCAAATGATCAATCACATATTTGTGCTAACCCATGTGATGTAGAGAAGAAGCATATATCCACCTCTTGTGATGATTTATTATCTATGCTGTTGACACCTGGGGTGGCACGCAGAAGAAACTACAAGCGCACGGCTGTCAGTTGTAGCTTTTCACCTCAGAGTATTCCGGGGTATCGAATCCACGAGGAACGCGAAGTGATTTTGAGAAAACTAGGGGGGAAGGATATCTAGGATAGATGAAGGGAACGGGCACTATCTACTGGGGTAGATCCTAGTCCTATTAGACTTCTAGTGATTTAAGTTCTTTACTAGTGTATTGTGGGCGTACTAGCCTTTACCACTGACTTAGGTTGAACGCTAGCATAACGAGCCCTACTGTTAAACTAGACCAACTACGTGGTGGAATTCAAGGCGCACAGGGCTGTCACCACTTGCTTGCTACCATAGCTATACGGGGGCCTAGCCGTATTCACTGGCAATATATAGCCTAAGTACCACACTTAATCTATATACTACTACTACTACTAGCCCTGTACTAGAACTAGAGCACTTGAAACTAATATCAAGCAATGAAACAAACACACAAGTACTGAAAGTAAATACTTGAAGATAAAATAAGATACTAAGTTACCAAAGTTGAAGCGCAGAGCAGAGTGAAGTAGAGGTCTCCGACAACTCCGGAACTCTCCAGACTTCTACTCTTCTCCTCTCCAGCTCCTCTTCTAGTGTGGCACTCACACTCTCTCTAATCTCTCCATCATAGCAAGTGTGCTACTCTAACCAACTAGTGGGCAATGGTGTGAGGCTCCCCGAATGAGAGCTCAAGGGGCCTATTTATAGTGCTAGGGAGCTAGGGGGGTACTTACAGAGTGAGGAGGGGGTCGGTTAGGGTTTAGGGGGTGGCGCCCGCCACCAAACCCTGGCGCCCGCCACCTCACTGTCGTCCGTTGCAACCGCCATTCATCCAACGGTCTTCATTTGCTCTCCCAAGTCGGTTTGAGGGCCGGTTAGGGTTTAGACACGTGTCCAAAGCCCACTATCCAGGTGACACTCTTCTTAGCCCTTGGATCAAACCGCCTTAATGTGCAATGGCCAAGATTTGAGCTTGAGATGACTCCCACGGATCGATGACGTGGCTTGGGCCACTTTTGGCACGAGTGACCCGGCGGCCGCCAGTAATAGGTGGCGGCCGCCACCTTGCTCAGGCCCAAATGGGCCAGAGTGGCTTGGCCTTGCTCCTGGTACTCTTGTTTGGCCCAAATTCCATTATTTCCTGCATTAAGATAAGAAACTATGCACATGTGGAAATAGGTTAGTTATAAACCAAATCTTCTACTTTTTATGTTGTTTTACCTTGGTTTTGGGTGAAATGTTGATGGTGAAATGATGCTTTAAGCACCATCAACAAGCTCCCCCACACTAACCTCTTGCTCGTCCCGAGCAAGCATGGACTTTTAAGGAAAGAAACAATTTTATTGAACTAAGCATTCACACAAGATGTTCAACTACCTATACTCATGTTAGTAACCTTTCCAAGTGGCTAATAAATCATACCTATGGCGGTTGAGAGATAGAATAGCTTGCAAGCAAGAGAAACACACTTTCCTCTTTTACATACCTTGGGGTTTCAGGATATTTTCAAAATGAAAATCATGGTTCATTGAATCTCTCTTTAACTCTCAAGGCACTCATGGTGTGTATCCTCACTTTATGGCAAAAGAAAATGCCAGAGTCTATCCTATGGTTTATGTGGAGTTTATAGGGAAAGGAAGGAATGTAAGGCACTTCTATCTCTGTTTTATTGCTAAGTCAAGTTTAGGATCATGGGAGAGTATAGTCATGCACTAGCCAAGGTATAGGGTGGACTAACTCAACTCCTTTGTTCTTTTTGAAACTCTTCTCTTACCAAGGATCATGGCTATATGCATCTCTCTCTCTCTCTCTTTTGAATACTTGGACACTTGTCCCTTTTTTAGAGCTTTTGCTCTTCTCTTTTTTTTTGAATACTTGGACACTTGTCCTTTTTAGAGCATTTGCTCTTCTTTTTTTTTAGATACTATATAGCCATGTCCTTTGAAGGAATGAGAAAATTTATACAATTCTTTTAGAACAAAATTTTGGAGGAGGACTACATGAGTATACTCTCAGTGTGAGAGTTCTCTCAAAAAGGCATGGTTTGCCTTGGCTTTTAGAGCATGACTAAACTCTTCTACCTAGATCAACTATTCTTGACAAAGCTCAAAGATTGATTTAGAAGACTTTATGTGTTGTTCTCCTATACTCTAATATTTTGGCTCTGGTAGGTGAATAGGAAAGAAAGATCATGAACCATGGTAATTTTGGTTTTCAAAATAAAAACTCTCAGGGTTTTAGCAGAGTACTAATGCAATTTCAATTACTACTTCTATATCTTATCAAACAACAACCTAGGTTGACTTCCCTATCAAAATGAGTAGGCTACTACACATGAATAAAAGGTAGAATAACATGTCGTGTAAACACTCAATTCAAAAGAAATTGTCTCAGCATTTTTTTTATTTCCTAGCTGTATTTTTAGTTCAAACCGAGACATCCAGTGATCCAAATTGTACAGAATTTAAAACATAGGTTTAGGGGTTCACCGGGAGTATTTCGGTGCAGAGTGGCCTGGCGGCCGCTAGTAATAAGTGGCGGCCGCCATGGGCTTTGGCCCATGCGGCTTGCAAACAGCGTGGTAGTTACCTTGCTAAGTTCAGGTTACAGCTTTGAACATTTTGTCACATTTTAGAGAGGTGTTTAGAGAGGGGAATTCCCCCACACTAGAAGTTTTGGTACTTTTTATTTTTAAAATGAGTAAACTTGATGAAGGGAAAAATAATATGGGTGTCTTTTTATTCATTAAATAAAAATTTCCTAAACAAAAGTTCTAAATTGAAAATTAAACAATCTAAAATTTCAATCAAGCAAAACTAAACTTAAACTAAACCAAACTAAAAATCTAACTAGACACCCTAAATCTAATCTAATCTAGTGAAGGAGCCTCGTAGAGATCCTCGAAGCCCGTCTCTTTGAACATACGCTTGATCTTCGAGGTGCAGCCCTTGCGGAGGATGGTGAACCGATCCTCCATATCCATTCGCCAGAGGGCTATCTCTGCGACTTGATCCTCCAAGGCGCTTTTCTCCTTGCGCAGCTTTTTCACCTCGGCGGCGAGTTTTTCGAGGGTTAACCCCTCCTCACCACCGCTGTGCTCCATCTCGCCGGGGACTCCTACCGGCGATGGGTTGAGACGGCGGCGCATAGATGGCTCGGAGAGCGACCCATTGGAGTCATGAGTGCTCGCCTCACGCTCACGCAACCTCTTCTCATAATGCCCATCGGGCATTCTCACGCCATACACCTCCAGTTTAGCCCTCTTAGGATTGGGGCTGTAGCTCCGGGTGCGGCTATCTGAGCCAAAGCTGACCCGGGATTTTGCCCTTGATGGAGTGGGCGTTTCATCACCCCTGGCCTTGACGGCCGGAGACTTCCTCGGGGTGATCTCCCCTGTGGTCGGCCTTGTGGGCATCCTCAATTTCTTCTCGGGCGCCCGCCACTGGAGTGGTGGTTGGTGCCTTCCCTGCGCCCTCCGGTGGTGTCCCCTTGACATAAGTGTCGTCTGGCAGCACCATTGCTAAAGGAGGCACGTCAAGTACCTCCATGTCGTCGTCGATCAAAGATCGGATGATGGCTTGTGTGGAGGACGAGATGGATCCTTGAGGGTTATAGGATTCGGATTTCCGTGGAGACGACATGGTTTTGGAGGAGGCTTGGCTAGGCTTCGTGAATAGATGGAGGGAGAAGAAAGAGTTCTTCTTTTAAGAAGGGGGAGAAGTGGAGGGATAAGCCTTAGATGAACTAACACGTCCTCATCTCCTCCTCCTTTCACTCTCCCGAGCTCGGGATCAGCTGCCACGTGGAGAGGGGCTTCTAAACCACCACCTAGCGCGGCGGGCGCCAGGGTTTGGTGGCGGCCGCCAGTTGGGAGTGGCGGCCGCCACTCCTCCTTCGCCGGGCATCGAGCGGGAGAAGGTAAGCCTCCTAAATTTCAAAGTTCCGAGGTCGAAATGGCTTGGTTGGGCCTAAAGAGGCCTTTCTCGGGGTTTTGGATGGACTAGGTGCATGAAATGGACAAGGGGTAAATTGGGTCCATCCATTAATTGTCATGGGCTTGAGCTACTTCAAAGTTAATTATATCAATTTCGTTTAGCTCATTTTTATCAAAGTCATAGAATATTTTTAATCTTTGTCCATTGACTTTGAAGATTTGCCCATCGTCACTTTCTAATGTGACGGCTCCATGGGAACAGGTTGCAACAACCTTGAAGGGTCCTTCCCATTTGCTTCGAAGTTTACCATGTCCGAAAAGTCAAACACGGGAGTTAAAGAGTAAAACTTTATCTCCTACTTCGAACTCTTTCTTTTTGATTCGTTTATCGTGCCATCTCTTAGTCTTCTCTTTATAGAGCTTGGCACTATGATAGGCTTTCTCTCGCCATTCTTCTAGTTTGGAAATTTGCATCTTCCTATTTTGGCTGGCTTGGTCAAGGTCCATGTTCCATTTCTTAATGGCCCAATGAACTTTGAACTCAAGCTCAACAGGAAGATGACAAGTTTTTCCATAAACTAGTTGGTATGGGGACATTCCAATCGGGGTCTTATAGGCGGTCCGATAGGCCCACAGAGCTTCAGGTAACTTATGTTTCCATCCCTTTCCCATTTCTTCTACCGTCTTTTGCAAGATATTCTTTATTTGTTTATTGGACGTTTCGGCCTGTCCACTTGTTTGGGGGTGGTATGCAGTGGCTATATTATGTTGGATTCCTTGACTAGCTAAGAAATGTCGGAAGCTCTTATCTATGAAGTGAGGGCCTCCGTCACTAATGACTAGTCTAGGAACTCCAAAACGAGGAAAGATGTTTTCTATGAACATTTTCTTCGAATGTTTAGCATCTGCTGCTCGACAGGGTATGGCTTCTACCCATTTCGAGACATAATCCACCGCCACAAGAATGTACTCAGCGTCATAGGATTTAGGAAAAGGGCCCATGAAGTCTATACCCCAAACATCGAACAACTCAACTTGGAGATTGTTCACGAGAAGCATAGCATCTCGGGCATTAATGTTTCCATGCTTTTGGCAACGAGGACAACGTCTCACATAATTCTTTGTGTCCTCGTACATTGATGGCCAATAAAAACCACTTTGCCACATTTTAGCATGTGTCCGGAAAGCTCCATAGTGTCCTCCATATTCGGCGGAGTGACATCTATCTATGATTTTTGTTGCTTCTTCTATGGGGACACATTTTCTCAAGAGTCCATCTGCACAAACCTTATAGAGATATGGTTCATCCCATAGGTGCATTCTGCTTTGATATAGCAGTTTCTTTTTATTCTCCCCCGATGGAACATAGCCGGCGACTATAAAATTCACGATGTTTGCATACCAAGGGTTGGTATATGTGACTTTTAAAAGGGTATCATCGCGAAGAAAGTCATTTATTGGGAGATTGTCTGAATTATTGACTTGTAGTCTAGACAAGTGATCAGCTACTGAATTCTCTACTCCTTTCTTGTCTCTTATTTCCAGGTCAAATTCTTGAAGGAGTAAGATCCAGCGGATCAACCTTGGCTTAGCATCTTTCTTAGTGAAGAGATATTTTAGAGCAGAGTGATCGGTATAAACAATCACCTTAGCTCCCACTAAGTAAGATCTAAACTTGTCTATGGCAAAGACTACAGCCAAAAGTTCCTTTTCTATGGTTGCATAGTTTAGCTGGGGGCCAGTCAAGGTCTTACTAGCATAAGATATAGCATAATGCTTCTTATCTTTAGTTTGACCAAGGACGGCCCCCACAGCATAATCACTAGCATCACACATGATTTCGAATGGCACATTCCAATCTGGGGGTTGGATGATTGGTGCCGAAGTTAGAGCCTTTTTCAAAATATTGAAAGCTTGTAGACAATCCTCGTCAAATTTGAACGGGACGTCTTTTGCTAACAGGCTCGTTAAGGGTCTAGCGACTTGTGAGAAATCCTTAATAAACCTTCTATAAAAGTTGGCATGGCCCAAGAAGCTTCAGATTTCTCTCACATTAGTGGGTGGTGGCAATTGTTCAATTATATTGATTTTGGCTTTATCCACTTCTATCCCACGTTCTGAAATTCGATGGCCCAGGACAATTCCTTCCCGCACCATGAAGTGACACTTTTCCCAGTTAAGAACTAGGTCCTTCTCTTCACAGCGTTGGAGGACTTTGTCTAAATTGGTTAGGCAATCGTCAAAGGTTTTCCCATAGACCGAAAAGTCATCCATGAATACCTCCATGATTTGTTCAATCATGTCGGAAAAGATGGACATCATACACCGTTGGAAAGATGTCGGCGCATTGCAAAGTCTAAAGGACATGCGTCTATAGGCATAAGTTCCATACGGGCATGTGAAAGTGGTCTTACTTTGATTATCTGGATGGATTGGGATTTGGTGATAACCAGAATATCCATCCAGGAAGCAAAAAAAGGAATGGTTTGCCAGTCTCTCTAGCATCTCATCTATAAAAGGAAGCGGGAAATGATCTTTCTTTGTGGCTTTATTCAGCTTCCTATAGTCTATACACATCCTCCATCCAGTGACAATGCGTTGAGGGATTAACTCATTTTTCTCATTCTTAACAACTGTCATGCCTCCTTTCTTTGGAACTACTTGCACAGGACTTACCCATTCACTATAAGGGACTGGATAAATAATTCCCGCGTGCAAGAGTTTCAGAACCTCCTTTTTCACGACTTCACGCATAGCGTTATTAAGTCGTCTTTGTGGCTCTCTTGAAGAGGGTATCTCAGGATCGAGAGGGATACGATGGGTGCAGAGATTTGGACTAATTCCCCTCAAATCTTGAAGTGAATAGCCAAAGACAGATTGGTGTTTTTCTAAGACAAGGGTCAACCTACGGACTTCTTCTTCAGATAGCTTGCTGCTAATGATTACGGGAGTCTCGGGGTCTTTGTTTAGAAAAATGTATCTCAAGCCTTCAGGCAGAGGTTTTAGCTCTATGGAAGGTCGAGATGGCTTTTCCGATTCATTTAAGCGAAATGGCTCATCTGTCTCGGCTTCTTCTTCGACAAAGAACTCAGAATCTTCTTCAAAATCAGGCTGAGCCAACTCATAAAGAGTAGAGGTTCTAGCTTGATTGAGAAGATCTGGTTCTGGTGGTTGTTCGGCAATAGAATTTAATGCACGAACGAAAGGTACTGAGTACTCTTTTCCACTGATTTGAGCATTAAAGTGCTCTTGACATGGTCCTTGCAAGGCAAGTATGGACCACGGTTGTCCTAAGAAGACGTCAAAAAGGACTACATCGAAAATGTAGAAATCTAAGACCATGTCTGCTCCATCTACTTGGATGGGGACCATCTTTAGGATTCCTTCACTTTCCAAGATGTCACCATTTGGGTCTCTTAAACACCGTTTAGTTGGATGTCGTTGAAGGTCGAGGAATGTTCTCGATACGTAATTACTAGCAAGAACATTAATTCCCACGATAGGGTCGTAAAGGGCAAATGCCCTTTCTCCCCTAATTCGACAATCTATTACGCTAGGTACTTTATCTATGCGAGGAATGTTTTCTGATACTTCGGCTTCCATTGTCCATTCATGACTCATGACAGCTGAAAGTTCCAAATCGGTTATAGATTCCATCAGGGGACTCAGGAAGTGGTTTGTCGGATGGGAGAGCTTGAACGGAGTAGTTCATAGCATTTCCGTAATCCTCAAACACATCATCCTCTATCTTGCCCAAAAATTCCGGAAGAATTTCTCTCCCAGATGTGGACGGAATAGGTTCTGCTAAGTCCAGCGAGCTAGACTCGGGCTCTTCTTGTTGTTCTACGGTCAAAACTTGGGTTTCTACGACTTCTTCCTCAGGGATTTCATCGAAAACTCCAGTATAAGGAGTGTTCTCGAGAATTCTATCAAGAACCTCCTTTCCACCTCGTGGAGAAAGATGAAGAAATGCTCCACCTGACGAATGATCAAGGTGAAGAGCGCTCTCTTTCTCTAGACCGACATAAAAATGTTGAAGGACCACTGGATCGGGTATGGCTAAATCGGGTCCTGAATTGATTAAACCAATAAAACGGTCCCAAGCCTCCCCTAATGTCTCCTTATCATTTTGTCTAAAGGTCAACACTTCTACTCGTAGTCGTACCACTCGGTGGACAAGGAAATACGTCAAGATAAACTTGGTTCGTAAAGTTCCACAGTCTCCTCTGGCACTTCCCACGGTTCGAGCATGCCATGTTTTAGCTGCTCCGTCAAAGTGAACGGAAACAGCTTCCATTTGACAGTGTCAGGTGAAATGCCCGAAATGTTCAAGCATGCACAGACTTGCTCAAACTCACGTAGATGTATGTAGGGATTTTCTGATCCCGTAAACATGCTCTCCTGAACTTTGTTAATAAAGTCAGGGCGCAATTCGTAACTATCGGCATATATAGGTTGTGATGATAAATGTGGCTCTAATCGCGAACTCTTAGGAGCTGTGAATTGTAAGATAGGTTGATTCTCCATGCGGAGAGGGTAAAGATGATCCTAACTCTAGTCTCAAAAATCAGCTACCGTTCCCCGGCAACGGTGCCAGAAAAGCTTGTTGACACCTGGGGTGGCACGCAGAAGAAACCGCAAGCGCACGACTGTCAGTTGTAGCTTTTCACCTCAGAGTATTCCGGGGTATCGAATCCACGAGGAACGCGAAGTGATTTTGAGAAAACTAGGGGGGAAGGATATCTAGGATAGATGAAGGGAACGGGCACTATCTACTGGGGTAGATCCTAGTTCTATTAGACTTCTAGTGATTTAAGTTCTTTACTAGTGTATTGTGGGCGTACTAGCCTTTACCACTGACTTAGGTTGAACGCTAGCACAACGAGCCCTACTATTAAACTAGACCAACTACGTGGTGGAATTCAAGGCGCACAGGGCTGTCACCACCTGCTTGCTACCACAGCTATACGGGGGCCTAGCCGTATTCACTGGCAATATATAGCCTAAGTACCACACTTAATCTATATACTACTACTACTAGCCCTGTACTAGAACTAGAGCACTTGAAACTAATATCAAGCAATGAAACAAACACACAAGTACTGAAAGTAAATACTTGAAGATAAAATAAGATACTAAGTTACCAAAGTTGAAGCGCAGAGCAGAGTGAAGCAGAGGTCTCCGACAACTCCGGAACTCTCCAGACTTCTACTCTTCTCCTCTCCAACTCCTCTTCTAGTGAGGCACTCACACTCTCTCTAATCTCTCTATCATAGCAAGTGTGCTACTCTAACCAACTAGTGGGGAATGGTGTGAGGCTCCCCGAATGAGAGCTCAAGGGGCCTATTTATAGTGCTAGGGAGCTAGGGGGGGTACTTATAGAGTGAGGAGGGGGTCGGTTAGGGTTTAGGGGGTGGCGCCCGCCACCTCACTGCCGTCCGTTGCAACCGCCATTCATCCAACGGTCTTCATTTGCTCTCCCAAGTCGGTTTGAGGGCTGGTTAGGGTTTAGACACGTGTCCAAAGCCCACTATCCAGGTGACACTCTTCTTAGCCCTTGGATCAAACCGCCTTAATGTGCAATGGCCAAGATTTGAGCTTGAGATGACTCGCACGGATCGATGACGTGGCTTGGGCAACTTTTGGCATGAGTGACCTGGCGGTCGCCAGTAATAGGTGGCGGCCGCCACCTTGCTCAGGCCCAAATGGGCCAGAGTGGCTTGGCCTTGCTCCTGGTACTCTTGTTTGGCCCAAATTCCATTATTTCCTGCATTAAGATAAGAAACTATGCACATGTGGAAATAGGTTAGTTATAAACCAAATCTTCTACTTTTTATGTTGTTTTACCTTGGTTTTGGGTGAAATGTTGATGGTGAAATGATGCTTTAAGCACCGTCAACATATGCCATGTTCTTCACATATAGATGCTTGTTCTACTTCTATGTCTTGTGACACTACCTTTTGAAGTTGAACAACGAGCTCAAAAGTGAAGTGAAGAATTTGAGCAACAAGTTAGAGAGGTGTTACAACTCAAAAGTCACCATCGAGCATATGTTGAACAACCAAAGAACCTATGGTGACAAGAGTGGCATTGGCTTCAACAAGAGCAATGTCAAAGGCAAGAGATGGGGCAAGAGAAGACGTGAAAGAGAGATGAAGAAGCAAGAACAAGAGAAGTTATCTCACTTCATGTGCTACAAATGTCATTGGTGAAGCAACAAGAAGAGCCTCAACCAAAGTCACAAGTTGAGCAAGAGAGGCTCAAGCATGTCAAGTGCTTCAAGTGCCGCACTAAAGGTCATTTCACCTCTATGTGCTCAACCAAGAAATTGGTGAAGCAACAAGAAGAGCCTCAACCAAAGCCACAAGTTAAGCAAAAGAAGCCCCAAGATCAAATCAAGATCAACCATGATGGTGGTGACTTGATGAAGAAGAGGAAAACAAGAAGGGGTGGAAGAACACGAGCAAGGCATCTAACTCATATCCAAGATGCTAAGAAGATGATGAGCAAGAATCAAGATGAGGAAGATTTAGCTCACATCAAGTGCTACAAGTGTGAAGATATGGGACACTTTGCCTCAAAGTGTCCTACCAAGATTGAGAAGAAGGCTCGAGCAACTCGTGAGAGGCAAGACAATGAGAAGCAACATATGAGCAAGGAAGAGAAGGCTCAATCAAAGGGAGTTTGCTACTCATGCCAAGAAAGGGGACACATGGCTAATTCATGTACCTAGGTAAAACTTCTAAGTCTATTTCAATTAATAATCATAATGTGCTTAGAAAGGATGACAATGGTACCTCATTGGTTGCTATTGAAAAACATCCTGCTATTCATACTAAGGTAATACCTAAGTATGTTGCTCCTAACTTGAGAGGCCAGACTCAAATTAGTTTGGGTACCATCAAACCATGGATGAATGTGTGTAGGTACCATGGCATTGGAGGCTTGACTTAATTGAATTCATCTTGTTCATCATGTGATTGAATCAAGTAAAGAAGCTTAGTACTATTCAAATCCAATGCCAAGCCAAATTGACTGAAGTCTAAATGCTACAACATACAAGTATCATATTCAAGTTGTGGTGATTTTATTGAAATATTTGAAAGTCGTCTGTAGATGTGGGAGCACGAGCCAACATCGTCCTTTCGTGAAGCGACGAGGCTCCCGTCTGTAGGTTTTGATAGGGGGCTTTGTGAAAAAAGATGGCAAAATAGCCATTTTCATCCCTAAACTATTGCCTAAGGCTCAGTTTGGTTCCTAAACTTTCAAATTGTCCATCTTAGTCCTTAAACAATGGATTTGCAGCTCAATCTCGTCCATCTCCCTTCGTATCTCGCCATGCGACGAACACTACATGTGAAATGTCGCTCCTACCCCTGATCCTTTCTTTACCTATTGGTTTGGCTCACGATATTTCCCTCTCCTTTTGGTCCTTAAATAGATTTGTGATGTGCTAATATATAACATGTTCTAGATCATTAAAGTTCACGTCTCAATTAATACATTAAATTTTATTTTTCATATATGTAATACCCCCTCTGTATCACAAATAGAAGACGTTTAGGACAGCGACACGGTCTCCAAATCATAACTTTGACTATTTATTTCTTTAAAAATATTTATTGTAAAGTGGTATATATATACTTTTATGAAAATACTTTTCAAGATAAATTTATTTATATGATTTTTACATTTTTAAACTCAATAATTTAAAAGTTCTTCATGATTTATATTCTCAATGTTTGACCGAAACCTTTTCCAAAACGTCTTCTATATTTTAATATCTGAATAAACTGTTATAGGTGTTGTATACATAGTACGCACACATCAAGCATTTGTTATTATCCTGAATCATAAAACGTACTCCCTCTGTCCCTGAATAAATTGATTCCTAGAATCCGTGTCGGTTAAATTTTTTAAAGTTTGACCAATTTTATAGAAAAGAGTAAAAATATTTATGATCTAAAATAAACATATTATGAAAATATATTCTATGATGTATCTAATGATACTAATTTGATATCATGAATCTTAACGTATTATTTAAAAAATCGATCAAAGTTTAAAAAGTTTGACTTAGGACAACTCTAAAAATCTATTTATTCAGGGACAGATGAAGTATTGAAAGAAAGATTGCACGATCAACGAGGAAGAGCCACGCTATCAGAGACCGCTTGTCTCTACCGTGCATAAGGGGATTTGAAGATATTTTCTTTTTCCTTTTCCTTTTTCTAGGCTAATTAATTAATATTTTAAAAATAAAAATCAGCGTATCAGATTTACTTGAGATATTAACTTATAGTCGTATCGTAGTAAATAAAAGGGTACGGAGTACATAGCATTACTTGGTGCAACTTAAAACATTGCTTCACCAGCGTTGGAGAGGGAGAGGGAAACATTGTGAGCCTATAGCACGTACTCCCTCCATCCCAAATTATAAGATATTCCAAGAATCTTGGAGAGTCAAAGTTTTTCAACTTTGACCAAATTTATATAATAAGATAATAATATTTATGATATCAACTAAGTGCAATTAGATTCTCCATTAGTTATATTTCCATAATATGTATATTTGATGGTATAAATCTTTATATTTTTCTCTATAATTTTGGTCAAAATTGAAAAACTTTGACTCTCCAAGATTCTTGGAACGTCTTATAATTTGGAATGGAGTGAGTAAATAAGAGAGCGAGGAGCAGGAGCGATATTTCACATATAGAGCTCTCTGTAGGCCAAGTGGATGAGATTGAGCTGTAAAATTATTCTTTAACGACCAAAGTGGATCAAACTGAGCCTCACACAATAGCTTATGCACAAAAATAACTATTTTGCAAAAAAAAAAAAACACATATACGGCGTGAGAAGAGCGGTTGTACGTGCCCTAAAATCCCAAACCTCCGATCCCCATTACTTCCTCGACTCCGACACAAATCCTCCGAACCGGCCACCGCGGAGAATGGGGCGGCGCCGCCGGTTCGCGCAGCTGGACGACGACGACGACGAAGAGGACGTGCCCATCAAGTTCAAGCCCTCGGGTGCCGCCTCCTCCTCGGGCACGAACCCCAGAAAGCCCCAGCCGCAGTCGCAGCAGCGTCGCCGAGTCGCCGCTGACGAGGACGAGGACGAGGAGGAAGTGGAACTCGAGGAGGAGGAGGACGACGAGAAGGACCTCGAGGCGATGCGACGGGCCGAGGAGGAGGAGCGCCGCGAGCAGGAGGCGGAGACGAAGACCCGCCGCCGCCGGGGACGGCCCAAGCGCCGCCGCGACCCGGAGAGCGAGGAGGAGGAGCCCGAGGAGATGGAGCCGCAGGAGGAGGAGCCCCGCGAGGAGGAGAATACGGAGGCGGTGCCCGTAGCTGTAGGGGACCCAGTCAAGATCACCGGCAAGGGGAAGAAGCAGAAGAAGCACTACGCTTCTTTCGAGTATGAGGGCAACACCTTCGAGCTGGTAAGCCTCCTCCGTTTCTCGCTTCCCGATTTCTGCTCTATTTGGATTTTGGGCGTTTTGGGAGGCGCAGATTGTTTTCTTTCCGGTGGGTGATTGCTGTGGCCTGTGGGGCTCAATTGTGCAGGAGGACCCCGTGCTGCTCACGCCTGAGGACAGCACTGAGAAGCCCTATGTCGCCATCCTCAAGGTGTGTGATCGTATCAGGACCAAATGTTGCCGAATAGATTGTTTTTCTGTTTAGTTTCACGAAATTTTACTGAGATTACTTGATTCATTTGTGGACTCTCATAAATTTCGAACTTGATGGGTTGGTAGCTATTGATGCTTGTGTGATAGTTTGAGTAACCAGAGTCTTTATACCAGTATAAGATAGACATGTTCTTTTACTATGAAATATGAGATCATGCTAGGTTTTGGCTGCAGTATTTTCATACTGTCATTGTGCTTAGACTGTAATTCACCTATATTTGCATCCATCTGTTTTGTTCTGTGACCTCACTATTTTTTGCATAAATTCTTTCTTAAATGTATTCATCCCTTTTTTAACTTATATTATATTGTTCCCTGCATTTCGTTGCTACAACTAAATTAGAAGTGTTACTCTTGAATTGTTGGAAACTGGACATCATAGTTAACTCATTTCATGAACATTGATTAAGTGCTTGCTGCTAGGCGTCATTGTTGATTTGGGGTTTTATTGCCATGGGTGCAACTGCAAATGGACAACCCTTATGTCAAGCAGTTTAATGTCAGCCTTACCGTATCTTCTGTGGCTGGATCAGTAGAATTGCTACCTGTTCTTGCTAGTGCTGATGACAAAGTATCTTATCATTGTACAGCTGGAACATATCTTCTAATATAGTGGTCCTTATTTTACAATACACCTATGTGCTACAGCTTCTTGTGGTATTTGATATTTCCAACTTTCATTTTCTGTATCATAGTTTCTTTTTAATTATCTTCAAACAGGATATAACAGAAACTGAGGGGAGCCTATATGTAACTGGGCAATGGTTTTATAGACCAGAAGAGGCTGACAAAAAGGAGGGTGGATGCTGGGTAGCACAAGATACACGAGAGCTATTTTACAGTTTTCATATTGATGATGTGCCTGCAGAATCAGTTATGCACAAATGTGTGGTCCATTTCATTCCTCAGCACAAGCAGGTTCCCAGTCGAAAGCAGCACCCTGGATTTATTGTCCAGAAGGTCTATGATGCAGTTGAGAAGAAACTGTGGAACCTAACAGACAAGGACTATGAGGATAACAAGCAACAAGAGATAGATCTCCTTGTTAAGAAAACAATAGACCGTATTGGGCAGCTTCCTGATCTCGAACATGAAGAGACACCTCTTGAGAACAATCATTCGTCAAATAAACGAGGCCTCCGTAAGAAACCTGTTAACCCTATAGATGTAACAAGAGAACCTCCAGTAGGCAAATCCGAGCAGTTTACAAAAGCAGAGACACCTGGAAGTGATAAGCTAAGGAATTATGATATCCTTGTTAGGTATAAAGTGCTTACTGGCTATACTAATCGTGATAAGTGGCTTGATAAATTGGTAGAAAGTATTCCGCTTGCATCAAAGGAGAATGCTGGAACCTCTGCTTATACTGACTTTACAGCCAAAAGTTCAATCAATGGTTCACCTGCAAAGGATGTTGGTTCTGCTGTAAGTTGCTTGTTCATTATGATTTGAATGTGTTAACTTTAAACTCCTACGTATCATACCATACCTAGCCATGTTGTCAGTGTTTTTTATATATAAGCTCTGCTTCAGTTGGGTTATTCTGGATTACTGGAATGACGATGTCACAAAATATAGAAATATAGAAATTGTTTGATTATGATCCCTTAGAGCTTTGTGTTCACAAATTGTATTATTCTTTCAAATGCACCTGTTTTAAGAGCACAGATTACTGAATTTTCATTCAATGAAATGAGAGCTCTCATGGTTTGAGTTGCGGATAAATTTCTACACAGTGTGCATTTGCAATGTCATGTTTTTTGCTTGTGTTACTTCCATTTCCATCCTTTTTACATATAGGTGGATACATCATACATCTATAATACATTGTTAAACATCCTTCAGTTCCTTTAAATAATGATGAATAAGTCTCATGTTTAATTGTTCTTTTTCTATTGGCTGTTTCTCTTGTTTTACTGTTTGACAATTTGCTTCCCTCATTCCATGTGTTCTATTGATCCTTTATTTCCCTTGGTTTATTATAATAATGGTTTCTATCTTTTTAATCAGGAACAGGAACATGAAAAATCATATGGACTTGATGTTGTTGTTGAGATAATGGTTGCATTAGAAAGATCTGCATATGAAGCTCTTGGAACAGATTTTGGAAAATATAACCAGAAACTGCGACAGCTACTGTTCAACATCAAGGTATAATTTTTCTTTTATCAACTACTTGTTTGGGCATTACAAGTTTTGGGGTTTACTATTTGAATATTTTGATCATGTCCTGCTTAATAACTTAAGATACTTGGCTGTTATGACCACATAAACTTTTGTAGTTGATAGTTTATTGCTTCAAGAGCATGTCTGTCTGAGAACCATGTAGCTACTCAAGCATGCATTCAACATGTGTCAAAATAGGTTCTTATTTTCTGACCAGGTTTTGTGTCATGAAAACACAATATTGCATTGAGATTGGTCATTATATCTGGCTAACCTAAAACGCTAGTTCAGAAGTGGCCTATTTGAGGTTTTACTTTTCTGCATCCAGAGCTTGTGATTACTTTTCTGCATCCAGAGCTTGTGATCATGTCCTACTCAAGCATGCATTCAACATGTGTCAAAATAGGTTCTTATTTTCTGACCAGGTTTTGTGTCATGAAAACACAATATTGCATTCAGATTGGTCATTATATCTGGCTAACCTAAAACGCTAGTTCAGAAGTGGCCTATTTGAGGTTTTACTTTTCTGCATCCAGAGCTTGTGATTACTGCAAGTTATCGACAAGCAACCTCATCTGTATAGTTATGTTGGCTTCCTTCAAGTCGATTCTGTTTTTTCTTGTGGTCCATAACTTGGAGTACTAGAACAATTTGTTTCCAAAATCTGTACTACCATAAATAGCTTTTACTTTGATCCTGTAGTTACCAAACCTTGGTCGTTAACTCGTTACAATGATCCAATCACTGTTTGCTCTCTCCACAGGAATACTCCCTTTGGTAAAAAATGTAAGGTGTTTTCGTTTTGTCCTAAGTGAAATTTCTCTAATTCGGCCAAATTTATATGAAAGTATATCAACAATCTACAGTACCAAATAAATGCACTATTGAAGCATATTTTATGGTGGATTTAATTGAGACTAATTTGATTTTGGTGAGCTCAGTTGGTCAAGGGTGTGGATGAATGCCCAGACCATCCAGGTTCAAGTCCTCATCGAGGCGAATTGCTGTGCCTATTTTCTAAATATGAAAGCGAATAGGTCTCAGGAAAATTGATTGATAGATTGAATTGAAGGATCAAGACAATCAACGGTGATCCTTGACTAATCATCTATCAACAAACACTAAGACAGCCCAGCCGAATAGGCTTGGGCGTCAGGCCCATGACTAGCCCATAGAGGCCAGGGCACCTATTCTAACAAAATAAAATGCCACATAGTTCCTCCTAGGTTGGTCTTTTTTTTTTTACTTAGGAAAAAACTAAAACACTTAAGTACTTAACATTTTGGAACACTGGGATAAAGTTAGAACTTGCACATCTAAGTTGTGTTCCACTTGAACATAGTTGGAATTTCTAAAGCATACTCATCTTTACCTACCCCTAGGTAAAAGTACAACAACTCGTAGGTAAGGTACAAATACAATGGACTGATGATGTTCTGCATTATTGCCGTATTGCCACTTGATAAAATGAAAACACTTTGGTATGTCTACCTTCTCCTGTAAGATGCATCAGCTCCACATGTTCACCAAAGTACTGTAGAAAAATAATTGTTTGAACTGTAATAAGTTTATCTTCCTAGATATAATTATGTGAATAGTCTTTTTCCATAGTCAACTCTTCATGGAATGGAATGAATCCAGATAGTCTTTCATTATGCTTCTGTATGTTTATATTATAATTTGAATGTTTGACCTACCATGGTTATTTTGGATATACAGAATACCCCTAAACTTCGCAGGAGGCTGATGGACAAGGAGCTTGATCCTCCAGTTCTTTTAACCATGTCCCCTGATGAATTAAAGGTCTAATTCTCATTTCAAATATTTTGCATTTTGGTTACTGTATAAGATCCAGATATCCTATCTTCTTTACCTTGTTGACAAAAATCGATTTCATTCTTGTGGTAATTGCCTTGTACTGTACTCTAGTTATTTATATTGATATGACAGCCATTGTACTGCCAAAGTTGATATGACAAATTAGCATACTATATGGCAACTTGGGCAGCTGCTATTGCAGCATGAAACTGCATCGTATGGCAGCACTATAAAATCTTACTGAGGCCAAGTTTTTTTTTACTGTATATGTTTGGAAATTTGGTTTTTATCGGTGAAGTGCCATACACGATATGTTTCCATATTCCTTTGGTTCTCATTTGAGTAGGGAGTGTTTGGCCTTCAAAGGCTTGTACCAATAGTTTTTTGGTTTTTATTGGAGTACAAGGTGCATAGTTCTTTTTCGAAGAGATTGATGATATGTGGTTGAGCATACTGACTGTCAGTTGTGCAAATTACTTGGTGGCTCATCTGTGGTTACTTGTTTGGTGTGGGGTGTATGGGGGTTCTGGTAAATATCTAAATTCTTCTTCTTGTTAATGTAATTATACACAGTTCTCCTGTGTATTGAGGGGAGAATAAAATTAAGACTATTAGCACTGTTGTACTATTTCTATCCAGTCATGTTGAACTTGCAAGTACATCTTATTTGACAGTAATGCATTGAGTTTACTAAAGTATTGGTAGTGTAGGTTTACTATAGGGCCTCTTCTATTATCAGAAAATGGTTTTATATTTTCTTGAATTTCTTAACATTTTTGCAGACTGTAGGTTACACTATATCATGAAACCACTGCCACTATGTGTTTAATATTTACAACCTTTCAGGCTGGCTTGACTTCAGCAGAGAAAACATGTGAACCAGAACAATCAAGGAAATTGCAGGTATGGTACATATATGCTTTAAGATCAGTAACCAGCAAAAAGAACAAAGATAAATATTCATTACAATAACTGAATCTTCACATAGTTATTTATGCTATGATTCTCTAATTTTGTGTTCTGTTTTAATTAGATGACTGATAAAAGATGTGAAAGATGCAGTGAAAAGAAAATTGGCATATCAGATATTATCCGTGCAGGTCATGGAGACCGCTATCAGGTTCGTAAATGTTTGATGTTTTGTGGTCATTTTGTATACTATTTTTCTGATAAAAGATGGATTGAGTTTGGAGGAAAAATAACAAATGGTAGTGCTTATGTTGCAGTTGAGGGAATACAAAATTGTCAGTTTTTTCTTTATCATGTACTGCAAAAAATTAAGTCACTTAACCCCAGGATCAAGTATACTGTCCTGTAGTCCTGGGAGTCAGACTAAGGCCCTATTTGGTTTGGCTCTGGCACCGGCTTCTCTGGCTCCACGGGCAGACCAAGTGGAGCCTCATCAAACGTTCTCGTGTGGAGGAGCGCTTCTGGCCCCAAAGCACGGAGCTGGATCTGTTTTTGCGTACGGACCTGAAAACTGGCTAATTTTGTAGTGCTCCGGCTCTGGCTGCAGAGCACGCATGGAGGAGCCACACCAAACAGGCCCTAAATAAGACTTGTTGCATTCAGTATTAGCTGTTAGAACCAGCAATGACCTAGTCAAAAATAAGGAACTCAAATGCCTTTGACTTGGATCTTAAGGTTAGAATGGCATGGTACTGCTTGATCCTTGATACATAGTGAATGTTGGTAGATGTCTTAACAAAATGGATCTTAGATTCATTCTATTGCTAATTGTGTTTTATGTCTATGGGACTACACTAGTGAGGAAATAACAGGTTCTTATCTCTGAATCCATGCTACTGCACCACCCCAAGGGTGTAAAACTTAGGTGTACTAGTTCTGTCTGCAAACTTTTGATTGGATGTTCAGTGTGCTAAGATATTTCAACATCGATACTTTGGTAGTGCTTAAACGTTTGCCTGATGCACTGTTGAACTTAGTTAACTGTTTGCTTGATGTTCTGTTGAACTTACACTGCTTGAAAATAGCACAATTGATTTAGAATGATGGATTTTATGTAGTGAACGGTTCTAAAGTATCTGTTGACATGTGGAATTGTTATAACCTTCAAATTATGATTTCATGCACCAGTTGCCTAACATATATTTTTTTGTTTCAGTTGGAATGTACTTCCTGTGGCTTCTCATGCTTTTCGTCCAGAGATGCCATCACAACACTGACAGAGGATGCCCCAAGCACTGCTGGGAATGTGGGTCTTGGCAACAGCAAAGTTTGAGGTCGTTGAGAAGAAGCTCACGAGCCCACGGGACCAATCTGGGAAGCCTTCTTCTGATGCCCTCCAGAAGAGCACTGCAGCTTACATGCCAAATATGGAGAGGCAGAAGTCGTTTTTTAAGCCCAAGCTGGATGAATCCTCCCCTGCACCAAACCAGGGGTAGAGTTTTATGCTTTGGAAGGAAGCTCAGGATTCCGAGATACAGACTTGTACATAGAGTTGTAATGTTTCCGTTTTCTTGACATGACACTAACTCGTACTAGTTGAAGTTTTCAGTAGATATCTTCCCTTCGGTAGTTTGTTTTGCAGTGCCTCTGATACTGTCGGCTGTCATGCATAGCCAGTTACCTCTTTTGTTCTATTTTTCGCTTATTGTAGCAATCACCAATTGACATGAGGACATAGGTTTGTGGCGATCGCCAGATTGATTTTGTTTTCTATGTGCTATGGTTTTTGTCTTGCAAGGATCATTTTGCAGTTTTGTTGGGCGACATCATGACCAAATGTTGAGGATTTTAAACAAATTCTCCGTGCCAACTGGAAAGGCATATGAGTTTTGAGTTCTATGTGTTTCAGTCTGAAAGACCAACTTAAACAAAATCTCCGTGCCAACTGGAAAGGCATCTACGTTGAGTTCCTGTGTTTCAGTCTGGAAGAGCAGCGTAAGGAACTAACGTTGGAGGAGATCGAGATGATTATGGATGGAATCAATCTACCAAATGCCAGTCACAAACAACAGGAGGTTTAACGAGTCAACAACGCTGGAATGGTTGGCATGGTATACTGTCACACCCATGGTATACTGTCACACCGGAAGCTAGGGCTGAAATCAGATCTGATACTACTACTTTCATTGTCTTTTATAAGGCTTTGACTCAATATGTTACGGTCTTTTAAATTACACTTAGACTATTTATTTATTTATAAATTTATGGTAATCAGATACGGATAGTACATTTTAATTACAAATCTAACCGTATCAAGCTTATACTTTATAATAATTAAAAATTATTACATAAATTATTGATTAAAGATTTTAATGTTTGACTCTTTGATATATGTGTGTACCTTATAAAGAGAATGGAGGGAGTAAAGGACATTAGCTATTAGGAATACTGAATATAGATAGTGGATTCGGAGTTGCATGCGGATAGTGTTAGATGACCTACCTATACACATTTAGAAATCTATATACATTTAGAAATCAGAATGAGTATTCAGATTAGATTCAGGTATGATATGAATATTTATTGTCTGGATTCATATAAGGATTGTAATTATCCATTTAATATTTTAACCCTTTCAGAACAGCGCTGCATCTCGTTTTCCTTGAACAACCCCTCGATTGCATGCCATAGAGTGAAGGCGTCGTGGTGATCGCGGCGGATGATGTCGAAGATGTCCTTCGAGACGGTGGTGTGGATCAAGTTGACGACCCAAACATCTACCATGCGCCACTCGCCATTGCGTTCATCGTCCGGGATAGTGGAATGGACATGGTCCTCGAGGCTAAACATGACGAGGTGAGTTGAACAAAAGGCGCCACTGGCCATAGTTGCCTTCGTCCATGTCAAGGATGACAGGGACATGGTGGCGGATGGAGATGCCTTGGATTTGGGAGATGGATGCTGAGACGTCAGAGATGCCGTCTTCGGAGGAGGAATCAGAGTGGTTGGAGGAAGGCGCCATGGGAGCAGAAGATGTGGCGAAGGGATTCTGGAAGAGAACCTTGGACGATGATACCATGTAGAATACAATGCTCAATTGGATGATTTATTAATCATTGGTGGAGCATGACACACTGATCTGGCTTGACCCGAACCCTGCAACCTTAGCACCACGTCTCCTCCAGTTATCAACTATGTCACAAGCCGGTTAACCTTGCCAATAAGGCTAATCCCTACTGTGAATCGAAGAACACAAGCAAGAACATGATAAAAGGCAACTCAAGTGAAGTGACAATTGCAGATGTATGATTAAGATCTTGAATGTGGGGTTTCATAAACTGATAATGGCGACTATTCAATGACAGATTGGTCTAAAGCAAAACCCTCAAACCCTAACATGGACGACGGCTACTAATTATATAGCCTAAGGGACATCTAAGGACCCCCTACTCACGTCCCTAAGGTGTCCCAACACGTCATAAGGCCCAAATGGCCCAAAAGTAGCTGACGCAGCGTCTTGATAGATTCTAGACGTTAACTTGTTTCCACGATCCCTGTTGACTTCGATAGAATTTGGATCTCAAACCAAAACGATTGGTTAGCTTATCAAATTATCTTTCCATCCATATGTGGTTCATTGAAAACGACGTCTGTATGCGACTTGGGCGAGCGTTTTACCGCTGGCTACTTCTAGATTTCGAGATCGACTCGAACTTGAAACAATTTGGGCCTCCAACTTAGCTTGGACGACATTGCTACCCTCCTAAGGTGGTGGCCAAGGAGGAGGATACCTTTGAGCATCCTTGGGCTGTCCTCCACACGTTTAGGGCGTGCTCCCACTTGAGCCAGGGTCCCAAGGTTGCATGACAAGCCCAACACGACGTCGTAGCACCCAGTAGAGATAGTAGCAGATTATCGTGATGATTTGAAGACTTTGCCGACGTGATATCGATGTGGGACTAGAACTATTTGAATGCTTATCCATCAAGTGCTTATTGATCTTAATCAGAATCTGGATGGATGAGTTATGACATTTCACTGTGAAGCACTATCGGGCTACCAACGAACCGAATGTTGGACTTTGATAAATTTGCACTTTGAGACATGTTTATACCTACAAACAAATAATGGTATGTACATGTGGAACCAAGTAAATTATATGGAAAACCACTATGTAAATCTAGGAACGAGCTCACCTTACAACGACAATATTCTAAGATTGGCAAGACCACCTATAGCGGCGACAAATCACATCAAGAGTACTAGACACCAAGCAAGAAGATATGAAAGAGTTTGAGATGAAAGATAATAAATAATGATATGTTTTTGATGATACTCTTTCTGTTCTTGAATAAATAGATTCCTAGAGTTGTTTTTAATCTTGACTGATTTTTTTTAAAAAAAAGACGTCAAGATTTATGGTATCAAATAGTATCATTAGATATATTATGGAATATATTTTCACAATATATTTATTTTATGTCATAGATGTTCTTAGGCACGAATTCATGAATCAATTTATTCAGGAGCAGAGGAAATAGAATAAATAGAATTCAATTGGTCATGATATTCTGAAAAAAGTCAACAATACATGTCGTATTTTTGGTTGAAGCTTTTCGTCCATAGAGCTGGGTCGCCTCGTTCCTTCTAGGTAATTAATCTTCATGTCGTATTTTGGTTGGAGCTTTTCGTCCATAGAGCTGGGTCGCCTCGTTTCTTCTAGGTAATTAATCTTGCGTGGAGACTTAGATCATTTAATATTCTAGATATGTATCCAAATATTTGATATGATGAGTAAAAAGTTTTTAGAATGAAAACTAAACAAGTCTATATTTTGGTTGCCAATCCTAACACAGAAGTATTTAATATTTTATGTATGTATTCAAACATTTGATATAATGAGTGAAAAGTTTTCAGGCTGGAAGCTAAACAAGTCCATATTCGACGCAGAAGATCCTACCTTCACGATTTTTGGTGTACTGCTGCTAGTTAAGGCTTTTGTTTGACGCCAAGGACAGAAGCGACAAGCATTCACATGTTGACTCGAATACAAATTGCCAACAGTTACACAGCTGACTCGAATACAAATTGCCAACAGTTACACAGCTGCACTTAGCCTGAATTCAGACATCATCTAATGGCCACAAAAACATACCAGACCAGTTTTGACCAATTTAGCAGGACAAAATTGGAACAGTCTACACAACCAACAAATCCATTTTGGAATTCAGACACCAAAAATAATACTTGTCCACAAACGTTCTGGTAGTAATAGAGTTTGAACACGTTCGACTCCGGTAAATGCATTAACCGTTCGTTCATAGAGGTGAGTGAGTATACGGTGTACGTGAACGTAGAGTGTCTGTGTCTCAACTATGTAATTTTGTAAAAAGAAAAAGAGACTAGACGGAGCCATGCTTCAGAGTTCAGATGGCATGGCAGAAAGGGCAGAGTGGTCTTGCTTCACTATTGCATGGAGCTTCACGCCAACTCACATGCTCCCAGATATGTAGGCTGCGAGCCTCTCAACCGGCCTTCGGCTGTCCACTTTAACTTCTCCATGGCACCTTATCTTAATCCGTGCCAGGTGCTCAACCGCGATCCATGCAAAGCTAAGTCTTGCTGGCATGTCCTCACAGTCAGGTTTGAGCATTTCCCTTGACTTTTGGACCCATTTGGGGTGGTAGGTTACCTGGTACCAAGCGGAGGCCTTCATCTCATACAACCTATTTTTCTCATCATCAGAGATCTCAGTTTGATCTGTCACTGTGCTTTCGAAAATGCCCCTGAACTCCTTGTGGAGAGCAGAGTATGCATTCTTCAACCTCTCCTTTATGTCCCCCTGCTTTCTGCTGCTGTATTTGGGAAGCGACCATATCTGCTCTGTAACAAGCTCTGCTTCAGTGCGCACGCCATATTGGTTGAGCAGTGCGTTCAGTTGTGTTTCATATGAGCACTTGCACTGCCAAGCACTCGAGAGAAAATCAGTTGCACCAGGAACTTCCATATCTGCATCATAAGGCAAATCGTTTAAGGTACAAGTTTCTTCCGGAACCAAATCACCATTGGAGGCTTCTTGGATTGACCGATAAAGCCTTCCAAGGATCTTCTCTGATTTATAGGAGATGGCATCCTCCTTTCCCATGAAGTCAGGATATAATTTTGGTCGAAGGGATGGTGGCATTGACACAATTTTGCCTGTCTTGGGGAAGTCCACAGCAGTTGCTGCTAGTTCTGCCAACTGAATGCACTTCTCATCCATTGCTCCATACTCGCTCATATCAGCGTGAACAACATGAGCATTGCTTATTGGACCCAGTTTCTCATTTACCATGTTCTTCAAGAAGAAATCAACAATATCCTGATAACATTACAAGATCTTATTAATAAAAGTGTATTGAAAAAGGTAATATTTATCACAAACCAAGGACAAAGCAATTTGAAGAAACCATGTGAAATGATCATAATTTTGTATATTAGCAATATGATCAGATGGATTGGATAAAAAGTGCAAATGTTAAGTCTCAAAAGCCAAGAGAGTGCCAGTTGATGATGAACTGAAAAGTATTTATGCCTTATATGTACTAATGTTCAGGAGTTCTTGACTTTAATTCCAACCTATAGAAACACCTTAGGCCTTGTTTGAAGTATTTTTGTTGTTTTATTAGAAAAAGACCATGGTTTTGTGAAATATTTTGGTTTTGACAAACTATAAGGTGTTTGGATGCAACGCGCTTTGTATTTTTGAAAAACATGGTATTACTAAAAATAGTCCTTTTGGAGTTCTAGAAACTCCACTATAGACCTCTTTTTTCTAAACCATGGTTTTGCACATCTCTTGTTGTAAAACAAAAGTTTTTTGATACTACAGTTTCTCAAAACTACAGCATCCATACAGGTCCTTATCTGTTGGCAACTACAAGACCAAATGAAACAAAAGTGTTATTGATCTACAACTACAAGACCAGACATTTGATAAGTAAAATCTATGATAGTACTCTACTACTCTATAGCTATAGCTATAGTTCTCCAAAAATTAAATCAAAACTATATTGAAATCCAGCTGTGCATATTAGACTTCCTAGCTTACTACCTTCAGAATGATCAAGCCTTTAACCTATATACTTATACCTAATACACACAAAACACTAGGCATGCAAAGTTTTATTTTCTCTGGGTCAACCCAAAGTTAATTTAATTGAACTAATTAAGATCTCAAAGAAAAGGATATGTGATAGAAATGAAGTAACAACGTGATCCACTACTACCAATTGGTGCCACCGCTTGCATCCGTATAAAACACCCTCCAGTCAGAAACAAGTGATTTTGCAACCAAAACTCTTTTAACTTTGACTAATAATGCCGTTGTGGATGTAGATTGTCCAGAAACAAGTGGTTTTGCAACCAAAACTCTTTTAACTTTGACCAATAATGCAGTTGTGGATGTAGATTGTCAAATGAAAAATTAGAAACATATATTAATTGAGCAAATGACATTAACACAGTTTGTGCAGATTATACATGTATTCTGTGCAGAGCACATTAACTTCAGCAATTGTTATAGTAAAATTACATTATATGGGATTTTGCATGATTCATATTAAGATACTAGAATAAGTAAAAAGCATCATAAAATTATTGTACAATGATCTATTGCCAGTACAAGAGATAGTAAGTCCATGAAAGTTGATATATAAAAAGAGATAGTAATTTTCAGGGTTGTTACTAAAGAAATGTAATCAGAGCTATCCTCATCTGTTATTCAAATACTCACTCCAGTCTGGTTTCTAAGGTGCATATGGTGAAATCGCAATACCAAGGATCAATGGGATGTTTGTGACATCGTATTAATCTAGCACTCTGTTTATTAGATCATTTTTTGTAGCATGCATGCGATTGCAGCACAACAACCGCCTCAGTATTAACCAAGTGTAGCTACCGATTTTTTTTATTGGATCAGTATTAATCATGCCAGAAGAAAAAGGAAAAAATCTCCATGCAATGCAACTGCCTGTTCAGTTCTGTCTATGAGTTAAATCCTGTCTCAATATACGAGTGACGCCTAATATTACGGACTTTCTCTAAAACACAAGGAGCTTTAGAAACCGGACTGGAGGGAGTAGAAGACAATATAATCATATAGAGACATAGTTTAAAAGTCTAGGATTTGACGTGTCAAATATAAACAGGCATGGAATTAGTACGATGAAAAAAAATCCCTGATTCCGAGTCAATCCTATGACACAATTTTCATTTTAGTTCATACTCAACTTCGATATTAGCTACAACAGAGATTGCTCAGTAAGAACACTAACATGTCAAGCAGAAATTAGTAATGGGAGGGCATCGAAACATTGAACTAATATTTGAGGCAATGCATCCATATATTGAACTTTTAAGGGAAGAAATGCCTAAATGCCAACAATAGTTGAGCTTACATGTGGGGATACTGCACGTGGTAGTTGTTTTGCTTCAGCTGGGGAGTAGTCCATAGGGTTCCAACTCTTTTTGCCAGGTGGTATAAGGTTTTCATCCCATGTCACAAAGTAGAGATCCCCATCAAGATCACTCCCAGATGCTTCATTGGCATGTGGCCTCTCACCTTTCTTGGGGAAGACCAAGCAATCAACAAGGTGATGCAGTTCAGGCACATCAACAGCTTCAAGGATCCGGACATCCCCTGGATGAAGGCATGGATTCTTTGCCATTACGATAGTACCCACAATGGTCTCTGCATTTTTGTTTGCTGAGGAAAATCTTGGCCCATGCTTTACCAGACAATTATTGAGTGATGGAGATGTCGCCCGGATAAAGCACTGTCCTTGCTCAAGGATCCCAAGTTCATCAAGGCAGCCCATCAACCACCTCCCCTTGGGCACAAAAATCCTTGTTTTCTCCAAAAGACCTAGTAACTGTGAGGACCTTATTGCTAACAGCATTGCTTTCAGGTGTGGCTCAGTTCCAGGTGAAATGCCAGCACTCAACATCAGCGCTGCAGTGTTTCCTTGCTCAGCACAAGAGGTGGTTACAATGTCAAAAGCAACATCAGTGTCCGACAAAATATTGTTGAGATTAGATAACATGGTTTCCTGCATTTGAGAAAAGATAGAATCCGGGACATTCAAGGAGGACAGTAATGTAATAATCTGACGATTTAAGAATCCTGGTTGAAACTTTGTCCATGAGACCACCTCTAACACGGTATGGTTAGACTCAAACTTGTGCATGCTCGGCCTCAGGGAAAGTCGTATCCCATCATTTTCACCTTCCCAGACAGCTATAACACCCTTGAAACCTGCATACCTAATCTGGTAAGCAGATGGGGGATTGTCTGTCAATCGCAGCTTCTGAGCAACTTCAAGTGCAAGGTCGCATGTAATCTTGCCAATTCCATCAGAGAAAATGTACCCGTTGCGTTCAACTTCCTCGAGACACTCATTGACCTCATGCGGCTGCATCACCACTGTAGCATATGTAGATGAGAAGCACTGCCCCATCCGAGCAGCATGCTTTGCTACATTCTTACTTGTAAACCGCCCCATCCATTTCCTAATGGTTTCCACTGTTCTCATTCTGTCCTCTGCAAAGAACCAAGCTGACCTGTCCCTCAGCTGGTTTGATGAGAATGCAAGGAACGAGTACTTCCTGCCACACATGTGGAATCCCTCAGTCAAAAATGTTTTAATACGCTTGTACACTGTTGTCTTGTGCAGGAACGAGTTTGACATCAAATCTTTGACAATTTGCGCAGCAGAGAAATTTAGCACATTGCTGTTTAGCAGCTGCATACCCTCATCCATAAAAGTAACCCTCAGAAACCGGTCTGAGACTTCACAATAATGCCGGATGACACGATTAGAGCGCTCCACTTCTGGTGGCAGGCAATAAGCCTTGGTGGGTGTGACTACCAGCCTTCTCACCTCTGAATTGTCATCCCCAATCTTGTTGCGAAGAAGTTTGGGGTTCCTGGCAACCCTATCCTGCAGATTCTTCAGCCTCCCACATGCATCAAAAACTGGAAATTTGTCCCCCCAAAATTCCCTCAAGGCAGCCACATTCACATCATCCTCCTTCCTCTGGAGCAAACCGAAGAATTCAGGCGTGAGGTGGTGTTGATTTATTACTCCCTTGTGCACCAGAGCATTCACGAGGAACAACACCGGAAACTTGAGACCCTCGGCGTGCTGCACGCAGAAGAACAGGTCCTGCATTCGCTCCCCAAACTCAGGCTCATCACGCACGGTGAGCCCCCTCCTGGCCCCCCACCCACCACCGCATTCAACGATCGGCACCCTCCTATCCCTCATGTACGCCAGCGCGTGTTCCATCTTTGGCCAGAACCGCGGCGAGAATGTGATTCTATACGCGCCGCACCGCCCAATCGCGCCACTGGGAGTGATGTCCGTGGTGCGTATCCACGGGTCATCGTCGTCGAGCAGGTCGAACGGCACGGACTCGTGGATGTCGTCATCCGCCGTGCGGTAATAAACCAGCGGTGCCGCCGACAGCCGGATCAGCAGCGAGCAGTCGAGCCGGAACACCCTGACTTCGGCGACGTCGCGGACGGGGAACTCGAGCTTGACGTCGCAACGCATGACCACAGACTCGCGGAACTCCCGGACTTTGAATGCTGTGTCGCGGGCGAAGATGAGGCGGCAAGAGCCGTCGAACGGATCGACGGAGAACTCGAGCCCAGAGGCCGGGCCGCGCCAGGCGGCGAGGAAGGCGTCCTTGGCCGGGAGATCCCCGACCTCGAGGCGCGAGCCAGGGAAGCGGAATGGCGAGACACTGCGGCGGCGGGAGGCCCGAAGGGAGCTATCCTGCGCGGAGGCGGCGCGCAGGGGTTTCCCGGAGAGGATGAGCTCGGACCGCCCCGCCGCGTCGGCGGCGGCGCGCGCGCCCTCCGGGCGCGCAAAGTGGACGAAGGCGTGCGGAGGCACGCGATCGTACTGTGGCGTCTGCGCGGCGGCGGAGGTGACGGTGGGGAGAAGGAAGTCGGGATAGGCGTCCGGCGGGGTCCAGGAGGTCTTGACGCGGCAGCGCCAGACCAAGCCCGCCTTCAACTCGAGAAAGTCGGCGAGATCGAGCGCCTTGACGGTGGCGTCAAATCCGCCCAGGCTAACCTGCGTGGTCACCAGGTCGCCCGCGCGCGGCGCCGGTGAGGGGGCTGCCGCGCCCCGCAGCGATCCCATGGTGTGGCGGTTGCCGCGGCGCGGCTCCGTTGGGTGGATGCCGGAGGAGAGAGAGCAATTGGTCCTTTTGGGAGGGGGGTTTTGTGGGGTTGATTTGGTTTTAATTAATGGAATCGGAAAGGGTTTAAATTTTTTAACCATAGGGATGGGTGCAGTGCAATGCGAAGTGTGTGTTCGTTTGGTTGGTCGGTCAATGGCCTCCTCTCTTTTTCTTCATTCATTTATCGTTTTTCACTGAAGAAAGTAAAGTACTCCGTATGCTCCAGCAAAAAGAGGAGAAGTTTGATTGTATTGAGGGTACTTATAATGCAGAAATCATAAATAGTTTCTACATTTTAGGATAATGTGCGAAGAAACTATGAGGGTATTTGGTTCCACTCCACTAAACTTTAGTCACTAAACTTTAATAATTTTTAGTGGGACCAAACACCCCCTCATAAACTAAAAAGGACTAAAATTTAGTGACTAAAGTTTAGTGGGGTGTAACCAAACACCCCCCTATCTTCTACCATGTATCTTTTTTTATGAGTAAAGTCCATCACCGGTCCCTAAACTTGTGTCGTTGTGTCATCCCGGTCCCTAAACTCACAAATCGACCGTTTAGATCCTCAAACTTGTTCGGTTGTGTCATCCCGGTCCATAAACTTATAAATCACTCGTTTAGGTCCTCAAACTTAGTCAGTTGTGTCATCCTAGTCCCTAAACTTTATTTTGAGTCTCATTTAGATCTAAACATGACAATGTAATAATTTTATATTAATAAATAATTCATAACTTTTTCATATAAACTCGAATGAAGACAAAGTTTATATCAAAATTGTAGCCCTCGTTGTGATCTACAACTTTGTAGTTGAAATATTTTTGATTTAAAACTGTTTAGGGTCCCAAACTATTGTTGTATGTTTATAGATTTTGAAATATAAAATTTAAAATTAATTTTTTGGATACTAAATGACTTTAAATAAAAAACTTTATCTACAACGTTGTAGATTGCATTGAGAACTATAACTTTTGTATAGATCATGTCAATATTCAAGATTGTTTGACAATTTTAAATTTTAAATTTCAAAATCTATAATCATACAACAATATTTTGGGACCCTAAATAGTTTTAAATCAATAACTTTTCAACTATAAAGTTGTAGATCACATCGAGGACTACAATTTTGATATAAAATTTGTCTTCATTCAAGTTTATATGAAGAAGTTATGAATTATTTTATTTGTTAATATAAAGTTATTAAATTGCCATGTTTAGATCTAGATGAGACTCAAAACAAAATTTAGGGACCAGGATGATACAACTGACTAAGTTTGAGGACCTAAACGGGTGATTTCTAAGTTTAGGGACCTGAGTGACACAATCGAACAAGTTTGAGGACCTAAACGGTCGATTTACGAGTTTAGGGACCGGAATGACACAACCATACAAGTTTTGGGACCGATGATGGACTTTACTCTTTTTTTTATCTTTAGATCTATCCAATCATCCATTCCTCTTCACTCTGGATCCTTTGCTTCTGTTTTCTCTCTCTCCACCGCACGGCGCACAGCTTGTGCACTTGTATGCTGTAGAACTCGTCCTCCTAAAGAATGTTCAACTCTCCACAGCACAGCTTCCGCACTTTCAAGCAAGTAGCCAAGCACACAAGCATCGATCCTGTCATGCACCATGGCCGCATGCAATCTATGGCTGGCTCCTCGGACATGAGGCAACGAAGATGCGAACTCGTCCAAGCGAACCGGGGTGAGACAAGCGCGTGGGCGGTGGTGCAGGTGGCCGCGCTGTCTGCAAGTAAGGTGCCGGCGGAGCGAATGACATGCGGTGGCGCTGGACGGCTGCGCTGGAGGTCTCCAGGTTCGGCTCCCTTCCATGCTCGTCTCAACCACACCATGTGTGAGCACTCTCTGGGCGACAATTTTGCGGATACATGGGTGTATGCCGAGTCTCGAGTGATGAGTGATTGTCAACGGGTTTGATCGCATGTTCTTTGTCTTGTGTTGTGCAGGTGTCGAGCACGGAGACAGTGATTGAGGGCAAGGTGAAGGTCAAGTAGAGACGTGCCGTGCCGATGGACCGGGAGCGGTGAAGGGCGGACGTGAGGCTTGGACTGAGGGACCGGTGGCCTGAGGATCAGCTGTGGTGGCTGACAGCCTGGGACAGCGACGAGCGGAGACTTGCGGGGCACGGTGTTGCTCGGGTCGAGGACCTAGGGACACGTGTCGGTGGATGGGGTGCACGGGCGGTGCATCCCCTCTACAGCTCCAGTTTGGTGGTTGAGCCACAGAAAAATCACCGGGTGGACGGTTTCTAGGTTTGGGCCACAAAACCTGGGCGTGCTGCGGGTTTGCCGAGTTTGGGCCATAAAACTCGGGTTGAGGACGGTTTCCAGGTTTGGGCCTCAAAACCTGGGCGCTAGCGGGTTTCCTGATTTCCGCCTCAAAACCAGGGGATGGACTTGGAGGCTGGTTTCCCGGTTTGGGCCTCAAAACCGGGGGTGGACGTGAAGGGCTGGTTTCCCAGTTTCGGCCACAAAACCGGGGACGAAGTCCGTGAAGAGGACGCAGAGCGGAGGCGGCACGTGGCGACAATCGGGAGGTTGCGTCGAGGCAACGCTACGAGTTGTGCGGGCGTGGCCGTCGGATCACCACCTACCTTGAGTTGGTCCAGAATAACCCTGGGGTTTAGCTGGTTCGCTCTGTAATTAGAGAGGGGTAGAGTAGGAATTAGAATTAGGATAAGTAGAGGGAGACACCCTCCTCCCAATCCATCTCAGTCATTTGCTCTTTGCTTCTAGGGTTTCCTGCTCTCCCAATCTCCTGCTGTAGCTACTGAGATCCGCAGAGAACCATACCTCTGTGTACTGGAGATTTTGAGGAAGTGAGGCCGTAACCTCACTGTTGTAGTGTGTGGTAGCCACACGGTTGCAGATCGATGACTTGATTCGCGTTTTGTTCGTGTTCTTCGCGTTCTTCGTTTCTCCGCGATTTTCCCGTCACTCGATCTCCACATGGTAGCCACAAGTAGCGATTTTCCGCTTGGTTTTCAGACTTCTCGTTTGGCCCTATAGTTAACCAAGAAACATCTCTAAGTATCTTTGCTACTTGTTAGCATCGGTATTTGGAGATTTCTCGACGTAGCCCGCAATCTACGTTCGGGACTCGGTTTTCAAGGGTTGAACTTGAGCCGGTGCTTTTGGTGTTTGGCTTGCTATTGCTTTGTGGTGCTCCGCTGTGATCCTAGGGATCATCCACCCTCTTTCAAGGGTCGTGAGCATCACGGTTTCGATCGAAGCTTTCGGGGGTTGATTTTGGGACAATTGGCCAAAGTTTCGAGAGAAATTTTTGTGGCTCCCATTCACCCCCCTCTGGTCGCCTTGCTATTGCATTCTCGGTCCTTCAATTGGTATCGGAGCAGGTTAAGGATCTTCCACCTTAGCCGGTTCCAGATCCACCGAAGGCGACATGGATCGCGGCGTGGGCAAACCGCCGTTTTTCGATGGGACGAACTATGCGTATTGGAAGATACGCATGTCGGCCTATCTCCAGAGCATGGGCTCTTCTATTTGGGAGATTTGCAACAAGGCCGATTACGTTGTTCTGGCTGCTCGTGTCTCTCAGCTTCAGATCGATGAGCACGAAGCCAATAGTCGGGCACGTAACGCTTTGTTCTCCTGTTTGAGCATGTCCGAGTTTGATCGCGTTTCTCACCTCCCCACGGCTCGTGAGATTTGGGCGACCCTCATGCGCTTCCATGAGGGAACCACTCAAGTCAAATCCCGTCTCTACGAGTCGCACAAGCGGGAGTATGAGAACTTTCAACACATGCCTGGCGAGAGCATAGAAAATTTATTCGCTCGCTTTCAGGTCATTGTCAACAAGATGAGAGCGAACAAGGAGCTGTTGCCTTTTAACGATCATGAGAGGGCTTTGAAGCTTTTGCATACTCTCGATCGGTCTGTGTGGGACTCAAAGGTCCAGGCGATCATCGAATCGTCTAACTATGAGACCCTCACTTGCGACGAGCTCTTCAGTAAGCTCAAGTCTAGTGAGATTGACGCCATGTCAAGGGCTTCTTATGAGAATCCTTCTGGCCCGACTATGGCTTTGGTTTCTGGCTCTTCTGCTAACCCCTTTGGAGGCTTTGCTTTGTCTTCCCTTCTTTCTGTCACAGAGGAGCAGTTGGAGTCTTTGGGACACGATGAGTTGGCTTTGCTTGCCAACCAGTTCTCGCGGTTTCACAACAACCGCATGAACCGTCACCGCGGAGAAGGACGCTCGGGATGTTTCGAGTGCGGTGACCCCGGCCACTTCATCGCCAACTGTCCCAAGAAGAACAAGCATTCTGGGAAGGGCGATCATGGGCACAAGTACGACTCCGGCAAGCGCAAGGAGAAGTACGTCCCCGCGAAGCACAAGCGGAGGGGCGGCTTCGACAAAGAGTACATCAAGAAGAAGTACTTGGAGAAGGCCCAGGCTGAGCAACGTGCATTCTTCGCCACGCTCAGCAATGTCGACGGCTGGAATGACGACTCCGCTTGCTCAAGCGACGACGAGTCCGAGAAGAAGAAGAGGATCGAGGACAAGCTGAACGGTCTCTGCTTCTTCGCCGACGACGAGGGTTTCTGCACCATGGCCCTTGGTGATGAGGTCGACGGCAAGCTGGAGCACACCCCTCGGAACGACGACGACGACGACACCTCCCAGGTGAAACGATTGGAGGACATTTGGTTGGTGGATTCCGGTTGCTCGAGGCATATGACCGGAAACGCCAAGTGGTTCTCCAGTCTTAGCCCTGTTGCCGGAAAGGAATTTATCACCTTCGGTGACAATAGTAAAGGTAAGGTGTTGTCTCGTGGGTCGGTGCGGGTTAATGAGCACTTTGTGTTGCGTGATGTTGCTCTTGTTTCTAATCTGCATTTTAACCTTCTCTCTGTTTCGCAACTTTTTGATGATGACTATGAGATTCGTTTTAAACCGAATCTCAGTCGCATTTTAGATCCTCAGGGCAATCTTGTTTGTTTGATTTCGCCCTTTGGGAAAGTCTTTCGTGCGAATTTCTCGGAGTCGTTTGGTATTTCCCGCTGTCTTTTGGCTTGTCCTTCCTCCTCTGATCTTTGGAAGTGGCATAGGAGACTAGGTCACCTGAGCTTCGACTTGCTTGCAAGGCTTAGCTCACTTGGCTTAATCCGAGGATTGCCCAAGCTGTCGATGGAGAAGGACCTTGTTTGCCATTCTTGTAGACATGGGAAGATGGTCGCCGCTCCCCACCATCCAGTGACTCAGGTCATGACACAGCGCCCTGGAGAGCTTTTACACATGGACCTTGTTGGTCCGGCTCGGGTGAGCTCAGTTGGGGGCAATGAGAACATATATGATGAATGATTGACTTTGATGAGGAAGGTTTGAGGCTTTTACCCGGTTGAGTCTATATCTCGCTATGCGCTTAATGTTTATGACTAACTGGTGGTGTTGATTTGTGGTGTTTCTGTGTTGGCGTGCATGTGCAACATGTGTCTCTTGGCTGTGTTGATGTGCAGGTGTGGAGCTCGGATACAGTGGTCGATGGCGAGGTGAAGGTCAAGTAGAGACGTGCCGTGCCGACGGACTGGGAGCGGTGAAGGATGGGCGTGCTGTGCGACGGACGTGCCATGCCGATGTACCCAGAGCGGTGAAGGGCAGACGTGAGGCTTGGACTGACGGACCAGAGGGCCAGAGGACCAGCTGTGGTAGCTGGCACGCGGCATCGGCGAGCGAGAGCACATGGGGATGTGCGATGCATCGGCCGAGTCGGGAGGAAGACGATGGCGTCGTGGCACTTGGCGGGAGGTCGGACACGGGCTTGCGTGCGGTGCAAGTGCCGTCGGCCGAGTCAAGAAGGAAGGCGAAGGCGTTGTGCCCGGTGTGGAGGCTGGACATGCATTGGCATCGGTGCCGGTGGTCGGGGTGTACGAACCACATCCCATCTACGGTGCGGGTTCGGTAGCTGAGCCTCAAAAAGCTACCCTCGACGGTTTCCAGGTTTGGGCCTCAAAACTCGGGGTGGTCGGTTTCCGAGTTTGGGCCTCAAAACTCGAGGTGGACGGTTTGCCAGGTTTGGGCCTCAAAACCTGGGCTGGCGGGTTTCCCGGTTTGGGCCTCAAAACCGGGGGAAGGTCCAAAAGGACGGTCGACGCGTGGCGGCATGGAGAGGCTGGCGCGGCGGCGAAGCTATCCACGAGGAAGGCGTGGTGGTCGACATGACGGCACGTGGCGGCATCAGGGAGGTCGCGTCGAGGCGAAGCTACCAGATGTGCGGGCGTGGCCGTCGGATGAAAATCGCCAGGACTGGACAGTTTTACCCCTGGGGGGAATTTGGGTTGAGTGCTTCATGTGAGGGCATTTTGATCTTCGGACGTGCGCCTATATATATGAAGGGGGCTGGTTAGGGCAGCCCATCCTTGGAGGTGTCACTCTCATTTTGTTTAGGTGAGAGGTGGCTAGGGTGAGAGGAGAGACCGGCTCTTGTTCTTGAGCTTTTCGCCATCCGCGTTTTGTATTGCGAGGAGTGGCTTGTAACCCGACACCGAGTGATAATACAAATCATCATCTTCCCAAATCCGAGGATCAAATTCGTCCTCCTCTTGTTGGCTGCGATTTTGGATCGAATTCGCGTTTTTGTTCTTCGCGTTTCGGTTTTTCCCCTCCCGGAGATTTGTCTCGTTCTCCCTCTCCGAGCGACGATTTGCGATTCCGTTTGAATCAATTTGTTCTATGTCGTGAGCTCCTTCTTTTCATTGAAGGATTTCCTCTCTAACCTCACGAGCACATAGATCGGGTCAAAATCGCGTTCGTTCTTCGTTCTTTCCCCTTTTCTAGTGTTCTTCCAATTTCTCATGGATTAGTTGGTTTGGAGCGATGATATCCTAGGATTAGCTTCCCAACACGTAGAAGAACACTTGAGAGAAGTTTGGTTGCAGCCCCATTCGATTTGGTGAAGATCCAATCGATTTTGGTTTTGTCCCGAGCTGTTTTTGGGCTTTCTGGACAGTGGCGGACTGTTCGGGACTTATCCCCGAACTGTCCGGGGGTCGGGGCTGTTCACGGGCAGCGAGGTCGCTGTTTTTATTTTTGAACGGCGGACTGTTCGGGACTCATTCCCGGACTGTCCGGGGTTCAATAGCGGACAGTCCGCGGTTCACTAGCGGACAGTCCGCGACTGCACAGTTTTGCTGATTTCGTCCGTATCTTTTGCATACGAGCTCCGATTTGTGATCCATTTATTGCGTTGGTTTCCTAACTTCTTAAGGATCATTCCAAAGTACTTTTGCCACCATTGGTCAAAGTATTTTTGGTCGGACAATTCCTTCTTCTCCATAGGAGTTAAGTGTTCCGCTTTTGGAGTTTCATTTGTTCTAGCGGCCGTATCTTTTGCGTTCGAGTTCCGATTTGAGATCCGTCTGTTGCGTTAGTTTCCTAACTTCATAAGGATCTTTCCAAGGTTCTTTTGCCACTAGTTGGCCTAAGTAGTTTTGGTCGAACACTTTCCTCTTCTCCATAGGAGTGGGGTGTTCCGTTATCGGATGTTCGATTGTTCTAGGAGCTTGCCTGTGCAGTTTTGCCCCGTTGCTTTGGTGCTTCGTTTTGGGGGTTCTTAGGTAGTTCCGCTGTACCTCTAGGACATCTCCTAGGGTATCCACCTATTCGTAGGTTGTGAACTCACCGGTTGTTTGAGTCTTTGCTTTTGGGGTGATTTTCTGGGACAAGGGCCATCATTTCTCGAGAAGAAATTTGAGGCTCCCATTCACCCCCCCTCTGGTCGCCAATTCGGTCCTTCAATTGGTATCAGAGCCAGTTAAGGATCTCTCTACCTTAACTGGTTCCGGATCCGCGAAGGCGACCTTTTGAGAGCTGTTGTGTTTCCGACTTTGCTTGTCGAGGTGTTGAGCTTGTGTTTTGGCTAACACTAACGATGCTTTTGAAAATGGCACCAAGTTCTTCTTCTAGTATGTCTTTGTCCTCAGATTTGAATCATGGACATACGATCAAGGATGACATTTCTGGAAGAAGGAGGAGTGCGGCTCTTGAGACGGAACGTGAGGTGGATGCTTTGCTGGACTTCCTGGATGGTGATGAGGTTTCAATGGAGGATCTTCTACGTGAACTTGGCAAGGCCAAGAAAGGTACACTCGCCGGTAGTCTTGTGACTTTGCATGACCGGTATGATGCTTGCTATGTTGATAATATTAGATATGATGAGCTTTGTGATACCTTGCATAGAAAGATCAAGAAATTGAAATGCTCCATCACTAGGTTGAAATGTGGTCTTTCTCATTGGAAGTCTAGTGCATCTTTTCCTTGCACCTCTAGTAGTGACATGGTTAGGAAGTTTGATGAGCTACGCTTTTCTCTTGCTAGCTTAAAATCTGAAAATGAAATGTTGAAATCCAATACTTCCAAACCACGTCTAGTTTGCATTGACTTGCGCAAGGATCTTGATTATGCTAAAACTGAAATAGCCTTGCTAAAGTCAAATGCTTATTTACCATGTGATAACTGTGAATCTTTTGTTGCTAGACTTAGAGAATTCAGTGTGATTCACAGGACATGTGTAGATGAACTTGAGCATGCTAGGGCTGAAATTATTGAGATAAATGCTAGGCCTTGTAGCTTGTACTCTTTGAATAAAGATGCTTGCCATACTTCTTGTGCTAATCATGATTCTTTGCTTGATGTGAATGGTGATGTTTCTTCCACCGATTTCATTTGCACATCATGCATTGATTTAGAAAAAGAAGTTTTGGCTTTGAAAGCTTTGCGCGATGATATGAGCGCCAAGTTGGTTGAGCACAATGATATGAGTGCCAACCTTGAAAAAGAAATTGAACTCTTGCGTACCGCATATGCTGAGTGCATTAAAGAGGAGATGGAAAATCTGAAAAATGCTCCTTGTGGTACTTGTGATCGCCTCATGTTTGAGAATGAGGTTTTAGCCAAAAGATGCAAGAGTCTTTGTGCTAAGTCTTTTAAGTCACGCATTTCTTGTAACTCCGATGTTGATATTTCTAAGTTTGCATCTTTGCAACCGGAGTTGAGTTCTTGTGCTGCGCGTGAGTCTTTTGACGATAGCACTTGTGCCAAGGTTTCGGATAGCTCTTTCATAGCTACTCCTAACCTTGTTGGTTCTTCGAGTGATGTCCAAGGGACTTCTCTTGACAAAGGTGCTTCTCACATTTTTGGGACTCATGTTCCCAATCCGATTTTCCATTGCACCTTTTGCAAGAAGGATGGACACTCATTCAATTTTTGTTTTTGCCGTGTCAAACACGAGCGACGTATTCGAGCTAAGGCTTTCACCAAGTTGAACGTTGATGCTTCTTGTTCCAAGTCCCAAGGGACTTCTCACTTGTCGGAGAATGGTGTGCCTTCCAATAGGCCTTTGTACCATTGCTCTTTTTGTGAGAAAGATGGGCATCAAGAAAGCTTTTGCTATCGGCATGCCAAACGTTTGCGCCAAGCTCGCTCTTCTAGGAAGATGGTGGTTCATATCCCTTCTCATGGCATGAACGCTTGTGCTCCTAGTAAGAAGCCCCTCTTTGTTGATGGGTTTTATGACTCCTTTTCTAGTGGGATAGGTCATGGTCGTGGACATGCTTCTAGTGCTTCTTCTCTTGGTCCACGTCATGCTTTTCATGATGCTTCTATTGGTTCTTTTACAAAAACCTTGGAAGATGTTTGCCTCTTTTCCCGTGGTACGACTCGTTCTTCTCCTCGAGTTGTCCTTTTGAGGAATGCTTCCAAGGGTGTTTCACAATTGCATTTGAACCAACATTTGCATCATGCTAACCCACAAGATAAGTTGAGTTTTGTGACCAAGTCTTGGGCTCCCAAGTACAGGCTTGCTAACCCTTCGGGATCCAAGACTCGGGTTACTTTGTCCTCTTGTGTGTAGATATGAGGATGCGGGGTGGAGAACATGCGCCTAATGGAACTTGATCTTTTAGATGTGATCAAGATTTGATGGTTCTCTACACCCCGCTTAGATTTGCCTCCAAGGAGGTTTTTGCAGTTGGTGAGCTTTCTTTTACACTCATACCGTGTACATCCATGTTCTATTTCTTGTGGTATGAGATGGACTATCATGTGCTCACTTGTATAGTATGTGCATGTACATTTTCTTTTGTATCATGTTTTGCTTTAGTCTAGCATGTGCTATCTTGTATAGCATGTCATGCTAGTCTTGTGTGCAGTTTTGGTGGCTATTCCACTTTTCATGCTAGTTGGTGATCCTCATGAATATTATGCCATGCTTTACCATACTTCTCCATGAGCTTTACATGTAGAGGTATGATGTTCATTAGGTGTCACTTTTCAGGTGCTAGTTTTGGTTAGCTACATGTATCCTGTTGATATGATTAGTTTGAGCACTAGCCTTTCCACAATTTTATCATGTTACATGCTTTTGGATTTATTGCTATCATTATCTTGCATTGTAGCATGTGTTGAGGTTTAGGCTGTGTTTGGGTTGATCATGTCTCTAGGCTGCATTTTCTATATAGTGCTTTATCCTGTTGCATGGTAGTTTTGACTAGTTTGAGTTCAAATCTCCTTGCGGTATCATTCATAGGTAGATCTCTTTTTGTTGAGAGTTCACCTTATGCTTATTATGTGACTAACCGCTTTGTGGAGACCTTGAGGTCACACTAGACGAGACAATGCCTTGTGTTTTCTTCTCCTTTTGAGTGTGCAGGAGAACAGGAGCCTGGAGAGAGCATTTCGGCTCATGGACCCGATCTCACTTCTTCCACGACTTGGGGTTCCATTCGAGCAGTTCTCCAGCGAGCACTAGCTGCACCTGTGGGAGCGACAACATCAGGCGAGGGGGAGACAACTTCGACGAGGCAGGTGCCCCGAAGATTTCAGCAGATTCAGGCGTCCCCTCGAGTATCACACCAGCAAGCGGTCATGCGTATCATGAGGTACCCCGACACACTTCTGAGTTCGGTTTCTGGTACTCCTCTTCTCCGACCCCTTTCTGTTGTGTGGTCTTTTCGATGTGGATTTTGTTGGCTGTCGCTTGAGCATTTCATGGCTCTTTATTTGTGAGTTTGGTGTGTGTTTCCCTTTTAGTTGGGGAAGCATTTTACTTGTTGTATCTTAGTTGGACTTCTCCGATACCCTTTTGTTTTGGGTTTTCCTTTTTAGGCTAGTTTTGCTTTGTCTTTGATAGACTAGCTTTTGCATGCATTTCATCATGTATATCTTGCATTTTAGAGCTTCATGTATATAGTAATGAGAATGAGACTATGCTCTTTTTGGCATGCCCTATTGATTCATGATGATGCTTGTAGCTTAGGCTCTTTTTGATCACTTGATACATGTTATGAGCTAAGCTATTTTTGCAAATGGTGAACTTGACTAATCAACTACGAAATATTTAATTTGTTCACCATTGAGATTGACAACTAGCATGGGTAGGATGTGTTGAGATCACTTGTGTTATCTTTTGTATGCTAGGTTGCTATGTCTCTTGCACTGAGTCTTTCACTTGCTTGGATTGTACATATTTACTTTGTGCTTAAAATTTGATCCAAGTATTAGTGAATTGAAAAGATTGAGATGGGATTGCATGTGTCAGCACCTCACGGTATCGAGACTGTTTCTCATTGCACATTTGAGTTAAACTTGAGCCGTGTAGTGTAAGACCGAAATCGGTGCTTTAAGCTTCTGATTGCTTTTGTTGCATAGGCTTAGCCCGGTTGAAAAGTTAGGCAATAACCATGCTTTCAACCTCTCGCAATCACATGCTTTTAATTTGAACTTGTGTTAATACCGCTGCAAATTCCGATAAAAATTTGAAAATAACACAAGTTTATGCTTCATTCTATGGCATGATGATTGAACTTTGCTAGGGGTAGTTCACCTTGTATACTTGAGTTAGCACTTGATTGATTTCCTATCTATTCATGCTAAGTGCTATTTTAGTGGTGAACTGCTTTTGAATGGCTTAAAACTGCTCATATGCTTAATTGTTCATATTTCGTATTCATTTGATCAGTTTGAGCCTTTGCTAGCATTTGTATTGGTTGCTGAAGTCTCAAGGCAGCACCCTTTTGAGCATCTTTTCATTCTGATTGCTATACACTTGAAGCTGTTACATTGTGCATATCATGCATTTTTAGCTTAGTGTACATACCCCCAGCTCCGATACACTTTGTGGTCATTCTCAATGCTTTTTATTGCCCCCATATGCTTTTGGTTGATGACTTGTCTTGTGTTTGTGTCAACTTTGTGGAAAAATGTTAAAACCCCTCAGCATGTTCCCTTTTGTCAAGGGGGAGAAGCTGTTTGCAAGGGGGAGCTTGAGTGTTGGCACAAAGGGGCGGATTAGCGACCAGAGGGGGGGGGGGTGAATGGGAGCTTCAAATTCAACTCGTGAATTGTATAACCCTTGTCCCAGAAAGTCACCCCAAAAGCGAAGACTCGAAACGACCGGAGTGTTCATGACCTACGAGTAGGTGGATACCCTAGGAGATGTCCTAGTGGTACAGCGGAACCTTCGGAGAAACCCCAAAACCAACTGCCAAAGCCACGGAACAAAACTGAACAAACAGCAGGTTCGCGGACTGTCCGGGGTCAGGGTCCTGGACTATCCGCCCAACGTCGGACTGCCCGCCACTAGAGGTGCGGACTGTCCGCCGGCAAAAGGACAGAAACAGAACTGTTCTGATCAAGTTCTGGACGACTCCCGGACTGTCCGCGGTTTGCACGCCGGACTGTCCGCGGTACAAGTGAACAGTGACCGTCGAGCGTCCGATGCTGATCCTGTGCTGCGTCCGATGTGACCCCGGACTGTCCTCGGGTCACTGGCGGACTGTCCGCTGGTCACGAGACCACGAACAGTATCGCGCTGCGCAGTTCTGACCTAGCCAAGCCCCGATCCCCGGACTGTCCGCCGCTGGGGGCGCGGACTGTCCGCGGATGAACAGAACGCACAAAAACGCTCGGGACAAAGAGTCAATTCGATCGGAACTTCACCAAACTAAAAGGGACTTCGATCAAACTCCTCCCAGGTGTTCCTCTATGTATTGGGGTGCTAATCCTAAGAAATCATCGCACCAATCTAAGTCAATTAATAGAAATCCGAGGATCACCGGAAAGGGGAAAGAAGGAAGAACGAACACGAAATCAACCCGATCTATGGATTCGTGAGATTAGGAGAGAAATCCTTCGGTGGAAAGAAGGGGCTCACGACCAAGAACAAATTGATTCAAGTGGAATCGAAAATCATCTCGCGGAGAGGAAGAACGAAGCAAATCTCCAGAAGATGAAAAACCAAAACGTGAAGAACACAAAGCACGATTTGATTTCAGCCGAAATTCCTCCACACGAGGAGACAATGAGAATACGGTCTCGTTTCCTCAAAGATCCAAATACACAGAGGTATGATTGCCGTCTCTGCGGATCGCTTGTAGCGAGGTATGATTAGAACCTAAGCGAGGGCTAGAGAGAGAGAGAGCTCAGGAACAAATGACTGCAAGGATAGAAGGAGAGGAGGAGTGCCTCTCTTATTTATAGCCTAAAACAATAATCCCCTAACTACCCCTAGATACATGAGCGAAACGGCCAACCCTAGGGGTATCCCGATCCAACTCTACTGATGGTTGATCTGACGGCCACGCGCCTTCCTCATCCTTAGCTTCGCCTCGACGCAAGCCTCAGGATGCCACCACGTGCCGTCCAGTCGACCGCCGCGCCTACCTCGTGGATAGCCTCGACTCCGCGCCAGCCTCTCCACACCGCCACGCGTCGACCGTCCTTTTTGCGGACCTCCCCCCCGGTTTTGAGGCCGAAACCGGGAAACCTGGGCCTTCCCCCGGTTTTGAGGCCGAAACCGGGAAACCTGTCCTCAGGCTGAGTTTTGTGGCCCAAACTCAGAAACCGTCCTTGCCGAGTTTTGAGGCCCAAACTCGGAAACCGGCCACCCTGAGTTTTGAGGCCCAAACTCGGAAACCGTCGAGGGTAGCTTTTCGAGGCTCATCTACCGAACCCGTGCCGTAGACGGGATGTGGTTCGCACACCCCGAGTTCCAGCACCGATGCCGGAGCATGTCCAGCCTCCACGCCGGGCAACCTCCCGACTCGACCGATGCACCGCACATCCCCATGTACTCTTGCTTGTCAACGCCACGTGCCAGCTACCACAGCTGATCCTCAGGTCTCCTGGTCCGTCGATCCAAGCTCCACGTCCGCCCTTCACCGCTCCCGGTCCGTCGGCACGGCACATCCCTACTTGACCTTCACCTCACCTTCGACCACTACCCGAGCTCCGCACCTGCACATCAACACAGCCAAGAGACATGTTGCCCGTTGATCGATCACTCATCACTCAGGAAGGGAACCACAAGGGCACATATCAACCTTGTGTTCTCAATCTCCCCCTTGATGAGTGCATCGTCAACTCATAGTATCCGTAACTAGAATAGAAGGAAGCAGAATTAGATAGAAAGGGAAAAACTCACTCGAAAAGTTCAAAAGACAGAGAAAAGGCCGAAGAAGAACAATCTGAGATAAGCGAAGCTTGGTCCCCAAAGACATGGGCAACGGTTCGACACAACCAAGCAAAAGATCGGAGCAACAACTTATCAGAAGGAAAACTCGATCAAAATGAGAGCACAAAACTTGGTTCCCAAAGACATGGGCAACGGCTCGATGCAACCAAGTCAGAAACAAGCTAGTCCTCAAGAAGAGGCAAAATGGGCTCAACACCACTAGCTGGAAGCTTATAACTCAAAACAGGCAGAAGAACTCCCCCTTACTCAAAGAACTCCCCCTCAACAAGTGAAGCATAAGTTGCAAATTGTCACCACAGAAAATCGAAATCTCATCTTCGAAAACATTCTCCCCCTTGGGGGCAATTTGCAAACAAAAGAGAGGGGAAAAGGAGCTCAAGAAAGGCAAACGGAGCTAGGTCATGCCTATCGGAGTCAAGCACATGCACATGAGTCAAAAATGCATGTTAGCAGCTTCAAGTATATACTCGAAAGAGTGAAAGAATGCTCTAATGAGTGCTGATCCGACTACATAGCAACATACACAAGTGCTAGCAAAGGCTCAAACTGATCACCGAAAACAAGATATGAATGTATAAGCCCAGTGAGCAGTTTAAATCCATTCAGAAAGGGGGTTCACCATCAAATTAGCACTAAACATGTATAGACAGAAGATCAAACAAGTGCTAAACATGTATGTAAGGTGAACTATCCCTAGCAAGGTTCAACCATCATGCTATAGAGTGAAACATAGAACTTGTGTTTTTAGATTTTATCGGAGATATTTGCAGTGGTTTTTAAACAAGTTCAAATTCAGCATGTGATTGCGAGAGGTTGAAAACTTGTCATTGCCTAACTTTTCAACCGTGTTAAGCCTATGCATATGCAATCAGGAGCTTAAAGCATCGGTTTCGGTCTTACACTACACGGCTCAAGTTTAACTCAAGGTGCTATGAGAAACAGTCTCGATACCGTGATGTGCTGACAAAGCAATCCCATCTCGATCTTACCAATTCACTAAAACTTGGTTCATTTTAAGCAAATTATGAACAGTCCAAGCAAGTGAATGACTCAGAACTAGAGACATAGCAACCTAGCATATATGAAATAGCTCAAGTGATCTCAACACATCCTACACATGCTAGTTGCCAATCTCAATGGTGAACAAGAACCAAGTTTTTAAGTTCATTAAACATGTTCAGCGTTCTGAAAGAAATAGCTTAGCTCACAAAATGTAACAGTGATCAAAGAGAGCCTAAGCTACAAGCATCATCATATATCATCAAAGCATACACTAAATAGAGCATAAATTCATTCTAAGGAATATAGACATGAAGCTTGAAATAAAAGATGTATGCATGATGAAGTCAGAATCGGAGCCAAAGTAAAAAACAGAAAGACTCAAGACCCAAAAACAAAAAGGATCAGAAAGTCAGATTATAGTGCAACAAGCAAAATGTTTCCCCCATCTAAAAGGGGAAACACACACCCAGCTCACCTCTCAACCTAGCAAAAGTTGAGAGATCCAAAGGCTTGGTGAAAATATCTGCAACCTGGTTATGGGTGTCTACATGCCTAAGATCAATGTCGCCTTTCTCATAGTGATCACGAAGAAAGTGAAAGCGATCATCGATGTGCTTGGTCTTGGAGTGAAGAACAGGATTCTTTGCTACACTAATGGCTGAAGTGCTATCGCAAAGCAAAGGAACCCGACTGAAATCTAGACCAAAATCACGCAATGTAGCAACCATCCACAAAAGCTGCGAAGCACAAGAAGCAGTGGCAACATACTCGGCTTCAGTAGTAGACTGGGCTACGTTCGACTGCTTGCGAGAAGACCACGAAACCAAAGAAGAGCCAAGAAACTGACAAGTCCCAGAAGTAGACTTGCGCTCAAGCCGACAGCCGGCAAAATCCGCATTGGAATAACCACAGAGCGAAAGAGTCGAAGAAGAAGAGTACCAAAGTCCGAACTCAGGAGTGTATCGGAGGTACCTCATGATGCGTTTGACTGCTTGCTTGTGGGAAGTCCGAGGGGACGCCTGAAAACGAGCGCACAGACACACAGAAAACAGTATATCTGGCCTCGTCGCCGTCAGGTACAAAAGTGAGCCAATCATGCTTCTATACTCCTTCTGGTCAACCGACTCTCCGTCCTGGTCCGCGTCCATCGCCGCAGTCGTCGGCATGGGTGTCGTAAGAGGCTTGGCCTCGCCCATGTCGAATTTCTTCAGGATATCCTTCGTGTACATTCCTTGATGCACAAAAGTCCCATCTCGGGTTTGCTTAATTTGCAACCCGAGGAAGAAAGTCAACTCGCCCATCATACTCATCTCGAACTCCCTGCTCATAGTATCTGAAAACTTTGCAACAAGCGCATGAAAGGAGCCACCAAAGATGATATCATCCACATAAATCTGGACTAACAGGGTATCATTACCTTGCTTGAGGAGAAACAAAGTTCTATCAACCCGTCCCATTTTGAAACCCTTGGAGAGCAAAAAGTTTTTCAAACGATCATACCACGCTCTCGGGGCTTGTTTCAAACCATACAACGCTTTTGAAAGTTTATAAACATGGTTTGGAAACTTGGGATCCTCAAAGCCAGGGGGTTGCCTAACATAAACCTCTTCCTCTATATACCCATTCAAGAAGGCACTCTTGACATTGTAAGTGCATCTAGCCCTTAGTGGGTTTTGGTGAATTGAGTGACAACATAATTAAAGGTCTAACAAGTTTGCTAAGTGTATCAAAGGTTCAACAAGAAAAGCAAACTTGATGATATTCCACATAGTGTTGAAATGAAGGCCAAAATTGTGTATTGTTGTATTGGAAGATCATGGAAACAATCTTGTTCAAGCAAAAGACAACAATGCAAATAGAGTTGATGATATGGCTTCTATGTTGTGGGATATCATGGCATCATGAGAAAGCAAGCATATTTGGCAAATGACAAGTGAGACATGGATTGATGATTTTGGAATGGTCTCAACAATGGGTTGCTTTTCGTGAGCAAGAAGAGTTTGATAGTGAACTAGCTTTGATCAAGGTTGAAGAATGAATCAAGAATGCATAAGTGAGTAAATGGCAAGCAAAGTTGAAATGACAAAGGACACAACTCATATTGGATATAAGTCATTCTCTACTTTGGTTTGCTTGTATGGATAAATGTTTGGAGAATCACTTTGCATTGATTTGATCAAGCTAGAAGTATGAAGATGGAGATTGAAGTGAGTGTTGAGTGTCAAGCCAAAAAGAGAGGATATTAGGAATCGTGAATTGGCTTGACCATATTAATGATGATCCATATATGTCTCTATGTGAGTCAAACTAAAGCTTGATTGATCTCAACATGCATATCTACAAGATGTTCAAGCAAGGATCACAATATTGAAGAAATAATTTTCAATGGATGCTCAATATGATGTGACTTGAGTGTGGCTTGATAAGGTGAAGATAGCAAGGAAAGGGCTTCGAGGTACTAAGCGACGGTGAAGGTCAAGAGACCGAAGTACTATGGCTAGGGTGAAGAAGAGAGTACTTGCATTGAGTCGAGGTACTAATCAAGCTATGAGGATTCATATTGTGTTGAGGATCAAATCATTAGTGGAAGTGACTTGAAGCCATGGATTGAACTCATATGTGTGGAAATGGTTCAAGTCACATGCTCAAGGTGTGCTTGTTCAAAGAAAGGAGACAAAGATGATTGCAACCCCTTTCGAAGTGATATCAAGAAGAAATGGCATATGAAGACATTGAAGACTCAAGTGGTTAAAATGGTTATATTTTCTTTGTCTTGAGTATAGTTATGCCGTACTATCAAGGGGGATGCAATACGAATCATAGACAAGTCTCAAGTGCTCAAACTAACCGAACCCGAGTGCTAACATGAGAGAAAACACTTAGCACTGCACCTGCACTTGTTGATCTTGGGCTTGTTCTCTGTAGGGTTGGATAGCCCTCGAAACAAGCTTTCCGGAAAGTCCAAGATCACTGAAATCGGAGTTCGGAGTAAAAAGTTATGGCGTTTTTCGTGAGGTCACCTGTGCTGTCTCAGGGAGCTGCGGCAGTGCCGCTCTGTCGAGCGGCAGTGCCGCTCCCCGGCAGTGCCGGGCTTAGTGCGGCAGTGCCGGGCCTGTACAGCCAGTAACGGCTAGTTTCTGACCTCCAACGGCTAGTTTTGGGTGTGGGGGGTATATATACCCACCCCACGCTTCCAAAACCGGCTGCTGGTGCCCAAGACACTTCTAACACATCCAAAGCCATTTGAGAGCTCTCCCCAACCCTCTCTTGTAAGAGTGACATGCTTAGTGTATGATTAAGTATTGGGGCTGTGTGATTAAGAGCTAGAGAGCATATTAGAGCCTTCCAAACCTTGAGCACTTGTCGGGCTTCGTCGATCTTCGTTGTGCATCTTTTACTCTTGGAGGTGAAGCCTCCTAGACGGCTAGGCGTCGCCCGGCGAGCTCCCGTGCTTGTGGTGAGCAGCGGGAAGTTTGTAATCCTCTTGTGGAGCTAGTAGAATTACCCCTCACTTCAAGGATTTGGTTCCTTGACTTGAGACCGAGGAAGAGTTGCAAAGCTCTTGACCTAAGTGGTCATCCTCAACAACGTGGAGGTAGGCAAGCCTTGGTGGCGAGCTGAACCACGGGATAAATCACTTGTCTCTTGTATTTACTTGTGTTCATTCATCATACTTGTGAGCTTGTGATTGATTCTAGGATTTGGCCCCGATCTATTTCATACAACATATTTGGCTTGGTTGAGTTGGTTCTGCAGGTTCAGGAAACCAAGAGCAACACTTCTATTTATATAGAATTGGTTTCCTGTGGCTAGTTTTTGAATTGCAGGCTCGGGCAGTTTGTTGGCGCAGCAGTACCGGGCTGAGGCCGGCAGTGCCGGGGTGCGGCAGTTCCGGGCTTAGGGCGGTAGTGCCGGGCATCTCTAACAAAGTTTTGAGCTGTGATTTTAAACAGGCCTATTCACCCCCCCCCCTCTAGGCGACATCAAGGTCCTTTCAATTGGTATCGGAGCCAGGGCTCTCAATTACGGGCTTAACCGCCTTGAGAGACGATGTCGACAAGTGAGGAAGTATCTCTAGAACTTTTACTTTTCGATGGCTCAAATTATGCGTCTTGGTCCGCTAGTGTGCTTACTGTTTTTAGGACCATGGGTCCTCATATCGAGCGGATTGTTGATGTGAGCATTTCACCTTCTAGTGATGATTTGACCTATCTATCTAAAGAGGAAGTGAAATGCTTACAACACAATGCTCAAGCCTCTAATGTCTTATTTAGTGCTTTGAGTGAAGATGTTTTTGATGCCGTCATATTTGGAGATGGTGAACCTCTTGAGGATGCTCATGTCATTTGGACCACACTCAAAGAAAGATATGACAAGTCCAAATGTGATGAGAAGTTGCTCTCATTGGAGGAACCACTTGAGGAGTGCTCAACTTCGCCAACAAATGAAGAGCCTCAAGTGATTCTCCCAAAAGGCATAGCTGATCATGGCACACCCACTCCCTTACCAACATATGTGAAAGGTAATGAAATGGTTGGTGAGAACAAGGATTATACATGTGGTACTTCTACTTCCTATAGTTCTTGTGAGACTAACATTTTGAAGGAAGAAGAAGCTTGTGATCGGTGGAGGCCAAGTGATGAATCCACTTCACCAATGTGCTCAACTATTCATGCCACTTCTCATGTATGTCTTATGGCAAAGGGTAAGAAGGTAAAATCAAAAGCCAAACCTTCTCCACCTCCCAGTGACATCTCTAGTAGTGATCTTAGTGATACTTCTAGTGATGATGATTCTAGTGATGAAGAAATAAATAACATAACTAAAAATTTGGATAGAAAGACCAAGTTATTTATTTCAAAGCTAATGGAGGACTTAGAGGCAACACAAGCTGAGCTAGAATCTAGAGAAAAGACTCTAATTAAACAAGAGGATCTATACATTGCTAGCAAGGAAGCTATTGCATTGGAGAGAAGTGAGGTGGACATCTTGCACAAGGCTTTGGCCAAAGAGCAAGATGTCCATGCTCTCCTAAAGAAGGATCATATTACACTCAAGGAAAAGTATTGTAGCTTGAATGGCAAGCACAAAGAACTTGAGGAGCAATATAGCCTTCTTTGGGAAAGCAACTCACATCCTTCCAAGGCAAGTGATGTCTCTACTCCCTCCACTAGTCAAGGTTGTGGAAAATGCCTTAATCTTGATTTGAATATTTATGCCACTAACCTTGCTAATATGGAGGCTATGAGAAAAGAGATTGCTAGGCTGAATGAGATCATAGCAAAAGAGTGCATGGATGGCAAGACTCAAAACAGTGGCAAGAAGGTGGAAAATAGCTCTGAGTGTGCTCAGTCCATGATCAAGGGCAAAGTTGGTACAGATCAGCCTGCACAGATGGTGGCACAACAGCAGCCCCGAGCAGCACAGCCACCCAAGGGCGGCAGTGCCGCTATGAAGGGCGGTAGTGCCGCTCCCCACAGAAAAGGGAAGGCTACCACTTATGCCCCTGGTCAGGTCAAGCTCATGAAGAAGGTCTCCAAATCAAAGCAAGAGCCCCAGAAAGCAAAGAAGACTCTCATCACTTGCTTCAAGTGCAAGAAAGAGGGTCACCATGTAAGGGATTGCTCCTTGAAGAAAGAAGCGAAGGTCATGAGCAACATTCAAGAGAAGAAAAAGATGGCTCATGGCAAGTGCTCCAACATGAGACACAATGCCTCGATGTGTTCCAACAAGGTTGATGACCAAGCCACACTTCCAAACAAGAAAATGAAAATAAGTAAGAGGAAGCGTTATGAGTGCAATGAGAAGGGTCATGAAATTGCATCATGCCCCTACATGAAGGACAAAGGCTTGACATCATCAAGTAAGAGGCTCACCGGTAAGGAAGCAAACAAGAAGCAAGATAAGAAGATGTCTTACAAGAACAAACATCGCATTTGCTACATTTGCCGAGAAAAGGGACATTTAAGTATGGATTGTCCCATGGGTAACCCTCCTAAGCTCAACTCATCAATTGATTTAAACTTGCTTAGGAGACCCAAAAATGACACTTGTGCTAGAAAGGTGATTGGTTCACCACATACTAGCACAAAGGCCATTTGGGTGCCTAAGTCTCTTGTGACTAACCTTGATGGACCCATCTTGGTATGGGTACCAAATTGTGCTTAGTAAGTGTTGTAGGTACTTGAAGGTGATATGAAGCCTTGGGGTGCTTGAGCAAGTCTTATTGAAAATATCATCTCAAGCTATCAATCTTATTCATATTGACTATTCTATCAAGATTGACCCAAGGATGAGTTGATGGATATATCTCTAACTTCATACTCATCTCGGTAACAAGTACCTAACCCTTGCTAGCTAGCCACTTGATTTGTGTAGTCTCTAATAGTTCACAAATATGTATGTTTGTGAATTATTAGGTGTGGCTAGAGTACTTTTGAGTTCAAATGAATCATCTTTCGTATGATGCTTTTAATGGCTCTCTAGTAGAGCAAGATCTTATTCATGTTGTAGGTAATGAGGAACCACTTTGTGAGACAATCAAGAAAATGCCCATTGGTGATATAAGACCACAAGAAGTTCTGGGTACAAAGATAGGAGATCCTCAAGCTACTATTGCACCAAATTCCGCTGACATCTCTGATATGGTAGTACCATGCCTCAGAGCGGCAGTGCCGCGCCTCAGAGCGGCAGTGCCGCCCCTATGCAGACAGTAGTGGCTGAGATAAGTCCAAGCAATGGATGAAGTCTACAACATGATGATAAGCAAAGTGAAGATGAAGAAGCCACCTCATCCATTATGTTTCAAGAAGGGTGGTAACATCTAAATCTCAAGTGCAATTTATTTCAAATCTTATCTCTTTGTGTCTTGTGTAGTCACTTAGGGAAAGAAACCACTTGAGGATATGTATTGGTTGTTGGTCATGGAAGAAAAGTATGATTGGAATTTCACAACAAGCAACATACATGACTTGGTGTTCCTTGTGGACCTCAAACCAAGAACTTCCAGAAAGCTCAAGTAGAAGCACTTATCACTCAAATCTCAAGAACTCTCTACTTAATGAAATCTTGTCATATGGTAGATTGGCAAATTCTCATTCTCATCTTATGGCCATCTACATGCTCAAATGGTTGTGAGTATTTCTTGGCATAAGTTAAATTTGATTATTCTATTGTTGCCATGACCTAGACATAGAGTAAAATGCCATGTTCTTAAATGAATAGAGTGCTATGTGAGAAATTCAAATACTTAGAGCACTTATAAAAGGGAATTTACTCTATGGCTAGAGTTGTGAGACTAACCATTTCTCTAAGTGATTTATGTAGTCTCACTAAATGAGAATGTGTTTCTTAAATGGAGTGTGCTATCATATCAATGCCATCAATCCAGAACTATGTGATGTGTTCTCTCTAGTTAATTTTGGGTTGATTCGTCTATGTTAGCCACTCACCATAATATGGCTTAAATCTACCCTTTGGACTTAATTGACCAACCATGCACATTCACATTTCCATTCGACTCAAAAGAGTGTGCATGTGGCATTAAGGGAGATTTAGTCCATGTTATGAGGTTTCTCTATTTTGGTAGCCCATTTGCCTTCCACACATAAAGGGTTACTAAATGAGAAACTAGTGCTTGTGCTACTAATACCTCTTGTGTTGAGCTTATTCATAGGAAATCAATAAGAAGAGGTTGTGCTTATTCATTTGGATGCATCACAAGCCTAAAGGTTACTCTTCACCTAAAGCAAGATGAGGTTGGTAGAAGTCGAAGTGTGTTGACTCACTCTCAAGATGTGGAGGCTCCTCATGTTGAAGATAATCTACAACCTACTGCTGATGTGCGAGCAGCAGTGCCGCTCAGCGGGCAGCACTGCCGGGCCACGGGCAGCACTGCCGGGCCACGAGCAGCACTGCCGGGCCACGGGCAGCACTGCCGGGCCACGAGCAGCACTGCCGGGCCATGAGCAGCACTGCTGCACCATGAGCAGCACTGCTGCGCCACCTCCACACACAGCAGCTGACAACCGTCCATTTTGTGGACCTAGAGCATGATGTTGAGGTTGAGTTGGATATGCTATATTAGAAGAATTCACAAGACTTCAATCATTGACAAGAGGACTGAATGTTTTCATGGAGATTGACTGAGAAGAACACCAGTTTTTGGTTGAATTATGTCAGTTTCAGTAATGCAGTTTCAGACTTGAGCAATTTTGGTGAAAAATTGATTTGACTGACTAAATGGAGTCTAAATGAGCTGAAATTTTTACAGAAGTTAAAGGACTCATAGATGCAGCTCTGTACCAAATTTCATGCATATTGGCTTAATGGTCTGAGAGATATGAATTTTTCTCCAAGGAAGACAGAATCTGAAAAGTTGGATTGCAAGCAGCTTGAAGGAGTTTGAAATGAGTTGAAACATAGTGTAGACTTCTCCTTTGACCTCATATTGTTGATGTGCATAAGTGTGCTTTGTGTACTCTTGTATGCACAAATTGAGGGGGAGTTTACTTTCTATCTCATGAGACAAAATGCCTTCTCTCAAGCTCATATTGTGTAATCTCAAACATTGGAGAAAGAAGAACTTCAAAGGAGGATGGATAGTTCCAATGGAATCTTTGAGTGCTCCAAAGATTATTCTTGGAGGTCTCAGTCTTTATAAACTGAATGCTCCTAGTTTTGTTGTCGGATGCCCCAATCCTTTGGAGGAACTATATTTATGTGAGTTGAAGAAAAGAAGTAAAGATTGGATGTTCATTGCTAATTCTTCATCTAAAGCTCATCAAGTCACATGGATCCATCCCTTTGATCACCCAGGATCTCGTCAACAAGAGTGGTAACTCCTAGTTCACAATTTGCAAATTTCATGAACTTTACCATTTGCTTTCTATGTGAGTTGCTTTAGGTAGAGAAAGAACTAGGAACCTAATGTGGATCTTGGATGATCACAAGAGCTTTAATTCACCATGAATCATCAAGTGAAAAAGTATGGCCATCCATATCATCAAGTCTCACTTATGATGGTCATATCAATGAAAATCTATGTGGTGATCTCTCTACCTAAGTGGTGGTATGTTCTCTTTGGCATAATTTCAATTGTTGCAAATTTGGTGTGCCTTGACCAAGATATAGCATGAACTCCTCTAGACTCTTAAAGTGATTCAAGTGCATTTCACAAGTAGTTCGAGTACTTGATGCACATATTAAGGGGGAGTCTATTCTATGTCTTGTGACTTTTGAGACTAACATTTTCTTCTAGTGAACTTGTGTAGTCTCTTGGTGAGAATGAGTTTCTCATGGGTATGCTACATAGCCAAATCAATCCAAAATAGTAATGTTATCTCTCATATTCATTTGGATTGCAATTTTAACTCTTATGTAGCTACTCTCCATAATATAGCTTAAATTCCCTTGTTTGAACTTAATGGACCAAAAGTGCATATGTTCTTGCCTTCCACATATATATGTATGCACTATCAAAAGGGGGGAATTCAGTCTATGTTATGAGGTTTTGCAATTAGTGATCTACATGCCTTCCACATCCAAAAGGGTCACTAGTTGTGAAACTCTAGCTTGTGCAATTTAATGCTATCTCTTGTGTTTGTGAGCATTTCCTAGGTGATACCTAGGTGAGATACAAGTATCCATTCCAATTGGCATCAACTTGTGAAGAATCCTTCAATTGGTGTCAAAATTGTGAAGATCATATTTCAAGTGGTATTGGTGGATAATCTTTCAATTTGGTATATCAAGTAATATATCTTCAATGGGTATCTCAAAATGATGACAAGAGCTAGTAATGGACTCTCAACCGAAATCAAGCACAAGTTTGTGATATCTCCTTGAAGATGATGAAAAAGAGAGATGGGCACAAATGAGATCTTATTGTTTAAAGAAGTGCCAAGCCCATCAAAGCACTAAATTTAAAATCATCATCATGGTGGAGATTATGAGGCTTGGAACAAAGGTATACCACTCCATGAACTCTTTATTACCTTTGTGCATCTAGGCCCTTACATGCTAGTGTGTGCATGTGTATGTAATATTTTGGGTCACACCATGAGTTTGTTCTTATGGTGACGATTAGAGAATGAGTTAGATATTTGGTTGATACCTCTTGTGGTGATTATGTGAGTTTGTCTCATGATATGTCACCTATGTGAGGTATGAGCTAAATATGCTAACCTCTTGAGAATCTTGACTTAAAGTGTTGCATACTTTGTTTGGTAGAAAAACATAGAAGAGAAATCATATATGCTAAACTTTTACCTACCTCTATCCCTCACTTGTCTACCATCATTTCTTCCTTTTGGTGGAGAGATCCTTTTTGGAGATTAATGCCAAAGGGGGAGAAATTTTGGGGGACATTGTAAGGGAAGAGAGATTGATATGAGGATGGAAAGGGGTAAAGGAGAGGCATATAAGATTTATTATGTGGTGTGTGCAAGGATAATTTAAGTTGATGCTCTTGATAAGAATCATTTATGCTATTGTGTGACATTCATGCCTTGAGTGCTTGTGCTTGTTTCTCTAGTGTTGGTCAGGCAAGTGCGGCAGTGCCGCTCTATAGTGCGGCAGTGCCGCTCTCTGCTGGCCAGCAATCTCTGAGTGCATGAACTGTCTCGTGAGCATCACGGTTATCATGTTGACACCTTGCACCCCACGAATGTTAAGATATAAGAGAGTTTCCACACTTTGTCTTAAATATGTGCATTTGGCATTTGAAGCCAAAATTTGAAATTCCTTTCAATGCACACATTTAGGGGGAGCTCACTATATCATAGGATTCAAAATCTTAATGTTTATCAATCTCTTGTAAGCTTTAATTGTGTTGTCATCAATCACCAAAAAGGGGGAGATTGTAAGTGCATCTAGCCCTTAGTGGGTTTTGGTGAATTGAGTGACAACATAATTAAAGGTCTAACAAGTTTGCTAAGTGTATCAAAGGTTCAACAAGAAAAGCAAACTTGATGATATTCCACATAGTGTTGAAATGAAGGCCAAAATTGTGTATTGTTGTATTGGAAGATCATGGAAACAATCTTGTTCAAGCAAAAGACAACAATGCAAATAGAGTTGATGATATGGCTTCTATGTTGTGGGATATCATGGCATCATGAGAAAGCAAGCATATTTGGCAAATGACAAGTGAGACATGGATTGATGATTTTGGAATGGTCTCAACAATGGGTTGCTTTTCGTGAGCAAGAAGAGTTTGATAGTGAACTAGCTTTGATCAAGGTTGAAGAATGAATCAAGAATGCATAAGTGAGTAAATGGCAAGCAAAGTTGAAATGACAAAGGACACAACTCATATTGGATATAAGTCATTCTCTACTTTGGTTTGCTTGTATGGATAAATGTTTGGAGAATCACTTTGCATTGATTTGATCAAGCTAGAAGTATGAAGATGGAGATTGAAGTGAGTGTTGAGTGTCAAGCCAAAAAGAGAGGATATTAGGAATCGTGAATTGGCTTGACCATATTAATGATGATCCATATATGTCTCTATGTGAGTCAAACTAAAGCTTGATTGATCTCAACATGCATATCTACAAGATGTTCAAGCAAGGATCACAATATTGAAGAAATGATTTTCAATGGATGCTCAATATGATGTGACTTGAGTGTGGCTTGATAAGGTGAAGATAGCAAGGAAAGGGCTTCGAGGTACTAAGCGACGGTGAAGGTCAAGAGACCGAAGTACTATGGCTAGGGTGAAGAAGAGAGTACTTGCATTGAGTCGAGGTACTAATCAAGCTATGAGGATTCATATTGTGTTGAGGATCAAATCATTAGTGGAAGTGACTTGAAGCCATGGATTGAACTCATATGTGTGGAAATGGTTCAAGTCACATGCTCAAGGTGTGCTTGTTCAAAGAAAGGAGACAAAGATGATTGCAACCCCTTTCGAAGTGATATCAAGAAGAAATGGCATATGAAGACATTGAAGACTCAAGTGGTTAAAATGGTTATATTTTCTTTGTCTTGAGTATAGTTATGCCGTACTATCAAGGGGGATGCAATACGAATCATAGACAAGTCTCAAGTGCTCAAACTAACCGAACCCGAGTGCTAACATGAGAGAAAACACTTAGCACTGCACCTGCACTTGTTGATCTTGGGCTTGTTCTCTGTAGGGTTGGATAGCCCTCGAAACAAGCTTTCCGGAAAGTCCAAGATCACTGAAATCGGAGTTCGGAGTAAAAAGTTATGGCGTTTTTCGTGAGGTCACCTGTGCTGTCTCAGGGAGCTGCGGCAGTGCCGCTCTGTCGAGCGGCAGTGCCGCTCCCCGGCAGTGCCGGGCTTAGTGCGGCAGTGCCGGGCCTGTACAGCCAGTAACGGCTAGTTTCTGACCTCCAACGGCTAGTTTTGGGTGTGGGGGGTATATATACCCACCCCACGCTTCCAAAACCGGCTGCTGGTGCCCAAGACACTTCTAACACATCCAAAGCCATTTGAGAGCTCTCCCCAACCCTCTCTTGTAAGAGTGACATGCTTAGTGTATGATTAAGTATTGGGGCTGTGTGATTAAGAGCTAGAGAGCATATTAGAGCCTTCCAAACCTTGAGCACTTGTCGGGCTTCGTCGATCTTCGTTGTGCATCTTTTACTCTTGGAGGTGAAGCCTCCTAGACGGCTAGGCGTCGCCCGGCGAGCTCCCGTGCTTGTGGTGAGCAGCGGGAAGTTTGTAATCCTCTTGTGGAGCTAGTAGAATTACCCCTCACTTCAAGGATTTGGTTCCTTGACTTGAGACCGAGGAAGAGTTGCAAAGCTCTTGACCTAAGTGGTCATCCTCAACAACGTGGAGGTAGGCAAGCCTTGGTGGCGAGCTGAACCACGGGATAAATCACTTGTCTCTTGTATTTACTTGTGTTCATTCATCATACTTGTGAGCTTGTGATTGATTCTAGGATTTGGCCCCGATCTATTTCATACAACATATTTGGCTTGGTTGAGTTGGTTCTGCAGGTTCAGGAAACCAAGAGCAACACTTCTATTTATATAGAATTGGTTTCCTGTGGCTAGTTTTTGAATTGCAGGCTCGGGCAGTTTGTTGGCGCAGCAGTACCGGGCTGAGGCCGGCAGTGCCGGGGTGCGGCAGTTCCGGGCTTAGGGCGGTAGTGCCGGGCATCTCTAACAAAGTTTTGAGCTGTGATTTTAAACAGGCCTATTCACCCCCCCCCCTCTAGGCGACATCAAGGTCCTTTCAGACATCCATCTGGTAAAGCTTAAAACCCTTCGAAGCAGCAAAGGCTAGAAGGATTCTAATGGCTTCTAAATGGGCTACAGGGGCAAAGGTTTCATCATAGTCTATACCCTCTTTCTGGCAAAAACCCTGGGCTACTAGCCTAGCCTTGTTCCTCACTACCATCCCATCCTCACCCTCTTTGTTTTTGAAAACCCATTTGGTACCTATAGGGTGGCATTGTGGTGGAGGTGGAACTAGGGTCCAAACTTGGTTTCGCTCAAAGTTTTCTAGCTCCTCATGCATGGCATTGACCCAGTTAGAATCAGAAAGTGCGTGTCCAACATCTTTGGGCTCAAAAGAAGCAACGAATGCAGAATGAGCAAAGTGGGAGATTTCATACGCTCGCGACCGCGTGACTCGCTGGTCGATGCCGCCGATCATCTGTCGCGGGGGGTGAACTTGCTGAACGCTTCGAGGCGCTTGCCTCGCCGAAGTCACCTCCCCCTCGCCAGATGCTGTCGTTCCCTCAGGTGCAGCGGGTGCTCGCTGAAGAGGTGGCTCTAGAGGACCCCAAGAAGAAGACGTAGTGGGATCTGGTCCTCGAGCTGAAGTAGACGTCGCAGGGTCGACGGGGGCAGCCAGTGGAGTTGGCTCGGGATCACCCCAATCGGCATTCTCCTGCTCCTCCTCCACAAAGATGTTCTCTCCCATCTCCTGTTCTCCTGCAACCTCAAAAGCAGAAGAAACACAAGGCATAGTTTCGTCGAATGTGACCTCGTAGGTCTCCACTATCTAGTTAGTTTCAAGGTTAAGAACTCGATAAGCACGTGAATAAGAGGCATAACCAAGAAACACCCCATCGACAGAGCGAGATTCAAATTTATCCAAATTGCCTTGCTTCAGGATAAAACACTTACACCCAAATAGCCGAAAATGAGACACCTTGGGTACACGTCCAAAATGCAACTCATAAGAAGTCTTTTTCATTAAAGCACGAAGAAAGATGCGATTTGAAACATGGCAAGCGGTGTTGATCGCCTCGGCCCAAAAACGCCTAGGAGTCCTATGCTCATCGAGCATCGTCCTGGCCATCTCAACAAGGGTCCGGTTCTTGCACTCAACAACACCGTTCTGCTGAGGGACATACGAAGAAGAGAACTGATGCTCGATTCCATTAGAAGAACAGAAAGAGGCAAACTGAGAGTTATCAAACTCAGTACCATTATCACTACGAATATCTCTAATGGTATCAGGGGGAAACTTAGTTTTCAACTTCAAGATTAAGTCACGAGCAAAAGAAAATGCTTCATCCTTACCCTCCATGAAAAATACCCAAGAATACCTCGAAAAGTCATCAACGATCACTAGAACGTACCACTTCCCACCCACTGAGCAAACCCGAGCTGGACCGACTGTGTCCATGTGAAAAAGCTCACCGGATCGCTTTGTCATCACCTGAGTAATAGGTGGGTGAGAAGCAGCAACCATCTTCCCGTGACGACACGGATGGCAAACAAGGTCCTTATGAAACTTAAGCTTGGGCAATCCTTGGATTAGGCCAAGTGAGCTAAGTCTTGCAAGCAAGTCAAAACTCAGGTGACCGAGCCTCCTATGCCACTTCCACAAATCAGAAGAAGGACCAGCCATCAAACACCTAGCAGAGCCGAAGGACTGAGAAAAGTCGGCTCTAAAAACACGGCCAAAAGGGACGATCCGACAAACAAGATCTCCCCGAGGGTCTAAAACGTGACTCAAACCCTTCTTAAAGCGCACTTCACAATCATCCTCAAGAAGTTGCGAAACAGAAAGCAAGTTGAAATGCAAATTAGAAACCAAGGCAACATTCTTTAGGACAAAGTTCTCATTGAGCCGAATGGCTCCCTGAGAAACAACCTTACCTCTACTATTATCCCCGAAAGTGATGTACTCCTTGTGCATCATGGGGCTAAGGCTGGAGAACCATTCCTTCTTTCCGGTCATGTGGCGTGAACACCCGGAATCCATGAGCCACATGTTCTCCAACCGAAGTTCCTGCATCAATAGAAAGGCAGGAAGTGAGCATATGGCACAACACTGGGGTTAGTATACTGAGAAGGATACCAGTGCTATGTCATAGGCCCAGAAAAAGTGTTAGCAGCAACACCAAACTGTCCTCGTCCCATGGGTGGATAGCGATCACCACCAACCTGAAAGGGTGGTCCGCTATGGAACGGAAAACCTCCAAACCGACCTACCTGTCCCATCTGAGCAAAGCGATCACCACCATACTGAAAAGGTGGTCCGCTATGGGACTGAGCAGCAAAACCCCTTACACTCGGCTCACGATCGTATAGAGGACGACCGGAGCCGCGACGGGCACGACCACCACCCTGTGGTCTAGCTGCCTGGGGCCTAGCTACCTGAGGGAGTACATCTCCAGGTCTAGCGCCCTGCCTCTGAACTCCCCGACCTTGCACACCATGGAGAGGGTGGTGCCTGGCCTGGTTGTTCAGCTCCAACTCCTTCCTAGCGTCTCTCTTCCTCTGAAAGCAAAACTCAGCTAGGTGACCCTCACGGTGACAGTACTCGCACTCAAACCTCACCACTCTCTTGGGTTGTTGGTTCCTATTGTTGCGAGGGTTGTTCACTCTGGCTGGCTGCTTGCCCTTCGGAAGGGGATCACTAGAGACGTCAGGAAGGGTGCCAAGTGTGTTCCTAAGATGGTTAGGTTTTGGAGCCCACACTTGCTTGCGAGGTGGAGCCTTGGGAGGTTCATCAAGGATGCCATCCTTGGTGATAGGCTTAGGAGGCTCAGGTGGGGTGATCTTGGTAAGCTTAGGGATAGCAGATGGTTTCTCACTCGGGTTCACTCCGCTAAACTCACCGATCTTACCAAAGGTACTAGCGCCCTTCCCACCTGAAGTAAAGCCTACTCCCGAGCAATCAGTTCCCCTCTTGAACTGACTGATCATCATGCCCAACTGCGGCTCACTGCATGACACCCAACTTAGGATGGACCGAAGGTATGTGTTTTCCTCCTCGGTTTGCATCCTTTCATGCCGACAGTTGGCAATCTCAAGCTCCATCCCCACGCATCGCTCACATGGAGCAGACAAGGTGCTAACTGAGCTGGCCTTCAAGGCTTCAGCAAGCTTGGCATTAACTCCTGCCAACTCAGTTCGCAAGCTAGGACAAAGCTTGCACGCACCCAGCAAAGAAGTCCTAGCCTTCACTTCCTCTAGCTCTATCTTCAGGGAGGGACACTCTTTGCAATCACCCACCAAGTCTAGCCTACTCTTCAGCTCATCATACACCTCAATCAAAGAGGCATACTTGGTTTGCAGGGTGGCAAAGCTTGTCATATGCATCGTGCACTCCTCACACTCCTCCACATCGACCACCTTCACCTCGGACCTAGCAATCTCAAGTTCTGTACGCGCCTCTTTCAACTTAGCCTTAAACTCAACGCACTCTTGGAACACTTCTGTAAGCCTCTTCTCCAAGACACCGACCAAATCCACAAACCTATCCCGCTCCTCAGTGAGACGATCGACTTTAGAAGAATTTGGTACCTCAGAAGCGTTGTCGTCGTCGACATCGTTGTGAGCGTCATCGGTGTCCTCTGCCTAGTGCTTGCGGTCCTCTTCATCCGAGGCCATGGTGCAAAAGCCTTTGGAGGAGTTGCCGAAGAAGCAGAGTCCGTTGAAGCGATCCTCCATCTTGTGCTCGGACTCGTCGTCGCTGGAACCGTCGTCGGAGGTTTTCTCGCCATCGCCGATGGTGGCGAGGAAAGCACGCTTGCCAGCATCGAAAGCCTTCTCCATGTCTTCCTGGCGGTAGAAGCCGTTCTTTTTATTCTTCCCGGCCTTGTACTCCGGCTTGCCCTTGCGCCTGGAGTTGCGGTTCTTGCCGGGGAAGTTCTTGACGTTCTTGGGGCAGTTCGCCATGAAGTGGTCTAGATCACCACACTTGTAGCAGCCCTCGCGTGCGCCACCACGCCGGCGATTCAGGCGGTTGTTGTGAAACCGCGAGAACCGGGTGATGGCGAGGGCGAGCTCATCGTCTCCCAGTGCCCCCAACTGCTCCTCTGTGACTGTATGCAAAGAAGACAACGCGACAAGAGGAGGTGAAGCGTCAGCAGAGAAAGTCGATCCACCTGTGCCTGAGACCAAAGCCATGGTGTGTGAAGATGGGTTCTTCAGCTTGGTCTGAGTCAGGTGATCGATCTCAGTGGACTTGAGCTTGCTGAATAGCTCGTCCACGGTGAGGGTGTCGTAAGTAGGAGACTCAATGATGGTCGACACCTTCACCTCCCATACCCTTCGATCCAGGGCGTATAGCAACTTGAGAGCCCTCTCATGATCGTCATAGGGTAGGTTGGCCCGATTGGCATGCATCTTGTTCACAATCGTTTGGAAACGTGCGAACATGGCATCAATCGTCTCTCCCTCCAACTGAACAAAGTTCTCGTACTCTCTCTTGTAGGTCTCGAAGAGTCTGGTCTTAACATGAGCGGTTCCCTCGTGATAGCTTTGAAGCTTCACCCAGATCTCTCCTGCCGTCTCAAGCTCTGAGATACGTTCGAACTCAGGAAGGGAGAGGCTGGCCAGAAGAGCATTACGAGCCTTGGAGTTGGCCTCGTGTTGGTCAATCTAGATCTGACCCACACGAGCCGCAAGGACTACGTACTCAGCGTTCTCACATATCTCCCAGACAGAAGATCCGATGCTGTTGAGATAAGCACGCATCCGAATCTTCCAATAGGGATAGTTCGTTCCATCAAACCAAGGAGCCTTGCCATTCCCTCGTTCCATGTCGCCCTTAGGATCCCAAACCGATTAAGGTAGGAGAGATCCTTAACCGGCTCCGATACCAATTGAAGGACCGGATTAGCGACCAGAGGGGGGGGGGGTGAATGGGAGCTTCAAATTCAACTCGTGAATTGTATAGCCCTTGTCCTAGAAAGTCACCCCAAAATCGAAGACTCGAAACGACCGGAGTGTTCACCACCTACGAGTAGGTGGATACCCTAGGAGATGTCCTAGTGGTACAGCGGAACCTCCGGAGAAACTCCAAAACCAACTGCCAAAGCCACGGAACAAAACTGAACAAACGGCAGGTTCGCGGACTGTCCGGGGTCAGGGTCCCGGACTGTCCGCCCAACGTCGGACTGTCCGCCACTGGAGGTGCGGACTGTCCGCCGGCAAAAGGACAGAAACAAAACTATTCTGATCAAGTTCTGGACGACTCCCGGACTGTCCGCGGTACAAGTGAACAGTGATCGTCGAGCGTCCAATGCTGATCCTGTGCTGCGTCCGATGTGACCCCGGACTGTCCGCGGGTCACTAGCGGACTGTCCGCCGGTCACGAGACCACGAACAGTATCGCGCTGTGCAGTTCTGACCTAGCCAAGCCCCGATCCCCGGACTGTCCGTCGCTAGGGGCGCGGACTGTCCGCGGATGAACAGAACGCACAAAAACGCTCGGGACAAAGAGTCAATTCGATCGGAACTTCACCAAACTAAAAGGGACTTCGATCCAACTCCTCCCAGGTGTTCCTCTATGTATTGGGGTGCTAATCCTCAGAAATCATCGCACCAATCTAAGTCAATTAATAGAAATCCGAGGATCACCGGAAAGGGGAAAGAAGGAAGAACGAACACGAAATCAACCCGATCTATGGATTCGTGAGATTAGGAGAGAAATCCTTCGGTGGAAAGAAGGGGCTCACGACCAAGAACAAATTGATTCAAGTGGAATCGAAAATCATCTCGCAGAGAGGAAGAACGAAGCAAATCTCCGGAAGATGAAAAACCAAAACGTGAAGAACACAAAGCACGATTTGATTTTAGCCGAAATTCCTCCACACGAGGAGACAACGAGAATACGGTCTTGTTTCCTCAAAGATCCAAATACACAGAGGTATGATTGCCGTCTCTGTGGATCACTTGCAGCGAGGTATGATTAGAACCTAAGCGAGGGCTAGAGAGAGAGAGAGAGCTCAGGAACAAATGACTGCAAGGATAGAAGGAGAGGAGGGGTGCCTCTCTTATTTATAGCCTACAACAATAATCCCCTAACTACCCCTAGATACATGAGCGAAACGGCCAACCCTAGGGGTATCCCGATCCAACTCTACTGATGGTTGATCTGACGGCCACGTGCCTTCCTCATCCTTAGATTCGCCTCGACGCAAGCCTCAGGATGCCACCACGTGCCGCCTAGTCGACCCCCGCGCCTACCTCGTGGATAGCCTCGCCTCCGCGCCAGCCTCTCCACGCCGCCACGCATCGACCGTCCTTTTTGCGGACCTCCCCCCGGTTTTGAGGCCGAAACCGGGAAACCTGGGCCTTCCCCCGGTTTTGAGGCCGAAACCGGGAAACCTGTCCTCAGGCTGAGTTTTGTGGCCCAAACTCAGAAACCGTCCTTGCCGAGTTTTGAGGCCCAAACTCGGAAACCGGCCACCCTGAGTTTTGAGGCCCAAACTCGGAAACCGTCGAGGGTAGCTTTTCGAGGCTCAGCTACCGAACCCGTGCCATAGACGGGATGTGGTTCGCACACCCCGAGTTCCAGCAGCGATGCCGGAGCATGTCCAGCCTCCACGCCGGGCAACCTCCCGACTTGGCCGATGCACCGCACATCCCCATGTACTCTTGCTTGTCAACGCCATGTGCCAGCTACCACAGCTGATCCTCAGGTCTCCTGGTCCGTCGGTCCAAGCTCCACGTCCGCCCTTCACCGCTCCCGGTCCGTCGGCACGGCACGTCCCTACTTGACCTTCACCTCACCTTCGACCACTGCCCGAGCTCCGCACCTGCACATCAACACAGCCAAGAGACATGTTGCCCGTTGATCGATCACTCATCACTCAGGAAGGGAACCACAAGGGCACATATCAACCTTGTGTTCTCACATGCATTTTGGGGAGAGCTTTGAGCTAGGGGGAGTTTAGCTCTTTTATGTCCATCTTCACTCAGTATAGCTCTTTTATGTGTTTCAGTTGGTATCCATCTTTTGGTATGGAATGCAATTGGTGTCATGAGCTTTGTTACATAGCTTTTGTGTATAGGCTTGATTTCAGGGGGAGTCACTTTTGTCTTGCTGATTCTCCGTGTGCTCCGAGTGTTTGTGCTCCATTTAGTGTTGAGCTTCTCTTGTGGTTTTTCTCAGTCGGTATCGAGCCTGCTAGTCGTGTTGAGCCATTTTAGCCTCTCTCTTGAGGGACTAGCAGTTTTTTGCTTGGTATTTTTCGATTGGTATGGACCCTTCAGCTAGTTGCGTCAAGCCTATGTGCCTCTGTCTTGAGGAGCTAGCTGTTTTCACCAATTCTTGGTTGTTTGTGATCAGTTTTGCATTCTTATGCGTTGATTCAGCCTCAATTGGTATCGAGCCTTGAGCTAGTGGTGTTGAGCCACTTTCTGCCTCTTCTTGAGGACTAGCTCATTTTTGACTTGGTTGCGTTGAGCCATTGCCCATGTCTTTGGGAACCAAGTCTTTTGCTCTATGTGATCGAGTTTTGCTCTTTGATGAGTTGTTGCTCCGATCCTTTGCTTGGTTGCGTTGAGTCGTTGCCTAGGTCTTTGGGGACCAAGTTTTCAGTTTTGGTATCTCAAACCATCTCTTGTGCCTAGTTTTTGTCAATTCAATCATCAAGGGGGAGAAAGAGAAAGAGAAAAAGGGGGAGAAATCTCGACCCAAGTGACCCCAAGTGGATAAGTACCTTGGTTTCTTTTGTGATGATTGTTTGACAATTTATTTGAGATTGGTTTTCAAGTACCTTTTTGGGATTTCATGAAACTCTTGTTTTATCTTGACTCTTCGGTTGTGTGGAGGCTTTGCCCGCTTTTCCCATTTCTTTCGGGATCGAGAGCTTTTATTTGGAGTTTTCATGATCCTTCCTCATCTCAAGTTGCCTTGTGTTTGCTTTTGCTTGGCTTTTGGGCACTTGAATGAGGCTTGCCTTCAAACCCTTCCTTTTTGGTTTTATTGTTAGTCAATGGATTCATCAAGGGGGAGATTGAGAACATATATGATGAATGATTGACTTTGATGAGGAAGGTTTGAGGATTTTACCCAGTTGAGTCTATATCTCGCTATGCGCTTAATGTTTATGACTAACCGGTGGTGTTGAGTTCTGGTGTTTCTGTGTTGGCGTGCGTGTGCAACATGTGTCTCTTGGTTGTGTTGATGTGCAGGTGTGGAGCTCGGATACAGTGGTCGATGACGAGGTGAAGGTCAAGTAGAGACGTGCCGTGCCGATGGACCGGGAGCGGTGAAGGATGGGCGTGCCGTGCGGCGGACGTGCCATGCCGATGTACCCAGAGCGGTGAAGGGCAGACGTGAGGCTTGGACTGACGGACCAGAGGGCCAGAGGACCAGCTGTGGTAGCTGGCACGTGGCATCGGCGAGCGAGAGCACATGGGGATGTGCGATGCATCGGCCCAGTCGGGAGGAAGACGATGGCGTGCGGCACAAGTGCCGTCGGCCGAGTCAAGAAGGAAGGCGAAGGTGTTGTGCCCGGCGTGGAGGATGGACATGCATCAGCATCAGTGCCGGTGGTCAGGGTGTGCGAACCACATCCCGTCTACGGTGCGGGTTCGGTAGCTGAGCCTCAAAAAGCTACCCTCGACGGTTTCCAGGTTTGGGCCTCAAAACTCGGGGTGGCCGGTTTCCGAGTTTGGGCCCAAAACTCGGGGTGGACGGTTTGCCAGGTTTGGGCCTCAAAACCTGGGCTGGCGGGTTTCCCGGTTTGGGCCTCAAAACCGGGGGAAGGTCCAAAAGGACGGTCGACGCGTGGCGGCATGGAGAGGCTAGCGCGGCGGCGAAGCTATCCACGAGGAAGGCGCGGTGGTCGACATGACGGCACGTGGCGGTATCAGGGAGGTCGCGTCGAGGCGAAGCTACCAGATGTGCGGGCGTGGCCGTCGGATGAAAATTGCCAGGACTGGACAGTTTTACCCCTGGGGGGTATTTGGGTTGAGTGCTTCATGTGAGGGCATTTTGGTCTTCGGACGTGCGCCTATATATATGAAGGGGGCTGGTTAGGGCAGCCCATCCTTGGAGGTGTCACTCTCATTTTGTTTAGGTGAGAGCTGGCTAGGGTGAGAGGAGAGACCGGCTCTTGTTCTTGAGCTTTTCGCCATCCGCGTTTTGTATTGCGAGGAGTGGCTTGTAACCCGACACCGAGTGATAATACAAATCATCATCTTCCCAAATCCAAGGATCAAAATCATCCTCCTCTTGTTGGCTGCGATTTTGGATCGAATTCGCGTTTTTGTTCTTCGCGTTTCGGTTTTTCCCCTCCCGGAGATTTGTCTCGTTCTCCCTCTCCGAGCGACGATTTGCGATTCCGTTTGAATCAATTTGTTCTATGTCATGAGCTCCTTCTTTCCACCGAAGGATTTTCTCTCTAACCTCACGAGCACATAGATCGGGTCGAAATCGCTTTCGTTCTTCGTTCTTTCCCCTTTTCTAGTGTTCTTCCGATTTCTCATGGATTAGTTGGTTTGGAGCAATGATATCCTAGGATTAGCTTCCCAACACGTAGAAGAACACTTGGGAGAAGTTTGGTTGCAGCCCCATTCAATTTGGTGAAGATCCAATCGATTTTGGTTTTGTCCCGAGCTGTTTTTGGGCTTTCTGGACAGTGGCGGACTGTCCGGGACTTATCCCCGGACTGTCCGGGGGTCGAGGCTGTTCATGGGCAGCGAGGTCGCTGTTTTCATTTTTGAACGACGGACTGTCCGGGACTCATTCCCGGACTGTCCGGGGTTCAATAGCGGACAGTCCGCGGTTCACTAGCGGACAGTCCGCGACTGCACAGTTTTGCTGATTTCATCCGTATCTTTTGCATACGAGCTCCGATTTGTGATCCGTTTGTTGCGTTGGTTTCCTAACTTCTTAAGGATCATTCCAAAGTAATTTTGCCACCATTGGTTAAAGTATTTTTGGTCGGACACTTCCTTCTTCTCCATAGGAGTTAAGTGTTCCGCTTTCGGAGTTTCGTTTGTTCAAGCGACCGTATCTTTTGCGTTCGAGCTCCGATTTGAGATCCGTCTGTTGCATTAGTTTCCTAACTTCATAAGGATATTTCCAAGGTGCTTTTTCCACTAGTTGGCCTAAGTAGTTCTGGTCGAACACTTTCCTCTTCTCCATAGGAGTGGGGTGTTCCGTTATCGGATGTTCGATTGTTCTAGGAGCTTGCCTGTGCAGTTTTGCCCCGTTGCTTTGGTGCTTCGTTTTGGGGGTTCTTCGGTAGTTACGCTGTACCTCTAGGACATCTCCTAGGGTATCCACCTATTCGTAGGTTGTGAACTCACCTGTTGTTTGAGTCTTTGCTTTTGGGGTGATTTTCTGGGACAAGGGCCATCATTTCTCGAGAAGAAATTTGAGGCTCCCATTCACCCCCTCTGGTCGCCAATTCGGTCCTTCAGGTATGTGGTATGTTTTGGTTGTTGTTGATGACTTTTTGAGGTATTCGTGGGTCTTCTTTTTGACTGAGAAGACTGAGACTTTCTCTTTTGCTCGCAATCTGATTTTCGTCTTCAGAACGAGTTCCCTATGAACTCGATGCGAGCTATTAGAAGTGATAATGGTTCCGAATTCAAGAATTCGGATTTTGAGAAGTTTTGTGACTCTTTGGGTTTGGAGCATCAGTTTTCTTCCCCCTACACACCGCCACAGAATGGTGTTGTAGAGAGGAAGAATCGAACCCTTGTAGAGATGGCCAGGACGATGCTCGATGAGCATAGGACTCCTAAGCGATATTGGGCCGAAGCTATGAGCACTGCATGCTATATTTCCAATCGCATTTTTCTAAGAGCGTTCTTGAAAAAGACTTCTTATGAGTTGCGTTTTGGAAGACAGCCCAAGGTGAGTTACTTTAGAGTCTTCGGTTGCCACTGTTTTATATTAAAGAAAGGCAACCTGGACAAATTTGAGTCTCGTTCTTCTGACGGTGTATTTTTGGGTTATGGCACTCATACTCGAGCTTATTGTGTACTTAACCTTGATACTAACCGAGTCATGGAGACATCCGATGTCACCTTCGACGAGACCATGGTTTGTCCTTCTTCTCGTTTTGAGCGTGCAGGTGATCATGAGGTTGGTGAGCCTCTTTTCGATGATGAGGATGAGGATGCTGAAGGCATGGATGACCCAGCATCACCTCCACTTGTTGTGCCGCAAAGAGCGGCTTCTACTACGACTCACGGCCCCGACACTTCTTCTTCCTGGGGGCCGTGGGATCCGCCACCCCGAGCGGTACCTTTTGTACCCGGGGAGGCACCAGTTGCTGTTGAGGGGGAGATCACTTCTGCTCGAGAGGCGCCACGACACATCCAGCGCCAACACCCCCTCAGCAGATGATCGGCGACATTGACGAATGTGTCACTCGGTCCAGGTCACAACATATCTCTCACTTTGCTCATTTTGCTTTTGTTGCTGATTTTGAACCCCGAGATGTTGGACACGCTTTGACAGATCCGGATTGGGTCAATGCCATGCATGAGAAGTTAGAGAATTTTGAGCGAAATCAGGTTTGGGTTTTAGTTCCACCTCCTCCAGACTGTAAGCCTATTGAGACAAAATGAGTTTTCAAAAACAAACAAGGAGAGAATGGCCACATTGTGAGAAACAAGGCCAGACTTGTAGCGAAGGGTTATAGTCAGAAGGAGGGGATAGACTATGAGGAGACTTTTGCTCCTGTAGCTCGTTTGGAGGCTATTAGGATACTCTTGGCTTTTGCTGCATCCAAAGGTTTCAAACTTTTTCAAATGGATGTCAAGAGTGCCTTCTTAAACGGCTACATAGAAGAAGAGGTGTATGTTGAGCAACCCCCCGGTTTCGAAAATCCCAAGTTTCCAAACCATGTTTTTAAACTCCACAAAGCTTTATATGGTTTGAAACAAGCCCCTAGAGCCTGGTATGATAGATTGAAAACCTTCCTGCTAGCTACGGGTTTTAAAATGGGATGTGTGGATAAAACGCTTTTTCTTCTCAAGCAAGGCAAAGACACTCTCTTGGTCCAGATTTACGTGGATGATATCATTTTCGGTGGTTCTTCTCACACTTTGGTTGCCAAGTTTGCAGATTTAATGAGCAGAGAGTTCGAGATGAGCATGATGGGCGAGTTGACTTTCTTTCTCGAGTTGCAAATTAAGCAATCTCGAGAAGGGACGTTTGTGCACCAGGGCAAGTACACCAAGGACTTGCTGAAGAGGTTCGATATGGGTGAGGCCAAGCCTCTTCCAACACCCATGTCGACCACGATGGCCCTGGATGCGGACAAGGATGGAGAAGCTGTGGACCAGAAGGAGTACCGAAGCATGATTGGGTCGCTGCTCTACCTGACGGCGACACGCCCAGACATCCATTTCGTGGTGTGTCTGTGCGCGCACTTTCAGGCGTCACCGCGTACTTCTCACCGTCAGGCGGTGAAGCGCATTTTCAGGTACCTTCGTTTCACACCTGAGTTTGGGATTTGGTATTCAGCTTCCTCCACCCTCTCCCTTTGCGGTTATTCCGATGCCGATTTTGCTGGTTGTCGAGTCGAGCGCAGGTCCACTTCTGGGACTTGCAAGTTTATTGGTTCTTCTCTTGTATCATGGTCTTCTCGCAAGCAGTCTAGTGTCGCTCAGTCTACTACAGAGGCTAAATATGTTGCTGTGGCTAGCTGCTGTTTCTAGTTGCTTTGGATGATGGTCACTTTCCGTGATTTTGGTCTGAGCTTTTCTCGCGTGCCTTTGCTTTGTGACAGCACGAGTGCTATTAGCGTTGCTAAGAACCCCGTGCTTCACTCGAAGACCAAACACATTGATGTGCGCTTTCATTTTCTGCGAGACCACCATGAGAAGGGTGATATCGACCTTCGCCATGTCGATACTCATCATCAGTTGGCTGACATTTTCACCAAGCCTTTGGACGAATCAACCTTTAATCGGTTGATGGGTGAGCTTGGTGTGTGTTTCCCCTTTTAGATGGGGGAAACACTTTGGTTTGTGTACTATAGACTGACTCCTTTTCGTTTGTCTTTGTTTTTTTTTGCATTTCAGCATACGCTATTACATTCTGAGCTTCATGTATATAATCTTTAGAATGTGATTATGCTCTGTTTAGTATGCTCTGATGCTTTATGTTGATGCATGTAGCTTATGCTCTTTCTGATCACTGATACATGTTGTGAGCTGAGTTATTTTTGAATGGTGAACCTGCTTAATGAACTTGAAACTGAAAATGTTCACCATTGAGATATGCAACTAGCATGTGTAGGGTGTGTTGAGTTCACTCGTGCTTTTCATATATGCTAGGTTGCTATGTCTCTAGTTCTGAGTCATTCACTTACTTGGTTTGTTCATATTCTGTCAATAAAATTGAACCAAGTTTTTAGTGAATTGAAAAGATCGAGATGGGATTGCTTGTCAACACATCACGGTATCGAGACTGTTTCTCATTGCACATTTGAGTTAAACTTGAGCCGTGTAGTGTATGACCAAAACCGACGCTTTAAGCTTCTGATTGCATTTGCATAGGCTTCGCTCGGTTGAAAAATTAGGCAATGACAAGCTTTCAACCTCTCGCAATCACATGCTGAATTTGAACTTGTGTAATTTCACCGCTGCAACTCCGATTAAGTTTTGAAATCACAAGTGTATGTTTCATTCTGCAGCATGATGATTGAACGTTGCTAGGGGTAGTTCACCTTGTATACATGCTTAGCACTTGTTTGAAATCCTGTCTATACATGAGTAGTGCTATTTTGATGGTGAATAGTTTTTGGCTAAAAACTGCTCACTTTGCTCACTTGTTCACATTTCGTATTTGGTGATCAGTTTGAGCCTTTGCTAGCTTGCTATGGATGTTGTTGAGTCATCAGATCAGAACTTTGTAGAGCATCTTTGCATTCTCTTGACTATATTCCTGAAGCTGCTAACTTGCATTTCGACCCATATGCATTTTGGAAGGGAAGAAGTTGGCTCGTTGGCACTTTTGATGGTGCATTCTCTAAGGGGGAGAGTTTTTATTCGATGGTGCACTCTTTGCTTGATGGTGCATTTTCAACTAAGGGGGAGAGATAGCAAATCATATGTCTCCAGAGTTCAACTAAGGGGGAGAATTTTCAAAATTGTGTGCTTTCTGAGTTGAACTAAGGGGATTTTCTGGTTGAGCACTATTTGAGGGGGAGTTTGCTTCTTGCTGACCGTAAGGTTTTGGTTCTGAGCGTTTGGCTAGTTGTGTTGAGCCTTTGCCTCTTTCTTGAGGGACTAGCAAACGTTTTTTTAGTTCGATTGGTTCGGAGCAATTTTCTGCTAGTTGTGTTGAGCCTCTGTGCCTCTATCTTGAGGGACTAGCATTTTGCTTTGATTTTTCAATTGGTATCGAACCTTTTCTTGCTAGCGGTGTTGAGCCTGTTCTACCTCTTGTTGAGGGCTAGCTTTGCTTTGCTTGGTTGCGTCGAGCCGTTGCCCATGTCTTTGGGGACCAAGCTGTTTTGCTCTTTCCACTTGACCTTCTTCGGCTTTGCTATGCTTTTGGGTCATTTGGTCGAGTTCTCTCTTCTCCTTCTTCCTTCCTTCTTCTTTCCATTATGATTTGTGTGAGTAGTTGACAATGCACTCATCAAGGGGGAGATTGCGGATACATGGGTGTATCCCGAGTCTCGAGTGATGAGTGATTGTCAACGGGTTTGATCGCATGTTCTTTGGCTTGTGTTGTGCAGGTGTCGAGCACGGAGACAATGATCGAGGGCAAGGTGAAGGTCAAGTAGAGACGTGCCGTGCCGACGGACCGGGAGCGGTGAAGGGCAGACGTGAGGCTTGGACTGAGGGACCGGTGGCCTGAGAATCAGCTGTGGTGGCTGACAGCCTGGGACAGCGACGAGCGGAGACTTGCGGGGCACGGTGTTGCTCGGGTCGAGGACCTAGGGACACATGTCGGTGGATGGGGTGCACGGGCGGTGCATCCCCTCTACAGCTCCAGTTTGGTGGTTGAGCCACAGAAAAACCACCGGGTGGACGGTTTCCAGGTTTGGGCCACAAAACCTGGGCGTGCTGCGGGTTTGCCGAGTTTGGCCACAAAACTCGGGTTGAGGACGGTTTCCAGGTTTGGGCCTCAAAACCTGGGCGCTGGCGGGTTTCCTGGTTTCGGCCTCAAAACCAGGGGATGGACTTGGAGGCTGGTTTCCCGGTTTGGGCCTCAAAACCGGGGGTGGACGTGAAGGCCTGGTTTCCCGGTTTCGGCCACAAAACCGGGGGCGGAGTCCGGGAAGAGGACGCAGAGCGGAGGCGGCACGTGGCGACAATCGGGAGGTTGCGTCGAGGCAACGCTACGAGTTGTGCGGGCGTGGCCGTCGGATCACCACCTACCTTGAGTTGGTCCAGAATAACCCTAGGGTTTAGCTGGTTCGCTCTGTAATTAGAGAGGGGTAGAGTAGGAATTAGAATTAGGATAAGTAGAGGGAGACACCCTCCTCCCAATCCATCTCAGTCATTTGCTCTTTGCTTCTAGGGTTTCCTGCTCTCCCAATCCCCTGCTGTAGCTACTGAGATCCGCAGAGAACCATACCTCTGTGTACTGGAGATTTTGAGGAAGTGAGGCCGTAACCTCAGTGTTGTAGCGTGTGGTAGCCACACGGTTGCAGATCGATGACTTGATTCGCGTTTTGTTCGTGTTCTTCGCGTTCTTCGTTTCTCCGCGATTTTCCCGTCACTCGATCTCCCTCTCTACTGCGTCTTTGCGAAATCCGTTTGAATCAACTTGTTCTTTATAGTGAGGAGGTCATTTCGACCAAAGGAATTTATCTAACTCCTCATGAACAAGTAGATCGGGTCGATTTCGTTTTCGTGGCATTTTTTCGGTTCATACTCCTTCCCTTTCGATTTCCCATTGATTGAGTCGATTTGAGCGGATGATTTCTTGGGGATAGTCTCCTAACTACCTCGTGATCATCCTCTCCAAGTTTGGGTTCAAGGGATTTTGATTTGGATTGATTTGGGTGAGATTTGGGTGAAGGGCGATCAAAATCCCCCTCACTCGACAGCTGCGGACAGTCCGCGGTTTCACCGCCGGACAGTCCGGGCATCGGGGATCAGCCGAGTCCGTGGCTGTGTTCTTCGTCCGATTTGATTTTTCGTGACAGGCGGACAGTCCGCAGTTCAAAGTCGCGGACAGTCCGGGACTTGTCCAGGGGACTTCAGCAGCTGTGCTGTTTCAGGGATTTTGCCGGCGGACAGTCCGCCATCCCTTCGCGGACAGTCCGCGGTTGAGCCGGACAGTCCGGGACCGTACCGGCGGACAGTCCGGGATCCTGCTGAAGCTTGCATTTCAGTGCATTTGCTCCCCCGGCTTTTCCGCTTGGTTTTCAGACTTCTCATTTGGCCCTATAGTTAACCAAGAAACATCTCTAAGTATCTTTGCTACTTGTTAGCATCAGTATTTGGAGATTTCTCGACGTAGCCCGCAATCTACGTTCGGGACTCGGTTTTCAAGGGTTGAACTTGAGCCGGTGCTTTTGGTGTTTGGCTTGCTATCGCTTTGTGGTGCTCCGCTGTGATCCTAGGGATCATCCACCCTCTTCCAAGGGTCGTGAGCATCACGGTTTCGATCGAAGCTTTCAGGGGTTGATTTTGGGACAATTGGCCAAAGTTTCGAGAGAAATTTTTGTGGCTCCCATTCACCCCCCCTCTGGTCTCCTTGCTATTGCATTCTCGGTCCTTCAAATTTTGGCATAGCGCACAGGATCTAGTAGAAGGAGGAATAAATCAATCGGTCCCTCCCAACGCAAAGTCGTTTCTACAGTCTGGATGCAAGCGTAGACTTGGTTTCTTCTTTAGAAACGGTTTCCATCTTTTTTCCTTGAGAAATTGGCTATTATAGGACTCTAATCGTGGTGGTTTCTCCCAAATAGGACTCCAAACATTCGTTTCTCCCAAATAGGACTCCAAACATTGTTTGTAAGCTGTAATGACATTTTGATAATATTAACCATGTTTTAAGTACTAAATACATGTATTTGGCCATAGCATGACTCTTTTGCCCCTAGGTCTTACTGACTCTATTCAACTGCTGAAAATCCTTGCCGAAGTTTTGACAATTGAGTTATGTTTGACAGTTGCGAAGATCATTGGTCTTCCTCTGCAGAAAGTCTATGAGAATACCTCAGCCAAGCAACCGCACAGAGGACTTGTTCGAGATAGAGGACATCCAGCTCGCCATCAGCAGCTGCAAGATTGATCCAGAGAGCGCTTCCGACAATGGAGACAAGCCTGGGCACCAGTTCCTGCGTGGATCATCTCTTGGAAGGCCGTTGCGGCAGGCCAGGGAACGAGTCACCACCTACAAGGAGATGCCTCTCCACGTTAAGCTCACGAGGCCTTAGAGAGTAGTAGGTTTTTAGGTTTTGAGTTGCAACGATTCTTTTGATGGCTTCTATAGCTGCTGATGTGCAAATAGCGTGTAGTCGTCTCTCGTGTGAAAATCTGGGTGTGCATTTGTCTCATCGGCTTTGGTACTGAAGGTTGCTGAGATAATTGTTGTTTATCTAGTTCGGTTTTCCTTTGCAATGCATAATCGAGGGCATAAGATGTATTCCTTCAGATTCTAATGTTGATCAAGTGAAGAAATATCGTAGGCTGATAATTGACACAAGTATATCACAATCAAACAAACTACAATACATCTATGAATAAACTTAACAGTAAACATGAAGGACCGAATTGGCGACTAGAGGGGGGGGGTGTGAATGGGAGCCTCAAATTTCTTCTCGAGAAATAGATAGCACTTGTCCCAGAAAGTCACCCCAAAAGCAAGACACAGGCTTGCTAGTGTCCACGACCCTAGATGTAGGCTGGATGCTTCCAAGAAGCACAGCGGGACACTACACAACCCAAAAAGTCCAACGCAAAAGCCAGAAACCAAATCACTGTATGCCTGAGTGGCGGACGCGTCCGATGTGAACAGAGCAGTTCTGGAACCTTACTGCATGACCATCGGACGCTGCTACAGTAATAACTCAGCGTCCAATGCTCAGGCTCCGACGCGTCCGATGAACAACGGAGCATCCGATGCCCAGCGTCCGATGCTCACTTAAAATCACAGAAAGCGACACGTGGCATCGGCGCGTCCGATGCTACTCGGGTCAGCGTCCGATGCCAAGAACACCAGCGTCCGATGCCCCTGAAAACTGTGCAGTTCTTCAGGGATTCAACCCGATCTCCTTCGAATCAAAAGCTCTAGAGCTAAGACTCGATCTGAGAGGTCACAAGGATGTTAGTGAGCTACTCCTAAGAGATCATGGCTCGAACCTAACTCCAAATCGAGGAATCGAAGAAATTAGGGGGAATCGGGAAGAAAATCGATCCAACACAAAAAGAACTCGATCTACTAGCTCGTGAGATTTGAGACGAATTCCTCTGGTGAAAAGATGCACCTCATGATCTAGAACGAGTGTGTTCAAGTGGAATAAAAAACCGTTCCTCGGAGAGGGAGAACCAAGAAAAACTTCAGGAAGGCAAAATCGAAAACGCGAAGAATACTATAACAAAACGCGAATCGATTCGGGATTTCAACCGTGTGTCTACCACACGAGACAATCATCAGATTACGGTCTCACTTCCTCAAAATCTTGAAGCACAGAGGTATGATTGGAGTCTCTCTGTGGATCGCTAGCAGTGAGGTATGATTAGAACCTAAGCGGGGGCTAGAGAGAGAGAGAGCTCAGGAACAAATGACTGATGGGATAGAGTGAGAGGAGGGGTGCCTCTCTTATTTATAGCCTAAGTACAATAGTCCCCTTCTACCCCTAGATACAAGAGCGAAGCGGCCAACCCTAGGGGTATCCCGGTCCAACTCTGCTGATTGTCGATCCGACGACCACGCATCTTCCTCATCCTTAGCTTCGCCTCTACGCAAGCCTCAGGATGCCTCCACGTGCCGCCCTGTTGACCACCGCGCCTTCCTCATGGATAGCTTCGCCGCCATGCCAGCCTCTCCACGCCGCCACGCGTCGACCGTCCTTTTTGGACCTCCCACCGGTTTTGAGGCCGAAATCGGGAAACCTGGACCTCCCCCCGGTTTTGAGGCTGAAACCGGGAAACCGGTCCTCCAGCTGAGTTTTGTGGCCCAAACTCAGAAACCCGTGAGCCTAGGTTTTGAGGCCCAAACCTGGAAACCGTCCTCGCCGAGTTTTGAGGCCCAAACTCGGAAACCCGCTGTTGACACCTCGGGTGGCACGCAGAAGAAACCGCAAGCGCACGACTGTCAGTTGTAGCTTTTCACCTCAGAGTATTCCGGGGTATCGAATCCACGAGGAACGCGAAGTGATTTTGAGAAAACTAGGGGGGTAAGGAAATCTAGGATAGTTGAAGGGAACGGGCACTATCTACGATGGTAGATCTTAGTTCTATTAGACTTCTAGTGATTTAAGTTCTTTACTAGTGTACTGTGGGCGTACTAGCCTTTACCGGGAAACCAAGGGCCAAGATTTGGCCTTGGGGAGGTCACACGGATCGGTGACGTGGCAGGGGTGGAGCTTGGGCCAACCCAAGTGGCGGGCGCCACTTAGAGGTGGCGGGCGCCACCCCCCTTAGGCCCATTTGGGCCCTGCTGAGTGGGCTTGGCCTCTGGTGGGTCCAAATAACCAAATTTGGTTCAAATCCTGCATTCAAATAAAATTCTATGGACATGTGGAATTTGGTTAGTTTGAAACCTATTTGACTACATTTCATGCCTTTTTGGTGGACTTTAGGGTCAAATGTTGATGGTAAAACAGGTGTTTAAGGACCATCAACAAGCTCCCCTAAGCTAACCTGTTGCTCATCCTCGAGCAACAATGCGGTTTAAGCATTGAGCATGAAATAGATAGCACATTAAGATGTATGCAAGTGCATATTGTATAGTGAGAAATAACTTAGCATGTATCATAAATCATAGCAATGTGGGGCTTATAGCTTTTCACTTCAAACATGCAGGAGTGAAACAAAGTAGTAGATAGGAAACTTTTATCTTGCTTAGGTTTAACTAGGATTCTGTCTGGAGGTTTTTCAAGGTTTTCAAAAGATAACAACTTGCTTAAGTCCTCCAAGATTCACTCAATCACTCAATGGTGTTTAAATCCTCACTTATTCAAAATGTAGCCTCTCCTATTTCTAAAGAATGATATGTGGAGTTATAGGTAGGCTAAGAACCATGAGCAAATTGCCTGATGTTTATTGCTAAGCTAGACACTCAGATCATAAGGAGCAGCAAATCATAAAAATTGATCAAGATGTGCATGTGTGGTTATGTGGAAGTGTATAGAGAGATATTTCATAATCCTTCCTAGTTAATTTCTGGGGTCTAGAGCTAATGATAATTCTCTCTCTTTTTTTTGGATACATAGTGAGTAGACAATAGATGTGTCCTCACATTTTCTTAGGACATAGTCCTCTTTTGAGCTACTTTGCTCACTTTTTTTTTCAGGACATAGTCCTTTCTTGAGCTACTTTGCTCATTTTTCTCTCTCTTCTTTTTTTAGCTCTAGATTTCCCCAGATATCTATAGGAAAGGATTTTTGAAATGAAAAAGGGGAAGAGGGAGAAATGCTTATTCCCAGGGTAGGAATAAGCATAAGG